>JAZHRO010000054.1:62110950-62736443 GCA_037157565.1 Thalassia testudinum
ACCAAGTGACGAAACCTGGGTCGCCATGTGCTAACTACTAGCACGAACACCCACAAGATCGTAGTCACCCAACATGTAGAAATAAAACATCAATAGCTAATATTCATTCATAATGTATTAATGAAAGAAAAACTAAAGTGCTGACAATATAAAATTCATCCTAAAGTAGAAATTAAATAGTCTCAGACAATCACCAAAAAGATAAGAAGTAAAACTTAACAACGGAAAGAAACCTACCACTACGAGCCACTGGCTTAGTGCGAACCTCTCCTTAGGTAGGAGCTGGTTCTGCAGAAGTCTAACTGACAGCAGTTGCTACACTCGACTGCTCAGCAATACCTGAGTAAGGAACCCGATACAAAATGTCAGTGAAAATTAAGTAGAGTAGAACAACTAGATAGGTATTAAGACCCGTGCTGTTTGAGCCTTTTAAGACATCTGGACACCTTCCTAGACGTCTGAAAATCAAAAATTTTGAGTACGAGCTCGCGTCTGCGCGTGGGCTACGCACAGACAATACTCTTGTTTTCCTCCTCTCTCTCTTTTTCCCCCTTCAGCGAACCCTAACCCTCACCCTTATAAAACCCCCCTCCTCTCTCGTTCTCCTCACTTCACAACAACCAGCTGCTTCTGCCCTTCCCCTTCACCCCAGCGCGAGAGAGAGAGAGTGCAAGAGTGGTGTCGAGGAGGAGCTACATGAAGAGAGGAGGAGAGTGAGCTCGCGAGCTCGTGTGGGAGCTCGCCGGGAGTGCATGGTCGGAGCGGCGCGCGCGTGTGAAGAGGAGGAGTGCGTCCGGGGAGCCTCCCCAACACTGCTGCAGCAGGAGCTGCAGGCGAGGAGGCAAGGAGCGACCACGCACGGCGTGAGAGAGCAGAAGCAGGTTCTGATTCTAGGTTTTTCCTAGAATCAGACATTTGGAGTGGCGTCCAGACGACGGAGTGGACGTCTGGAGGCGGTTCCAGACGTCTGAGGAGAGGGCTTCACGAAGGTACGTCCTCTTTGCAGATACGGCCATGTAGGCCGCTCCGCTGCTACCCTATTGCATGGTCTTTTTGAGGAGATTTGGTGGATTTCGTGCAGGATTTGCTTTGGGAAGGAGCGAAGCACGCCCGCCCATGCATTTTAGACATCTAAGTGACGTACCAGATGGCTGGAAGCACTTCCAAACATCCGGAGAGGTGGTCAGATGACTAGAGCTGGGTCCAAACGGTCCAGAAGAGTTCTTGGACGTCTGGGGTGGACGCAGAGACTGAGGTACAATGCTGAACACTTTTAAGACATCTGGAAGTTGTTCCAGACGTCTGATTTTGCGTCAGTAACCCTGTTTTGACCCGTTTAGGGTCCATTTTACGCAAATAAGATACCGATGTGTCCCTTGTGAGTTCCTCTACTTGTTCGAAGGCTTTCCATACTGTTCTGATAGTTCTCTTGTGATTGTTCCTTGTTATAGGACTTCGTTCCATTACGAGTTCGGGGTTTGCTGAGGCATGTGAGCCTGCCGTTCAAGCCCCCAATACTCCTGGGTTTACTGGTAGAGTGGGTTCCCCTAAATTAATTACAAACCTGAATGCATGTGTGACATGAATGATTAGAATCTAGGATATGGCATGAATCCTAGGACAAGAAATACTGGAAATGTCTGTATTGGATGAATGAATTGCAGTCTTGAATGAGTAGATAGAAATGATAACAACTGCCTGTGAAATATGAAGTACTTGTGCTAGTTAACTGTTGCATGTAACTTTCCTGTTGTATGCGTTAAATGACATAATATGAGCTACATGTATATAAATTGAGAATGGTAATGTGAATGATGGAAATACGAGCTACCTGTGTATAACTTGAGTATGGAAATGTGAACGATAGCAATACAAGCTGCATATGTATAACCTGAGAATGAAAATAGAAATGATGAAACCTGGTATGGCATGGCATGAAGAATATAAGCATGAACCCCACGGGAAATTAGGAGTAGAGCTCCTGGAAGTAAATGGAATGGATCTGGAAATGTGAGTGGGGAAGTGAGCTGGCCCTTGAGTATGGAGTACCAAGGAGAGCGATCGCCACCCTGTTTAGTGCAGAGCGGAGCTAGCTACCCTTGGGTTGGGACCCAGGGTTAGGATTGACCACTCTGTACCGACTTCTTGGTCCTCGTGTACACGGTATCGGGGAAAGCTACTAGTGTAGGGAGAGAGCTAGCCACTCCACGGGGCCCGGGGTTTAGCTAGCCGTTGTACACCAACTTGTTAGGTCCTATACTGTTCCGTGCTATACTTTGGGCGCACCCGTTAAGGGAAACGACTGACCGCATGCCAGTGCGGGGTAGCTATCCGTGCGCTTATCGCGTGTGCCGTAGTCGCCATTACGTCTGTCTATGACCTTGGGGTGGTTGACTGGGTGTAGGATCACCACGAGGGACTCTCCCGACCAGGAGAGCACCACGTGTGCCTTCTACTCTTTAGGAAAGACTGTATCAAGATCGTTCCCATGAGGAACATTCGAGATTAAGAAAGAGATCTGATAAATAAGCAAATGGGTAAAAAGGAATAAATTGTGAAAGAAAGTAATTGAAAAATAACACCTACCTGTCCACTTTTACTTTAGTTAGTTAGTTGCCACTCTACTCAGCGTTCGCTGACTTTGTGTACTCATAACCCTTTTCAGGTTCAGGTGTTGAGTAGCCAGAGTCTACGGCTGCAGAGGGTGCTGGGCCCAGTAGAGCCTAGTAGCTGTAGTTCTTTTGTTGTACTCCATTTGTAGTAGTGAGTAGACTCTTGTACCTTTATGTTCTGTATGTTTACGTTCTGTACTTTATGTTCCTTTACTTTGTTACTTTCTACTGTTGTGGTGGTGATATGTACTGTAGTAGTTTTTACTTCTTTACTGTTATATCTTTTTATTGTTAGTTGCATGGTATAGTGAATGTGGTTTACTTTCCTACTTTTTGGTTATTTCTCGTTGGACGACTGGGTCTTGGGATCAGTCGAGTCGGTCCGGTCTCGTGTCTAGTAGGAATTCGGGAACCGGGTCGTAACAATAGGTAACCAAAGTAACAAAGTACAGGAAAAGGGGCACTATGCCAAGGTTTGTCCATTTACAATTTATTTCATATCCAGGTTCACTTATGTAATTTGCCCATATTATCACTGTTCACAATCTGTCAATCGATGTCTCGGGCACGAGGCGATCTCGTGTAACTTCTTGCAGTGCAAGACTGGTATAAGCCACCCTCCTGCTTGGGAGGACTGCTTATACCCATCTCGAGTGCTGCATTCCATCACCCAAGGGTCATTGTGGAAAGGGGTGGCAGCTACATCGTGTAGCGTGAACATGTATAAGTGCTGTGTATGTTGAACCATAGATAGCCAATGACTCACCTATCGGCTGAGAAAAACCACTCTAAACCTCGAGCCCTGCAATCCGCTATCCTAGGTGGCTACATGCCTAACTAAAGAGTCATAAGGAGGCCAGCAACTCCCTAAACCAACTCTTGGAAACAATTTGAAAGACCAAAGCTACAGCCAAAACTGAGCGAGTAGCAGAGCTGAAACGAGTTATTTAATTCTTTTAATTCCTGACATATCTGTCATATTGATTATATAACCAATTCTAGATAACTGTATTTCTTATTTTTGTCAATTTGTAAAATCTTTAGTAATTTCATATTACTAATTCCAGGATTAATAGATATCCATATTATCTTCCAACTTATCTTTATGACAATGATTTCATATTATTCTAGTCGAACACAAGGAAACTTATTTTACGGAAAATAGATCTCGTTTCATGCATACGATAACAAGGTACATGGGATTATTAACTCTTAATTCTCTTCACATAATTTCATTTATTTTTTCATTAAAGTGCCCATAAATTGGGGAAAAGCACACCAGAGGATTCCAAACTCAGCAAAAGGCGAATCCCACACAAACCAAGGCAGTACATGCAAAGAATAGCACAAAATGGGCCCACAGGTACCTAAAAGCTGAACGAAATTGAGAGAAGGGTAGACTACTCTACCTAATGTCACCGGAGGATCACGGTGACTCCGAACCGCGCACACAAGGTCTGGGGACAATCTCCACACCTGCCTCGAAATCCGCACATGCATTAAGGGTAAGACCTGGTTCACACTGACCAGAAATGGGGTTGGGAATATCAGTCACGTTTCTTATTTTTCACTAAAGGAAATAGGACTCAAAAGTGAAAATAAATTATATGAACGCGTAGTACGTGTTGATACGATTCCAACGGTACCTTGTTTGTCGAAATCCGAGGTTGGGAAGGCCTCAAACCGAATGAAACAACGCAAGGGTGTCTTGAACCTACCTGGTTCAACCAGACCGGTCAACCAGTCAACACGGACCCACCCACGACATGTATTGCGTTGTGATTTGTAACGACCCGATTCCCGAGTCCCTACGAGACACGAGAACCGAACCGACTCGACTAATCCTAAGACCTAGTCGTCCAACGAGGAAGTAACCAAAAGAGTAGTAAAATAAACCACATTCAGCATGAATATAACTAGCAGTAACAAAATACAACAGTAAGAAAAGGAACTACTACAGTATATACCACCACAACAGTAGAACAACAATTATAACATAACATGAAGCTACAAGTAAAAAGTACAGAGAGTAACAAGAACTACTCACTACAGTGGAACAAAAGGGGTACAAAAAGAACTGCGGTAACTCTACTGGACCCTACTCGGCCCAGTGTCCTCTGCAGCCACTGACCCTGGCTGCTTAACACCTGGTCCTGAAAAGTAACGAGTGTAACACGTCAGCGAAACGCTGAGTAGAGTGGCAGCTAAAACTAAAGAAGCAGTAGAGTGTACAGTAGCTGTTATATTTTCTTTCTTCCTTTATTTACGTCTTTTTATTATTTCACAATTTATCTATTTCTCAGATCCTTCACTTGATCTAGAATGTTCCTCGTGGGAACGATCTTGATTGCAGTCTTTTCCGAAAGGTAGAAGTAACACGTGGTGCTCTCCTTGCCGGGAGAGTCCCCCGTGGTGATCCTACTCTCAGTCAACCACCCCAAGGTCGCTGACAGACGTAACGGTGACTACGGCACGCGCGATAAACACACGGGTAGCTATCCCGCACTGGCACGCGGTCAGTCATTTCCGTTAACGGGTGCGCCCAAAGCACAGCACGGAACTAGTATAGGGCATGGCCCTCTCAGTAACAGGGGTCCAACCCCTCCATAGTAACCAAACAGGAGCCTTGCCCCTCCACAGTTCGTGCACCCTTGCCTGACTACCTTGGTTTGCCCAGTGGGCCTAACAAGTCGGTGTAGGAGGGCCAGCAGAACCCCGGGGCCCGTGGGGTAGCTAGTACTCTCCCTACACTAGTAGCTCTCCTCGGTACTGTGTACACGAGGGCCAAAAGTCGATACAAAGTGGTCAGACCTAACCCCGGGTCCCTGGGGCGGCTAGCTCCACTTTGCACTAAGAGGTAATGTGTGCTCTCTTTGGTATCACGTACCCCAGAGACAACACACTTCCACGTCTTTCTTTCTCAGTTGCATCCATTCTCTTTCCAGGAGTTCTACTCCTAATTCCCCGTAGGGTTCCAGCTCTTTTAACTCAGCACATTTAGGTTTCACCGTTCCAGTTTTACGTTCATACAACCCATGTTCTCAACCATATTTATTCCTTTATAACAGGCAGCGGTTAAATCAATTTACAGGCAGCTATTATTTCCTTTCCACCTTTCCAAGACTGCAATATTTATATACATATCACTAGTTTTTCAGTCCTAGGATTCATGCCGTACCCTAGGATCTATCATTCAATCTAGTTCCAGTCCTAGGTTTCATGCAATACCCTAGGATCTATCATTCAATCTAGTTTCTCAGTCCTAGGGTTCATGCAGTGCCCTAGACTCTATTAACTATTCCACAATTGTAACAAATTTGATTAAATAAATTAAAAGCCACTCTACCAGCTACAATGGGAGTACTGGGGGCATGGTCGGAAATCCCGCACGCCTCCGCAATCCCCAAGACTGCAATGAAACGGGGTCCTAACACAAGGATCAAATACAAGGAGTTTCTCAGAACGGTATATAATTACTGTAAACGGGTAGATGATTTTATTCCGGAAAGAACGCAACTCGAAACGCGGAAAGTGGACTCCGAACGGGCCCTAAACGGGTCAAAAACGACGAAACTGCCCAAAATCAGACGTCTGGAACCTCTTCCACACGTCTTAAAATGTGGGTCAGAGCATATCTTGGTTCTGTGTAGTCCCTCAGACGTCCAGAAGCCTGCAGGGGCGTCTGGCTTAGTTCCCAAATGTCCGATGGTCACCCCGGACGTCTGGAAGTCCTTCCCGTCGTCTGGCACTGCGGCCAGACGTCCGATTCACGTGGGATGGCGAGCCCTCGCGCCCTCCCGAGATGAACCTGCACGCACCCACACCTGTTCTCAATACGACGAGTCGCAGACGAAGGCGCGGCGGACGGCCGCATGGCCGTACACGCGAAAAAGGAAGAAGATAGAAATATCTTACCTGACAGACATCTGGGCAGTCCTCCAAACGTCTTCACCGTCGTCTGGTCGTAAGCCCAGACGTCTGATTCTGGAAAAATTTCCAGAATCAGAGCTCAACTCGCCCTCCGCTCGCGACACACGGCCGCGCCGCGCCCCGTCCGCCTGCTGCTCGAGCTGCAGCAGCCCCTCCGCGACACTCCACGCCCGCTGCTCCCCCCGCCGGCCGGCTCTAGCTGCCCCGGCAAGCTCAAGCCCTCGCGGTCGAGCACCTCCTCCCTCACGCAACACCTCCTCCCACACACTTGCCGTGGCTGTTGCTGCCGCCGCTCGCTCGCGCTCTCGCATCGGCTGGGAGAAGAAGGAGAGGGACACGGAGGGGATGAGGGTGAGGGAGAGGGCGAGGGGCCTTTTAAGGCTACGCGGGGAGAGAGAGAGAGGCGTCGTTCCCTACAGGCGGAGAGAGGGAAAAAGAGGGAAGAGAGCGGCGGTGCAGGTCTGCGCGCGCATGCGCGTAGACGCAACTCCGTATGCCGCAAAAATTAAATACCAGACGTCTGTAAAGGGTCCCAAACGTCTGTTCAGACGCCTGGGACACTTCCCAGACGTCTTAAAACCGTCTTGAGGCCGCGTTCGTAACATGATTCGCTTGCCCGCATACTGTTGGATTACACTCATTGCTAGTGGCACAGACATTGATCGCGCCACACATCGCGATCTGCCGCGCTCGCCTTCTCGCGCGCTTGCGCTAGCCAGTCCACCATGCGTCGCTCCCGTGTGCTGTGCCACTGCCACGTGTCATGCGCTCGTTGCGTGCTGCCACCGCTCCGTGACAATTGTGGTGGGAAGCTAAAGTTTTGCGGATTTGCACCCAGGTCCCCGAGAAAATTTTTTAACCTCCGGTTAAATTTTTCCTTCTCTCTTCCTCTATTAATTAAGAGGCTTAGAGAGAAGATGACGACCCAAGGACTCAAAGGGGTCCTTATATAGGGCTAAGGTTTGTTGGGATTGGGTTTAGTGGGTGAAATTCCCAAAATAGTCCTAGGGTTGGGTCCCCCTTACATATAGGTCCTTGTTGACTTGTTTTGGTCATAACTAGGGCTATGCATCGTGGATTCATGCGAAACAAGCGTTGCCAGAAAAATTACGAAGAGAGGAATCCAATGGTATCATATATGACACCTTTTTGACAACGTTTGGCTAGAGGTTGACTCGAAATACATATTTTTTTGCAATTTAAGGAGGTGCTGACTCTAGCACCGAACCACAATTGGGTTTCTAGGGTTCGAATTGACCCAGGCTACCTTAAAATGACTCAGAACCTAGATATTAGGATGTTACATTGATCTTCCCTCTAATGCTGTCTATGGCGATGAAGGAAAATCAATTAGGGTTTTAGAGGGTAAAGAGTGTAAATCAATTTGTGTTAGTTTCTAAAACTTCTATGAAGTATTTATGATTGTGCAAAGTGGATTTAATCGAGTGCATTCAGATCTGAGAACTGCGGTAGCTGCTACTCTGTTCTTGGATCTGAATGGCTTTTCAATAGGATTTTGACTTTTGATTTTAAATGGATTTTGGACAAGTTGTTTTTCTGGGTTGAATGGCCTTAGATCTTGTTTTTTAGATCTGAGAATGATCTTCCAGGGCATCAAATCAGGCTTGAAAGCCTGATTCAATCCACTGTCTGTCTAGTAGGGCAGTCGTGTAGTACTAGCAGCTGTAGTAGTTTTGAGTGTAGTTCAGGAGCTGATTTTAGTGCTGTAGGTGTTTTATAGTAATAGAACTTCACATAACAAGCATTCATGTATACTGAATTGAGTTAAATTTCAAGTTGAACATGTTGAGTGTTTTAAATCTACTGTCAATAACATGAAATGGTTTAACTATCCAAAATGTGATGTTAATGAAATTTGAGATGAAAATCAAGTTTCTTATTTCATTTATGTTTCATATGAAGTGCTGGAGGTTTATGAATGTTTGAAATGAAGTTCCAGCTAGCAAATCCAACTTTGAGGCCTTAGGTTTATGTTTCAAACACTCATTTAGGTCAAGTTTGTATGAACTTGTAAATAAATAAAAAATTATAAAAAATCATAAAAAAATAAAATAAAGGTGTCTTAAGTAGGATTATATATATATTTTAGGTATATGCAAAGTTTCAAAGTATTCTGAACCCTTTAGCTGATAGAACATACCAGTCAACGATTTTATCTACTCTAAAACTTAACAAAAGAAACCACATTGAAAAATCCGAAAGGAATTCTTTCTCTTTAATCTCATCTTTTCTCTCTCTTCTCCTACCTCTATTAAATATATAAATACCATAAAACCTCAAAAATACTAAAAAATGCATAAAAATACCTTGTATATAGTATTTATACTTGTAAATATGAACTTTTAATAAGCTATATGTAAATAATGTACTATATATAAATACAACAACAACCGAGTATTTTCCCACACTAAGTGAGGTTGGCTATATAGATTCTTTGCTTCCATACAGATTGATTTTCAGCAATTTTAGAACTTAAATTAAAGTAATTGATCTCATGCTTAATAGTTTCCTTCCAATACTTATTTGGTCTTCCTCGCCCCTCTTAGCGGGTTCAGCCTCCAACTTATCGCATCTCCTAACTGGAGCATCTAGCGGCCTTCTTTGTAAATGTCCAAACCACCTGTAAAGACACGTTCTATTTTGAGCCTTTTAAGACGTCTGGACTTTCAGTCAGAGGTCTGGACCCCTTCCCAGACGTTGGAAATTGAAAATTTTGTACGCATACTCGCGTCTGTGCGCTGGCTACGCACAGACAGATCCCCTCTTTTCTCTCTCTGTTCTCTCCCCTACCAGAACCCTAGCGCACTCCCTATATAACCCCTCTCCCCCCTTCCTCTCTTCTCCACTCCACCACCACCACCTTCCTTCTTCCTCTCCACTGCAATGAGAGGGGCGAGCGCGAGAGAGGGCGCGAAAGCGAGGAGCGAGGAGGAGAGGCGGCGTGAAGAGAGGAGGAAGAGCTTGTGTCTGCGAGGTCGTGGGAGTTCGCCAGAGGACGCACCGCCGGAGCGGTGCGTGCGGGAGGAGCGCATTGGGGGAGACGTGCCCGACACCTTGCTGCAGCCGGAGCTGCAGACGAGGAGGAGAGGCCGCGGCTGTGCGCGGCGAGAGGAGCAAGAGGTCAGTTTGGTTCTGGGATTTTCCCAGAATCAGACGTCTGGAGAGTCGTCCAGACGACGGGTTGGACGTCTGGTGACGACACCGGACGTCTGAAAGCAGAGCTTCGCGAAGGTACATTCCTCTTGCGGTTACAACCATGCAGGCCGCACCATAGCTACTATCTGCGTGGCTAAATGTAGAAGATATCTTCTGTCGCGTGCAGGGATAGCTTTGGGAAGGCGCAGGGAACGCCCTCCCACGCATTTTGGACGTCTGGACAGCTTACCAGACGACCAGAAGGACTCCCAGACGACTGGAGGAGAGGTCGGACGTATGGAGCTGGGTCTAGATGGTTAGGAAGGGGTTCTGGACGTCTGAAGTCGACACAGGAACCTAAGGTGAGACTTTGGTTACTTTTAAGACGTCTGAACCTTGTGCCAGACGTCTGATTTAGGTCTGCAGTTCTATTTTTGACCCCTTTAGGGTCCGTTTGAGGTCCGTTTTACGCAAACAAGATATCTGTGGTTTCCTTGTGAGTTCCTCTACATGTTAGGAATCCTTTTATACTATTCTGAACATTCCGTGTGGCATGTCTCTTGGTATAGGACTTCGCTCTGTTGCGTATTCGGGGCCTATAGAGGCACGTGAGCCTATTGTTCGAGCCTCTAATACTTCCGGATTGTCTAGTAGAGTGGTTTCCCCTATTTTAATTATAAAACATACATGCATATGTGAAATTTGATAACTAGAAACCTACGATGTGGCATGAATCCTAGGACGAGAAGTACTTGCACTGTTTGTATGCGTGGTTGAGATTGTAGTTATAAATGAAAGAATAGAAATGTAAATAACTACCTGTTAATAAATATGAGCTGCCTGTGAAATATGAAATGCCTATGCTAATTAAGCAGTTACCTGTGACATTACTTGTATATGTTAAATGACGGAAATACGAGCTGCATGTATATAATATGAGAATGGAAATGTGAATGATGAAACCTGGTATAGAACAACATGGTAAATATGAGCATGAACCCTATAGGGAATTAGGAGTAGAGCTCCTGTGGATAAATGGAATGGATCTGGAAATGTGAGTGGGAAGTGTGCTGGCCTTTGAGTACGTGGTACCAAGGAGAGCGACTGTCCTTTATTTAGTGTAGAGCGGAGCTAGTCGCCCTTGGGTTGGGACCCGGGGTTAGGATTGACCACTCTACACTGACTTCTTTGGCCCTCGCGTACACTATACCAGGGAGAGCTATTAGTGTAGGGGGAGAGCTAGTCACCCCACGGGGCCCGGGGTTTAGCTTGCCACCCTACACTGACTTGTTACGCCCACTGGGCAAACAGGGATAGTCAGATGAGGGTGCGTGGACTGTGGAGGGGTGAGACCCTTGCTTGGTTCTGAGAAGCTAGACCCCTGTTACTGAGAGGGCTAGGCCCTATACTGTTCCGTGCTGTACTTTGGGTGTACCTACTAGCGGAAACCACTGACCACGTGCTAGTGCGGGATAGCTACCCGTGCGCTTATCGCGCGTGTCGTAGTCATCGCTATGTCTGTCCGTGACCTCGGGGTGGTTGACTGGGTGTAGGATCGTCACGAGGGACTCTCCCGGCCAGGAGAGCACCACGTGCGTCTTCTACTCTAGTAATCAAGATCGTTCCCACGAGGAACATATGAGATCAAGAAAGAGATCTGAAAAGTAAACCAATGGGTGAAAATGAATGACTTGTAAAATAAAATAATTGGAAAAGATAAATTACCTGTTAGCTTTTACTGCTTTAGTTAGTTTGGTTACCACTCTACTCAGCATTCGTTGACTCCATTTTTTCCGTACCCCTTTACAGGTCCAGGAGTTGAGCAGCCTGAGTCGCCGGCTGCAGAGGGTGTTGGGCCCAGTCGAGCTCAATAGTAGTTCCTGTTTTGTTGTACTTTCTTTTGCTAGTGAGTTAGACTGTGGGTACTTCTTTCTGTTTTGTACTTTGTTCTACCTTACTGTTGTTGTAGTGATATGTACTGTTAGCAGCTTTTACTTCCTTTACTGCTTGTACTCTTTTACTGTTAGTTACTTTGCATAGCGAATGTGGTTTACTTTGCTACTTTTTGGTTATTTCTTGTTGATGACTGGGTCTTGGGATTAGTTGAGTCGAGCCAATCTCGAGTCCTGTAGGGATTTGGGAACCGGGTCGTGACACTACCTTAGACGTGCCTCTCTCATTTTATTCTCTATCGGTGCCATCATAACCTTTTTTCTAATAATCTTATTTGAAAATCGGTCATTTCTTGTATGACCACACATCCATGCATCTTAATATCTTCATTTCTACCACAAACATCTTTTGTACATGCCTATAGTTGATAGCCCAGCATTCAAAATTTTACATGGTTGGTCTTACCGCAGTTCGATAGTATTTTCCTTTGACTTTTAAAGGAACCCTCTTATCAGAGAGAACAACAGATGCATCCCTCCATTTCAACCACCCTGCATTAATTCTATGTGTAACATCTCCATCAATTCCATAATCTTGTTGGAAAATGGATCCCGAGTACTTAAAAACATCTTTCATTGGAATGCACTTTTCTCCAATTTTTACATCAATCCCTTCATTGTTCTCTCTATTACTAAACTTGCATTCCATATACTCAGTCTTCATTCTGCTTATGCGTAATCCTTTATCTTCCAGGGCTTCTCTCCAAAGCTCAAGTTTTCTGTTCACTCCATCTCTTATCTCATTAACCAACACAATGTCATCAGCAAAAAGTATACACCATGGTACCTCAGCTTGGATATGCTTCGTCAACTCATCCATGACCAAGGCAAAAAGGTAAGGGCTTAAAGTTGATCCTTGATGTAGACCAATAGTGATAGGAAAGTAGTCCGTCAAATCTAAAATTGCACTAGGGGGGATGAATAATGAATTTATTAAATATTGTAAGACAAAAAAATTCAATCACAAAAGGAGGCACCAGATTTTTAGGTGGAAACCCAAGATGGGTGAAAACCACAATCTAAGCCAATCCCTTGACTTAGAATTTTCGATCACAAAGTAATCAATCCACTAACCACACTACTTAAACGAGGGTAGTGTACCTCAGTTACAAATCCCACCTCTGATCCCTAAACGGAGGCTTCTCTATTCACAATGAAGAGACGGAGACCAGGTTGGATACCCAAAGTATAAAAGTAAGAATTAAACAGCACCTATATAGCACCCCAATAATTTGATTGCTTCCTTATTTATTAAGCATAAAGAGAACTCCCTGAGAATTTGCAGAACGAAGTGAACCGGGAGTGTGAGTTTGCCCTTTAATCAGAGTGTTGGCACAGCACAAGGGCAAGAGAAGGCTAAGAGTAGTGAGCAAATGATTTTTCTAAGGGAATTGAATCTCAAGAGGTGTGTCTTGCCTAAGAGGGGTTGTAGTCTATTTATATGCAAGTTTGGAACCTTCAAGAATGCTTGGGAAAGATCTCCTAGACGTTGGAGGCAAATCCCAAGATATTGGGACAAAATCCACCACAAATCAGGGTAATGATGAGTCTGATAGCAATATGAGACGTCTGATTTTAGGGTCAAACGTCTTATAAGATGTCTGATTACAATTATGGTCATCTAATACTATTAGCCAGGTTTTACTGGTTTCATTACATCGAAACATGGACGTCTGATATTTTCACATAGGACGTATGATAAAATTATTGGACGTCTAATTATGCATGATTTCGTTCCTGTTTTGACCAGATCCAAACAAGGTTCTAGATTTCTAGGAACAGACATCAGCACAGATGTCTGTAGGATTCCCTAGACGTCTGGAAACCTAAAAAGGACTTGTCTTGGAAATCTGATAGAAGATCTTTGGTTCCTAATGAGATTCGCACAGAAATAAATGAGCAACGGTCCAAAGGTAGACGTCTGGAGACATATCTAGACGTCTGAAAATGTATTTTGCCCATTATATTCAGAATGAAGATGGGTGCTTGAGTCTAACGGTTGTTTTAAGGATGTCCAGGCAAAGTATTAGACATCTGGATGAGGCTATGGAGGTCTGATGGAAGGTTGCTTCGATTGATGTTTATAAGGTCAGAAACTAAAGGCAAAGTTATATGTAATTAGACGTCTAAAACACTTGTCAGATGTCTTAAAGTTGAAAATCAGACGTCTGACAGTTGTTATGGACGTCTGATTTGAGTCTTAGTGTTAGGTTTTTGTTTCTAATTTATCCTAAGTGTAGAAAGCCTAAGTTAGTTATTTATAAGTTATGTTTGGGGGCTCTTTACAACATCTCTAGACTCAAATAAAATAAAGATTACAACCTTTGAAAGTTTACATAAAAAGCCTATGACCTATGACAATACTCATGCTACCTAGTTTTCACGCTTTTAATCCTCCGACTTGGAAAACTCTATGAAACCTGCAATTGTGTTATTACAGAGAAAAATATGCTAGGCTTATGTTTTATTTCTTTTTCTTGATTTTGTAAAATCATCAAAATATTATATAGGAGAGGTTGAACTAACAATCTCCCCCTTTTTGATGATTTTCAAAATATACCTATAGGTTCTTATTTTCTCCCCCTAAAGTTGTACTTAGTAGTTTATACCTATTTTGAGAAGATTTTTCGTAATTTTTTATGTTATTCTCTAAGTTCTTACCTACGTTCTTCTTCCCCTTTTTGAATATCATCATGAAGGATTCTGAAAGGGGGTTGATACTCTTAAACTACAAGTGTGACATTTATAAAGTTGAGAGCATTAATAAAACTGCATGCTGAATAAAAAAATGACAAAGCATTAAAGTAAATTAACTAGGAAAGGAATGTAGGTGCCCTAAGTACAGACTAGCTATTATTCCCAAAATATTTAAGTATGGGGTCAAGGCCCCTTAATACAGGCCAACATGGAAGACAGAAAGAAAGACAAACAGAAGAACTAAACTAGTCTTCTTGATCATGGCTGCGGCAGCGATGAGCAGGTCCCTGTCCCATCTGCAGATTTTGAATGTCAAAACAAAGTTCGTCGATGTCGCGGTACATACTCCCCATATAGGTGTACATCTCGCCGATTCGTCGCAACAAGAGGAAGATGTAGGAGGAGAGGGAATCTGTGGTGGGATCCCATGCCTCGTCAATTTTGGATAAAATTGACCCAAACGATAAAGATGCCCCATGGTCCTCATTCATAACAGGAACAATGAAGTGGCAATAGTTGAAGGGAATGTGACGTACGGTGGCAAAAAGGAGCACCTTGTGTTGGTGCAAGATATAATCAAAACCTCTCAATTTGTTTAGAAGGTCCTACCCAAAAATGCGAGATAGTAATCAGGGAAGAGGTTTTAGGTTTTTGCATGGTAAGGTGCCAAGATTTTCAACATATTTTTCAGGTAGGACTAATTCTTGATTTATGACCTCTGAGTCATATTGCCTCAGAATGTTATTGAAGTTATTTCCCTCATTAGGGATGGCAAGAAGGGCGGAAATAGAGTTAGAGGTGATATGGATTTCACGCCCAAATAAGCAGGTATGTAATTCGAGTTTATCATTGCTATAGTCTTCAATGATGTTGGCGTAGAAAAGTTGGACAAGTTCGGGAAACACACCAATAGTTCCAATGTCAGAATGGAACTGTTGGTCAAAATAATGAAAGAGATGGAGGGTTTCAAAGTGTTCCCGAAGGTTTAGATGGGCAAAGTCATTCCATACAATGAAGCGAGGGCACTTGACTATGGCATTTGCGAAGCGACGAAATCGCTGTCTAGCGATATCGCCCCGCAGTTGGTCAGCCAAATAGGTAGAGGAGGTGGAAGAGCCCTCGGCTTGCTTCCAATGGGGAGGCATTTTGGGTGGTATGGGTGGTTGGGTTTTGGAAGGAGAGGTTTGGTGTTTTTAGGATAAAACACCTGCAAAAACATACATGCAAACAACATGCCACACCGGTCATTCAACCAATAATGCCATACATGCAAACCACATTGATACCAGAAAAAAATGTGTGGTAGTATGCCTTGAGGCAATACAACCTGCCATGATGTTGTGGCAATATACCTTTGAATTCAAGCCACTAAGATGTCGGCTAGAATCACTTGAGGTAATACCCTTGCCATAGTCAACCAAAGAGGTGAACATTTATGCTACATAGAAAAAATAGGTTTTGTTCTAGGGTTTTAGGTCCTAGGGCAAACATAGGCATGATAGAAAAGGAAATCGAGTTGATCATCAAAAAAGAAAAGACAAGATGAGTGCTTTGAAGAGACTTGAGCAAATCCCGTGGAGATGCCCTAAGAGTTTGAGAAGTTTTATCCACGGAGAAGGGTCTCCAGTCCAGACGCGCAGAGGAGTGGGGGCACGCGCGCAGGGCAGCAGCAGCGTCGCCAGTCGTCGAGGAGGCGGAGCGGTCTTCTGGCGGCGAGAGGAGCAGCGCCAACTGCAGCCGTCGTTCGTCGGGCGGGAGAGAGGGACCTTAGGGATTTGAGAGAGGGAAGTGGGACCTTGCGACTGGGATTTTATATCCCTAGGGGTTGAGCAAGTCTCCCCTTGAGGTCGGGGAGGTTTCCATTGCAAACCATTCAGAGAACAGACGCGACAAATTTTTGCTAGATCAGACGTTTGGAGACGTTGTTAGACGTCGGGATTGGACCTTTGGGATTTTAACCCTTTTGATGGCGTTGTCTATTTTAACCACCAGACGACTTATCGGACAACTAATTTTAAAATTAGACGTCTGATTTCTGTAGACATACCTCCCTGGAAAATGGTTTATTCTCCAGGTTATCGTCCGATCTCTGTATCAGACAACCTATCGGACGTCTAAAACTACAATTAGTCGTCTGATTTCTGCAGACAGTCCTTCCTGGGTTTCACTCCTAAGCTACAGGTTGTCGTTTGATTTCTTTATCAGACGACCTATACGACGTCTAACTAAATAATCAAACGTCTAAATCTAGACATCATAATACATATTCTGACGCAAAAATAGATGTCTGTCAACACATCTGGATGACGGTCCAGATGTCTGTGAATGATGACGGACATATGAAATAGCTCTTTTATAAGCTCTTTTTAGATATAAAGTCGACGTCTGTTCGAGATCTTTAGATGTCGAATTTTTAAGTATATGATGTCTGAGGTGTTAATCAGACGTCTGATATTGCACAGAATGTACTTTTTGATGTTTGAACTGTGTATGAAGGCTCTTAACTTGGTAAAGTCAAGGCTCCTTCTATGTTCACGACAAAAGAAATTCCATTAAATCACTAAATTTTTCAAATATCACTTAGCTTACATATGCCTAGTTTCCTACGTATATAATTAAAACGATCATAATTTAAAGGTTTAGTGAAAATATCAGCCAATTGTAATTCAGTACAAATAAATTCAACCTCGATTTCTCCCTTAAGTACATTATCTCTCAAAAAATGATGTCGAACATCGATATGTTTTGTACGGGAGTGATGTACGGGATTTTTTGAGAGGTTGATAGCACTAGTATTATCACATAATATTTTTATTTTATTGAATATCAAGTTAAAATCATTTAAAGTATTTTTCATCCAAAGCACTTGGGAACATGCTAGAGCAGTGACTATGTATTTAGCCTCCGTAGTTGATAGGGCTACACTAGATTATTTCTTTGAGAATCAAGAGATTAGCGATTTTCCCAAGAATTGGCACGCCTCACTAGTACTCTTTTTATCGGTGCGGCTACCTGCGTAGTCCGCATCGCTATATGTGACTAAGTTGAATTGTGGACTCCTAGGGTAGAATAAGCCATAATCAGATGTGTCT
Organism: Thalassia testudinum; assembly: GCA_037157565.1. NCBI lineage: Eukaryota > Viridiplantae > Streptophyta > Magnoliopsida > Alismatales > Hydrocharitaceae > Thalassia > Thalassia testudinum. The sequence continues at coordinate 62,128,390 of JAZHRO010000054.1, forward strand.
ACTAGATATCTAAATATTCATTTTACAGCATTTAAGTGTGATTGTTTAGGGTTTGATTGAAACCTAGCGCATAAGCAGGTACTAAATAAAATGTCAAGTTTACTGGAAGTTAAATACAGTAAAGATCCAATCATGCTACGATAGAGCTTTTGCTATATAGGTGTACCTGATTCGTCCAAGTCTAAGGAAGTTGTGACACTCATAGAAGTGTTCTTCCCTTTACTTTTCGTCATTTCAAATTTTTTCAGCATCTCCTTTGTGTATTTTGATTGACACACAAAGGTTCCAAATTCGAGTTGAGTGATTTGTAAGCCCAAGAAAAAGTTGAGTTCACCTATCAAACTCACTTCAAATTCTTCCTGCATAATTTCTGAAAACTTTCTACACATAGATTTATTAGTAGCACCAAATATAATATCATTTACATATATTTGAACTAATAAAATATCTTTTCCTCTTCTTTTAATGAATAATGTGGAATCAGCTTCCCCTATAGAAAATTTTGCATTTAACAAATAATCTTTGAGCCTTTCATACCAAGCTTTAGGAGCTTGCTTTAGACCATATAATGCCTTGTTTAATTTATAGAAAAAATGAGGCTTATTATGAGTCTCAAAACCAGGAGGTTATTTTATGAAAACTTTCTCCTTAATGAATCCGTTAAGAAACACGCTCTTAACATCCATTTGAAAGAGTTTAAAGCCAAGGTGGCATAAGCAAGAAGCATGCGAATTGATTCGAGTCGAGCTACAGGAGCATAGGTCATCAAAATCAATTCTTTCTTTTTGGTTGTACCCTTGTGCTACCAACGGAGCCTTGTTCCGAATGATTATGCCGGATTCATTCAACTTGTTTTGGAATACCCATTTGGTACCTATTACCGTTTGCCCTTTAGGCTTAGGTACTAGATCCCAGACTTCATTCTTTTGGAATTGGTTGAGTTCCTCCTGCATGGTCATCATCCAAGGTTCTTCGGAGCATGGTTTCTCGATACTCTTGGGTTTAACTTGAGATACAAAGGCGGAGAGATCAAAAGAGCAACTAAAACGAGATCGGGTTTTAATGCCATCGGAAACACTTCCAATGACTTGATTTTCGGGATGATCCCTTTAATATATCCAATCTTTTGGAAGATTATGGATATTAGAGTTTGGAATGTTAGACACATCAATAGAAGAATCATCTTCATCTTCCATATTGACTTGGTCAATCGAGGAAGAGTGAGGAGATTCATCGAAGGAAACATGAAGGGTTTCCTCCACTATTAATGTGGTCTTGTTAAAGACCTGATATGCCTTACTACGTGAAGAATAACCAATAAAGATGGCTTCTTCACCTTTGGCATCAAATTTATCTAAATTAGAGTGGGTGTCAAATTTTTTCATCAATTTGACTTTATGCCAGGCAGGTCTACTATTGAGGCAATACATCTCTTGAGATGTATGATGGAGACATACAAAGTGAAGAAAAGGGATTTACATATGATTTTTATTGATTTGGAGAAGGCCTATGATTCTATCCCAAGAGATATCTTGTGGAGAATTTTGGAGAAGAGACAAGTGCCAGTTATATATATCAACCTCATAAAGGATATGTACTATAGAGCAGTAGCTTGTGTAAAGACTAAGGATGATTTGATAGACTACTTTGATATCACCATTGGTCTGCATCAAGGTTCGACTTTGAGCCCTTATCTTTTTGCCTTGGTCATGGATGAGTTGATGAAGCATATCCAAGTTGAGGTGTTTTGGTGTTTGTTTTTTGCTGATGACATATAGTTGGTTGATGAGATAAAAGATGGAGTGAACAGAAAACTTGAGCTTTGGAGAGAAGCCCTGGAAGATAAAGGATTACGCATAAGTAGGACGAAGACTGAGTATATGGAATGCAAGTTTAGTAGTAGAGGGAACAATGAAGGGATTGATGTAAAAATTGGAGAAGAGTGCATTCCAATGAAAGATTTTTTTAAGTACTTGGGATCCATTTTCCAACATGATGGTGGAATTGATGGAGATGTTACACATAAAATTAATGCAGGGTGGTTGAAATGGAGGGATACTTCTGGTGTTCTCTGTGATAAGAGGGTTCCTTTAAAAGTCAAAGGAAAATACTATCGAGCTGTGGTAAGACCAGCCTTGTTGTACGGTTCTGAATGCTGGGCTATAAACTATAGGCATGTACAGAAGATGTCTGTGGCAGAAATGAAGATGTTAAGCTGGATGTGTGGTCATACAAGAAAGGACCGTATTTCAAATGAGTTTATTAGAAAAAGGATTAGGGTGGCACCGATAGAGGATAAAATGAGAGAGGCCCATCTAAGATGGTTTGGACATTTACAAAGAAGGTCACTAGATGCTCCAATTAGGAGATGCGAGAAGTTGGAGGCTGAACCCGCTAAGAAGGGGCGAGGAAGACCAAACAAGTGTTGGAAGGAAACTATTAAGTATGACCTCAATTACTTTAATTTAAGTCCTAAAATGGCTGAAAATCGATCTGTGTGGAGGCAAAGATCCATATAGCCGACCCCACTTAGTGTGGGAAAGGCTTGGTTGTTGTTGTTGTAGAGCGGGTATTCAAAACAAAGCACTGACATCCAAAAATTTTAAAATAGCTAATTTTGGGTATTTTCCCATAGTATAATTCAAAACAAGTTTTTCGCAACCTGGATCGAATTAAGGTACGATTTAACACGTAACAAGCCGTGTTAACTACCTCGACTCAAAAGTACTTCGGTAACCCCAAGTCATGAGCAATGTTCGAGCACACTCTTGAAGAGTACGGTTCTTTCTCTCAACCACCCCATTTTGTTGAGGTGTTCGGGAGAAAGAAAACTCATGAGCAATGCCATGCTCTTGACAAAAATCATCAAACAAGGAATTTTCAAACTTGCCCCCATGATCACTACGGATACAAGTGATTTGGTAGCCTTTTTCAGTTTGAACCTTCCTACAAAAAATAGAAAAGACGAAAAATACTCCTTTTTTGGATCTCAAGAAGGAAACTCATGTAAACCTTGAAAAATCACCAACAATCATAAGGCAATATTTGTATCCACTAAGGTGAAGTAGTTCTAAAGGTCTTGATGTGGATATAACTTCTTTGTTTTTAAAACTAGATTTCATAATTTTACCTAATTTCCATGAATCACAGATAAGCTTATTTAAAAATTTTCCTTTAAGAAGACCTCGGACTAGTTCATGTTTGGCTAGTTTTTGAACTAGCTTCATATGAACATGTCCTAGTCTTCTATGCCATATACTTAACTTATTATTTGCTATAAGACATTCATAAGTGTTATCTTTATCAAATTCTATGATATAAATGTCTTTAAATCTAGTTCCCTTAAGAAGGATTTTATTGGTTAATGTATGCATAATTTCAAACATTTTTGAAGTAAATACTACCTTAAACCACTTATCATAAATTTGGCTGACACTTAAAAGATTATGTTTTAGTCCTTTAACTAGAGAAACATTTGAGATGGGAGAGAGAGGGTTAGCTATTTTACCAAGGCCAATAATATGACCCTTGTGGTTGTTGCCAAATGTAACTGTTCCTCCATTCGTAGGTTGAAGGTCTAAAAATAGGTGCTTGTCTCCCGTCATATGTTTGGAACACCCGGAGTCCATCACCCATCAGCCTCCTTGATGGCGGTGGTCTCCTTGTCTTGTTTCTTGTAGACCTCTTTTCTCCTACAAAAGATCTTCGTTGGTGACTTTGTGTTTCTATGAATCTTTATAATTTGAGTCGTCCATCCTTCATTTTGTATATCTAATTTTTGACATTATAATGTCCTTTCATCCCTACAAGACAAAGTGAAAGTTATCTTTTCGGTATCCATTGAAATGTGGATCGTTATTTGTTAGTGGTCTCCTTTAGAGGAGGATCCTTTTTCGGCTCACTTTGACTAGGTTCATAAAAGTCTAGTCCAAATTTACTTGAGGAAGGTTTTTGATGGGCAATGAGCTTGTCCAAGTTATCTTTCCCCTTTGTAAATTTGGTTAAGTCCTCAAGAAGTTGATTTGATTTTTCTTTAAGGTGATTTATCTCTATTTTCATTATGTCTAGTTTATCTTCTAGTCTCCTAATCTCTACTCTAAGTAAGTTATTTTCATCTATTTTAAAGGAGTTTGATTTTTCAAGCAGATGGATTTTGTCGAGTAATTCTTCTCTATCTAGAAATTTTTATTCACTCTTTACCGTATACAAATCATTTGTTAATGACTCTTTTTCAATCATTAGGTTTCTTATTTGCATATTTAAGGTAGTGGTTTCTTTAGTAAGAATTAGATTCTTCTCTTCAAGATCATTGATTAATTTCTTATTTTCTAAGTTTTCTTCTTTTAAAGCTTTGCTTTGGGTCTTTGTTTTCTTAAGATTTAGATATAGTGAATCACAAGCATCTTGTAATTTATCTAGAGAATAGGAATTTACCTTAGGTTCCTGAGATTCTGATTCAAAAGCATCTTTTGTTGCCATTAATGTCAAGCATGCCATTTCCTCATTTGTTTCCTCCTCTTCTTCTTTTTCGAACGTGGAGTTATTCCAAGTTGCTTGGAACGCCTTCTTCTTGAATCCCTTGGGCTTGGAAATCTTCTTGTAGTCGGAAGGCTTCTTGGATTTCTTCTCATCATCCTTTTTGAGTAAGGGACAATCTTTCCTTATGTGACCTCTCTTTTTGCAATTATAGCAAACTAGAGGTTCTTCCTCTTTTTTCTTTCCCTTGATCTCTTTTCTATTTCTGAGAAACTTTTTAAACCTTTTAGCTAATAAAACAGATTCTTCGTCATCGGTACTTACCTCATCATCTGACGTAGCTTTGAAGGCTAAAGTCTTCTTCTTTGGCTCCGATGAGATAGATTTCTTCTTTTGCTCCATTTTTTGTTCATAAGCCATAAGATTCCCAAGCAGATTTTCCATGTCTAGATCCTCTACTTGGTTGGCTTCTTTTATTGCCGTTACTTTTTGCTCCCACTCGGGTCCAAGGGAGCGAAGGAGCTTCCCTTGAAGCTCCCCCTTTATAAATGTCTTTCCTAGTGACTTGAGGTTATTCACAATTAACGTGAATTGGGTGTACATGCCCCCAAGTCTTTCATTTTCCTTCATAGAAAAGGCTTCGAATTCCTGCGATGACAAGTTAATCTTTGAGGATTTAACTCTAGAAGTGCCTTCGTGAGTTACCCCTAAGGTTCTCCATATCTCGCGGGTGGTTTTGCATTGGCTAATGCGGTTGAATTCCTTCGAGCTGAGTGTGCAGTAGAGTGGGTTCATTGCTTTAGCATTCAGTCTAAGATAATGAATTTGCTCCACTGTGTATCCAGTTTCTGGTTTCTTGGAATGACGTATGCGAATTTGCATTTCTCCCAAACGGAGAAATCGTTGGCTTGAAGCCACATCTTCATTCTTAGCTTCCAATAAGTGTAGTTTGTCCCTTCGAAAAGTGGTGGTCGGGTGGTGGATTGCCCCTCAGATCTGCCAGTGGAAATGACTCTTCCCTCCATGTGATCTTTCCGCGGATGTTACTCCTTAAAGCGGAAAACCTGCTCTGATACTAAATGAAATTGCACTAAAGGGGGGTGAATAGTGAATTTATTAAATATTGTAAGACAAAAAGAGGCACCAGATTTTTAGGTGGAAACCTAAGATGGGTGAAAACCACCACCTAAGCCAATTCCTTGACTTAGGATTTTGGATTACAACGTGATCAATTCACTAACCACAATACTTAAACAAGGGTAGTGTACCTTAATTACAAATCCCACCTCCGATCCCTAAACGGAGGTTTCTCCCTTCATAATGAAGAGACGGAGACCCGACAGGTCGGATACCCAAAGTACAAAAGTAAGAATTAAATAACACCTATAGAGCACACCAATAATTTGATTACTTTATTATCTATTAAGCATAAAGAGAACTCCGTGAGAATTTGCAGAATGAAGTGAACCAGGAGTGTGGGTTTGCCCATTAATCAGAGTGTTGGCATAACACAAGGGCAAGAGAAGGCTAAGAGTAGTGAGCAAGTGATTTTTCTAAGGGAATTGAATCTCAAGAGATGTGTCTTGCCTAAGAGGGGTTGTAGTTTATTTATAGGCAAGTTTGGAACCTTCAAGAATGCTTGGGAGAGATCTCCTAGCTGTTGGAGGCAAATCCCTAGAGATTGGGACGAAATCCACCATAAATCAGGGTAATGATGAGTCTGACAGCAATATCAGACGCCTGATTTTAAGGTCAGACATCTTATAAGACGTCTGATTACAATTATGGTCGTCTGATACTATTAGCCAGGCTTTACTGGTTTCATTAGATTGAAACAGGGACGCCTGATATTTTCACATAAGACGTCTGATAAAATTATTGGACGTCTAATTATGCATGGTTTCATTCCTGTTTTGACTAGATCCAAACAGGGTTCAAGATTTCTAGGAATAGACGTCAGCACAGACTCCTGTAGGATTCCCTAGACATCTGGAAACCTAAAAAGGACTTGTCTTGAGAAGATCTTTGGTTCCTAATGAGATTCGCACAGAAATAAATGAGCAACGGTCCAAAGGTAGGCGTTTTGAGACATGTCTAGACGTCTGAAATTGTAGTTTGCCTGTTATATTCAGAACGAAGATGGGTGCTTGAGTCTAACGGTTGTTTTAAGGACGTCTAGGCAAAGTATTAGACGTCTGGATGAGGCTATGGACGTCTGATGAAAGGTTGCTTCGACTGATGTTTATGAAGTCAGAAACTAACGGCAATGCTATTGGTAATTAGACGTCTGAAACACTTGTCAGATGCCTTAAAGTTGAAAATCAGACATCTGACAGTTGTTATGGATGTCTGATTTGAGTCTTAGTGTTAGGTTTTTGTTTGTAATTTATCTTAAGTGTAGAGAGCCTAAGTTAGCTATTTATAAGTTATGTTTTGGGCTTTTTATAACATCTCTAGACTGAAATAAAATAAAGATTACAACCTTTGAAGGTTTACATAAAAAGCCTATGACCTATGACAATACTCATACTACCTAGTCTTCATGCTTTTAATCCTCCGACTTGGAAAACTCCATGAAACCTGCAATTGTGTTATTATAGAGAAACATATGCTACGCTTATATTTTATTTCTTTTCTTCATTTTGTAAAATCATCAAAATACTATATATGAGAGGTTGAGCTGACAAAATCATCCGTAGTCTTTACACAAACTAGTGCTTCATAGTACATATCCTTTATGAGGTTGATATATAAAACTAGTACTTGTCTCTTCTCCAAAATTCTCCACAAGATATCTCTTGGGACCAAATCATAGGCCTTCTCCAAATCAATAAAAATCATATGTAAATCCTACTTGACTTTGTATGTCTCCATCATACGTCTCAAGAGATGTATTGCCTCAATAGTAGACCAACTTAGCATAAAGCCAAACTGATTTTCAGTTACCACAGAGACTTGCCTCACCCTTCTTTTAATTATTCTCTTCCAAAGTTTCATCGTATGGCTCTTCAACTTAATACCTCTGTAGTTGGAACAATCTTGTATGTCACCTTTGTTCTTGTATAAAGGTACCACAAAACTTTTCCTCCATTCCTTTGGCATCTTCTTGCCTCTCCAAATAGTATTAAATAAATAAGTGAGCCAAGTTATACCCCGTTCTCCCATCATTCTCCAAACTTCTATAGGAATATCATCATGCCCAACAACCCTCCCACTTTTTATCATCTTCAAAGCCCCTACTACTTTTTTCTTTTGTATCCTTCGATAACTTATCCGATTCACATAATCTTCTGAGTTGGTTAACTCCCCTAAGATGATATCATTCTTTTATTTTTCATTAAAAAGCTTATAATAATATCTTTTCCATCTTATCTTTATATCCTCACTAGCTATAAGTACCATTCCTTCTTCATTCTTGATGTATCTTACATGTGTAAGGTCCTTTGCTTTCCGCTCTCTTGCTTTAGCTAACTTGAAGATATCTTTTTTACCTTCTTTAGAATTAAGTTTCATATAAAAATGCTCCAAAGCTTTTGCTTTTGCTTTACTAACTATTTTTTTTTCTTTTTTTTTTTGCTCTTTTGTAGTTTTCTATATTTTCATCGGTTTTATCTCGATATAAGGCTTTAAAATAGGCTATTTTAATTTTGAGCTTCTCCTGCACTTCCTTACTCCACCACCAAGCCTCCTTTTGTCCTGAAACACCTCCTTTAGACACGACTAATACCTCCTTTGCCACCTTCCTAATACAGTTTGTCATATTTAACCACATTTCATCAGCAGTACCATCAAGATCTACCATCAAGATCCCAAGTCTCTTATTGCAACATCTTTTCTTTAAATCTCACTTACTCTTTCTTAAGATTCCACAATTTAATTCTCAAATTCTTAAATACTAATTTTCTTTTCTCTACCTTCTTCAAATGAACATCCAACACCAAAAGATGATGTTGAGTAGTTAAACTCTCCCTTGGAATAATCTTACAATCTTTACAAGATAAACGATCTCTTCTTCTCAAAGCAAAGTAATCAATCTGTGTTCTTGTTAAGCCACTCTTATAGGTGATCAAATGCTCTTCTCATTTTTTGAAGAAGGTATTTACTATGAAAAGATCATAAGCTATTGCAAAATTAAGGAAAGTCTTCCCTTCTTTATTCATAACACCAAAACCATGATTTCATGCACTTCTGCATACTCTAAAGCATCTTTTCACACATGCCCATTTAAATCTCTACCCAAGAAAATCATCTCTCTGTGAGATTCTTTGAATCATCATATCAAGCTCCCCCAAAATTTATTCTTTATTCTTCCTCCAGACCAACTTGAGGTGCATAAATTGAAATGACATTCAAGATCTCTTCTTCTAAGACTAATTTTATCAAAATAATTTGATCACTCAATCTCTTAACCTCAACCACGCTCTCCTTCAAATCCTTATGAATTATAATGCCCACGCCGTTTCTACCTTTGTCCCTTCTTGAATACCACAGTTTGAAACCTGTTCTCTCGATTTCCTTTGCTTTTTCTCGAACCCACTTAGTCTCTTGAAGGCAAAGAATTTGAATCCTTCTCCTTACCATTGTATCCACAATCTCCTTGAGCTTGCTGATTAAAGTACCGATATTTTAACTATCGAATCTCAACATCCTTTGTGACACACTTCGATGGCGAAGTGGTGGAACTAGCTTCTTTACTCGCATGCGTTCTCATGCGAGAACCCTTACTCATTTTGGACTACATCTAGGCGGTGATGTAGCAAAAGTAACTTCTTTACTCGCATGCGTTCCTCATGCGAGAACCCTTGCTCATTTTGTACTACATCCGGGCGGTGATGTAGCGGAACTAACTTCTTTACTCGCATGCGTTCCTCATGCGAGAACCCTTACTCATCTTTCACAACACTTGGGTGCCGATGCAGTGCGTCACAAGTAGGGAATGTTCTAATGAAATCTGAATGTTTGCTAGAATCCATGTTTAAAGATCTGATAAATTTTACGTTGGCTGTCGGCTACCTAACGCAACCCTCCTCCTTTACCCGGGCTTGGGATCAGCAATGAGAAAGCACACGAACCTCAAATAGGTGGAGTTGTGTACTATTTATAAATACTGTAAAAAAATTAACTTATATATATATTGTATATATTTAAATAAATATTTATGTTGAGTTATTATATATATATGTATTAATTAGATAATCATCTATTAATTTATAATAGATTATATGTACATAAACTAAGATAATTATAAATAATTATGTAAACTTGTATAATTGTATCTATAACTGTATATACATATTGAAGTACTTATTATAGACTGTACTATATGTTTATATTTATTTGTTTATGTATTTATTGTACATATTTAAGTTATTAAATTAAATAGATAAATTATTAAGTTAAAATAAAATAAATTAGTAATTTAAGTTATTACTGAAGTAGCTTATCTTGTACATTTGTATATAATAATTTAAATATTTTCAACCTTTTTATAATATATTTACACCATATAATAATATTTATAACTAAGTTATGCATATATCTATTAAAAATGTGTAAATAAATGGACATAAATTAAAATAACCAACCAAAAATAAATTAAAAATGTATAATAAATAACTTATTATGTAAATTAACTAATTTATAAGTCAATGGACTCATCAATTTATTAATTTGTACATTAATTAAGTAATTAAGCTCTAATTTAACTTGTAAAAATCACTAACTTTAAGTAATTTTTAAATATAATTAACTAACTACTTATTATAAAGTAAGGGTATAATTATGTAGCCCTATGTATGGGTTTCCCAACCAAGTATTTTAATTGGAGAAAAGACTAGATTCGGGCACAAAATTCAAGACCTGATATCACCATCACCACACGATTTTGTGCTGGAATTCCATGCTGATTTCACCGTCCCACATCGTGGACCACGAAGCTCTCGCGCGTGCATATAAGTCCCAACACATGAGACTCTCCCAGTCGTCAGTGTTGGGTGCACATACATGAGCATATACTGATTCCTCGATTTGGGTTAATGCGTGCTCCTGTAGGCGTGTTTGTGTGCGTGCGCACATGCTTGCGAGTGCATGTGTGTGTGTGGGTGGCTGGGAGCCATGGGCCTAATGGGCCTGAAAATGCACTAAAATACAATAATAATAAACTAAGGCCTGAGCCTAGTAGTTATTTGGTCCTACTCCTAGGGGTGCTGTGTATCCCACAAAAAGCCTTCAGTTCGTCCATTAAAGAATTTTTGTTAAGTAGAGAGTTAAGTTATGTTTGAAATAAAAACTTAGTGTTAGAGTTATGTGCCTTATTGTGTGTGTTTACTTAGTGTGTTGTGTGTGTGTGTGTGTGTGTGTGTGTATATAAGTATTGGTAGTATACGTATATATGTTTATATAATTAGTAAAGTTAGAGCATAAAAGACATATGTTTGCCTTATTTTGTATATATATGTTTGTAAGGCTTTAGTGACATTTATAACCACTACTGTATGCACATTATATGTTAGTATAGCTTAATTTAGTAAAAATATATATCGTTTGTGCCTAGGTATTCATTAGTATAGTTGTAAATAACTGATATAGAATAGTTTAGAGTGTTTTGATGCTTTTCCATTTGCAAATATATTTAAGTCATGGTAATTAACATTAATTGATTTATTTTGTATATAATTAACCAAATTTATTCATTCTTTGATTCATTGATTCATTTTGTATATATAATTGACAGTTTTAGAATAAAAGAGTATTTTTTGAACATAAAGAGTGATGTATATCAATAACTGTCTTCCAATGAACGACTTGGAATAAATCAGTAAAAATTATGTAAATAAATAAAATGACACGATATCTGTTTGCATTACAACTATATTATGACAACATAATTAAAATCACATTTTTATGTAACATGGATTGTCGACCATCAATGGGTATATGGAATGAGTCACATCACTCTTAAAATCAAAGACTTCACGGCTGTATGGAGGTTCCATTCTCCACTTAAACACGATTTAGCGTACAAGTTTAAAATTAATACTCATGGTAAACCTAAATATGGTAGCACACAATTGGTTGCTAGTGTCGTAGCAACTATTGCATAGGAAACATGTCATCTTTCCATGCAATTTGGTAGATCCTAGGAGCAATTTCACTACTATGTCCTAGGATCTATCTTAGTCGTATATTGTAAGATCTCCTGCACCGTGAATCTTGGTATATGCTGGCATTTATGTTATTGATATACCCTACAATCTATGTTATTGGTATACCCTATGATCTATGGTATTGGTATATCCTAGAAGTAGGAACTTGACTTTCGTTATTCCAAGTGTATCTTACATATTTTCATTTATAAATGCTTCAATTTGAGATATGTGATGCCAATAAAGAATAACCTAAAATAGTGTCCATGTCACATAAGATATGTTACATAAGTTTCAAACAACACAACTTCGAAGAGGTGATGACATATTTATCATATGTGCATCTATTGTAATTCCCTACGTATTTGTTACTGGAGCGTATTTCAAATTCAAGATGTGACTATGTAATGGATTTCGAAGGTAATAGTGACTTGTGTTACTAGCATTTTCCATATCAATACATCTATAAATAATTCGTATTCAACAATGTTTGAGTATGAATTCAGGTGGAGTAACGGTGGGTGGAGGATGAGTGAATCCGGGTGGAGACGTGTGGGAAGGAGGGTGATGAGAGCTCGTGATTTTTCTCATAGGGATGTTGTCTGCTTCAAGTGTCATCAGGTTGGGCACTTGGCGAAGGTTTGTAGGGAGCCTTTGGTGTGTCTCCATTGTCATGGTTGGGGACACAAGAGGAGTTCTTGCTTGGTGTGGCTGTAGGTTGGTTTTGCTCCAATGGGTTGAGCTCTCCCACCTCCTTCTCTGGGGGAAGCACCTGGTGATGGAGTTGAAGTCGAGTGGTCCTCTGAGACGAGGAAGTTGGATGCTCTGTCGAAGTATTCATTGATCGGATTGCTTTGAGACGAGGAAGTTGGATGCTCTGCCGAAGTATTCATTGATCGGATTGCTTTGTTGAGGTAATTTGGTGCTTGATGAGGTTAGATCTTTCCTCTCTCGTTTAGATCTGAATTCCGAAGTTTGGAAGTTATCTTTACTATTGGAGAAGAAGGTCTTGCTTTTTGGTTTGGAGCTTTCAGATGTGGATCGTCTTAAGTTTCAAGAGTTTTTGATTAGTGATACGTTGGTTCGGTGGTCCCTTCCGAGCATTTATGAAGGTGCTTCGGAGGAGCGCATTCCTATTCGTCCTATTTCTCTTTTGTATTTTGGGAATTCCGCTTCGTTTGAGGATGATTGATAATGTTATGATGATTTGCTCTTCTTTTGCATGAGTTAAGAGATGTTTTGGCACTGGTTTATGTGAGGGTGATGCTTCTTCGGTGGTGGTTGACAGGGAATTGAAGGTGGGGAAGTCTATTCCTTCAAAGGAGATTCTTCGGTTTGGCAGGAATGCTTGTGTCATCTCTTTTGTGGATTTGGGAGTGGTGTTGGGAAGAGATCTTTCGTATGCACAGGTTGTGGCTGCAGGTGTAGCAGATTCGAAGAGAGTGGCTTTTGCAAATGCACAACGATCTGCAGACATTGTGAGACCAGTGAGGGAGGTTGGTAGGCGGCAAATAACTCCTTTTGGCGACTCTCAGGCGAGTAGATCTGCTCTGGTGCGACTTGTCAGGGCCAGACGGGGGTCTTGCTTGGAATGGAACCCAGTGGAGGGGATTCGAATTTCGAATCCGGATTCTCCAATTGGAAACAACAGTCAATTGCTAGATCGGGCTATAGTTGGCGTTATCCTAGAGTTGGCGACTAAAGGGGTTTCTATTTTGGGCGATGGCTGTGCTCTGGATTGGAAGGTGCAGCAGTTGCCAAATTTAGATGCTGAGGTGGTGGTACCAGCTGGCGATTTGGCTGCAGAGAAGTTTCCAGATTTGGCGCAAGGGATTTTTGGCAGGTTCGGTGATGATCTAGCTACGCAGAAGGCTGAGCCTCGGTTGGAGAATGATGGTGCTGACGTGGCTTTTCTTGTTGGCACGATGACGGAAGATGAGAATTTTCTTTACCCACGATAGGTGGCATCCAAATCCATTTACGGATCCGAATGTGGTAAGTCTTTTGACCTCATAAAGAAACCTTTCCATATTTTGCATTGTGAAGGAGATGCAGGTCTTGTTGTTGGAGTGGATTATGCTTCGCAGACTTGCTGCTCTTCGAGACACGATGTTGCTCGGAGCGTGGGCTATTTGATGGTGTCACTACGGAATTCGAAATGCATGGGCCTGGCTTTCAGCAGGTGGATACTGGATCCAGCCAAGGGTCTAGTCTTGGTGAGCCTACTTGCTTGGCTCATGCATCTACTACACCTTTTGTTGTCGGATCTCCATCGTTGTTGGTGCCTGTTGTTGCCTCCTCTGTGTTGCAGGAGTCTTTTACCTGTGGCATTCGGATCAATTTTCGATGTGTCCAAGCAGGTGCCTTTCATTGGTGGAAGTGGCGGTAGTTTTTCTGGCCAGTAGCACCCAACTACTGTTGCTGCGGTTGAGGTGGTGAACTCCGATGTGGGCTTCATGGCGAAGTTTGAATGGCATGTGCCCAGCCTTCAGGGGTCCGATCTTGGTGAGCCTACTTGCTTGGCACATGCTTTTCTTGATCATTTCAATTTTGGCTCTTCTTTGTCGCCGGGGCCAGTTGTTGCAAATTTATTGTTGCAAGAACCTTTGGCATTTGGATCTATTTTCAATGGGGCCGATCGGTTGCATGGTGAAGGTGCTCGAAGTGTCGTTTATTCAGGATAACTGCGAAAGGTCAATCATGCTCCTGAATATGCAGTTTCAGATGTTAACAACAATGGAGTTTCCCCTTCCAAATCGGCAGCGAAAACCAAGTTGGCCTCTCGAAGATCTTCTAATAGCAGAACGTCAGATCACTTGGGATCCATGTCGCATAGGCACAGGTTGCTTTTAAGTGCTTGTTACAAGAGGGAAAAGGTGGGAAGAAGGTAGAGGGGATTGAAGAGGCCATTCACATTGATGACACAGTTGCCAAGGTCGTTAGGGCCAGAAGGGTTCACAAGGGGACTGCCAAAGGTTGTATCAATGGTTAATGACCTTTCATGGAATGTATGGGGTCTTTGAGATGATAAAAAGAGAGCTTTCTTGAGGGGCTACTTGGTTGATTGGAAGGTTGATGTGGCGTGTATTCAAGAATCACATTTGGAAGCTTTGACTCGTGTGAAATCACAGCTATGTGGGGCCGTTTATAATTATAGTATGGAGGTAGAGGCCGTGGGCAGATCAAGGGGTTTACTAATGTTGTGGCGTGATGATTTGCTTGAGCTCAGCTCTTCGCACTTGACTAGTAGAGTGATGACTGGTTTTTTCACTAGAAAAAAGTGATGGTATGTCTTTAGCCATCTAGAATGTTTATGGTCCATGTGAAAATGGACCAAGGCTGCTTTTTTGGGAGGAGTTACAGCAAGCCACATCTCTGGTGGAGGGGATGCCATGGTTGATTTGTGGAGATTTTAATGTGACTTTGTATGTGAAGGACATGCCTGATGGTAGGTTTGCTACGGCCTCTATGCAATTCCAATAGTTGTTACAAGAGTTGGATTTGATTGATCTACCAACTTCTGGGTATCACTTTACTTGGAGAAATGATGGGGGGGTGATGTCTTGTATTGACAGATTCTTATGCAACATTCCTTTTGCTGAGTCTTTTCAGAGAGCAGATGTGGTGACATATGACAGATCATTTTCAGATCATACCCTCTTTCTTTGGCACAGTAACCAGGAAGGGAACTTTTCAACTTATTTCAAGTTTCACAAGTCTTGGCTAAGGGAACCTGGCTTCAAGGAGCTGATTATTGAGAAGTGGTCCACAAACCCATCTTCTACGTTGGCCACGCGTACTTTGGTGGCCAAGATTGTGGCAATTAGGACAATGATAATGGAGTTTAGATGGGATCTTAAAGCCCGAAGGGATGAGAGAAGGAATGCAATGCTTCAGGAGGTGGCTGCTTTGGACCGAAAGGAGGAAGGGGTGGTGCTTTCAGAGGAGGATTGCTAGGAGAGAAAGAGATTCCAGTCAATAGTGTCGGAGGAAGATCACAAATCGAAGATGGATTAGAGGCAGAAGTTGAGACAATTGTGGCTTAAGGAAGGGGATGCTAACACCATATTTTTTCCTCTGTTGGCCAGCACCAGGAGGAAGAATATGATTAACAGCCTAAGAGTTGGTGATAACGATGTGAGAAAAAGAGAACAAATTTGTTCTGCCTTTAGAAATTACTTTTAGGAGTTTACTAAGAGACATCCATGTGGTGAATGGCGGTTGGCAAATCTGCAGCTGGACCAGATTAGTGATGAGGAGAAGGCCGAGCTTGCTAAGGACGTGGATGAAGATGAGGTCATGTGTGCTTTTACGTGGTATGAAGGTAGAAAGTTCTCCTAGCCCGGATGGCTTACAAATTATTTTCTATAAGGAAATGTGGGAGGTGGTTGGACCTAATATATTGGCTATGGTTAGGGAGTTCTTTGATGGAAATGCAGGTATTGAAAGGCTCAACAAATTTATCTTTTTCTCCTACCAAAGAAACAAGATCGGGAGGAGGTGGGAGACTTCAGGTCTATTGCACTATCAATTTACATTTACCTTTTGGTTGCTAAGATTTTGGCCAACCGACTGCTGTAGGTGCTTCCTGACGTCATATCTCCCTACAAGACTCCTATGTGTTGGTGGAGGAATTCCTGGTTTCCTTGAAAAGGTGTAAATCAAAGGCTTTTTTGTGGAAAGTGGACTTTTCCAAGGGCTATGATTTCGTCTCATGGAATTATTTATGGGATATTCTCAAAAGAAGGGGATTCCCGGATTGGTGGATTAGTTTGATGAAAAGATGCATGACTACGTCTTCTTTCTTGGTGTTAATGAAAGGGCAAGTGGTTCTTGGACTCAACCGCAAAGGGGTGTGAGACAAGGATGCCCTTTGGCACCGATGTTGTTTAACATGGTAGTGGATAGATTGGCAACCATGGCTTTTAAAGCTTGCGAAGGTTGCTTGATATTTGGGTTTACGACAAAGAAGGATGGTGGCCTCATAACACCGATTTTGCAATATGCTAATGATATAACCTTTTTTATTGGGTAGTAGAGAGGCGTCTAATGTTTCATTGCTTGTTAGAATTTTTGCAGAAATTTCAGGTTTGAAAATTAGTAGAAGTAAGTCCTCTTTGGTTCCTTTTGGTACGGAAAGATTGGAGGAGAATGTGATATCAGATATCCTGGAGACTCTTATGGTTAGACTTCCTATTCGGTATCTTGGACTACTGTTAAAAGGGAAGAAATTGACTTTGGCAGATTGGAAACTGCTTGTTGAGAGTTTATCGAAGAAATTTTCTTGGAGTGGTAAACTCTCTAAAGGGGGACGATTGGTTCTACTCAAGTTGATTTTTTCTTCTATTCCGATCTTCTTCATGTCAGTGTTCGCTTCGCCAAAGAAAATTTTGAAGCAGATTGATTTGATTAGAAATATATTTTTTTTGAAAAGGCCAGATTGTGAGGGGAGATTTGCACAGTTGATTTCATGGGATGATATTTGTAAGCCTAAAAAATAAGGGGGCCTTGGAGTTGATAGGTTGGACCATTTTAATAAAACTCTGTTATTGAAATGGGTTTGTAGGTTTTCTATTGAGCAAGATATGCTTACAACCACTTTGAAAGATTCCTAGGGAAGATATCAATTTGAATCGATGGGCAGCTCCTTTTATTGGTGCATCGATGCTCTGGCAGCCTTTGAGGCCTATCTTATCTGAATTTTTAGACTACTTCTACCCTTGTTTAGGTGATGCAACTTTATTTTGATTTTGGATTGATGATTGGTCTGAAAATGAATGTTTTTTAGATCTATTTCAGCATCTTTTTCAGCATATTATGGAGGTAGGGGTGGCAAATGTGTGGGATGGAGATCACAGTGTGTGGGATGTGAGGTTGTTGGAGGGTCTTTTTGATGTGACATGTGTTGAGTTATAGCAACCACTGACCATTTTGGAGGAGTTTTCGCCATCTACAAAACCTGATAATATGCGCTGGAAGCATGGAAAGTTCTCCGTTAAAAGTACTTACAAGCTATTGATTTCTAATGATGCACAGTTAACCCCTATAGAGGGTGATTCTAAGTTGATTTGGAGCTGCAAGATCTCGCTTAAAATTAAGATTTTCCTCTAATTTTTTAACAGGAAGAAGTTGGTAACTAAAGTGTATAGGGCTAATTGGTATCCTACCGATGATACAACATGTTCGTTTTGTGACCAGTCGAGAGAGGATTTTCAACATTTGTTCTTTGAATGTAGCTTTTGTACATAGGTTGGGAGCAATGCGTAATTCACAGGGTCAATCATAAGGATTGTGGGGCCTTTTGGATGACTTTTAGAGACCATCTTCACCTTGATATGGCTGGTGGTGCAAAGCTTTTGATGTGCTTTGGACTTTATCGTTGCAAAGGATCTATAAGGTGTTCAATAACGAGCGGGTGTGGGTGGAGAATGTGGTGAGGGAAGTTTGTTATTTTTTTGATTTTTGATTTCAAAATCTGTAAGTATGTTCATTTTTTGAATTAATATATTTACAGGATGATTACCAGGCTCAGGTAATCTTCTTTCTTTTTCTACAAAAAAAAGAGAAAAACAATGCTTGACCAGAGGATTTCACAAGGTGGGATATACATTCTTGTTAAACCCCAAGCACATCATCAACCGAATACACTCAGTTTTTTCCACGAGTGAATAGATGAAAAACATAGACGAAGACATTAGAAAAATTGAAGAGCATGTTATCCTAGAATTTGAACAAACAGGAATGCAATATTTCTGATCAGAATACAAGAATGCAATATTTCTGATCGATGTAGCTATTCAAAGATCAATCAAAAACTATTTTCAAAACCTTATGAAGTACTAATCACCTTGCTCACCTCACAAACCTCAAAAATATAATGACCTCATGAATTCAAACAACAAAAATGACCCAACATCCACGGCAAATCCATCAACCAAAATGAGCAGCAAACTATAATCAAATCCATCAACCGAGCAGCAATAGAACTTTTATCCAAATCCACCAACCGAGCAGCAACTGAACTGCTATGAAATGCAACCACTGAGCAGCCAACTATTATGAAATAAAAAAAAAGATTGGTTGTAAAGAGCACTGCCACCAACGTTAGTTAGGTATGTAATCAGATTAAAAATAATACAAATCTAGTTTCGAATTCTATATGATAATGGATTTTCTGAGTTTAGTACAAATCGCATCGTCTACCTACTTTTTAAAATAGATTCGGATCTGGATGTAGGGGAAATCCATTCAGTTTAGTATCCAACCTGGTTATACCAATCCCTATCTCTACCTGAACCCTCACCTACAAATCTATCATCAATTCACCACCAGCATTCGGATTAGATGTTAGACTTTCTATCTGGCAGATTAAAAGTTGGATATTGGATAATTCAAACAGATAAAGATTCAAATGAATAGTATGAGAGCAATTATCAAATATGTTCGAATATATTCTGAATGACGATTTTTTTAGGACCTTCGACAGTGCAAAAGAGCAAACATGTGACAAATGCATGCAATCTCCAAGTAAGATAGTGTTGGTTATCAACTATGTGGACAATTTGGCGATTGTGGATTTAATCCCATTACCTGCAACTTGCAAGATACCTTTGGGAACGCTAACCATCTTATCAATTCTTGGAGTCCTGAACATTGGCACTTGTTAACTATTATTTGGAGAAAATACAAAATAGAGATCTTTCGTTCATAGAGTTAATCCAAGGCAGACAGAATCCATCAATCAAAAAGAGCAGCAAACTATTATTGAAACCGTCAACTGAGTAGCAATCGAACTCCTATCAAAATCCATCAACCGAGCTGCAGTGGAACTGTTGTGAAACGCGTTAATCGAGCGCTCAACTGAATTGTCATCAAATGCATCAACCGAGCAGCCAACTATTATCAAATCCAAAAAAACCCATCTGTCAAGTAGCAAACTAATATCAAAAAATCGCTTCGATAAGCCAAGTATATGAACTGCAAACTATTGACAAAGAAAAAACCCAACATGCACACACATCTAACCGAAGAGAACGAGCATCCACACACACCACATCCAACCGATCGACAGAGCAGCTGCAAACATCCAAAGATTCACACAACCACCGGAAAATAACATCTAACAGAGAAAGAGCAAGAGAAGTCCACAAACATCCAATGCTTACAACAACATAACTACCATCGATCGACAAAGAATAACATCCACACAAACATCTACCCGAGAAATCGGGAAGAGGATATCCACACACACCACATCCAATCGTGAAAGATCACCCACATACTGGCAAAAGAGAAACAAAGAAACAAATAAACGACCATACCTTGAAAAAGAGAAAGAGGATCCAAGAGAAGGAAACACGGAAATGACCGGCACCAGCGACCTCACCTGCAACTGAGAACAAAACAAACAAGATCATCGGCGAGAGACGAACACACGAGTAAAGAAACGTAGATCGAGGGACTGACCTCTCTTCTCCCTCTTGTTAGTGTGGCCTTCTCCCTACCGTTTGCCCCCTTTATATAGAGCTCTAGGGACTCAACCATTGCTCACATTCAAGAGGCAATGGCCAAGATAATGATCGATCATACAAGGAAGGTCGATTCATGCGAATCAGGCTGCATCCAACCCAAGGACAGGTGTAGCTGAAGCAAACAAGCCATCTGTGTTCGCCCAGGATGAACATCGATCCCCATTTACAATGCTCCGCCACCCACATCACCATAGACAGCACATGGAGCTCCAGAAAGAAGATAACATCACAAGGTGGTCCCATGTGAGACCCTGTTGCAAGGAATCTCTCGCCATTTTAGGGAATATTAAGAGCAATGGGGGGACGAAAGCTATCACAGTTGCCCTAGGTGAGGTGATGGAAATATATGTATCATGGGGAACCTCGGATCGCGCCAAACTAGTGGTGCCATCTCCAGAGCACCTCATGCCATCAAAGCACCTCTAATTCCGCCAAGAGGGTACGGGGAGAATTGGAGGGTGGGCAATTGCAGAAGGGGAGATGGGGCGTGCAGGGGAGGAAAGGGGAGGGGATAGGGCGCGGGATTAGCCAGCCCTTAGGACCGTTTCTTTTGAGGATCAACCGGTGGAGCATGAGAGTTAATCGGTTGAGTCTTCAAAATTCATCGATGGATTTTAGGATTTTGCTGGTGTAGTCCTCTACCAAAAAAAAAAAAAGTAAATATCAAAACTTTACGATCCGAGATTATGACACTATCCTACCCTTATAAAATTATTTCTTGCTAAATCAATCCTACCAAACAAACAGCACTCATACGAGTTTGAGGAAACTTGGGATAAGGGCAAAATCTAGGCTCATATATTCGCACTTGTAAGTAGGAGATATTCCGTGAAAATGTGGATATCTCATGTAGCAAATGGGTCCTAAAAAAAAAAAAAAAAAAAAGGGTGTTAATGACATCTCGAGGTCCTAGGTGGAAACAATAATTGCTTATTATAATGAGAGGAAGATAGGAGTTTTCCTTCATCAGCCAATGCCTCCTTAGCCGCTGCTATAGGTGCATGCCCACTGAAGATGCCAGCTGTCCATGCCTACTTGACATTAATCATGCTACCAATTTCTTGGGGAATATCATTAATTTGCCCCTTGCCGTGCATGGTAAGGGGTACATCGTGATTGTACGTAGCAACCTATGGTGAGGGACCGTTGTGTGCGAGGTGGCGTAGGGAGGGTAGAGGTGGGGATTGGCTTGAGAGAGGGGGCCCCGGACAGCTTAGCTTGGCGGGTCAGTATGATGTTGCTTCCAGACTTCGCCAAATTGGAGCTTTGCTTGGATGTCACTGCATGCATATGGTAAAATGTTAATGCAGTGACCAATCTGGGCAGCACGATCCCCTTAGAGCAGCAAAGGTTTACCAACCTCAGGAGGCCAAGGCTTTTTTTAATTTTAATTTTTTTTTGCAAATAGACCTTTACTCAAGGAACGAAGAAATTATAAGTATGAAAAATCCCACGAGGTAAGAGAAGAACAGCAACCATAACGTCCCTTTGAAAAAGGAATGAAAGTGATACGCTCTATTTCAAAGAGCGGGAGAACTTCGGAATCGAGAAATGCAAAATAAGAATAAAATTAAAATAAAAATTAAAAAAGAGAAAAAGAAAGTATCCTTATTAGCAAATTTTGTTGTAACCCTCGTATGTTGCTCTATATCAAGAGATACGACAACAGGAGTGGAGACACGACAATTGACTTGATCCGCATTAATAAGTACCTAAGAGGATGGAGGTTGAAGTAAATCGATCAAATACACGATTGTGATAGGTATGATTTCGAAAGTAAACTTAACTTGGAAAGAGGCACTGTGGGAACAGGAAGGTGAAATCGAGATCGACAACAGTGAGGTTGTCGATGGTGACCGGAGTGGAAGATCTGAGGGTGATAGTGACGGGGGAAGCGGGAACATTGATGTTGACCCCAACTGGCAGTGGGGAAATCGATGGCGGAGGTGACCGTAGCAGTATCGAGCACAACTAAAGCGGAGAACATCATCATCAAGTTTGCAAAAGCGACGATGGTGGTGAGAGAAAGGATGAACCATGGAAGAAGGGTGAAGGGGGAGGGGCCAATCACGACCACAGAAAGGAGGAAGTTGCTGGGATTTGAGGAAAAAAAATCCTAATTTCTATCTCTAGAAATCGGAGACCAAGTTGGGAAAAAAACTTGCCACTCCAATTAAATAAAAAGCCAAGATCCATAGGTAGGCCAAAGGCTCTCGATCCCTTGGGCATCCATTCTAGTGGTGGCGAACTTGGGTTGTGAAACTATCTATATGTTACGCCCTGTCTTAGGACGGATCTCGTAAGTCCATTGCATAGTTGATACTTGCTGTTATTCACGGCATCTTAGTCCATAAGCTTCGTGCTTTTATGTGGCGTTCTTCAAGGGAAATTAGAAAATCTGAATTAGTAGAGGAAAGAGATGTTTTATATTTGGGTCATTAAATATCCAAGCAACCAGCTAAACATCACATCAGGTGAGGAGTAAAGTAATTCTACCCATCAGATAGAATTGTTTTATTCTGACATTAAGAATCTAATCCTAGAATTAAATAAATTTCAGAAATAAGCTCATGGAACGTGAAATTGAGGGTCTGATTCTGCCATTCTAGGCCCTTACCTCTAGCCAACGTGAGACGGTTCCGGTGAGGAATGGCCAACGAATGGGATGCCATGTTTCTGAGATATCCTGGACCTTTTTTTGGGTCAGCCAGATTGCTTACGTGGTTAATCTAGCCTTGTCCTAAGGGAAAGCTATAGGCACAAGTCAGTTACCTGTTGCGTCATCAAGATAAAACTATTTTCGTCGAATAAGTAGTTAACCAGGACCCAATTTTACCCTAATCTCAACTGAAGCACTTCTTCCCCACAAGGTGATTCGCCACTTTTTATCCGGAAGGCCTAGCTGACGCTTTTTTCCTTTTTTTTTTGGCAAAAGGGGCATGGACCGAGGGAAAATTTGCCAAAGGGGATGGGAATCGTAACCAATTGGTAAAAGAGGTATTAGGTCACTAGATCACCCTCTCCTTCCTCCTACCTACCAGCAATGAGACAGTTAGGAGAGGCCGCCAAATTGTCCAGTGATCTCGCCCTCTTGCCTTATCTGCATTGCCCATTTATCCTCTCTCTATTTTTATATCTTTATATATTTTTTTGATGTAGGATCCAGCGACCTTACCCTTGTGCTCCATTCACGAGACCAATTTATCCTCTCTCTATATTTTACATTTTTGTTGTATGATCCTCCACCTCATTGTGTTGAATGTTTTAGAGTGCATATTTTGCATATAAAATGAAAAAGATGTATTGACAACTTTTTTAAGTTTTCAATGAAATGTATTATGATAGAAATTTGGGTAATTTGATGGCTAATCTAATTTTTAAATTATTGGATAAGGTTAGAGAAACGAAGACAAAAGTAAGGATGGCGAGGAGCAATGTAATGACATTTTCTCAAGATTTAAGATAACATTTACCATTATCAAGTGTTTTCAAATGCAAATAGCATGTCATATGTAAGTATTTCAGCAACCTTACATAAGATACGTAGTTATTCACGATCAAGTTTGTCAGCAAGGTTGAATACACTAGTTACAATGATAGTTATATTTTTAATGATTCCCCTCTACGTCGCCTACCTTCTCTTCTACTTTGTTCACTTGTTGCCAATCTTCCTCTTGAAGATTCTTCTTGTGCTACTCTCCCTTGTTCTCAATCAAAATCATCTTTATCTAAATGAATAGGTCTACTACCAGTAATATCTCGATCATGAACATTTCTACTTTTAGTTTAGGTACGTAACCCTTGGCCACGAAAAGATAAATTCCATTATAACCAAAAAAATTAATCAAATTAATAACAAAATAAATATAAATAAATGAAACTTATATAAAGCAATGGTATAAAAATGAATGAACGATATTACCAGTAAAAATGAGAAAAATAATAAGAAGAAAAAAAATAACAAGGAAATGAGATAATAAACAAGTAAATGTTCATGATTAGCGTAATTAATTGTGGGTAAATGCATTAGAAGTTGGTGAGTTGTGGAAGCGAGTATTGAGAATGAGAATTGTGAGTAAGAGAGTGCATAGTTGCAAGAGGGCTTTGACGGTAATTGCACAATTACAGGTTGATAATTAGGCAAAAATTAAAGAATGAGAGTAAGAGAGTATAGACAATGTGAGGAAAAGAATGAGGAGGTACATATAATGGAAACTTAAAGGGGAGGGCCAGTGCTTGTGAGTGGACCGTTGATCCAGTAACTTGTTGTACCTTTTCCCAACCTGTGCCAAATAGGCGGCTAGCCGACTCTACAGAAGATAAAAGAAAAATGGGAAAGACATGTCTTTTTGCAAGCAATTTTCCACACCTTTCATTTTACAATGTGACGTGGTTAGACATGCGTGGTATGTTTTCAAATTTTAAAATTTTGATGTGTGTTGTATCCTATCGTGGTGAGAGTCAACATACATGAACTTGTTTCTTCTCCCTTGGTGCAAGCAAATCAGAAGTAGGCTCATAAACACATGTTTGGGAAGGATTCACGGGATGACGAATCAATGGATTGTCATGGAACAATGTAACAACTCATAACATTGCATTGTGTTGCGCCGTTTGCAGCATACAATGCATTTCTCAGCTTTGTATGTGGCAGGCCATTGTGAGCATGGAGGGGTAAGTTGTAGGCAACATGGCAAGGTCAGCCATTGTACATTAGTTAACTGAGCAGGTGCGGATCTTCACCGGTGGTGGGTGGTGAGGTAGAAAGAGAGGTTTCTGCCCTTTTATCCTCGTAGGCCTTAGGAGAGTAAGCAGCATTGGGTTGTTTGCTACCAGATGCTGCTTTGAATTGGAGATGAGATTACACAGCTCTGTTGTAATTTTTTTTACTTGTTTGTCCCCCTAAGGTCAAATATGTGGTCATCCTTTTTGCTTTGAATGTACCTTTCGTTTGCCTTTTTCTTTTTTGGTGAAAGGGTGAATATTTACTCAAAATAAACCCAAGCATCCAGATCACATGGGAAAAAGACCATAGGCTCATCACATGGATAGAAAACAAATGAAGCCAATCATATTGAATGAATATATCATTTGTGTCCCAGCACAGTCTAACAAAAACACAAACAACTAACACATCCTCCATGCTTTATAACGAGGACTTCTTTGGTGGTGAACCTACATAGCTCTTGGACATCATGATCCTTGGATGCTGTCAATGGGACCCACTTGGCACACAAAATTGTCCACGGCACACCTACATTCTCGAGTGGTGGGTTGGGGGGGCGTCGGGCACCTGCATGCATGCGATCACCTGATCTTATAGTAGGTGCGATCTTCTATGTGCTTTGGTGTGCTGCGTCACAGCATGTACTTCGTCATCAGGTATGTGTACTATCTCACTTTGTTCATTATGTCCACTTTGTGCTGTGTTTCGCATTTTCTAGTTTGTGCTACATTTTTTTCCCATTTCTTCTCAAGAATCGAACATGCATTCTCTCTCCCTTTCCGCTATCCATGAGAGTGGTTTTGTACTCTCTTCAAAAAAAAAAAAAGAGAGAGTGGTTTTGTGCATGTTGCGTGCATGCCTACTTTCATTTTGCTTCGTTGATTTGAAACTCACAACGAATCTCAGCACATGATACACTGGTAAGATTATAACTTGTGCTTCGTCAATTCTAAACTCACGGCATACCAACACTTGTATTCTGTACTCCGACGAATCCTAACACAAGACACCGATGCATTAGTGCTTTGTGCTTTGATGGACTAATCGAGTCCACATACATACGTCACACCCGAATGGACCTTTATACAGACCTTCGGTGACGTAAAATTAGTAGCAAACTGAGACTTTTATAAACTATTACTCATCAATTCTTTTTGTCCAACGTACGATTTTGCGTGAGAAGGCGGTTGTCAGAATGGTTTCGACGTATGATCAATCCTCTTGCCGTAAGAAAACGTGGTCAAAAAGGAAATGGAGTTGAGTCTATCCTTGGATGAAAACGAAAGAAAAGACAAAGGCTTGGATAATGACGTGAATAAGTAAACAAACGACTACTCTACTTATAAAAGCAAAACCGGAGTTTGACGTAGCTTTGTCGTATCCCGAGAGGCCTTGTCACCAATTATATATTTCAAGGAAATTTTCTTAAATTAACGAATATTCTTCGTTATAGAAATCTCCCTACTCATGATAATCCAAACATCAGATTTGGATAAAACTGCTGACGGATACAAATCCGGAGAGAGAGAGAGAGAATATGATAGTTGAGTCGTTGGCAGAGGATGACGGGCTGCCGGAATCTATACAAAGCCAAAACACTACAGCTGTAAAGCGGATGCATCCACGCGTCCACGAAAGCTCCCCTTCCTTTCTCCTTTACCGCAAACATGTGGGTTAGAAATGTGTACGTACGCTCCTCCGTGTTAATTTGGACGGAGCAACGAACGGGTATCCGTCCGTGAAGGTGCAGGTTAAGGTTCTCTCTCTCTCTCCGTAAAGCGTCGGAGCCGGTGTTGCCTGTGGGTCTAGCTCTTGCACTGGAGAGGAAAAGGCCATGATGCATCTTCCCCTCATGGGTTGGGACAACCCTTGCCTACAGCAGGGGGATTGTCATGTGTGGGAGCTTTATATGAGGTGTCGTTGACGACGAAGATAGAGTCCAATATGGATAAGAAAGATACTTGTGAGTGCCCATATTTAAATCCTTTGCCTAACTTTACAGCTGTTGTGAGTGAGATGGGCTGCACCATTGACAGCTTACCTGCTACCGGCCCCACAGCTTTCCTTGAATCTCGCTCGTTGACTACATTATTAGACAGATATTAAAGATGTACCTCTAGTTCTTCTCATGTGGAGGAAATTCAGGACTTGAACCCTTCATGGTATGAGTAAGCCGGCGATAACCACTACTTACAACAGAGGGGATTCGAGTTCAAACTCTCAAGGGTTGGTGCTGTAAGATCGTCAATTCTCCCAGTTCACTTGCAAGAGATTTTGCGTCACAAGGAAAAAAAAAGAAATTAAAGAGCTAAATACTGTGGAAGTAAAAATAACCGGAGCTGAATCAGCAACTCTAATGATGTCGGACCTCCTGGCTGGATAAGAGATTAAGCACAAGATCTCAAACTTGAGTTGATAAATTGACCTCTTTGACTCATAGTGTAAAAGGCTCAAGCTTGCGGGTGGAAGAGAGTGGTGATAAAAGGGGGTGTAAATGCAAGGGTGCAATCACGAAATTAGGTTGAGGGGATCAGGTTGAAAGATGTCGAATGATCAACATAGGAGATGAAATATGATATAAATGATTAAAACTAAATGTTGAGATATATAATTCTTGCAAAGGTTGTATAAACATGATGCTCTACATATTGGAACCAAGGAAATTGAGGTATGAGTTATATATGTTGCAGAGCAAGCTTAAATGATTTAGATGATTGATTTGAATCCATTACATCCATACTTAAGCAAGATGTTATGTTGGTCTCCATCAATTAAACCTAAGTATCAATTCAAATTGTCCTGATTAAAATCAAAGCTAAAAGTCTGAAACAACCTTTCCCAAGAATCATTTGGTGGTTTCCTAAACTAAAGGGGTTTTGTCGTAAATTTCGTACACCAAGAAACACATGTAGAGACCCCCATTTGAATTATTTGGCTCGTAAAGAGGCTTAAAGCAATTCTTACGCCCCTACTTCTCACCCTTTTGACCCCACGTAAACAACTCTAAGAACCTAGGTGTAAAGATCCGTCCCACTTTTAACCTTTTAAGATGTCTGGAGTCTCAGTTAGACGTCTGTCCAGGCGTCTGGACCCTTTCCCGGATGTTTGAAAATGAAATTTCTGTATGCATACTGCACCCTGTGCGCGCGTGCGACGCGCAGGACCTTCTCCTCTCTCTCCTTTTTCCTACTTTCCCCCGAACCCTAAGCCCCCACTCCACCTATTTAAACCCCTCCCCTCCTCTCCTCTCCACTCCACACACCACCACCCCCACCTTCACAGGCGCGAGAGGAGGTGAGCGAGGGAGAGCGAGAGGGCGAGAAGGAGGAGAGTGCGGGAGGAGGAGGAGGCCGAGGTCAGAGAGCTTCGGTGGAACCTCGACGGAGCTTGCACGGCCACCACGGGCACATGTGGGAGGAGGAGAGTTTGGAGAGGCGGCCTCGACCATCTGTAGCGGCTGGAACTACGGCGGAGTGAGAAGCGCGGCGAAGAGCACTGAGAGTAGGTTTTGGTACCGAAAATTTTCCAGTATCAGATGTCTGGAGCGGAGTCCAGATGACTGGTGCAGCACCTGGACGTCTGGAGTTAAGACCAGACGTCTGAAAGCTCATTTATCGTGAAGGTACGTTCTTTTCGCAGTTATGGCCATGCAGGTCTCATCGCAGAAGTGTTTGTTGAGCCTGATTTGGTGGCTGCAACTGTCGTATGCAGGAACAACCTTGGGAAGGAGCACGAATCGCTCTCCCACGCACTTTCAGACGTCTAATCAGCTCACCAAACAACCGAAGGTGCTTCCAGATGATCGGAGGAGTGGTTCGACATTTGGAACTGCCTTCAGACGATCGCAGAGGGGCCTAGACGTCTGAGGACACCACATGGACTTGAGGTAAAGTTCTGTATCTTTTAAGACGTCTACACTTATTCTCAGACGTTTGATTTGTATAGTAGACATGTTTTTGACCTGTTTGGGGTCTGATCGAGATCCGATTTATGCAAACGAAGTATCTATAGTTTCCTTGCGAGTTTTTCTACGTACTAGAGGCCTTTGTACATTATTCTGAACCTTCCTTTTTGTGATGTTTTCCCTGGTATAGAGTTTCAGTCTACTGCGTGTTTGGGGCTTGCAGAGACACCTAGGTCTACGATTCGAGCCTCCAGTACTCCCGAATTGTCTGGTAGAGTGGTTAATGCTTTTAATAATATTCAAATGAGCATGTGTTGTAGAATTAACTGACTAGAACCCTAGGATGTGGCATGAACCCTAGGGTAGAGAAATGAATGCATCGTTTTGTACTGATATGCAAAATTGAGATAAACTATTAGCAATTGCCTGTAAAATAATTGTGGATTGCCTGTTAGAATACGAGCTGCATGTATTTAACAACAAAGTGCCTACGAAATCACCAATGGCATGTATTGAATTATGGAAACACGAGCTGCCTGCATGTAAATGAGAATTGAATTGTAAATGGTGGAATCTGGATCATAATAAATGTGGTGAATATGAGCATGAACCCTATGGAAAATTAGGAGTAGAAATCCTGTGGTTAGTTGGAAATCTGGAATGTAGATGGGAAGTGTGCTGGCCCTTGAGTATGTGGTACCAAGGAGAGCGACTGTCCCCTTTTCGTGTAGAGCGGACTAGCCGCCCTTGGGTTGAGACCCGAGGTTAGGATTGACCATTCTACACCAACTCCGTTGGCCCTCGTGTACACGGTATCAAGGAGAGCTACTAGTATAGGGAGAGAGCTAGCCATCCCACGAGACCTGGGGTTTAGCTAGCCACCCTACACCGACTTGTTAGGCCCTCTGGGTAAACCGGGGTAGTCAGATGAGGGTGCACGATTTGTGGAGTGGCTAGACCCCTGTTTGGTTTTGAGGGGCAAAACCCCTGTTCTGAGATGGCAAGACCCTATACTGTTCCGTGCTGTACTTTGGACATACCCGCTAGCGGAAACGACTGACCGCGTATCAGTGTGGGGTAGCTACCCGTGCACTTCTCATGCATGCCGTAGTCACCGCTATGTCTTGTTAGTGACCTCGGGGTGGTTGACTGTATGTAGGACTACCACGGGGGACTCTCCCGACCAGGAGAGCACCATGTGTACCTTCTACTCTTCGGAGAAGCCTGCAATCAAGATTGTTCCCACGAGGAACATGTAAGATCGAGAATATCTGGAAGAATGGGTGAAAAGGAAATACACATAAAATAAAATAAATAAAAAAGAGAATTTGTTGCTTTTACTACTTTAGATAGTATAGATATCACTCTACTCAACGTTCGCTGACTCTGTCTTTTTAATAACACTGTTCAGGATCAGGAGTTGAGCAGCCTGAGCTTCCGGCTGCGGGGGTGCTGGGCCCAGTCGAGTCGCGTATCAGGATAAGACTCTGCACTTGAGTTACATATGTGATTGATTAATGTTTGATGTGAAGAAATGTTAACCCAAATGGTTGGGAATGAGGTTTTATTATGATGCAACTAATTGTCTATTCCATGCTAAATGCTAATTATGATTTGTGATGCATGAAATCTCTGATGTTTGAATAGAATTTAAGGGATTATGAATGCTCTTAGTGATGACTAAAAAATAACTTATCTGTTGTGATATGAAACTCTGATAATGATGGATTATTTTCGCCTAATGTGAGGCACGACTGTTGTTTGGGCTCTAGTACAGGGCGAGCTGGCCCTCGTGTATGCACGTATCGAGGAGAGCTATTTATCCTTGTGTAGGGAGAGAGCTAGCCTTTCCTTAGGTTGGGACCCAGAGTTGGAATGGCCTTGCTACACTGACTCTTGTTAGGCCCCTGTTTTGTTCTGTGTAGTACGACTATGAGTGTACCTGTTAGCGGAAAGAACTGATTGCATGCCAGTACGAGGTAGCTTCCTGTGTGTTTATTGCGCGTGTCGTAGTCACTGCTACGTTGCTACCATGACTCTGGCGTGGTAGACCGAGTGTAGGACAAACACGGGTGTTCTCTCTGCCAGGAGAGCACCACGTGCACGTTCTACACCATGGGAAAAATTGCAACAAGATTGTTTTGTTAGAGAATATGTGAACTAAGAGAAAATGGGACCTTTGTTAGAATATCCGAAACACTAAGCAGTTAGTACATAGAAATAGAAAACAAACATGAAAACGTGTGAAATGTTTACAACTGCCTGAAATGTTTACTGCTTTTAGTTAAATTGATTTAGATGATTTTATGCTTACCACTCTACTTAGCTTTTTGCTGATAACTACTACTTGTGTCTAGGACAGGAAGGTGTGCAGCTAGTACCATTGGCTGTAGAGGGGGTTGGGCTTAGTTAAGCCCAGCCTTAGCTTGTTCCTGTTTTTCTGTTTCTGCTATAGATTTTCCTCCTATTGTTGTGAGAATCCATGCTTAGAACTAGTAATTTGATTTCCTTTTTTCCATTATGATTCTAAAGGCTATGCTGAGAACCTTTCTTTTCTCTTGTGGTATTGGTGCAATTACAATCTATCTTATAGCTTTTTGTCTGTTATTTAATGTTTCTAGCTATGTTGCATGTGTGAAATAATTTCCTTTTGATATATTTCTCATTGGACGACTGGGTCTTTGGGTTAGTTGAAGCAATCTGACCTTGGGTTCCATGTGGAGTCGAGTTTGGGTCGTAACAAAGTCCATGTAAGAGGAGAAATAAGATGTCCAAGAAGTGGAATTGACAATAGTAAGAAAGAGTTGTAGATTGGCAAGAGATAAGAAAAAACAAAAAACAAGAGTGTGTGATTGGTTTGTTGAAAAGAAGAAAGTGAATTTTAGTGAAGAAGTTTGATTCCTTAAACTCATTAGATCTCATGTAAGGATTACAGTGCACTATTTGGCTCTTTGATCTTTGAATTTTGGGTGATTGATTTGTACTTTTAGTTTGCATTCGACAATCTATCAAGTTTAATTTTTTTCCTCAACTATACCCATATTTGAATCCTCTACATAGTTGGAGATCACACAACATATTTAACTTGCGATGAGTGTAGAGGAATCTTATAGACAGACACCTTTGGTCTATTAATGTCCAAGCATATTAATTTTGCATTGGACATCTGTAATTCTGGAACTGGATAATTTTGATTTGAGACTGAATTCTAGAATACACTCGTTCCAGCTCAAGAGTGGAAATAATTTATTCTCCAAAATCATTTTTTATTATTGGATGCGAGTACGGAAATGTACGTTGCAACGTATTTTACAACGTACGGTAAATAATTAATTGGTTGAAAATGAGATTTAACAAATTGAAAATAAGAATCAATCAGTTGAAAATAAAAATTAATCGGTTGAAAATCAAGGAAACTAAAACATAATAGTTGGAAATAATTTTCAACTGATCAAAAATCAAAATAAATCAGTTGAAAATAAAAACGCATCGATTAAAAATGAAAATACACTGGTATGTTTTGGCTTTTCATCATTAGAAAATGATTTTTCACTTGAAACGTGAGTTTTCACTTATGGGAAGTGATTTTTCACTTTGAAAGTAGTTTTTCATCGGTGGAAAATCAAAATACACTTGTTGAAATCACCACTGTCATCCATACGTTGCAAAACACATTTAAGGGTGCGTTTGTTTACTTTTCCTCTTTATTATTTTCTTAATTCGTTGATTGCCATTTGGTTCGTGGAATAGTACCTCCAATTTCCAGTTTGGAGACTTTTATTCTGGAATTTATTGACGTCGGAATTACACCCTTAATTCCAAGTTTGAGTAATATCTACCTCCCTATGGAATCATCTAATTCTTCTTGTTAATTCTACTTGCCTCTCTTTTCAACTAGTTTTCTCCTTATTATATATACTAACTTATTTCACTATACATATATTAACTTCTTTCACTAAATAAATGCCTAAAGCAGAATAAAATTATCTAATTTCTTTGATAAGATAACAACATTCAACAAAACACTAGCTATAATCCTTCCATTCCTTTTACGTCTTTTAATTTTTATTTCTCTTAACAATTTTTCTTACTAAATAGGGCTTGAAGGGACATATGATCATACCCAACGATGATAATTTTTTTATGTTGATTCACATAGACAATTTCTGAATTAATTTGATCAATCAAACCTTACCCAAACGTCCTCTTAGGAAGAGTGATGATTACCACATTTCTTTAAGATCCCACCGGAGCACCCCTTCTTGGAAAGATGGGAAAGAGGGGTTTGTTTAACCGATTAAGTGAATTTATATTTGATTAAATATTTAACCTATAGCTTAGCCCATCCCTTAATTATGTCAAATTAAGTAAATTTAACTTAAGATAAAACTATTTCATTATCTTTATAGAATAACTTTAATATGTTAAAATATTAAAATGAGTTAACTTAATCATTTTACTATTTATTTTACTTCTCCCATACCCTTTTACTTATTCAATAAATTTATCCTTATTTTCGAACGGAACATAAAGATATCGCTTCCTTCTCACCGTTCCTTCGAGGTACGGTCGGATCTATTTCCAGGTGACAGCTGGCGGAAGCAGAGGCAGGCGACACGCAACTTGATGGTCCTCGAATAAAACTTGCAATGGGAAGAACCTAAGCAGTAGCATGATTAGCTACACGGATCAAACTACGGGAAGCATTCCAGTAGTGCACATTAGCGTCACAACTCCACTTGGTGCTCTCGTTGTGTCCTTCACATGGGCCACACATACACATGCACATGCACACGCACACGCAGCCGTCCAAACTTGACACAAGCATCACTTTGATACGGACAGAGATGGGACACCTCCACTAAAAGTAAGCAACGCAATGACAACAAGAAAGATGCTCCTTCCAAATCGGCATGACACGGCCGCGCATGGCTTCTCACAACTTCACATTCAAGTTAAATCGGTCTCATATCGTGGTGATTTACGTGGAAAAGACGCGTAGTATGTCGTACACCACATTCTTCTCCCGTGTGCCAAAATGTACGAAAATATAAAATGTGACATATTTTTTAATGCATAGACATGGTAGACATAATTTTCACGGTAGAGTTGGTATTTATCGTAAAATACTTTAAAAAGTAACGTAAATTCTTCCAAACCATTAGTTTCACTTGTTTAAAAAAATTACAATTACTTTGTAAATTAATGGATATAGGGTATTACCTGATTTTGAATCTGACAAGTGTATATAATTTTTCATCAATGTAAAATTATTTTATATCAATATAAAATATTTTTAAAGGTAATGTTACATAAATGTAAGATTATTGTATTTGTAAATTTTGATTTTACACTTATATAAAATTATTTTATACCTATTTATTTTTAATTTACAAGTGGAGATAACTTTTTTAATAGGATACATTTTAACATGATTTTTACTTTTAAATTTATTTATTTATTTAATTGTGCCCATCTTCTTAGGTTACATAATATAACATCTTTTACATTTTCATATCGGTACCTTTTACATATTTCGTTGCACGAGTAATATTACATTTAAGATTTTAATTGTTTAGTTATTAAATAGTTGGGAGACAACTTATGCTTAACTTTTTGAAGTCAAAAAGTAGGGAAATATAGATGGTAACGTAAAAAATGATCAAGGGGATTTTGTAGGTCTTGTTCTCATATTTTACATAACGATGTGAATGTATTCTACTAGATAATTAATATTTAATGTAAATAAATAAAAGAATGTAAGGTTTGTTATGCGGTGGATTTCATTACATTTAAAAAAATACTACACTAATTTAACCTAAAATGCACAGGTGTTAAATAACTTTACACCGGTGATAAATTATTCTGTTTAATTTTGTATCGGTGATAACTTATTCAAAGATGTTTTTGCACCAGTACAATCTCATTTTGCATCAGTGGAAAATTATTCAAAGGGTGATTTCACCCGTGCAAAGTGATTTTGCATTCGTGTAAAGTGATTTTGACCTATGGGTTTAGGATTTAGGATTTAGGTTTATGGAAAGTGATTTTACATATAAGAAGTGATTTTTCACTTAAAAGGTGATTTTTTACTTAAGGTTTAGGATTTAGGATATCCTAAACCCTAAACCTTAAGGTAAAAAAATAATTTTTCAAGTGTAAAATCACTTGCCATAGGTGAATAAATACTTAGAATTTAATTTTACACCAGTATAATCTTACTTTGCATGGGTGCAAAGTAAAATTGCACCAATGTAAAGTGGTTCCGAAGGTGATTTGAGTGATTTACACTCATATAAAAGTGATTTGTTATTGATTTTAACAATGGTGGACACCATCATGTGTCAGTACTTTTTTTACATAAAAAAATATATCAAATGACAACCTCATTTAGACTGCTATACGTCAACTTTTATATCACCATAAGCATTTCCCAATTTTTTTTAATTTTAGGAAGGTATTTTGTAGGCAAGAGAATCAAGAGAGGGAATAAATGTCTCAGAACGAGCTTACGAGATATGATCATTGAATTGGCTATAACTATAACCGTTTGAGTCCTCCACCCATATCAGAATTGGCTAATTTCCCTTTAATTTGCCTATTTGTGTGAGTCACTAAAACGAAAAACCTAAGAAAAAAAAAAAAGCCTAGACCTCGATCTTATGGTCCATTATTTAAATTTTGGATGTGAGTTGAAAAATACAAAAGTTGACACAAAATTTGATGCATGGCTATAAATGTGATCCCTCCTTTTTTATGCAAAAAAGTGCTGACACGTGGTGGGATCCATCATTGCTGAAACCAACAACAAACCACTTTTGTAGGGGTGAGTGGTTATGCAAAATCACTTTGCACCTTTAAAAACATTTTGCATAGGTGCAAAGTAAGATTACACCAGTGCAAAAGTTAAATTGCTTTGCACTGGTGTAATAAATTTTTTTGCACCGGTGCAATATTTTTTTTGCACCAGTGCAAAGTAAGTTACACCTTACTTTGAACTACTTTGCATAAGTGCAATATTTTTTTGCACAGGTTTAAAATTAAATTCTAAGTATTTCTTCACGTATGAGAAGCAATTTTTCACTTGAAAGGTGATTTTTCTGTAGATTCCCTACCAGGAGGGGGTGACGTAATAATTGCGGAAATAAATATAAACAATCTCACAAAATATACAATCACACGAGTACACAATTATTTTTTAGGTGGAAACCCAAACCGGGTGAAAACCACCACCTAAACCTCTCGAGTTAGGATTTTTCGATTAACCAAGTTGATCAAAATCCACTAAACGAATCACTTTAAATGAGGGTGATTCAACCTCAAATACAACCACGCTACAAGTGTGAGGGTAGCGATCCTCAACCCCTTCTCTCCACGAGAAGGATTTTGTCCCACGAAGGAGACGGGAATTCGCAAAGTGAATACCCAACCAAATAACAAAAATAAAACAAAAAATCCTATAGAGCCAACAAAGTAAATTTGAACCTAAGCTTCTATAGGAATTAGGATGCTTCCCTTTGAAAGAAGTGCGTCGACGACGCGGATGCGTGAGCCACGCGACGGTGCAACTTCGCTCTCGTGAACTACGGCGGGAGAGCGGGTGCGCGAAGGCTTGATGCTCTCAAGATGTAGAACTTGAGCTTTGAGAGCAAGAGAGACACAAAATGGTAGAAAGTATGTTCCTTAGGTGTGTCTAGGTTTCTCTGTGTGTATGTTTGTGTTGCAAAGGTTCCCCTCTATTTATAGAGGCCTTAGGAAGGCTTTGGAAGGCTTAGAAAAGCTTTCGTAGCCATTGGGTGCAAAGCCCAAGTGAATCAACCCGAAATCAGGAACAATCATTGCACTGACAGGGTTATCAGACGTCTAATTCTAGCATCAGATGTCTGGAAGATCTAATTTTGGGCGGGTTCCTTCCTGACTTGAATCAGATCTAAACAGGGTTCTTGTGCAAGTCCATCAGACGACATATAGGACGTCTGGAAACCTACTTTTTCTGTGGGAATTGATTTCCAAACGTTGCAACGGCTAGAAAATCTCTGAGAAGAGATTTTCGGGTCAGTCGAGGCAAAACGGTCAATTATTAGACATCTGGAAGGGCTTAAGGACGTCTGATAAGGCTCTAACGGTCATATCTTGAGTGTTTGCTAAGCCAGCCAACGGTCCACTAACTGGATGTCTGGCAAAGTCATCAGACGTCTTCTAAGACGTCTGGTCTAAGGTCTGGACGTCTTATTTCATCAGACGGAACTACTTAAGTCCAGCCTAATTATTATCAGACGTCTGAATCAACAGTCAGACGTCTTAAAACATTTTATCAGACGTCTGATTTGGGAATTAGACATCTGGAAACTCTGTTTGAACCCTACATTGGTTTTCTAAGTTCTTTGCAGAAAACCTAAGTATCCTAGGGTTGTACCGGTGTTCCTAGGACTACTGTTAGGGTACTTTGAGGCTCTTTAACATGAATTTAGGTAAAAAATAAAGAGCAAGAAAATAACGACAAATGTACATGAAAGGAATAAAGTGGAATTCTATCCTATTCTTCTTGTCCTTCCATCTTCAATCTATCGCTCCTCGCGAATCCCCTCTATTCTCCATCAAGCTCCTCCAATCCGTCCTGGATGCGAGCTCGAATTCCGTCTAAACACGTCTACATTTGCAATTGACCTGAAATCTAAGACTCTAAGTGCAAATGTTAAATAACATGTGTTTTGTTATCATCAAAACAAATGATCGTGGTGCTCTAGCACCAACAATCTCCCCCTTTTTGATGATGACAAAATTATAAATAAAAATGCAAAAAATCCTCTCCCTTTTTGACATTATCAAAAAGGTTTAATTGATTTCCTATAACTCCCCCTTAAAACATACTTTTCTATAAATTTCTTTTAACAAAGGTAATGTCCTCCCCCTTTTTTTATAACAACAAGATAGCTATCATTTTTCTCCCCCTTTCTAAAGGAAATTTAGCTACCTTATATCTCCCCCTTAAAAATTGACAATTAGCTTGTAATTTTTTTTGCTCCCCCTATCTAAATGCTTATGATAAAAAGATAGGGTAAATGGTTTTTACCTCACCTACTATGGCCAATAAAATGGCCCGAATGGTGGTGGTGGATGCCACATCAGATGGGGCTCCCATCCATAGCTTGGAGGCCCGGGCATCGGCGCCGGTCTCCACTCTGGCAGTCGACGTGCGGCGGGTCCATCGTTTGTTCGCCGTCTCGTCTGTCTTCTCGTTCTCCTCCTTGGTCTACTCCTTGGTTCTCCCAACTCGAGTTGACCAGCCTTGAGTTTGTAGGTTCAATCCTTTGTGTTGTAGTTATCCCTGAACCCTACAAAATAAGATT
Source organism: Thalassia testudinum (assembly GCA_037157565.1). Taxonomy (NCBI): domain Eukaryota; kingdom Viridiplantae; phylum Streptophyta; class Magnoliopsida; order Alismatales; family Hydrocharitaceae; genus Thalassia; species Thalassia testudinum. The sequence goes on from JAZHRO010000054.1 coordinate 62,166,522, forward strand.
CCAAATTTTTCTTTGGTATCCAAGTGAGCTTGGATCCGGATCTGTTAGTGGGTCTCCTTGACGGAGATCCTTTCTCAATCTTAGGTCTATATAAATTATCTACCCTATTTATCAATTTATTTGATTTCTCCCTAAGACATGCAAGTTCATTTTCTATAATATTCATCTTAGTCTTTAAATCAGAAATTTCTATTTTTAGATTAACATTTTCCAAAATCAATTTATTATTTTCATTGATGAGGTTTTGATTTTCTAATAATAGTTATCATTTTTAGGACTAGCTTCTAGATCCTTAAGTTTTATTTCTAACCTATCACTTTCAGATTTAAGAAAACTAAGATTCTTTTGCATGCTTTTGTTTTCTATTTTTAGTGATTTACTAAGCTCATACAACTCATTAAAAGCATCTTGTAAATCCGAGTTTACCTCATTATCGCTGTCGTCGCTGTCGTTGTCACTTTCTCCGATTGCCCTGAAACCAAGGCACGCGGTTTCCTTCTCCCCGAGATCTTCTTCCGAACTCGTCTCCTCATGAGTGCCTTCCAACCTCCTCCATATCTCATGGGCGGTGGTGCACTCTTGGATTTGTTCGAATTCCTTCAGACTCAACGCGCAATACAAGGCATTCATTGCCTTTGCGTTGAGTGAAAGCTCTCGAATCTGCAGTTGCGAGTAGGCTCCTTGGGGTCGCTTCGGGATCTCGTATGGGGTTTCACAACATCCCCATATCTTGAACTCAGTGGCTTGGAGCCACGTCTTCATCCTCAACTTCCAATATCCGAAGTCCCTCCCGTCGAAATAGGGTGGTCGGATGGTGGACTGCCCTTCGGAGATTCTGATTGCGGCTATGCTTCCCTCCATGATCTTCTTGCCGGGTGTTACTCCGATCTTGCAAGAACCTGCTCTGATACGAAATGTAGATTCCCTACCAGGAGGGGGTGACGTAATAATTGCAGAAATAAATATAAACATTCTCACAAAATAGACAATCACATAAGTAAAAAAGTATTTTTTAGGTGGAAACCCAAACCAGGTGAAAACCACCACCTAACCCTCTCGAGTTAGGAATTTCCGATCAACTAAGTTGATCAAAATCCACTAAGCAAATCACTTTAAACGAGGGTGATTCAACCTCAAATACAACCACGCTACAAGTGCGAGGGTAGCGTTCCTCAACCCCTTCTCTTCACGAGAAGGATTTTGTCCCTCGAAGGAGACGGGAATTCGCAAAGCGAATACTCAACCAAATAACAAAGATAAAATAAACAAGTAATCCTATAGAGCCAACAAAGTAATTTTAAACCTAAGCTTCTATAGGAATTAGGATGCTTCCCTTTGAAAGGAGTGCGTCGACGACATGGATGAGTGAGCCACGCGACGGCGCAACTTCGCTCTCGTGAACTACGGCGGGATAGCGGTGCGCGAAGGCTTGATGCTCTCAAGATGTAGAACTTGAGCTTTGAGAGCAAGAGAGACACAAAATGGTAGAAAGTATGTTCCTTAGGTGTGTCTAGGTTTCTCTTTGTGTATGTTTGTGTTGCAAAGGTTCCCCTCTATTTATAGAGGCCTTAGGAAGGCTTAGAAAAGCTTTCATAGCCGTTGGGTGCAAAGCCCAAGTGAATCAACCCGAAATCAGGAACAATCATTGCACTGACAGGGTTATCAGACGTCTAATTTTAGCATCAGACGTCTGGAAGATCACTTTAATACGTCTGATTTCAAGGTCAGACGTCTGATTTTGGGTGGGTTCCTTCCTGACTTGAATCAGATCTAAACAGGGTTCTTGTGCAAGTCCATCAGACGACATATAGGACGTCTGGCACTATGTCTGGATGTCTGGAAACCTACTTTTTCTGTGGGAATTGATTTCCAAACGTTGCAACGGCTAGAAAATCTTTGAGAAGAGAATTTCGGGTCAGTCGAGGCAAAACGGTCAATTATCAGACGTCTGGAAGGGCTTAAGGACATCTGACAAGGCTTCAACGGTCATATCTTGAGTGTTTGCTAAGCTAGCCAACGGTCCACTAACTGGACGTCTGGCAAAGTCATCAGACGTCTTCTAAGACGTCTGGTCTAAGGTCTGGACGTCTGATTTCATCAGACAGAACTACTTAAGTCCAGCCTAATTGTTATCAGACGTCTGAATCAACAGTCAGACGTCTTAAAACATTTTATCAGACGTCTGATTTGGGAATTAGACATCTGGAAACTCTGTTTGAACCCTACATTGGTTTTCTAAGTTCTTTGCAGAAAACCTAAGTATCCTAGGGTTGTACCGGTGTTCCTAGGACTACTGTTAGGGTACTTTGAGGCTCTTTAACATGAATCTAGGTAAAAAATAAAGAGCAAGAAAATAACGACAAATGTACATGAAAGGAATAAAGTGGAATTCTATCCTATTCTTCTTGTCCTTCCATCTTCAATCTATCGCTCCTCGCGAATCCCCTCTGTTTTCCATCAAGCTCCTCCAATCCGTCCTGGATTCGAGCTCGAATTCCGTCTAAACACGTCTACATTTGCAATTGACCTGAAATCTAAGACTCTAAGTGCAAATGTTAAATAACATGTGTTTTGTTATCATCAAAACAAATGATCGTGGTGCTCTAGCACCAACATTTTCACCTTAGGATTTAGGGTGTAGTCTTTAGTGTTTAGGGTTTAGAAATTTTAGATCCTAAACCTTTAGGTGAAAAATCACTTCTTTTACGTGAAATCACTTTTTATAAACCTAAACCCTAAACTTATAGGTCAAAATCACTTTGGATAGGTGAAAATACCCTTAGAATAATTTGTCACTGGTGCAAAATTTTTTATCATCGGTGCAAAATTTTTTATCACCTGTGCGTTTTTTAGGTTAAAGTAGTGTGGTAATTTTTTTAAATGTGGTGGGGATTACCATGTAACAAGCTTTAGGTTCTTTTATTTCTTTACATTAAATATCAATTATCAAATGGGCCGACGTTGTGTAAAGTACGAAAATAGTACCTGCGTCACTTTTTGCATCATAGTCTGCGTTTCTCTACTTTTTGGCTAAATTTTTTGGGTTTGTAGTGCAGTGCCATTTCTCTGCATGTTATGCCATCCTTTGCTTAAATTTATAGAGGATTTTTACGTAAAAGTCACTAAAATTTTTTGAAATTACTTAAATGCTATTCAATTCGCTATATTTATGATATGTCAACGAAAAAGTAATGTCGTTTTTGTATTTGCTACTTCATTACACATAACCATTAAATTCATCGATTTTAGACTGAAATGTAATAAAAAATTATTTTTTACTCAATTTTTTTTTAGTTTTCAAATTTTATTTTTGTAATTTTCACACCCTCCTGTCTCCTTACCTCACAAGTTCACCTCTTTTCTTCCTCACCTCTAACCACCTCTGTTACAACCCGGTTCCCGAATCCATATAGGACTAAAGACTGGCTCGACTCGACTAATCCCAAGACCCAGTCGTCCAACAGGAAATAACCAAAAAGCAGGAAAGTAAATCACATTCACTATGTAAAGTAACTAACAGTAAAAGAGTACAAGCAGTAGAGGAAGTAAAAGTTGCCAACAGTACATATTACTGCCACAACATAAAGTAGAACAAAAGTACAAAATAGTAACAGTAACAAAGTCTGAACTCACAAACAAAATGGAAGTACAATAATAGTAAGAACTATTGCTAGGTTCGACTGGGCCCAACACCCTCTAAAGCCGGTAACTTGGGTTTGTCAACTCTTGGACCTGAAAAGGGCTATGAGTAAAATGGAGTCAGCAAACGCTGAGTAGAGTGGTAACCAACTAAGTAAAGCAGTAAAGACTAACAGTAAATTTATCTTTTCTAATTATTTTATTTTACAAGCCATTTCTTTTTACTCGTTGGTTTACTTTCAGATCTCTTTCTCGATCTCGCACGTTTCTCGTGGGAATGATCTTGATTGCAGCCTTTTCCGAAGAGTAGAAGGCACACGTGGTGCTCTCCTGGTCGGAAGAGTCCCCCTTGGTGATCCTACACCCAGTCAACCACCCCGAGGTCATGAACAGACGTAGCGGTGACTACGGTATGCGCGATAAGCGCATGGGTAGCTACCCAACACTGGCATACGGTCAGTCATTTTCACTAGCGGGTACACCTAAAGTACAGCACGGAGCAGTATAGGGCCTAGCCCTCTCAATAACAGGGGTCTCGCCCCTCCACAGTCCGCGCACCCTCGTCTGACTACCCCGGTTTGCCTAGTGGGCCTAACAAGTTGGTGTAGAGTGGCTAGCTGAATCCCAGGTCCCGTGGGGTGGCTACCTCTCTCCCTACACTAGTAGCTCTCCCTGGTACGGTGTACGTGAGTGTCAACAGAAGTCGGTGTAGAGTGGTCAATCCTAATCCCGGGTCCCAACCCAAGGGCGGCTAACTCCGCTCTACACTAAATAGGGGACTGTCGCTCCCCTTGGTACCACGTACTCAAGGGCCAACACACTTCCCACTCACATTTTCAAATCCTTTCCATTCATCCACAGGAGCTCTACTCTTAATTTCCTCGTAGAGTTCATGCTCATATTCACATGTTCTATACCAGGTTTCATCATTCACATTTTCATTCTCGTATTATATACATGCAGCTCGTATTTCCACAATTTAACATATACAACAAGTAATTCCGTAGGTAACTGTTTATCTAGCACAGGCATTTCATATTCCACAGGCAGCTCGTATTTATTAATAGGCAGTTGTTTACAATTCTATTCATTTATTCATTTATGACTGCAATCTCAAACACACATGCAAACAGTGCAAATATTTCTTATCATAGGATTCATGCCACATCCTAGGTTTCTAGTTATCTAATTTCACACATGCATTCATGTTTTATAATTAAAACAGGGGGAAACCACTCTACCAGACAATCTGGGAGTACTGGGGGCTCGAACGGCAGACTCACATGCCTCTGCAAGCCCCGAACATGCAACTGATCGAAGTCCTATACCAAGGAACATACCACAATGGAACGTTTAGAATTGCATATATGGCTTTCTAACATGTAGAGGAACTCACAAGGAAATCATAGATATCTTGTTTGCGTAAAACGGACCTCAAACAGACTCTAAACGAGTCAAAAACATAACTGCAGACTCAAATCAGACATCTGGAAACATGTAGAGGAACTCACAAGAAAACCATAGATATCTTGTTTGCGTAAAACGGACCTCAAATGGATCCTAAACGGGTCAAAAACATAACTGCAGACTTAAATCAGACGTCTGGAACAAGGTGTAGACATCTTAAAAGGCACTAGGGTCTCACCTCAAGTTCTTGCTTTGACTTCAGACGTCCAGAACCCTCACTTGACAGTCTGGACCTAGCTCCAGATGTCTAACCTCTCTTCCAGTCGTCTGGGAGTGCTTCCGGTTGTCTGGTAAGCTGTTTAGACGTCCGAAACGCGTGGGAGGACGTGCCCCACTCCTTCCCAAAGCTGTCCCTGCACGCGATAGACCGAATAGCCTACTTTTAGCCATATAGGTTGGCTCTGCGGTGCGACCTGCATGGCCGTAACCGCAAGAGGAATGTACCTTCGCGAAACTCTGCTTTCAGACGTTCGGTGTCGTCACCAGACATCCAATCTGTCGTCTGGACGACACGCCAGATGTCTGATTCTAGGAAAAATCCAGAACCAGTGTGACCTCTCGCTCCCCTCGCCGCGCGCAGCCGCGACTTCCCTCCTCGTCTACAACTCTGATTGCAGTTGGGTGTTAGGGACATCTTCCCTCTGATGCACTCCTCCCGCACATGCCGCTCCAACTATGCGTCCTCCGGCGAGCTCCCACGAACTCGTGAGCTCAATCTCCTCCTCTCTTCACGCCGCCTCTCCTCCTCGCTCCTCGCTCTCACTCCCTCTCTCTCACTTGTCCCTCTCGCTGCAATGGAAATGAAGGAAGGAAGGTGGTGGCGGTGGAGTGGATAAGAAAGGATGGGGGGGAGAGGGGTTATATAGGGAGTGGGGTTAGGGAGGAGAAAAGGAGAAGAGAGAGAAGGAAAGCATCTGTGCGCAGCCAGTGTGCAGAACCGACCCTGTGTACAAATTTTTCAATTTCCAAATGTTTGGGAAGGGGTCAAGACGTTGACCAGACGTCTGACTGATAGTCCAGATGTCTTAAAAGGTTCAAAACAGAACGGGTCTTTACAATCTCCTCCACCTCCACTCTCCAACCTCTGGTCACTCCCTTTTTCCCCTCTCTCTAACCACCACCTCCTCTCAACCACTTCCTCCTTCCAAGGTGACATTGAAAAGAAGGTCCCCAAAGCCCACCACCACCACCACAACATCTTTGGGTGCCTCTTCAACTATACGCTCAAGAAGGGTGTCATCATGGATGGCGAGAAGTTGAAGAAGGGTGCCACTGCAGATAGTGAGAAAATGACAGAGGGCAAGGGCAAGGTCGTTGCTTTTGGAGGGGGAGATGGTTGAGAGGATGTGGTGGTTGAGGAGATGGGGTGGAGGAGGTGGTTAAAGGTTGGGGAATGTGGGTGGACACTACAAAAAAAGTGACCTACAGTGACAGGTGGTATATAACATGTTACGAGTTGGTTCCCGAATCCCTACAGGATCCGAGACTGGCTCGACTCGACTAATCCCAAGACCCAATCGTCCAACAAGAAATAATTGAAAAGCAGGAAAATAAATCACATTCGAGTAACTGACAGTAAAAGAGTACAAGCAGTAAGGAAGTAAAAGTTGCTAAATAGTACATGCCACAACAACAACAGGAATGCAGAAACAAAAGTACAGTAACAGAAATAGTAATAGCAGTCTAAAACTCACTAGTAGAAAAGAGAGTACAACTACAACAGGAAACTACTGCTGAGCTCGATTGGGCCCAGCACCCTCTGCAGCTAGTGACTCGGGTTGCTCAACTCTTGGACCTATAAAGGGTTATGAGTAAACGGAGTCAGCGAACGTTGAGTACAGTGGTAACCAGACTAACTGTTACGACGCAGTTCCCGAATCCCTACAGGACACGAAATCGGACCGACTCGATTGATCCCAAGACCCAGTCGTCCAACGTGAAACTAACCAAAAAGCAGGAAAGTAAACCACATTCACTATGCTAAGCAACTAATAGTAAAAAGGTACAACAGTAATGAAGTAAAAACTGCTACAGTACATATTACCACCACAACAGAAGAAAAGTAACAAGGTACAGGAATATAAAGTATATAACGTAAAAGTACAGGACATAAGGGTACAAGAGTCTACTCACTACTACAAAAGGAGTACAACAAAGGAACTATAGCTACTGGGCTCTACTAGGCCCAGCCCCTCTGCAGCCGTGACTCTGGCTGCTCAACACCTGGACTTGAAAAGGGTTATGAGTACACAACGTCAGCGAACGCTGAGTAGAGTGGCAACTGATTGCATAGAAAAAATACACCAATAAATATGCCATCTTGTGTTATTTCCTGGCACTGTCATTGCCTCTTATGTAGCTATAGTTGCATTTGTAAATAGACACCTGCATGCATTTTTAAAGAAAGGAGGAGAGTATGAATAATCGGCCATCTATTAATTAACATCTTCATCAAGTGTTGCATTGCAATTTCACCATTTTCATTTCTTTATTTGCTTTGAATTCTTCTCTCTCGTGCGTCTGTAGGACATGGAGCATGCGCGCCTCTTCGCGCCACTCCTCCTGCTAGCAGCATGGCTGGACGTGCGATGCCAGCAGCATGGCTGTGGCATGCTTCCTCGTCTATAAATTGCCTTGCTCTCTCCCTTGTGCGAGAGGCCCATTCATACACACCTTCAGACACCGTCACCTTGGGCCAACCTCCTCCCCTCTCCCTCTCCATACGCAGTGTCTCTTCTCACTGAAGAGACACACTGTGGGTAGGAGAAAACTCACAGTGGTCCCACAACCACCACTGTGAGTTCCACCACCGCCCAGCTCTTTCGTGAGCAGGTGGGCGCGGTGGATTCACCTTTAGTTTTTACTGCCGTCATCCTCTCCTCGATTGCTAGAGCTTCAAGCTCAGAAGCTCCAGCAGCTCCACACGCTAGCCAGCGCTCCAGCTGGCCACCGTGCTTGTGTCTGTAGGACGTACGCATCCCTTTTCCGCGCGCGCAGGCACTTCACAACGCGCCCGCTGATGTGTGTTTGTGCGTGTGTGTTAAGAAGTGTCGTTATAGTTGCACTTGCAACGTCAGTTTTAAAATAAGTAAACGGAGGTGAGTCCGAGTGTCGGTCTCAGGGAGGCATGGAAGTCGGATTTTTGCTCATCACTTGTTGTCACGGAAAGTGCGGAGTTTTGCTTGCGAAAGATGCGATTTTGAAAAGCGAGGGAGAGAGATAGAGAGAGAAAGAGCGTTTAGGGTCAGAAAGTTCTTTGTTTGATCATGCAACTTGAACGGAAATTTAAAATGACAATTAAACGGAAAATAATTTCATTAATCATGCACTTGTAGTTCATAACTTACAACATTAAATACATGCTTCAACAAAAGTAATAGAAAGCTTAAAAGAGAGAGAGAGAGTGTATGGAGAGCGATGAGGCAGCCACGGCGATGGAGGAGGCTCCGTCGGTGGCTCGTCGTCTCCGGCGATTACAAGAGTACCTAAAGCCAGCAACCAACCTTGTTTTTTATTTATCTTTTGTTTCTTACTATTAAAAGGATAAAAAAAAGAGTAAGAGGGAAAAGATAATTCTTATCTTGCAGGTATTCGGTCTTGTGAATAACATGACCAATTTTTGGAAACCCCAAGTTAGCTACAAGCCAAGAACCATTTGACTCAAAGCCAAGGACTTGATTTTGATGGTGTACCTCAAGGACACTATTATCAACAAAAAAATCTTAAATATAAGAAAAAATCAAAAACATAATAAACGCAAGGGAGAGATACATTTTAGGAAAGGCATAGAAACTACTTAACCTTTAATTCCCGTCTTCCTGAGATCGACCCTGGGCCTAAAAGTGAACAAGATAAAATCAAGTAGGCCAGGTTAAAAATTTTGTGAAAGATGGTTAGACTCGATTTAGGTTAACCCACTATAATAACTTCAACGATAATTTCACCATATTAACACAACCTATTCAAGTCCAACCAGCAACTAACTAACTAAAGTAGTAAAAGTGGATATGAAACTATTCTTTTTCAATTGCTTTCTTTAACTAATTATTTCTTTTCACCACTTGGTTTATTTATTAGGTCTTTTTCTTGATCTCGAATGTTCCTCGTGGGAACGATCTTGATTGTAGTCTTTTCCGAATAGTATAAGGCACACGTGGTGCTCTCTTGGTCGGGAGAGTCCCCCGTGGTGATCCTACACCCAGTTAACCACCCCAAGATCACGGACAGATGTAACGGTGACTACGGCATGCGCGATAAACGCATGGGTAGTTACCCCAAACTGGCACGCGGTCAGTCGTTTCCGTTAACGTGTGCGCCCAAAGTACAGCATGGAACAGTATAGGGCCTAGCCCTCTCAGTAACATGGGTCTAGCCCCTAAGAACCAAACAGGGGTCTCACCCCTCCACAGTCCGCGCACCCTTGTCGGACTACCCTGGTTTGCCCAGTAGGCCTAACAAGTCGGTGTACGGCGGCTAGCTAAACCCTGGGCCCCGTGGGGTGGCTAGCTCTCTCCCTACACTAGTAGCTCTCCCTGGTACCCTGTACGCGATGGCCAAGAAGTCAGTATAGAGTGGCCAATCCTAACCCCGGGTCCCAATCCAAGGGCGGCTAGCTCCGCTCTACACTAAACAGGGGGACAGTCGCTCTCCTTGGTACTCCATACTCAAGGGCCAGCTCACTTCCCCACTCACAATTCTAGATCCATTCCATTTATTTCCAGGAGCTCTACTCCTAATTCCCCGTAGGGTTCATGCTCATATTCCTCATGCCACGCCATGCCAGGTTTCATTATTTCTATTTCCATTCTCAGGTTATACACAGGTAGCTCGTATTTTCATCATTCACATTACCATTCTCAAATTATATACATGCAGCTCGTATTATGTCATTTAGCGTATACAACAGGAAAGTTACATGCAACAGTTAACTAGCACAAGTATTTCATATTTTACAGGCAGCTGTTATTCATTTACAGGGAGTTGTTATCATTTCTATCTACTCATTCAAGACTGCAATTCAATCATCCAATACAGACATTTCTAGTACTTCTCATCCTAGGATTCATGCCATATCCTAGGTTCTAATCATTCATTCCACACATGCATTCCGGTTTGCAATTAAATTAGGGGAAGCCACTGTAGCAATAAGCTCAGGAGTATTGGAGGCTTGAACGGCAGGCTCACGTGCCACAGCAAGCCCCAAACCCGTAATAGAATAAAGTCCTATAACAAGGAACAACTATAGGGAACTATCAGAACAATATGGAAAGCCATCTAACAAGTAAATAAACTTACAAGGAACACATCGGTATCTTATTTGCGTAAAATGGACCTCAAACGGACCCTAAACGGGCCAAAATAGTGTTACTGACTCAATATCAGAGGTCAGGAACAACTTCCAGACGTCTTGAAAGTGTCCAAAAATGTACCTCAAGCTCTGCGTCCACCCCAGACGTCCAGGAACTCTTCTGAACCATATGGACCCAGCTTCAGTCATCCGACCGCCTCTCCAGACGTCTGGAAGTGCTTCCAGTCGTCTGGTATGTCGCCTAGACGTTTGAAATGCGTGGGCGGGCATGCCTCGCACCTTCCTGATGCAAATCCTGCATGAAATCCACCAAATCTCCTAAAAAAGGCATGCAACAGGGTAGCAGTGGAGCTGCCTACGTGGCCGTATCCGCAAAGAGGACGTACCTTCGCGAAGCCCTCTCCTCAGATGTCTAGAACTGCCTCCAGATGTTCGCACTGTCGTCTGGATGTCGCTCCAGACGTCTGATTCTGGGAAAACCCCAGAATCAGAACTTGCTTCTGCTCTCTCGCGTCGCGCATGGCCGCACCTCACCTCCTCGCCTGCAGCTTCGGCTGCAGTAGCATCGGGGAGGACTTCCCCAACGTACTCCTCTTCGCGCGCGCACCTCTCTGGCTGTGCGCTCCCGGCGAGCTCCCATGCGAGCTCGTGAACTCATTCTCCTCCTCCTCTCATGCCCTCCTTCTTGACGCTGCTCTCACGCTCTCGCTCGTGCCGGCTCTCTTGTTGGAGTGGAGAAGAAGTGGAAGATGGCTGGTGTGGGGAGAACGGGAGAGGGGGAAGGGGTTTATAAAGTTGGGCTTTCGGGTTTGCTGGAGGCGGGGAGAGGGAGAAGGGAAGGAAAACAAGAGTACTGTCTGCACGCATCCTGCGCATAGACGCGAGCTCGTACTCAAAATTTTTTATTTCCAAATGTCTGGGAAGGTGTCCAGCCATTTGACCAGACGTCTGACCCACAGTCCAGATGTCTTAAAAGACTCAAACAGCACGAATCTTAACATCATAACAAACTTAAAGGAAGTTTCATCCCCGAAACTTGAGCTAGTTAGGGTGCAGAAAAGAACAACATACGCATAACAAACTTAAAGAGGACCGAAGCCGGTCCGAAAAGACGTACCCTCAAAAAGCTCCGGGTACCGCTCTCGCATCGCAGCCTCAGGCTCCCTGGTAGCCTCCTTGTACCTCTGGCTCCTCCATAAGAGCTTCACTAGGGGTACCTACTTTCGTCTCAAACTCCGGACGCCTTTGTCTAGTATCTGCACTGATCGCTCGGGGTAGGTCAGGTTGTCATTCACCTCGACACTCTCATGGCTCAGAACGTGACTGGGATTGGTGACGTACTTCATGAGGTTGGACATGTGGAACGCGTCGTGCACACTAGAAAGCTAGGGAGGTGGGGCAAGCCTGTAAGCAACGGGTCCTACCCGCTCTAGAACCTCAAAGGACCCCACAAACCTTGACGCGAGCTTCCCTTTCACCCTAAAACACTGCAGGCCCTTCATGGGTGAAACGCGTAGAAAGACATGATCCCCAACCTCGAACTGCACCTCTCTACGCTTCCGATCGGCATTACTCTTCTTTCTGTTCCTGATAGTGCGAAGTCGTCTGTGAATCTGCTCAATTACCTCCTGACTCTGTCGGATCAGCCGGGGGCCAACCTCCCACTTGGTCCCCACCTCAACCTAACTCAAGGGTGCAGTACACCTCCGTTTGTACAGAGCCTTGTAGGGCGCAATGCCGATGCTCGAGTGATAACTGTTACTATATGCAAACTCTGCCAGGGGCAAGTGCTCCTCCCAAGAGCCCCTCCAGTCCAGTACACAGGCATGCAAAAGGTCCTCAAGTGTTTGTATCATGCGCTTTGACTGTCCATCCATCTGGGGGTGGTACGCCGTACTGAACCTCAACCGTATCCTCAAAGCATGCTGAAACTCAACCCAAAACTGGGACGTAAAATGGGTATCTCGGTCGGATATAATCTCACACGGAACTCCGTGTAGACGTACCATGTCATGAATATACAACTCTGCCAACTGCGCTGGTCCCAAGGTGACTCGGATCGGCAAGAAACGTGTCGTCTTCGTCAATCTATCTACAATCACCCAGACTGCATCGTGTCCTCGCTGGGTAATGGGCAAGCCCACCACCAAGTCCATGGTGATGCTCTCCCACTTCCACTCTGGCAATGGAAGTGGCTGCAATGGCCCTGTAGGCCTCTGATGCTCGACCTTCACCTGCTGGCATACTAAACACTGCCGCACGAACTCACCTACATCCCGCTTCATTCCCCTCCACCAAAAGTCACGTCTCAGATCATCATACATCTTTGTGTTCCCGGGATGTATGGTGAACCTAGAACCGTATGCCTCAGTCAAGAGCTCTTTCAACAGTTCCTCATCTTTGGGAACGTACAAACGTCCCCTCATGTGCAGTACCTCGTCAGTAAAGGAGAAGTCTTCAGGGTCCCCAGACAGTACTCTGTCTTGCGACGACTGCAGGTACGTGTCTGTCATCTATTCTGTAATGATGCGGTCTATCAGCTCTGGTCTCGTCTGCCGTGTCACAGTCATTGCCTCTACCTTGGCAGGATCCACAGCCAAGTCATCCCCTAAAATCACATGACCTAAGAAGGTCATCTACCTTAACCAGAACTCGCACTTATTGTATTTGGCATACAGCTTACGTCGTCTCAACGTGTCCAAAATCATCCGTAAGTGCTGTTCGTGTTGCGTTTGATCCCGCAAGTAAATGAGCACATCATCAATAAATACCACCACAAACTGATCCAGATACGGACCCGGTTCGTCAAATCCATGAAAGCAGTGGGGGTGTTGGTCATCCCAAACGGCATGACCAAAAACTCATAGTGTCCGTACCGGGTGCGGAAAGTTGTCTTGGAGACGTCGGTCTCCCTGATCCTCAACTGGTGGTAGCTAGATCTCAAATCTATCTTGGAGAAAATCGTGGCACCTCGCAACTGGTCAAACAAATCATCAATTCTCGGCAGCGGATACCTGTTCTTTATGGTGACCCTATTCAGCTGTATGTAGTCCACACAAAGGCATAGGGTACCATCCTTCTTCTTCACAAATAACACCGGGGCTCCCCATGGAGATGCACTGGGCCTCACAAAGCCCTTCTCCAATAGGTCCTGCAACTGCGACTTGAGCTCTCACAGCTCAAGTGGTGCCATCCTGTAAGGTGTTATAGAAATGGGGTTGGTCCACAGAACCAGTGAGATCTCGAACTCGATCTCACGCTCGGGCGGTAGTCTTGGCAGCTCCTCTGGAAACACGTCAGGGTACTCTCTGACCACCGGGATGCTCTGAAAGTCTGCAACGGGGCTGGGCTCTGCCACTACGCAAGCCAGAAAGCCCTCACACCCTTGGCCCAAAAGTCTCACCGCCCGAAGTGCAGAAATGCACCTGAAGCCTTCGTCCATCGACTGTCTGTGAAACTCAAAAGAAGGCATCTCCGGTGTGGAGAAGACAATCTTCCTCTCAAAACAGTCCACCAACGCGTGGCAAGCGGATAGCCAATCTATCCCCAAAATCACGCCAAAGTCCTCCATCGGTATCACAATCAGGTCAGCAGGGAGGCTATGTCCCCCAATACTGACCTCATAGTCTATGTAAACCTCCTCAGCTACAAACAGCTGACCACCCGGACCTATGATCACGAAAGGATCCTTTAACAGCACAATGTCTTGTCCCAAACTGACAGCAAAACTAGCAGCAACAAACGAGTGCGTGACGTTGGAATCAAAAAGTGTGTAAACTAATCTGCCGGAAACTGTAACCATACCTGCCACCACTGAACCTGAAGCTTTGGCATCTCTGTGTGTCAGGGTGCTGATACGTCCCTTAGCTCTCGATGCTGAAGAAGCAGCCACACTCTGCGTCGGACGGGTAGCCGCTGGCCGATACCCTCCCCTCAACTGCTGTCCTCCCCGATGCGCCTGGGAACCACGGCCTCCAGCGCTCGGTGCGGGGAGCATTTGTTGACCTCTAGCTCTAGACAGCCAGTCCCTCCTGATGTGGCCCAATTGGCCACTTTGGTAGTAGAGGGGAATTTGACTCCTGCCCTCGGTAAGTCCCTGCTGACAGCTGGGCGGGGGTCCAGTGCTGGCAGCTGGCTTTTGTCGGGGGACCCCAAAGGCCACTGACGGCCCCGCAAAGCGTGATGGCTCTACTGCGGGTGCCGTGTGCCTCTTCTTTCACCAGCCCTGTTAGTCTGGCTGGTAGGGCCTCTTCCGTCCGCTGTTAGTGTCACGTGTGGCCGGGTTGGTCTCCTCATAGGTCATAGTTGCCTCCACCACTCTTGAGAACATGGGCAGCTTCAGGTGTTTGACAAACCCCGAATAGCAGGCCGGAGCCCCTCGGTGAACCTCCATAGGTGCTCCTCCTCAGTAGCCACAACTGTCGCAGTGAAACGGGACACTTCTAGGAAACGCGTACGATACGCGTTGACGGTCATCGTCCCCTGGCGGAGAGTGTGGAACTCCCGCCTCCTCATATCCTGCCACGTATGCGGGAAGTACTGCTCGCAGAAGAGGGTAACAAACTGGTCCCACGTCGGCTCTGCCCTCTCCTGACCTTTGACCGCCCTCCACCACCTGTGTGCCGCACTCTTCAGTTGGTACGTGGCAAAGGCCACGTGGCACTCCATAGGGGGTCAAAGGGTGTCGAACACCTTCTCAATCTGCTCTAACCAGTCTTCCGCCTCAGTCGAGTCCTCATCCCCCTTGAAGGAGGGGGGCTTCAGCTTCCGGAACTGTCCGAAAAGCTCGTAATGTCGCTGAAGTGGGGAAACGGGCACGCCTCCAGGTAGGGAGGGCTCGTGCTCGGAAGTGTCAGAGTGCAGTGGGGGCAGTGGAGAACCACCCCCTCCCCCACGTCCAGCGCTGCGTCAGTCTCGTGGTCCCACAGAGGACTCCTCCTCCACGTTCCCAGGGAGAGGTGCCCATGGAGGCGAGTGGAGCTCCTCTCGTACTATCTCGCGTATCAGCTGGGTGAGGTCCTGGGCTTGAACTCCCAGAAGAAGTGGCTGGTCCACTGAAACGTCGGGCTCAGCATGTCCACCCCTCTGACCTCGTCCACGGCCGCATCCGCAGCCCGCCTCAATGGCTCCACATCGAGGCATCTCCTGCAAGGAGATGCGAACAACAGGGCAAGAAGACATCAATTCTAACGAACATCTTGTAGAAGAACCTCAAAACGGATGTCAAAAGGTACGTTGTGGTGGTTACTCTAGTTACAAGCACGCGAATTGGTTATTCTCAAGCTAGTTGGTTCACTTCTCGGGACGACCTTGCTCTATACCATCTTGTTACGACCCGATTCCCGAATCCCTACAGGACACGAGATCGGACCGACTCAACTGATCCCAAGACCCAGTCGTCATTTGAGAAAGTAACCAAAAACCAGGAAAGTAAACCACATTCACTATGCTAAGCAACTAACAGTAAAAAGGTATAGCAGTAAAGAAGTAAAAACTGTTACAGTGCATATCACCACCACAACAGTAGAGAAGTAACAAGGTACAGGAACATAAGGTACAGTACATAAAAGTACAGAACATAAGGGTACAAGAGTCTACTCACTACTACAAAAGGAGTACAACAAAAGAACTACAGCTACTGGGCTCTACTGGGCCCAGCACCCTCTGCAGCCGTAGACTCTGGCTGTTCAACACCTGGACCTAAAAAGGGTTATGAGTACACAACATCAGCGAACGCTGAGTAGAGTGGCAACCAACTAACTAAAGTAGTAAAAGTGGACAGGTAGCTATTGTTTTCAAATTTCTTTCTTTAACTAACTATTCCTTTTCACCACTTGGTTTATTTATCAGGTCTTTTTCTTGATCTCGAATGTTCCTCGTGGGAACGATCTTGATTGCAGTCTTTTCCGAAGAGTAG
Organism: Thalassia testudinum; assembly: GCA_037157565.1. NCBI lineage: Eukaryota > Viridiplantae > Streptophyta > Magnoliopsida > Alismatales > Hydrocharitaceae > Thalassia > Thalassia testudinum. Next base: position 62,182,853 of record JAZHRO010000054.1, read on the forward strand.
AAGGCACATGTGGTGCTCTCCTGGCTGGGAGAGTCCCCCGAGGTGATCCTACACCTAGTCAACCACCCCATGGTCACGGACAGATGTAATGGTGACTACGACATGCGCGATAAATGCACGGGTAGCTACCCCGCACTGGCACGCGGTCAGTCGTTTCCTTTAACGGGTGCGTCCAAAGTATAGCACGGAACAGTATAGGGCTTAGCCCTCTCAGCAGCATGGGTCTAGCCCTAAAGAACCAAACAGGGGTCTCGCCCCTCCACAGTCCGTGCACCCTTGCCTGATTATCTTGGTTTGCCCAGTGGGCCTAACAAGTTGGTGTAAGGCAGCTAGCCGAACCCCAGGCCCCATGGGGTGCTAGCTCTCTCCCTACACTAGTAGCTCTCTCTGGTACTGTGTACGCGAGGGCCAAGAAGTCAGTACAGAGTGGCTAATCCTAACCTCGGGTCCCAACCCAAGGGCGGCTAACTCCGCTCTGCACTAAACAGAGGGATAGTCGCTCTCCTTGGTACTCTGTACTCAAGGGCCAGCTCACTTTCCCACTCACATTTCCAGATCCATTCCATTTATTTCCAGGAGCTCTACTCTTAATTCCCCGTAGGGTTCATGCTCATATTCCTCATGCCATGGCATTCTAGGTTTCATCATTTCTATTTCCATTCTTAGGTTATACACAGGTAGCTCATATTTTCATCATTCACTTTACCATTCTCAAATTATATACATGCATCTCGTATTATGTCATTTAGCGTATACAACAGGAAAGTTACATGCAACAGTTAACTAGCACAAGTATTTCATATTTCACAGGTAGCTGTTATTCATTTACAGGCAAGTGTTATCATTCTATCTACTCATTCAAGACTGCAATTCAATCATCCAATACAGACATTTCTAGTACTTCTCGTCCTAGGATTCATGCCATATCCTAGGTTCTAATCATTCATTCTACACATGCATTCATGTTTGCAATTAAATTAGGGGAAGCCACTCTATCAGTAAACCTAGGAGTATTTGGGACTTGAACGGTAGGCTCACGTGCCTCAGTAAGCCTTGAACCTGCAACGGAACGAAGTCCTATAACAAGGAACAATCACAGGGAACTATCAGAACAATATGGAAAGCCTTCCAACAAGTAGAGAAACTTACAAGGTACACATCGGTATCTTATTTACGAAAAACGGACCTCAAACGGACCCTAAACGGGCGAAAACAGGGTTATTGACTCAAAATCAGACGTCTGGAACAACTTACAGACATCTTAAAAATGTCCAGAAATGCACCTCAAGCTCTGCGTCCAACCCAGATGTCCAAGAACTCTTCTGAACCGTCTGGACCCAGCTCCAGTCGTCCGACCACCTCTCCGGATATTTGGAAGTGCTTACAGCCGTCTGGTATGTCACCCAGATGTCTGAAATGCGTGGGCGGGCGTGCCCCGTGCTTTCCCGATGCAAATCCTGCATGAAAACCACCAAATCCACCACCTCCCCACCATCTCATCCTTCGCCTCCTACCCCTCCTCCTCTCCCGCCTCTTCCCCATCCTTCTTTCCCACCCCCTCTCCCTCCTCATCTGATGCTCCATAATCTAGATCATCCTCTACTCGCTCTGGCAAGGTCTAGGCAACCTCCTTCCCCTTTCCCTTTCCCTTCGCATGTAGAAATCGTGCTATTTCCTGGGACGTACAAATCATGACCTGGGGGAAGCCTACTATCGGAGAGGTGGTTGAACTTGCTGTCGGGGGGGTGGCTGAGCCTGAGGAGACGAATCAGGCTGGGTGGATGGTTGCTTCTCAGGAGGACCCTTTTTTTTGAGATTTTTCTTAAACAACTTCATATGTAATAAGTATAAAATGCAATAATTAATACATTTGAAACTTAATAATATATAAATCATCAATGAAAAAAGTTTGCAAAACAAAAAAAAAATATTTAAAAGTTCGGTAGAGTTTCCCCTTAAATTTGAAAGTTTCTCTATAAACCTGCATATTAAAATTAAAGTGGATACACCCCACATAAAAAAAAAGTGTAAAGACAAATCACAAGTGGATACACCCTACATCCATTCAAAAAAAACATGCAATACAAGTGGGTACACCCACATCTATTTAATGAAATAAAAAATAATATGTGGGCACACCTAACATCTAGCAAAAACCTATAATTTTATCCAATTAAATTTAAGACATTGAAATTATACCTCTCAGTACAATAGCTTCCGAGTATGCCCATCACTGATAACCGGTAATTTGAAAAACAAAAGTAAGTAAAATGTTAGTAGAGGAAGAGTAACAAATTTTGAACATGTGTGTGTCATTGGTTTAAGTTTAGGTATTTATAATGTATAGAAAATGCTAGTTGTAGTTTAGGTTTCTCAAATTTGAATATGAATTTGATATAAACTAAATGAAACAAAGTAAAGAAATTATTACTAACCTTAGATGTCCACTATCTTCTGCATTTGAATCTATATGACCTTCTTTCGTTAATTCTTGGTATGCTTCAAATTGTGCGTCAAAATGATTGCGCGGTACTGTTCTTATTGGTATAACCCATCCCCTTTAGCAATTATCTAGGACATAGAAAACTTGTGCTGCTTGACATGCCAATGTGAATGGTTCATCAGACTAAAGAATTTGACGATTATGATTTAAATTTAAGAAATTATGTTTCTTGTCAATTTTGAAACCGGTGCCCTCTTTAAAAACATCAAACCAATGGCATTTAAATAGGACAATTCTGTGATCATATTTGAAGCTGATCTCCATAATTTCTCTAATTTTACCATAATATCCATCTGGACCAGTGAAAAGATCTAAATCAACAACTTCAGCCTATTGTGTACCCTTTCTATCATCAATTTCTTTTATTTTGAATCTGAACCTATTTATTATATACCCAAAGTGATAATGTGCATAATGTAATGGTAAATCAAGAATTACATCAAAATTTGGTACCCATCGTGGGTCCTTATCCTCTTTCAATTGATGAACTCGGTCTTTAAATAAATCTAAGAAGCCAAATTCGATTGTCCTTTAAAGAGGTAATCGTTCGAATTTCTCGTAAAATGGATGAATTTTAGGAATTTGTTTTAAAATATATAGATGTACGCAACGTCTGTCTTTTTCTGAAATAGCCTTATACTCTGTATGAAAGATTGACCATCCTCTGTCATTGTATTCCCCCTCATAATTCCTTTGAAAGCAGTTATCTGTTTCATTCATGTACATGGAGGTAAAATTTATACACTCCTCCATAAGATAGCCTTCTACAGTTGATCCTTCTAGCTTTACCTTGTTCAAAACATAATCTTTAAGCTTTTTCAAAAATCGCTCCACAGGATACATCCATCTGAATTGTATAGGTCCATTGATTCTTACTTCATTTGCAAGATGTAGCATGAGATGAACCATTACATCAAAAAAGGCTGGGGGAAGAATCTATTTCATCTTACAGAGAGTAATGACTATTTGTTTATCCCAGTGATCCAGTGTATCATTTTGTAGCGTCTTCGAACAAACAGCTTTGAAAAACCTGCTTATCTTTGTGAATGAATCAACAACTAGCTCTGGCAGTATCCCCTATATCTCCAGTGGACATAATATTTGCACATAAACGTGCGAGTCAAGACTTTTCAAGCTAGATATCTTTTTCTGCGCTTCATTCACACAACGGGAAAGCTGCGAGGAAAACCCATCTGACACCCGAATTTCCTTTAAGAAGGAGAGTAGTCTACTCGTCTAATCCTGATTCAAGCTGTAAATAGCGGGTGGGAAGATGCCATCATCCTCATGAATATGTAGCTCCGGACGTATCCCCAAACTCTTCATATCTTTTCTTATTTTCATCGTGTCCTTTGGATCATCAATCAGATTTAATTCGTCTAAGATGTTATCCATCACATTCTTTTCGATGTGCATAATATCTAAACTATGATGTATTATAAGATCTTTCTAGTATGGCAGCTTCATAAAGAAAATGCTTTTCTTTCGAAATCCAGAATTCCTCGAGGCCGTCTGGTCTTATTTGAATGGTCGACCCAATCGTATCTCACCCATTTCTTGTAATCTCTCCATTATAACCTGACCCGACAACCTGATAGAATCTGTGGTAAGTTTAGTTTTTGGATTTTTCTTTTAATATAGACACGTCCTGCCATTAAATATACTCCTGAATTGTGACGTTCTCCATCTATGTTCAATAGGTAGAAATCTGCAATATCCTAAGTAACAAAATTTCTTACTTTTCGGTAGTCGTAGGTAATGAGTGTTTTCCATACTGACTGGGCAAGTAAGCTTTCCTTTAGTGCTCTAACCTGACAAATTTACATACGCCAGGAAGTCGTTTATGGTCCACAACAATACTGCATGCATGATGATAACATCATCTTTAGTCATATTTAGCTTTATTTAGTCATATTCCATCATTAAATGCTCCTACATAACCGTCAGAGTGCCCTAATTTACTGCAAATCGATTCTGAGCGAAATACAGTGAAATAGGGGTGAAACTGTAGTTTTAACAATAGATCTCGATTGCAATATAACCATGGGTTTCTCCAGGGTGAATTAAGGGTCAAATGGTCTTAAGAGTCTAACAAGTAGGTTATTACAAACAGAAAAGGATTTTCGCGTGCTTTGAGAATTAAATGACATCTAAAACCCTAAAAACAGACCTTCTTAATCAACTAAGGTTCTGGTCAGGATAAAATTCACCTAAACTCCTTAAAATTCATAGAAAAATATTCTCTAGGGTTTAGTGCCTTCAATTTGACCATCAGAACCCGTCTTGATCCAAAAGAGTCTCAGACAGACATTTGCCCTAACTTGAGAAATTATGCAAATTACCCAGTCAAACTAGGTCAAAACCAAAATCCAACTTTACCATTTAATTCTTTGGGTCTAATTGGTCCTGTCTGACTCTTTTCTCTCACACATGTCCCTAACTTTTCAATTTCTTACAAATAGCCCCCCAGATTTGTCATCTTCTTCACAAATAGGTCCCTGCCACCAAGAAATCCTATTCCTACAACTCCGGTGACCTTAATTTGTCAAGATCTTCATGATTTCTTGGCGAATCACTCTTAAAATTGAAAGGGAAACTCGTCAAGTAATTGCCTTCCAAATGAACCCATCCAGGGATCCTAAATCTCTCTAAAATCCTTGTGCGAACGATTTGATTGAATAGGTATCCTACTCTGGCGAGGAGCTTGGAGTTTCCAAGCTTGTTTCCAAGCTTGAAACTCTATCTAGAGCCCTATAAGAGGACCTCTGTGGCTTTGCACATTTTCTTAGCTAGTTTTAGGGCCACAAACCTCTTCGAAATTCCACCTTCGACCCTCCTCCAACTTAGCTCTAGCGGACCTCTTCCCCATCGTCCTACGGCCAGCAAAACGAATTGGCTAGGCCACAACCTGCTTCACCTTCGTCCACGCTTGGTGTGCCAAAGGTAGGGCCATCTTCCCCGTTCTTCGCCGCCGTCCCCCTCACGGAGGATTCATCTTCCCCACGTCCGGCCATCACATTGGCGTAGGTTTTCTAACCCCTTCTACCGTAAGATTAGGTTCCTTAGCATCCTTTCTTCTCCTACTCTCTTTCCCACTCTTTATTCTTCAAATTTGACCACCGACGACACCATTCACCTTCATCCCCTCCATGTTCGGTGACCACTCCGGCGAGGGTTCCTATCTACCACACACGTTCATCCCCCTTGCCAACTAATCCATAAGCTCCGCCGTACTCCCCTCATCTAAAGCCCTAACCTTTCGCACTCCATCGTCCACCCAAAACTCCCACTGTTAACAAGCGAAATCGAGGTTATAAAAGTTGTGTCGAGGTATAGGTTGAAATCACTTGAAAACAAATAGAATTTATATTTGAATATCGGCAATGAAGTCCGAGGTTGAACACATGGAGCAATTAGAAAAAATAGTTCTCAAGATTGCAATATAAGCAATGTATAACAGAACTCCAAACAATAATGATATATAAATGAATATGAATGTCAAATAGTGCAAAAAGAATGGGGGTAAAATGGTGATTTGAATCACCAATTACCCCTCACAATAATATCAAATATTTCACCAGTACTAATCAATTTAAATCCACGTAGGATAAGTGCAGAGTGCACTTCTGCTAAATTTCAGAGTCTTCTTCTTTCTCTCCTTCTTCAGCTCCTTTTCTCTTCTTCTTCTGTGCCTTATGTGCCTTCTTCTTCCTTCTCTTCTCTATGGCTTCCTCTCCTTATTCCTTCTCTTCACACACAAGGGAAGGGTTCCTTCTTCAAATGGCTAAGCATCAATCGTTGAACCTTAGAGCAAAACCCCCTGCCCCCGCCCGCTGTCTCTTTTTCTCTCTCTGGGATCTGCTCTTCTAGATCCTCGGGTAATCGAATTCGGGTCTAAGCGTACCCGGGACCAGTGCTGCGGGCATGATATTGCAGCTGAGGAGTGAACAGGGTTTAAGTGGGTCGGGTTTGCGCCAGGCCCACGGGTAATGGGTCACAGGTGAGGCGCATGTGAAGGGGTGTGTGGGGACCTCACCCCCTATGTTCAGTTGAGGCGATAAGCCTGTATGATAAAATCAATTTATGCTGTGTCGCGCGTCTATCAGCTTTTGAGGTGGGACTAAAGTCCCACGCTTCCTCTTCGCGCTGGTTGCAGTAGTTATTTTTCTAATTTTGGTGAAAGGCTCAGTTAAAGGGCCAAATCGATTCCTGGGTTGTGTTCCTGGAGGAATCTCGTTTCGCCTGGGACTTCCACCTGGGGCATGCAAGTACTGGAGCAAGCTTGAAGCAAGCTCAAGTTCCTCGTCAATGGCGGGTGAAGACCTAATACCTGAAAACACAAGAACAGGCTTTTGGCCCTGTTAGAAATGTTCGGCAGGATCGCTGTGAGATGACGAACGTGGTGGTGGGTGCAGCATGGAGTGAGAGTGGCTGAGGTGGCCGGACGGTGATGGAGTTGGTGCGTGATGGTGGGTCTATTTGGTGTAGTGGCTGGGTGTGTAATAGGGCAAAATAGGATGGGGATTTTGTGCAGGAGGATGAGGCAAAGGTTATGAGGTGGTCGGCGAGGTGTTTGGAGTAGTGGAATGAGCGGGGAGCCTCACTGGAGGTCTGGTCGGAGTGGAGGATGATGGAGGTGAATAGCGGTGTTGAGAGGATATTTTTGGGATTTTTGGGTAGGAAATTAAACTAGGGGCCTAAGGGAACTAATATAACCCTAAACTAACAGAGAAAGAAGGTGAACGACGTCGGTGTTGGTAGGCTGGTGCCAGGGAAGGAGATGCTCCGGTAGAGGGGGACGACAACGATGACAGAGATAGAGGCGCCTGCTGGTATGGCACGACGTGGAGGAAGGTAGGGAAGGAGGATCTGTCGTCGCCATTGCTGTAAGATGAAGGATGAAGACGGAGGAGGTCGCCGGAGATTGAGGAGCTTTTCGGTCGAATTAGGAGGGAGGAATTGTGGGTGTTCTAGGACAAAATCAAACTTGGGATCTTCGGTCTGATCTGGGGGTTCTTTTATAGGCCTCTAGAGGGTGTCTTGAGCTTGGGAAGCAAGCTTCCCAAGCTAGGAAAGTCGCTGGAGTTAGAAGCTCTATGATACCCTAATCTCTCATGCATTCGCATTAGAGATTGTAAAGGTTTTGGGGCTTGTGGACAGATTCAATGGAAAGAGGACTCCTCATGGAATCTCCCTTCTAATTTTGGAAGGGATTGATTGATCAAAAAAGGAGTTCTCTTCAATCAAAGGTCGCCGGAGTTGTAGGAGTAGGATTTCATGGCGGTAGGGACCTTTTTGTGAAGAAGACAACAAAGTTGGGGGGTCATTTGTAAGAAATTCAAAAGTTAGGGGCATGAGTGTGAGATAAAAGAATTAGACAGGGCTAAATTACAAAATAGGTCAAGGCAATCTCATATTGGGCCTAAATTTTGGTATAAACCTAATTTGGACCTAAAGAATATAATGGTAAGTTGGATTTTGGTTTTGGCCTAGTTTGACTAGGTAATTTATGTGAAAACCCAAATTAGGGCAAAAGTCTGCTTGTGGCTCTATTTTAGGTCAAGACGGGTTCTGATGGCCAAATCAAGCATACCAAACTCTAGAGAATATTTTTCTATGAATTTTAGAGGGTTTAGGTGAATTTTATCCTGACCAGAACATCAGTTAAGTAAGCATATCTGTTTTTAGGATTTTTAGAAGTTATTTAATTCACAAAACACACGAAAACTCTTTTCTGTCTGTAGTAACCCACTTGTTAGACTCTTAAGACTATTTAATCTTTGTTCCACCCCTAAGAGAACCTGTGGTTATTCTATTTTTGTGATAGAATGGTTAATTTGCAGAAATAACCCTGTAATCTTATTTTCTTCTCAAATCAATGTTTTGTGCCCTTAAGACCTTTTAATGGATATGTAAGAGCTTTTGTTGACTTAATTAGATCAAATTGATCTAGTTATGGTTCATGATGGTGTTTCCATCACCCACTGAGTAACCCACCTTCACGCAACCTCCTCCGTCACCGATCGACCTCCTCCGTGCACCAAACACCACAAAACCACCACCAGTACATTCGCCATCACCTCGTGACTCTCTTGAGCTGGTTTAATGTGGCCATAAGGCTGTTTGTTTGATTTCAGGTACTCAGGTCCCCAGCGCCATTAACGACAAGTTCAAGCAAAGCTTGAAGCTCATTCGTGCCTCAGCAACCCTAGGTGAAGACTCCAGATGCAGCGGAATTCCCCCAGGAACACAACCTAGGGACCAATTTGACCCTCTGACTTGGCCTTTGACCGAAATTTGACAAATCAGCTGCTACGGCCAGCACGAAAAGGAACATGGGACTTTAGTCCCAGCTTAAAAGCGGGCAACCAAGTGCAGCGGCTTATCTACCTGCTCACCTGTGACACTGCTCACGCGGGTCTGGCACTCAATCGATTACCCGCCTAAGCCTACTCTTACACCTTGGTTGCCATTCATGGCCGGCAGCCCTGGTCTCGGGTGCACGTATGCCCATTTACCCGATAACCTGGACATTGGCCTTAGAAAGGCAGGAAAGAAGGAAAAACCAGAGAGAGGAGAGAGAGAGTGGGGGCAGGGGATTTTTGCTTTCTTGGGAGTCAGCTGACACTTGGTCGCTGGAGGGATTGCCTCCCTTTGTGCATGAAGAAGGAAAGCCAAGAGGAGAAGGAAGAAGGCCTTGACAGAGGAGAAAGAAAGAAGAAGAGAAGAGAAGCCAAGGCAAGAAGAAAGAAGGCAGCGAAGAATTGAAGAAGAGGATTAGTGCCTTTGCATTGTAGCTTTGATCTGATTGAGCATTATCAATGTTACTATTCAATAATTTAAGTACTATGGTTAAGATGCATGCTTAAATGTGGATCTAAAAGGTGATTCAAACCACCACTTTTTGAGATGTTTCCATTCTTTTTGTCATGATAAACTCTTCATATATTCATATTCTATATTGATGATCAATTTTGAGTAATTAGTGCTCATTGCAAATCATTATTGGCATAATTATTATGCTCATGTATATTTTGATTGAGATTAGCACTTGAATTCCTATTTGTCCCCAGCAAATGACCTCGGACTTTCATTCGAGTATAAGTTTTATCTATTTTCAATTAATTTCGACCTATACTATGACGTAGCATTTATAACCTCGATTTCGCTAGTAAACAATGCATATTGTAAAATTCTTTCTTTTCTGCATCATATGTCTTCACGCCGGTGTACCACAACTGCTTTAGTTCATCGATTAATGGCTGGAGATAAACATCTATTACATTTCCTAGTTGTTTTGGACCGGGGATTAATAGGGTTAGTATTAACAGGGCCAGATAGGAATTTAATGTTTTGTCATTGTAGCACACTCCTAAATAGCTTGATCAACAGATAAAATTTATAAACTCAGAATCTACAATGAAGTCTGAGGTTGAACACAGGGAGCAAATGTGGAATTCGCAACATTAATTGCATTCAAAATCAATGAGCACAATTAATTAAGCATTTAAATAGATATTTAATGAATAATAATCTACTCAAATTGATATTTAATCATAAGCATGAGTATTTCAATAGTTCACAATGTTAAAAAAAATCAAGACAAAATAATGGTGATTTGAATCACCAATTATCAGTTCTAATCAAATATGCATATCAGATCTTAATTATATCAAATAAATGAACAATAACTTGAATGCTACAGTGCTCAGATGACAGCTCTTATTCTCAGATGGCTTAAATGATCATCAATAAGCATAGGCACAAGGCTTTTTAGCCTTTTCTTGCTTATTTATCTTCTTCTTCTTTTCTTCTGCACGAGCCTTCCTTTCTTCTCCTTCATAGAGCTTCTTCTCTTTCTCACACACAGCACAGGGCAATCAACGCCTTTAGCAACTAAGTGTCTTATAGGAGCACATGAACAAGAGAGCAAGACCCTCCCCCGCTCTCTTACAAATGTTCCTCCTCTTCTTCTCTCTCAAACCCTAGGTCTAATCGGATCTCAATCGGGTTATTGGGTCGAGTACAGGGGACTAGGGTTACCGAGTGTGCGGGTAGTCGAGGGGTGAGTGGGTATAAGTAAAGAGGGATCCGTCCCCTCAGTGTCTTAGGAGGTAAGCTCAAGACACAAAACCAATTTATCTCGCATGAAGGGCTTGTCAGGCGCCAATGTGGGACTAAAGTCCCTGCAGTTTTCTGCGTGAAGCTAATGCTGATGAACCTTCTGATTGTGATCGAAGGAGAGGTAGTCTCCTTCAATTGGAGACCTGGGCATGCACCTGGAGTAGAACTGTAGCACCTAGAAGTGTTGGTGATGAAGAACACAGCTAGAACACGGCGGTCGAGGTTGAGGAAGATGACCTGTAGTGGAGGAGAGTCGGCGAACACCTAAAATGGAGAAAACGGCCTCTCGGCCCTATTAGAATAGCTCAGGAGCTTCGTGCAAGTGCGGAGAATGTGGTGGTTGCGGTGGCGGTGGCGTGCTGTGAGAGTGGTCGTGGTGGGCTGGCGAAGGTGGAATGTGGGTGTGGAGGCGAAGGTGTTTGGTGGGGCATCAGAGTAGGTTATTGCTGTGTTTGAGTGAGGGGCTTTGTGCGGATGGACGAGGTGGAGATTTTGAAGATGGAGTGGTGGCGTATTGTGTGCCCTCAACCTCGATGGAGATCGGCCGGAGCTAAGGAAGACGGAGGGGGAGGCCAATGATCGTGGGTCGAAATGAGAGGATAACAAGGGGGAAAGAGAGTAGAGGGGACGGTGATGAGAACCTCATCATGAGCCATAACTAGCTCATTTTGACCTAATACAGAGAATAAAAGCTCCTACATAACCTTAGAAAGGCTTGGCTCAGAGAGATTCTGAGTTTGCAAAGAAAACATAAACTGAGGGGTAAAAATGCAATTTCACCAATCCGATCTGAAAATAGGGTAACTCAGGGCCCAAACATAGGTCAAAACAACCTAATAAGAAGAAAAGTGGGATGAGATGACTCAATAAGGGCTACAGCAACCCCAAAGAATTAAATGCAGCCTGTAACCCTAAAAACAAACCCACTTCAATTCACGTGGTTTGAGGCAAGGTAAAAATCAACTAAATCCTCTAAAATTCACATAAAAATAATCTATAGGGTTTAGGACTTTCAATTTGGCCTTAGGAACCCATTTTGACCTACATTAAGAACCATGCCCAATTAACAACTTAATTTGGGTTTTTGCATAAATTGACCGGTCAAACAAGGTTTAAGCTAGAAATAAAATTCACCATCAGAATCTTTAGGTCCTAATTAGTCATGCATAAAAACTTGGGCCTAAGAAGAAACCTTCTTGACCAACTTTACACTTTGGTCATATATTTACTTTTTGGCCCTCAACTTTTGAACCCTCTCATTTTAGCCCCTAACTCTCCTTCGTTCTTTGCGTTTAGGTCCCTCCTGCAAAACCTGCGCAGCACCATGCTCCGGCGACCTTGTGCGAAGCATGGCGCCACGCAGGGTGAGGGAGGGGCCCTGGCAAGTCAATGGGGGGTACCCTGCGTCGTCAGCCACCGCAGGGACACCCCCCTGGGTACTGCGACTGCCCATACCGCTCGTGAGAACACACGGACGGTATGGGTCTCCTTCCTTCGGCATCCTCCGGCGACGGAGACACGTCGTCTCCCTCCGCCCTCCTCTCTGATTCCGTCCCTATAAATACCCCCGTCGCTCCGCCGTTCTAGGGAGCTCAGATCTGACGGAGACACCCCCCTAAATTCCTCCCTTCCCACTCCGACAGACGCCCCCTTGCTCCGGCGGCCATCTCCTCCTCCTCCTCGTCGCCCTGCCGCACTACCAGCAGCAGGGTTACCTTCCCTCGATCCTTCCGCGTCTCGCCGCACCCAGCTGGCACCTCTCCGGTCCCTTCCTCGCCGCCGCCCCTTCCTCTGGGCAATTTCTTCTCCGGCGACAGTCGATACGACTGTCGTCTGTGCCAACCCCCCTCATCCAGCTTAGCAGGTAGAACTTCTCCTCTTCCTCCCCTCTTTCTTTTCCATACTGAAACCCTTACTGTCGGCCCCGATTTCCCACCGATCACCCTCACCTTCTCCACCTCCGGCCAAACTCCGGCGAACCGCTCCCATCGCTCCAGCACCCCACACGGCTCGCCGACCTGTGCATAACCTCCACCTCGTCACCCTGATCCTCTTCCACCCCTCCTCTTCCCACCAAACGCCCTCTGCAGATCCACCAAACACACCCACTTCTCCGCCCGCAGTTTGACCTAGGGCGATCCGTTGGCTCCACCACGCCCACTGCAAACCATCCGACCACCTTCGCCGTGCCACGACGAAGGTCCCCCGCCTGTCTGATTAGGCCGAGAGGCCATTCTTCTGTGACCAGGTGACTCGACCGCCGTCGCCATTACTGAGCAGGCAGAGCTTCTTCGCCTGCAGGTGTAGGCACGCCTTCGCCCAGGTTCGACTCCCAGGTTGCGCGGGGCGTCTCCACGAAACGTCCCAGGCTCGCAGTTGGGGCGAAGGCCGCGCGTGAAGCCACGATCGCCCACTGCTCCCTCCGCGACGGGCCCTCAATTGGGGTGGGACATTTAGTCCCACCTCGGAACTTCTCAGAGGTGCGCGGACGCATAAAGGCAAAAAGTGCCTTATGCTGTCTGCCTCCTGACCACAGCGTGAGGTCCCTCTCACCCGACCCAGCCTCGTCCGTGACCACGCTTCGCGGACCTGGCCCGACCCGATTAAACCGACCTGCACTCCTCGCCCACCACCGCACGCCGGTGGGCCTGGACCCGGGCACGACTCGTACTCGATTACCCGGTTGCTCTGGGAGAGCTGTCCTAAGAGCGAACTTTGAGAGAAAGAGACGTGCGGGGGAGAGGGGTAGAGTAGGTTTTGCCCTGACTCTGAACTCTTGAGCGTGCAGGCACAGGTGAAGAAGAAGGAAGCTCATTGAGATACTGTAGCAACAAGAGGTTTAAGTCGTCTGATTTTCAAATCAGACGACGTCCTGAAGACAGGTGAAGGCAAAGAAGAAGGAAGGCGAGGCAGAGGAAAGAGAGGAACACAGAGCAGCCAAGTGAAGACTCTGCAGACATCAGAAGACAAGGAAGAAGAAGAAAAGAAGAGAGAAGGAGCAGCCAAGTGAAGAAACAGAAAGCAGAAGAAGAAGAGCACGAGAGGCAGATCTGAAGCAGGAAAAGAGGAAACAAAGAAAATAAAAAGAAGAAAAAGACAGGATCGTCCAACCAAGAAATAGAGGAAGCAAGAAAAGAAGAAAAAGAAGAACAGAAAGAACAAAAGCCAAAGACAGAGAAAGAAAGAAGAGAAGAAGAAGCCAAACTTTCATCTCTCTCTCTCTCTCTTTATTTTTGTAATAAAACATGTATATCTCTAGAATACGACTTGCTCCCTGAGTTCGACCTCGGGAGAACTGTATTTTCCGAGTAACAAATATTAACAAATGATGGCAATAACTATCTGTACTACAACGACTTAAGAAAAGCTAGTTGCTGCCACCGTTTCGCCAGTTGGCGCCGTTGCCGGGGAGCAACGGCTATTCTAGAGGTAAACATTTCTGTTCCTTTTTAGTTCTAATAATCTCCTCTCTTTTGTGCAGCTACAGGAAATCAAGAAGACAAGCAACCGCACGACAACCACTCCGAGGACAGGTAATTTTTTTTTTCCTCTCGCCATTAACCCCTAAACTCTAAAGAGGAAGAAAAGAAAAGAACAAGCAACATAGGGCTAACCTGTCTTCTATACTTAATAAACCATAAAAAGTTGCATGTTTTCAACCCATTATTCCTGCACACTATTAAGGGTATTTAAGGGCTAACACATTCTTGCTTGAGCCCTAATTACCCAACAAAGAACTAACTGGACCAAATAGAGCCAACATAAGATTCAACATTAGGGTTTTAGAGACACACTACTTAAATCAAGAATGGAGAAAATCCAAAAGAAGTGTGCCTAAACCATTGATTGAAAATACCTATCCAAAGAAACCCTAAAATAAGTTTGGCTCTTTAAACACTTGAACCCTAAAAAGACAAAGACCTAATAAGCAAAACTAGCAGGTAAAATTGACCATTTGGGTCAACTAACCTTCAAATTAGGTCACTCTTTGCACTTAAAAGACTAAAGTTCAAGTGGAACCCTAAGCACCTTGCTCTTGAACTAAAATTGGTAGACTTAAGAGGTCAAGATCCCCATTCTGGTCTACCTGGAACCGCAGTGACAAGAGAGGTCGGGTGGGAGAAACCCTGTAACCCGTGGGGACGCTCTACCGTGTAGGGGTCTTCGCGGGACTCACCCTCTCTGGCTGCCCAGGTAATTCTCAGGTGGTCGATCTTTCTGATCAAGGGGTCCATCTGCCCTGCACCTCTATAGTCACCCAACACATTTTTGGGTGTCTTGATTGGGTCCAGCACCTTCTAAACTCATCCCTTCCAACAGTGCATGTACGGTAGGAGGTCCTTAAGACCACCCTTAAGACCTCCTTTAGAAATTCACTCTCATCAAGGCCAAGCCTCGACGCCCGTGTTTGTGCAGCAACCCCCTCACATTATTCTCTCTTCTGATTCAGAACCAAGTTCTTCTTCTTCCCCCATCATGGCTCAGCCAGTTGAGGAAGAAAACAATCTGGAGCACCAGCTCCAGCGACTCAACGACCTCTTCCAAAACTTTGTACATCCACCGCAGTGCCCCATGATGCGGGACCATTATAATCCTACTGCGCTGGCCATCGAGCCGCGAGTCAGAATCCCGATTGGAGGACCTGATTCTGAATTGAAGCCCAATATGATTCATGCTATACCTAAATTCTATGGGCTTAATTCTGAAGATCCCTTCCAGCACATCAAGCAACAAAAGCATCTGGCCTAAACTTTTGGGTCAGACGCACAAAATCGGGATATTCTTCTCATGAAGATGTTCTCCTTTTCTCTTATGGACAAGGCCGCCCATTGGTACCAAACTCAGACCTGGCCGATCAACAATTGGGAAGAACTTCAGTCCGAGTTCCTAAAAAAGTTCTTCCCTGTTGGACGGACCAACGCCTTGCGCCATCAGATTACACACTTCACCCAACAAACAGGGGAACCTCTCCATGAGGCATGGGATCGTTTTCAGGATCTCATGAGAAAGTGCCCCCATCACGGAGTTCCTAAATGGGAACAAGTCCAATCTTTTTACCAGGGACTCCGTGAGGACATCCATCTTTTCGTCAATGCAACCTGCGGAGGAAATATCATGGGTCAACATGAAGACACCGTGTGGGAGATTCTCGAAAACATGTGCGAGAACTCCATCAACAATGACTCCATGGGATTATTCGACAGGACGAATACCCGCGCAGCGACGAATCTCAGGGGAGCACACGAGACGCAGGGCCTATCCGCATCAGTCGACTTGGAGTTAATGGCCAATCCATTGGACAAGGTCTCGATTATCGAAAAGAAGGTGGATGAGCTGACTCAGCATCTGCAGCGAGCCACCTCTGCGCATAACCCTTTTGCACAGCCTCCTTCCACAAGGGAAACTGTGCAAAACATTCTCCATCGATCTTCTCCTAGGATGGACCCATCATCCGAATCTTTGCCCGGAGGTCCTTCCGATCCCTTCTACACCTGCTAGGGAAATTCCATTCCCTCTTTCTCTAACTCTCTAGAGGTTCCTCAGACCTGCGAGGACCTCAACGCCATCCAGAACGACCCGTTCTCCAACACCTATAATCCTGGATGGAGTAACCATCCTAACTTTCAGTGGGCGGGAAATTCCCAAACCCAAAGACCATCCTTCCAACCCCGCTCACAACCTCCTCGTCCTTACCAGCTGCCTCAGCCTCGGCCCAACCCTACTTATCCATCTGGGCCAAATCAAGATCAAATGTCCCTTATCCTTCAGACCCTGGCTGACATTCAAAGAACGAATGCGGCTATCCAGAAATAACACAAGGACGAACTTACAGAGGTCCGAAACCAATTGACCCAGTTGGCAAACTCCCGCCAGCCAGGTACTCTTCCTTCTCAACCTCTGCCTAATCCTAATAACGTGCCAACCCAGCGACGTGTTATGAACCCAAACCCGGGCCATGCCCATATGATTTATCAGGCCCCCTCTGTTCCTTCACCTGACGGGATAGAGGCCTCCACTTCTTTTGCAGGTTACCAACAGCAACCTATCTTACCCAATCCCAACCAAAACCAGGCAGGACTTAATTCCGTAACAACCCGTAGTGGTAAGGAAACCCAAGACCCACCTCATCCGAACCACTCCAAGCCGGGTATTGATTCCAAGCCTAGGACAGTAATCCAGGACGTCCCCACCCCTGTCCCAGACCACAACCTGGACCTATCCTAGAAGAACCAACCAAGGTCCCGTTTCCCGAGGCCTTGACCAAGGGAAAGAAGACCACCAAGCCCGTGGCACCTGAGGAGGACCTGGTCAAGCTCTTTGATCAGGTCCACATAAACATCCCCTTGATGGATGCAATCCGCCACGTACCAGCTTACGCACGATTTTTAAAGAATGTGTGTACACCCTAGCGTAAGCCGCGAACCAAGGGTGGGAGCCCAATTGTTCTGTCAGAGCAAGCCAGCTCTGTAATCCTCAGTAAACTCCCACCCAAGGTAAAAGATTCTGGTACTCCCCTGATCTCCTACAAGATAGGTGCTACCCAATTTGATAGAGCTTTGCTAGACTTAGGTGCATCCATAAACCTGATACCCACATCCTTACTTGACCATCTAGAAGAATCTGAGCTAAAACCAACCGAGGTGACATTACAATTAGCAGATCGATCTATAAAGTCACCAAAAGGGATTCTCGAGGATGTTATCGTAAGAGTGCGGGATTTCTATTTCCCAGTGGACTTTATAGTCTTAGATATGGACGCACCTAAAAACCCTAGGGATACACCAATCATTCTAGGGAGACCTTTCTTGGCTACTGCTAGAGCCAACATCAGCTGTGAGGAGGGCCAAATAGAGCTTAAATTTGGAGATCAAACCTTAAAAATTGATATATTTAAGGCCCAACAAGGAATTAATTGCGGTGTCATCGAACAGATTTGTGACGTCAGGACTTTGGTTGATGAATCACACTTCCAGAATGACTCGATTATGCCTCATCAATCACAGAAAGATCTTGACCCGCAAACAGAGGAGTCGAATCCAGACATACACAACCCAGTAACTCCTACCCTTGAACCTCACATCTACATTGAACCACCCGCTGCTGCTGATAACCCTATCCTCGAGTTAAAGCCTCTTCCTGCTCACTTGAAATACATCTTTTTGGGTTCCAATCAGACCCTTCCTGTGATTATCAATTCCAACCTCAATCCTGAATAGGAATCCCGTCTGATTGCTGTCCTCCAGCAACATCGCAGAGCCATCGGGTGGACTCTCGATGATTTGACTAGAATAAGCCCCTCTTATTGTACTCATCATATCTATTCAGAAGAGGGCGCGCGACCTTATCGTGAACTCGAAAAATCAGGGATTAGGAGTCTTGATTTCAAGGAGTTCACATGGGAATCTTAGCTCAAATATGAGCTAGCGATTGCATTTAGTTGGAAGAGGAAGGTCTCAAGATCCTCCCTTCCAATTTTGGAAGGGATTAGCCATGAAATTAGGGAGATTTTCTTGATTGAAGGTCAGCGCATGGTGGGTTTTAGGATTCTGCATACGTGAAGACGGCGGGGACCTGTTGGTGAAGAAGACAATGAAGTTAGGGGGGTCCTTGTAATAGATTTCAAAAGCTGAGGGGCTATTTGAGAGAAAAAGAGTCTGACTGAATCAAAATGCAAACTAGGTTAAGATAATCTATGATTGGACTCAAATTTTGGTACATACCTAATTTGGATCCAAGGAAGCTGATGGTAAAGTCAGATTTTGATTTTGACCAAGTTGACTAGGTAATTTACGTAAAAACCTAAATTAGGGCAACTTCCTGTCTGAGACTCTATTTTAGGTCAAACTGGGTTCTAATGGTTAAATCAATGATGCCAAACCTTATAGAATATTTTTAGATAATTTTTAGAAGGTTTAGATGCAATTTATTCTGACCAGAACCTATGTTAATTAAGCAGGTCTGAAATTACGATTTCGAGTGCTGTTTTGACTCTCGAGGTGCGCAAAAATTGTTTCTATTTAAACAAACCCTCTTATTAGACATCGATGAACATTTAACCTTTAGTTAACCCCTGGGTAGAGCTGTGATTATTCTGAATTCATAATATGCTATTGAAACTGCAGATTTATCCCTATTTTAATGCGCTCTTTTCAGAAAGGATATGTAATGAATTGCGCATCTTTGGTGATTATGTAGGAGCATTTGTCTACTGATTGTGATTAATTGAAGCTAGTTATGAATCATGATGACATATCATCAGTCAACATCATGAATGACGATCTCATACACAACTAAGAAGGTAAGTTATAAGTGACCATTACTATTGGTCATATAGAGTATGACGGGTACATACTCTTAAATGAATTGAATCTATCGCTTGCAAGATCCAACCACACGTTCTTTACTTCTAAAGCGAACGAATTGTTTCTTTCTTCAAATCTCTTCCACTCCTCTAAATCAGAAGGATGACGTATTCTTTCATCTTGAGATTTACAATCCTGGTGCCATGTCATTCACTGTGCAGTTTTAGTTGATATAAAAAGGCATTGAAGCCTAAGTGTCAGCGGGAAGTAACGAAGAACCTTTTGAGGTTGTTCCTCGTACTTTCATTTTTACCTTCCTTATATCTTCAAGTCTACATCCGGGATAGTTACTTAAGTTTGCGAATTCATTTCTGAAAAGAATGCAGTCATTCGGAGATGCATTTATCTTCTGATAGTCCAAACCAAGTTTACGAATCTGTTTCCTTGCCTCATACCATGAAGCTGGAAAATCATTAGGGTTATTCAATAGCTTAGTAATAAATTGAAGTATTTTTGAAATTAACTAGCTCTATTCATAACCTTCAGTTGAAACATCTTCAACAAAAATGACAACTTTGACATTTTCGTAATGCCGGGAGCAATAGGATCCTCAGCCACCTTAACGGCATCATAGATCGGATCACAATTGAATGGATCTTCCTCATCTCTATTTATATCCTCTCATGCTCTCATCTTGTTCAACATTTCTTGTATTGTTTCAACTCCACTATCAACAATTTCCTCATCAATCTCTTTGTCAATAGCAATCTCAATGTTTATGACTTTCTCAGTCAACTCCTCTCCATGAGCTATCCAAGTAGTGTAATATTGCCACCACCCATTACAAATCAAGTGCTCGAGCATAGTATTACGGTCATGCAAGGAACCATTCAAATATCTTCTGCATGGGAAGAAGATATTATCAAATTGACCTCTTCGCCTAAATATCTTCCTATCATCATCAAAGGCTCAATCTAGGAATGAAATTACTCCATCCTTATATCTAGTGTAATCTGAACCTCGCAATCCAATCTAAGATTTATCCATTGTCACATAAAATTTAATGTAAACAAATCACTTATTAGGAAGGGAAATGACTGAATGATGTGTATCTTGATTAAGATTTTTACTTTATAGCTCATCCTCAAATATTTGATCACAACTTAGGTTTGCTCATTACATGTAACCTTAGTGCGGTGAAATTTCGGCAGCATCTTCCCGCACTTCTCCAGTATACCCCCCAATACTAACTTTAGCTAGATTTCCTTTAACACTTAATTAAGGGCACCACAGGAAACTAGATAAGATTAGTTGGTATACTAGAGAAGAGCAGGAAGAAGCATTCGAAATTTCACCGCACCAGGTTACATGTAACGAGCAAAACTAAGTTGTGATCAAATCTTTGAGGACCTTCTTTAGTTCGGTACTTCGCCAAACTAAAGTCGATCGAGTCTTATGACATGCTACAAAGACAACACATCATGATGTAAGTGAGGTATACATACACTTCCTGCATTGTCCTTATAACATGATCATAAGTATTGACGGGCGAGTAATTTGGACATAATTTGACTCTGAGAACTTTTACCCTAGGAGTTAGAATACCTAATGTTTGGCCTCGCGTGCAAATATCTTTTTAGCAAGTGTGTCTTTCTAAACAATAACTAATTTTCACATTGAAGAAATTCACCAAAAAACTAAAATATCATTCAATTAAATTAAAAATATTGAATGTATATTTACCTCAAACTACTCAAGCATCCAAGTGTACCTGACACTGATAACCTGCAATTTCAAAAGTAAAATTAATTAAAAGCAGATTATAATCTTAAATGTTAGTGACAGATATATTCTCATTCTAAGGACTGCACTTTCATTTAGGTGAAATCGAATCACCAAATCCTTATCCTATGTTAATCATACTATTAATCAACAAAGATTAATAAAAAAATAACAAACCCATGATCTATTTCAAAATTGTTTATGCGTTTCCCTCCAATTTTAGTTTCAAACCAAATTTCTAAAGCAAACATTCATTCCAAAATTATGCAAGTGTGGGTATCTAACAATTATAATAAATATCACTTTAATCACAAAAAAAAAAAAACTAAAACCATAACCAGCCCAACCATATTCCTAGACCCTAACACAACGCAATCGTCCAAATGCTAGCCCAAGTCAAATCCTAAACCCTAAACCCTATCCCAAACAAACCGTCCAAACCCTAGCTGAAGTCAACCCTAAACCCTAAACCCTAACCTAACAAACCCCAACCAATTAATATATTGAGCATTAACGAATTTTAAAAAATTTTGACAGAGTTTCTTCTTAAATATTTCATTTTTCATGTAAAAGTGCATTTCAAAATATCACATCACCTAATAAAAGCGGGCACACCCCACCATAAAAATGCAGCAAATAAAATGCATAAATGGATACGAAAACACATAAAAGATAATATGTGGGTACACCCCACATCTATTAAAATCTTAAATTACCATTCAAAACACAAGTAAAAGTAGGCACACCCCACCATCAATTTAACAAAAACACATAAAAGATAATATGTGGGCACACCTCACATCTAACATGATGCTAAAATATCATGAAAATAACTTTAAAAAATTAAAAATATATCTCTGAAGCATCCAAGAGTGATCGTCGTCAACTACCTACAATTTCAATAACAAAAAATTAATTAAATACCTACTTATTATGGTTTTAATAACTTAAGTACTTAATTTAAGGAAGGTGCAAAGGAAGAGGAGGAGGAGAAGGAGGAAGCAGGGAGGAAGGAGGAGCAGGAGGTGCAGAGGAGGAGGAGGAGGAGGAGGAGGAGGAGGGTATAGATTGCAGGAGGAGGAGAGGCGGCGGCGGCTGCAGGAGGAGGACGAGGAGGAGGAGAGGTGGAGGGGGCGGGAGGAGGAGAGGGGCGTTGGCGAATGAGGATGGGAGTGGGTGGATCGCAGGAGGAGGATTAGAGGCGGTGGCTGGAGGAGGAGGAAGAGGAGGAGGAGAGCCGGAGGGGGTAGGGAGGACGATGGTTGAGGAGGAGGAGAGGTAGAGGGGGCGGGGAGGAGGGACGGAGGAGGAGGGTTTGACCTAAGATGGCGAGGAGAGGTGGCGAGCTACGATAGGGAGGTCGGCGGCGAGGAGGACGTCAACGCTGCAAGAGGGTTTGGGTTTGAGGTTGAGTTTGGGGAAGATGAACAGTAATGGGAGGTCAATGCTGCGCGTGATAGATGAAGCGAGATACGCCGTCGGTTTAATCAATAACCGACGATGAAGGATGAATTAAATTCCTGCTCGATCACACCCAAATTTTGGCTGCTAATTTAACCTACTTTTCACCATTGCTTATTCCACTAACCGATAGCAAAAGTCACTAATCCCGCCCAAATTTTAGGTGCAAATTTTAACCGTCTTTTCACCATCGCTTATTCTACTAACCGACGGTAGAAGTCACTGATCCCGCCTAAATTTTAGGTGCAAATTTTAACTATCTTTTCATCGTCGCTTATTAAACCAACTGATGGTAAAAATATATTTGCCGTCACTTAATAAATCGATGGCAAATATTAATGACAACCACGCGCCCAATCGCTCTTCTTCAATTGATGGTAGGTCGAGTACAGGCCTTCACCGTTGCTTATTTGAATAAGCAAAGGTAAAAAGAATTTTGCCGTTGATTTTATAAATCGACAGCAAGTCTCATTTTTCTAGTAGTGTATAGAAATTTGTTGATTGAAAGAGGGTTAGTTAGTGTGTTTGCAAGCTGATCTTGAGTTGAAATATACTTGACATAGAGCTTCTTAGAGGCCACTTGATCTTGAACGAAGTGGTAATTGACTTCAACATATTTTGTTTTAGAGTGGAATATGGGGTTGGCAGTGATGTAAGTGGCCCCAATATGTCACAATAGAGTATAGGAGGCTGCTGTAGGGGTAGGCCTTGCTCAGAAACGAGTAATTGAAGCCATATAAGTTCAGAAGAAGCATTTCCAATGGTACAATACTCCACCTCAGTTGATGAGCGTACAATAGTTGGTTGCTTTTTGCTAGATCATTAGATGGGACTGCGACCAAGAAATATGAGGAAGTCTATTGTCGACTTATGATCAAAAGGGCGGGATGCCCAATTAGCATCAGGGAATGCGGTTAGAAAATTAGTGCTATTACAACTGAAATGCAAGCCATAGTCAATGGAATGGAGCAATAACGAGAGAAGCTTGCGATTGATAAGGGTGTTTATCTTAATTGCAAACATGCCCAAGGATTTTTGCATTTATAGAGATGAGGTTGCTATTGGTCGGTATAGCCACCTGTACAAGTAATAGGAAAAGGCAAGCACTATCAGGATCGGTGGAGTATCTCCCAACGGCTCCATCTAGTGGATTATTCTAGAATTTGTACGATATTTTTTGTTACTTTGCCTCTATTAAGAGACATATGATATATATTGGTTTCCCACTTCGAGTACTCTACTATCTAAGTCTCTCGACTTAAAATTTTTAACTCTGATTCCCATGACTTAAGGGAATCAATTCCATTAAACAAACGAGGTAATTATTGGATTACCTCAACCCTTATACAAGAATAAAGGAAAAGAAATTTGGTATAGGTGTAAGATTGCAATCAAAGTCTTCTAGCTTTACCTAGGCCTCCCAACAAAATAAATTAAAAAGTGTTTTACCAATATGATAGCCTAATGATTGAGGATGAGTGTGTATGTAGAAGTTGTAGAAATTAAATGGGCTTGCAATGAGCTCTTCGAGAGAGTACAAAGCATAGAACACAAGAATTCGAGCTCTTTTTGGGTGTTGGAAGAGTGCAGAGTGATCTTTTGAACACAAGAGATTTCTTTTTGTTTGGTATGTATAAAACAAATGTTAATAACCCTTATTTATAGAGTTATAGAGGGTTAGGCTTGCAAATCAGCTGCTAGAAATGATTAATTGTTAAGAATTAGTGGTATACACAAGTCAGGTTGGGACTTAACCCAAACATAACCCATGGTTTGCAGGTTGAGATTTTTCCAACCCAACCCAACTCATTACACTATTGAACCGAATCAAACTCAACTCAACCTATAAAATCCTTTTGGGTTGAGTCGAGTCGAGTGGTTTATTGACTAGTTAAAGCTTATATTTATCTCCTATATGCTTCTTATGTCTTTCATACCTAATAACAAAAAATTCTAAACTCATAAACAACTTGTACCTTATAAAAACTAAATAAAATAGGTAAAAAAAATTAATCTAAAAGTAATGAGACAAGATAAAGGTATACTTGATAATAAACTTGATAGGTACACATAAAAACACAACTTTTTACCAATAATCAACAACAAACATAGAGGAGGTGCTCCAATGGTGGTGGTGGGATCTCTATAGGTAAGAGGAGAGAAAAGGTGGGTCATTCAGAAGTGGTGTTAGGGTCCTTGCAGGGAAGAAGAGAGGAGAGGTGGGTTGTCCAGTGGTGGTAGCTGGGTCGGTACGAGGATTCAGGTGCATTTCTGCACTTCGGGCAGCAAAGTTACTGAGTTAGGGGTGCAAGGGATTCCTAGCTTGTGTCCTAGCAAAGCCTAGCCTCGTGGCCAACTTCCAGAGTATCCCAATGGTCCGTGAGTACCCCGACGCCTTTCCAGAGGAGCTGTTAGGACTGCAACCTGAGCTTGAGATCGAGTTTGAGATCTCACTGGTTCCGGGGACTGGCCCCATCTCTATCGCACCATACAGGATGGCCCCAGTTGATCTATGAGAGCTTAAGTCTCAGTTACAGGATCTATTGGAAAAAGGCTTCGTGAGGCCTAGTGCATCCCCATGGGGAGCCCCTACCCTATTTGTGAAGAAGAAGGATGGTACCCTTCGGCTGTGTGTCGACTACAGACAGCTAAACCGGGTCATCGTCAAGAACAAGTACCCACTTCCTCTCATCAATGATCTCTTCGATCAGCTGAGAGACGTCATAGTATTTTCCATGATAGATCTGAGGTCGAGCTACCATCATTTGAGGATTAGGGAGACCGACGTCTCCAAAATAGCTTTCCACACGTGATATAGTCACTATGAGTTCCTGGTCATGCTGTTTGGGATGACCAACTCTCCCGCCGCCTTCATGGACCTGATGAACCGCGTCTTCTGGTCGTACCAAGATCAGTTCATGGTGGTATTCATTGACGATGTACTCGCCTACTCCTGGGATCAGACACAGCATGGACAGCATGTCCGCATGGTCCTAGACACTTTGAGATGGCACAAGCTATATGACAAATACAACAAGTGCAAGTTCTGGTTGAGACATGTTACCTTCTTGGGCCATGTGATCTCGGGAGACGGGTTGGCTGTGGATCCAGCCAAGGTTGAGGTCGTACATAGGTGGGAGAGTCCACGCACAGTGACAGAGATACACAGTTTTCTAGGGCTGGCAAGGTACTACAGGCGATTTATCCGAGGTTTCTCACAGATCGCATGCCACATGACCCAGTTGACCTGGAAGGACGTGCCCTTCACCTGGACAGATGAGTGTGAGTCATGCTTTTAGGAGCTGAAGGAGAGGTTGACCTCAGCTCTAGCACTCACCATCCCATACTGTGGTGGTGGATTCATGGTCTACACCGACACCTCATTACAGGGATTAGGGGGTGTGCTCATGCAGCGGGGCCACGTTGTCGCTTACGCTTCACGGCAACTAAAGTCCCGTGAGCATAACTACCCCACCCATGACTTGGAGTTGGCAGCAGTTGTCTTCGCACTGAAGACATGGAGGCACTACCTGTACGGAGAGACGTTCGAGATCTTCACTAATCATAAGAGCCTCAGATATTTGTTTGACCAGAAGGAGCTCAACATGAGACAGAGATGTTGGTTGGATCTCCTGAAAGACTACGACTGCAGCATCTCCTACCATCTAGGGAAGGCTAATGTGGTGGTTGACGCCTTAAGACAGAAGGCACCCACCCACTTGGCTAGTCTACAGGCACAGAGTTGGAGTCTCATGGAGGTGGGCAGTTGGTGACCCCAGGAGTCACGGGGATACTGCGGGGCAGTGACAGTGGCAAGGCTAGCACGACTAGAGCTGATAGATCGTATCATCACTAGACAGATGACGGATTCATACCTGCAGACACTGCGAGACCGGATATTGACAGGAAACCCAGGAGAGTTCTTGTTCACTGATGGGGTCCTGCGTATGAGGGGACGCTTGTGCGTTCCTAGGGACGAGCTGTTGAGAGAGCTCTTGACTGAGGCACATGGGTCGAGACTCACCATACATCCCAGGAATATGAAAATGTACCACGACCTACGATGCGATTTTTCATGGAGGGGCAAGAAGTGGGATGTTAGTAGATTTGTTCAATAGTGTCTGGTATGCCAGTAGGTGAAGGCCGAGCACCAGAGGTTTGCAGGGCCATTGTAACCACTTCCCGTGCCAAAGTGAAAGTGGGAGAGTGTCACTATGGACTTGGTAGTGAGATTACCTGTGACATAGTGAGGACATGATACAGTTTGGGTGATAGTGGACAGATTGATGAAGACGGTATGGTTTCTGCCGATCCGAGTCACTTTTGGACCAGCACAGTTGGCAGAGCACTACATTCGAGACGTAGTATGCCTTCATGGAGTCCTCCGCGAGATTATTTCAGAAAAAGACACTTGTTTCACTTCCCAGTTTTGGGCGGAGTTTCAGCGGGCTTTGGGGACTCGTCTGCGGTTCAGTAAAGCCTATCACCCGCAGATCGACGGACAGTCGGAGCGCACCATTCAGACCCTTGAGGATCTCCTACGTGTTTGTGTGCTAGACTGGTGAGGCTCCTGGTGAGGCTCCTAGCAGAATTTGCATACAACAACAGCTACCACTCGAGCATTGGCATGGCACCGTATGAGGCTCTGTATGGGAGGAGGTGTACGGCTCCCTTGAGTTGGGTTGAGGTGGGGACTAAGTGGGAGGTTGGTCCCAGGTTGATACGCTAAAGTCAGGAGGTGATCGTGCAGATCCACAGACGACTCTGTACTGTCAGGAGCAGGCAGAAGAGCTATGTTGATCTGAAGTGTAGAGAGGTACAGTTCGAGGTTGGGGATCACGTCTTCCTTCGTGTTTCACCCATGAAGGGCTTGCAGTGGTTTGGGGTGAGAGGGAAGCTTGCACCGAGATTCGTGGGGCCTTTTAAGGTGCTAGAGTGGGTAGGATCCGTTGCTTACTAGTTTGCCCTTCCTTCCTAGCTCACTGGAGTTCACGACGTGTTCCACATGTCCAACCTCAGGAAATACATCGCCGATCCTAGCGATGTTCTGAGCCATGAGAGCATTGAGGTGGGAGACGACTTGACCTATCCCGAGAGGTCTATATAGATACTAGACAGAGCTGTTCGGAGAATGAGGCGGAAGGAGGTACCCCTAGTGAAAGTGCTGTGGAAAAGCTAGTGGTACGAGGAGGCCACTTGGGAGCCTAAGGTGGCTATGCGAGCATAGTACCCCAAGCTTTTTGAGGGTATGTCGTTTTTGACCTACTTTGATCCTCTTTAGGTTTGTTATGAACATTTACTTTATTTCCGACTCTAGTCAGCTCAAGTTTCGGGAGCGAAACTTCCTTTGAGTTTGTTATGTTAAAATAACCCTTTCCTAAGATTGTTTGGCATTTTCGGGATTCGTAGGGGTTTTTGTGCAGTTCTAAACCCCTTAGGTTTTATTTTGGGGTTTTTGAGGGGGAAGGGAAAATTTGCAGGGGCATCCAATCAATTTTCCCCACCACTCCTCTATCCACACGCACCCTCTCGTCCCCATTCACCCCTACACACGCTGCACCACCACTTGCGACACCCTCACCTCCCCCATACCGTCCCCCACACCTCCTCCGTCTTTATATACCCCTCCTCCTTTCGTCCCCACACCAGCAGCCAAACGAGAGGAGGAGAGGGAGAGCGGAGAGCAAAGGAGTTCGGTGACGAGAGAGTAAGGCTCACGAGGGTGAGGCGGTGTTGCAGCTTTTGCGGCTTCTGCAACAAGAAAAAGGCTCGCAAACGGTTCTGTGGAATCATTTTTCCGTAGAAGCAGACGTCCGGAGTGACCTCTAGACGTCGGGTCGGACATCCGTAGGTAATTCTTAGACGTCTGATAGCACGTATTTTGTTTATTTTCCTGCCAAAAGTATGACCATGCACGCGCATATGTCAGAGGATTGGGAAGTGCGTCAGTGGGGAGACCGAGGCAGATTCAGACATCCGAAAGGGTCTCTAGACATCTGAAGACACCCTCAGTTGTCTGCATGGAGTTCCAGGCATCCCGAAAAGGTGCCCCGAGCAAGGTGAGTCCCTGAGTTCGTTTAAGACATCTAGGACTCTTCCCAGACGTCTGATTTTGATCAGGGTTAGTGTTTTTGGACCCGTTTAGGGCCTAAACGGAATTGGTTTCCCGCAAATGAAATGTCGTTAGTTTCCATTCGAGTTTTCCTACGTATTGGTATAATGTCTATACAATTCTGAGCTAATTTTGACATATGGGTTAATGTGATAGGTCGTTCGTTCGTGGTGTGCACGGAACCTGCAGGGATTGCAAGCTCCGTCGACTGTGCCCCCACATCTCCCGGTTATCCTGGTAGAGTGGTTTTACATTAATTTCATAATTCATAATTAAATTACATGCGTAGGATTAAGTGAACCTAGGTTGTGAGTTAACCCTAGGACTGAAAAGAGGTAAATGCATGCTGCTATATAATTGAACCATATGGCTGAAAGAAATGAATGTACATTTAGTGAATGATTATATTATTATTTCTTGAAAAGAAATAAATCATGAGCTGCCTGCAATGAATTACGTCATGCCTGCTTGTACTAAGTAATTGATGATGGAAATTGAGTTGCATGTTCTACGTACAACGAACCAGAAATGGAAATAAGAAAGTCCATATACGAACCCTACGGGAAATTTAGAAAGAAACCAGGAACACTATAGTATAGAAAAACCTACGGGTTTTGGAACATGTCGCCTATGGGTGGCTGTTTGGACTTAGTTAAGGGTAGTGAGTTGGCCCTCGTGTACGTAATACCAAGGAAAGAAACTATCCCTTTAGAGTAGAGGGGATCTTGCCGCCCCTTGGGTTGAGACCCGGGGTGAGCTTGGCCACTCTATGTCGACTCCTGTTTAGCCCTCGCGTATATGGTATTGAGGTGAGCTGTTAGTATATGGAGGGAATTAGCCGCCCCATGGGGCCCGGGATTAGAACTAGCCACCCTACACAGACTCTTATTAGCTGTTGGGAAAATCGGGATAGTCGAATGAGGGTACGCGGACTGTGATGAGTGAGACCCCTGTTCTGAGAGGGCAATGCCCTGTGCTGTTCCGTGCTGTACATTTGGGCATATTCGTTAGTAGAAACGATTGACCGCATGCCAGTGCGGGGTAGTTACCTGTGTGCTTATCACGTGTGTCGTAGTCACCGCTATGTCGCGATCGTGACCTCGGGGTAGTAGACTAGGTGTAGGACTACCACGGGGGACTCTTCCAGCCAGAAGAGTGCCACGTGTACATCCTACATCGCGGGAAAATTATAAGCAAGATTGTTCCCTTAGGGAACAAGAATATTAAGAAATGTTATGGAACCCGATTAGAATACTCGAATCAGATAGACGATGTTTGGAAACAGATGATAATAAATAAATTATTAAATGCATGTTTAGTTAGTTGCCTATTTAAATTATATGATTTAACCACCACTCTACTCAGCATTAGCTGACAACAGATTTTATAACCTTGCTCAGGTTAGGGATTTAAGCAACCAGAGCCACCGGCTGTTGAGGGCATTGGGCTCAATCGAGCCCAACAGTAGTTTTCTTCTGCTTCTCTTACAGAGAGTTTTAGTTAGTAGTGAATACCTGTAGCTCATAGTTGTATGTTCTATACTTGTGCTTCTCGTTGTATAATGTGAGATTCTAGTAGTTTGCTGTTTTCTTCCTTTATTTTTAGTCATATATTTTTCTACTTAGTTACATTACTCATGTGGTTGTGGAATGATTATGGCATTTGGTACTTTCTCACTGGACGATTGGGTCTTGAGGATCGTCGAGGCGAACCGTTCTCAGATCCTATAAGGAATCAGAAGAGGATCGCGACATAAACTATTTATCTAAAACTTAAATTATTTGCTAATTATTAAAATTATAAGTTGATAACTTAAATAGTATATCTCAAACTATAATTTCCTCCATAGACACTTAAATTAATTGTTTACAACTCAAATGATTTGTAACTAAATTAAACTATTCACTATTGATTTAAATTATATGTTGATAACTTAAATAGTATGGTTCAAATAATAAGGACTATTTTGTAGACACTTGGTCTTGGACTTCTATCTTGGAAGCATTTGTCTTCATTTTACATTAACTTAAATTATCTTTTCATAACTTTAATTATTTGTCCAGAATTTAAATTATTCTCTATTGATTTAAATTATATGTTAACAACTTAAATTATAAATGCTTGGAATGTGAAAGTGCACATCCACATGCATAAGAAATAATAATTATAGTTTATGGCATACTATTTAAGTTGGTGACACATACTTTAAATAAGTGTGCACGAGAAAAAAAGACATTCTTGGAAAACGGAAGTGCATATCCGCAAGTCTAAGAAATAGTAATTATAGTTTGTGACAAATTATTTAAGTTGGCCACATATAATTTAAAATAGTGAATAATTTTAATTAGTTATAAATAATTTAATTTTGAAACATATAGTTTATTTGTTAATTAGAAATAATGACAAATGATTGGAAAATAGAACTGTGTGTCCACATGTTTAAGAAATGATAATTATACTATGTGACATACTATTTAAGTTAGCAACACATAATTTTAATCAGTAGAGAATAGTTTAAGTTAGCTACAAATAATTTAATTTTGGGACATATATTTTAGTGAGTTAAAAATAAAGACAAATGCTTGGAAGATGAAAGTGCATGCCCATATATCTAAGAAATGATAATTATAATTTGTGGTATATTATTTAAGTTGACGACACATAATTTAAGTTACTTAGAAATAATTTAATTTTGAAACATATGGTTAAAGTGTATGCGAAAAATGAAGATAAATGTTCAGAAAATGCATGGAAGTGCATGGCCATACTTCTAAGAAATGATAATTATAGTTTGTGATATACTATTTAAGTTAGAAACACATAATTCAAATCAATAATGAATAGTTTTACTTACAAATAAATAATTTAATTTTAAAACATATAATTTAAGTGTGTAGATGCGTTTACAATTTTTTTCAAGGGTATCTAATCTAATATGTAATTACCTATATTGTAACCCCCTATTAATTAATATATTATGTCTACATATATAATCACATTGAAGGCAGTTTGAAAGGGAGAAAAGATTATATGAAGAACTTTTTCCATCGAATTAGCCAAAATTTCATACAAGATGGTGGGTAAATTATAGGCCTTTTGGATCCTTCAGAAAATTGATATCAAAACATGAGTAGTGCAACCTTAATTGTCTTCTTAAAGTGCAAACCTCAATTTGAATACCTCATTAACAACTTCAATCACTACAACAATTTTTACAAAGATCAATGTTAGTTATCCATTGGTAAAGGTGATCATTGGTGTAGGCCGAATGACCTATTCTGATGGTGAAGTTTTACCCCATTGTAGATGTGCTTTGCTAAAGGCCCACGGCACGATACCCGACGGAAAAATCATCGACGTTGCACCTGGCAAAAACACCAACGACCATTGTTGTACAAATATGTGGCAACGTTAATATCTGTCAAGTGTAGGCTCCTTTGTGTCTTTTGTCAAAACTATATATTAACATAATATCCGTCAAAAGAACCATCGGTGTATTTTTTTCATTTTTAACAAAACAAGTCTAATGCATTGGGTCCAATTTTATTTTCCTAATCATGTTTACGTTTAGACAATAAGTGATATTTCCAAGCTAAAGCATCAAAATGATAAAGAGAAAAATCCAAAAAGAAAACCAATGTTGAAGAAAATAATTCACATGTGTTGTATACATTGAAGCAATTAAGAACAACCTCCTAGAGGAAAAAAGCAAGTCCAAACTATGCCCATGTTCTAAAGATAATTCTCTTGTAGGTGGCAGTCCCTTGCGCCCATATCGATCCTTAAGGTTTCATTCGGAGGGTGGATGAAATTCTGCAGAGATAAGTTACAATAGAATAAGTGAGGATGAATGTTTGTTTGAATGGTGGAACACAGGGAAGGTTAAGTAAATGATTAGTTTAATGATGTGATGTTAATGGATATTTATTGAATAGTATAAGTGGAAGTGAAAAATGTTAGTTGATATTTATTTAATATTAAAAGTGATGGTTGAGAGTATGGCACGTATTTTTTAATAGTAAAAGTGAGTAAATATTATTATGATTTAATTGAAATAATTGAAAGTAATTATGTAAGAGTTTGTGTTAAATTGATGAGAAAAATTTAAACAAAAATCGTGGATTAAGAAAAGATTCCTTGGCCTTGCTGCCAAATCGACCCTACAAGCCTCGCCATTGACAACAAGTGCTTTACCTTGTCACGCAATCTTGTTGCTGATCTGCAAGGGATTAGTACTACAATTCATCATACGACGAAGGTTGTTTCTTTGAAACTAAAGAAGTACAAGACAATGGTAGTTGTTATTTCAAGTTGGTTATTCAAAATCTTTCCATTTCTCATTATTATTATGACGTAGTTATATCAACCTAACTATGGTTTAAGCATTATGCAATTTGAAGAAAAAAAACAAAAGATATTTATTTTCCTTCACCCCATTTTGAAACAACACGACGCAAGAGGGTAAAATAGCCTCTCCATTCTAAAAAGCCAAAACAAAACAGAATCCTAAGAGGTAATGGGGCCACGATGAATTGGAATTTTTCTTTCTTTGTACATGATTGTAGATTTTTTTTCATTTGCTCAAACATGACTGCAGATGTTGAGTTTGTCTTCGTCCACACTAATTGTGTATGTTGTGCAAAAAAAATGTACAAATTTCTAGTTGTGAATCATCAAGTAGAAATTACAATTTTATGCACTGAACTTACAAAATTAGTTTGCATCATTTCTGTTCCATGAATCGTTCACTTAAATAAAATGAGAATAGTAACGAGAAAATAAGAAAAATTTTTGACCAATCAACATTGCCAACCGAAACAACACTCAAATAGGGACTCAAAGCACGTAAAATAAAGAGTTTAAGGGGTTTTTTGGTTGACGAGTTAAGTTAATTTACATCAAATTAAATATTTAACATGTCACTTAATTTACCTTATATTTGTACTGGATTAATTGGATTTAATATGAGGTAAAATTATTCTACTATTTCTGTGAAATAACTTCAACTCGTCAAAACGTACAAACATATCAACTCACTTATTCTATCATTTATTCTACTTATTCCTTATTCATTTACTTATTCCACTTATGAAACAAGGCCCAGACCCAGATAGTCGCAGTAGGCAACCGAAATAAGGATGGCAGAATAAGGCATGGAATGGGACCCTGTTATAGAGTTGAGGAGAAATCAATAATGAGTTTTCTACCGGAAATCAAATGAACCCATCAAATATTGGCAAAGGACCTACAGAGCACCCAACACCAAATCCACAGCAATTACAAAAGGGTTCCAACGACAACCTATCTTCGAAAACAAGACAACCAACGTTCAAACAAGCACACAGACCACACAAAACAAAGGCTTCACGGAAGCTGATCAATGCAACAGCAAATGAACTGCAAACCCACATCCAAAAAACAACATTTCCAACGCAACCCAACACCCAAAGCAAGCACACCAACCGCCCAAAACAAAGTCTTCCAAAAAAAAAAAAAAAATCGACGAAGAACCCAGATGGCACCCAACACCAAATCAAACGAAACCAAATAAAAACCACCAAAACCATAAATAAAAATCACCAAAGCTTGAGAGGAGCAGGGAGGGGTGTTGGTGGAGGAGGAGAAGGGGCAGGGAGGTGGTGGTAGTGGACGGTGGGCTGTGGGGAAGGGGCAGGGAGGTGGTGGTGGAGGCCGGTGGGTTGTAGTGTTGGTGGAGGACGAGGAGGAGGAGCACCATGGAGAGGCGTCAATGGAGGAGGAGGAGCACCTGGGAAGTGGAGTCGGGGGAGTAACCGGTGGAGCGAGCGGTGCCGGACGACGAGGGGAGGTTTGGACCTCGTCGTCGGAGGAGATGTCCTTCGTGGAGGAGGAGGAGGAGAGGGAGTACGGTGGAGTTGGGGACGGGGCGTTAGGGAGGGATGGGCTGTTGGGGGAAGAAGGGAAGGTTGATCCAAACCGTTGGTTTGATCAACGGTTGCCGAGGGCTGGGGCGCACATAATTTACATGTGGTCAGTTATACACTCCATTTTTCTTATTAATCCAAAGGATGTCGATATAAAAATTTAGAAGTTTACGTATTTTACGATATATTGATGTGATTCGGTGTAAAAATATTTGTAACATTGTAAAATTATTAAAAATTATTTTATATTGATATAAAATTAAGTAAAATTATTTTACATTAATATAAAATTACATTAATATAAAATTACTTTACATCAATATATTATAACAATATATTGCAGAATACATCACACCATATATTTTTATACATTTTAACTAGTTTAAATTAGGACTAATGAAAAATAAAAAATCAAAATCTTACTTAAAAATCAAATCCCAAATACACATCCCCTCCCCTTTGGAAATGGGACAGTCGCCCCCCACTTTTGGGTCTTATAGATCTCTTTTGTCTTCTTTTCGTAAGATAAGTGGTGGCGATCTTATACATGAATTTGGGTTTTTATTTTTACGTGGATCCCTCATTTTTCTTGCAAAAGAATCTCTTTCGGCTTGTATTGGGATGTGAGGAGTATCCAAATACTAAATAGGTTAGAACTATAACATTATTTACCTGTGTGCATCAATTGTAGTCCGTGGTATATACAAAACAAGCTCATCGGAGTACTTAATATATGTTTACAGTCCAAAATGATTGGATACATCAACTAATTAGAATAATCAAATTCATTTCAAATATACGAGAGAACTATGAGGAAGTCGGCAAAAGAGACAACTGAAGAAGTATTCTCTGGAAAAGGTGACATTGATGCGTTGGAGATCTTCAAAAAAATCCAACATTTTTTACATGGTGAGCAACACTTTCTTTTCTTAAGGGGGAAAAAAAAACGAGGTTAATCTACTAGGCCTATCAATATAATAGGCCGCACGTAGAGATTTAATATCTTTGTATTCATCATTCGAGTAAATAAAATAATTATGTATCTAATGGATTGATTAATAAGGGTTATCATTTGCTATTTCTCTTGATTCCTCTCTACAAAAAGATAGATAAATGGATTCAGTGAAGAGTGATAAGGAAAAGAATATAAGGCGTGAGAGATTAACATCGTAAAGTACACCCTGCTACATTCAAATCTTAACTTTTGGCTTCCAAGTTTTGAATATAATAGACACAAATAAGAGATCGTGGTCCTGCAAGGATGAATTGAATTGGAAAAATATATTCTTTTAGATTGTGGGAACTGTCCTCAATTCTCCATCATCGACATTTGATAAAAAGATGGTCCATATTCTTTAAATCATTTTTGTAGAAGTAACAAGATATGCAATCATCAAGGGATGGGATTTTTACAATATCCAATTGGAGTAAATTAAGAATAAGCTTTCACAAAAATGACTCTAATCTGGGTGGAAGCTCACAAACTCCAAGATCCTTGAACCTTGATCGGTAGTTCTTACCAAAGACTAAGTGTCAAGTTAACAGTAGAAGCAATGAAATGATACATTGATTTGATATAAAATTGAGCCTCCTTATAGGGGCACCATATAGGCTCATTACCAAACGAAAAAAGCACGCAATAGGTGCCTATGATTGGATCAATTATCATGGAGGGTGCCTGATCTCCCATCCTTGGTTGATTTGATAATATTGGTAGTATTGTTTTTCCTTTTTCTTTGACTCTTTTTCTTTAGTCTTTCACTTGTGCTAGTGATTTCCTTAGTGGGCTATCTCATTATTTTCTTGTCTCCTTTGTCATGCTTGCATTCATTCTCATTGGTCAGTGCATTTCTAACTTTTAGCTGTTAGTCTTTGGTTGTCATTAGCAACCTAGGTAGTTCACGTTTATTTGTGTTTTTGCATTCTATGCATTTATTTGCCTAGTAGAGCAAAAATTGATTGTAGGAATCAAGCAGATGCTTTGTGATGATGATAAGAAAATTAAAGCAAAAGTCAATCTGAAGGACCTATAA
Source organism: Thalassia testudinum (assembly GCA_037157565.1). NCBI lineage: Eukaryota > Viridiplantae > Streptophyta > Magnoliopsida > Alismatales > Hydrocharitaceae > Thalassia > Thalassia testudinum. The sequence goes on from JAZHRO010000054.1 coordinate 62,219,074, forward strand.
AACTTGAAGAGATGGAAGAAGTATTTATTTCAAAGTATTAATAGATAAGAAGATACACCCCATTGCACTGAAGGAAGTCATGGCACAAGCATGGTCATGTTCATAGCCCTTCCATTATTACAGAAGTAATGCCTGACCGATGGATGGCTTTATTCCAAGATGAAGATGAGATGATCTTAGTCTTAAGCAAAGGCCATTGTCATTTTGAAGGACATATGATGCTTACTAAAGTAGGCTAGTAGGACATGAACCCAATGGGCAATAAATTTTATACTGTGGCCTTATGGTTGCAACTACATTATCTCCCACCTGAATACATGTGTCATTCATCTTTAATAGGGTTGGTGATGCCTTTGGAGAAGTTAAAGAAGTTGATCTTGTTGAAAAAAATAGGTGGTAGGTTTGTGAGAATGAAAATGGAGCTTTTGGTGGATAGGCCATTGGTTAGAGAGTGGAACTTGATGCTATCTCAAGGGTTGGGATTCCTATACCAATTAAATATATAAAAATCCCTCAATTTTGTGCATTTTTTGGTAGAGTGGACCACGATGATAAAGGATATCTTAAGCTACTTAAAGCCAAATTAATTTAAAATTAAGTGTCTATAGTGGAGAAGAAGTTGGAGTTGGAAGAAGAAATCACTTTCAAATATATAGATGAGCTGAAGAGCAAAAAGATCTTGGTAGAGGAGCTTCGTCGGAGCTGCCTAATAGTTTGGTGGTGGTGGTGGTGGTCGGAGGAGACACTCATCAAGTGGATGCAGTTGGAGGTGATGATGTTGAGGATTGGCAGAAGGCAACATTAATAGAGATAGAGCTACAATAGAACATTGTTAATAAATCTATACCTTATGTTACAATAAGGTGGATACACAAAGTAGAAAATCCATCTTAGAGTTGAGCCGATTGGTGAGTCAACTACGGACAACCATTCTTCATGTTCTATCTATATGGTAAGCTATAGAAATCAACCACCCCTCCTACATTTTGTTTTCCACCTTACCCTATTTCTTGCCTAATCTTTCCCTCTAACCAAAACCCTCACTTACTGGAACGTACCCTTCATCCATTTAGCACAACCTAATTGAGAACTTGAATAAAGATCAACCAAAAACACTCTTTGCCTAATTAGCTCCCACAACCCATAGAGACCATCTCATCCAATTACCCATTAGTCGAACTAGAGCTTTATAAGCCAACCTATGAAGCTGTCAAAATCCAAAAGCCTAACCCTATGGGTCAATCTAAGGATAAAGAAAATTGTCCACCTAGAGGGATCCTTCTTGAGAATGTCAGAGGTGTTAAGTATCTTATTGAAGTTGACTCAGAGCTTGTTCACATGGATATGATATCTCCTAATAAATATGAATGAGAATTTAAGGGGGCAGAGAAATCTAAAGTGAGGATAAAGGTTAGTTTCAAGAGGGAGCAAGGATTCTAATAGGGTGATTTGAAGAGTAGTGGGTAGAAAAGGCATGGGACTGAATAACAAGAACCTTTGGTTGAAGGGTTGAAGAAGTGGAAGTTGGAATCGGTAGTTGGGTAGTTAAGCCATATTAGGGATTTGGGGTCAACCTCTGTAATTCAACACCTGAAAACCTCACTAGAGAGAAGTGTTTTTCTACATGAACTGTAGCAAGAGTCCTGACCTTGATGGTTTCTTAGACCTATTTAATTAGAAGTGTTAGAGTACAGTAAAAAAGGATGCAATTGACTTCATGCAGAATTGCTTTTAAATGTCACACATGCTAATGGAGATGAGCAAAACATATTTTTCCCTTGCTTCAAAGGTCATCACTCCACAAGAACCATAAGAGGAGATCCATCAGCCTTACTAATACTTTGTACAAGTTGTTTGCCAAATTAACTACTTAAAGATTGAAAGTTGTGCTTTTAAGAATGAGAACTCCTAATCAAACTTGATTTCTTTTAGACAATGTTGTTTTGGCCAAGGGGATCATACATGCTACGAGAATATTGAAGGGGAAGGAGGGAGAAATGGCAATCAAACTAGATATAGAGAAAGCATTTGATGTGCTTCAATGGGCTTTCGTTCATTTTTGTTTATGTCAACTGAATTTGCCTTTTAGTTTTGTTAATCTCATTTTGTGTTGCATTTTTTCAACTTCATTCCAAGTCTCGATCAATGGCAATACTACCAATGCTATTCTCCTTTCTAGGGTTTTGTGGCAAGGGCCTTCTCTTTTCCCTTATGTATTCATTTTATGCTTTAAATTTCTTTCTTGCTTATTACAGAATAGCCTTCATAGGGGAGCTATCTCGAGTTATAAGATTTTGAGACATGCTTTTCGTTTAACCCATTAGATGTTTGTAGATGATGCTATCCTTTTTGCAAAAGCAAGCATTAAGGAAGGCAGAGGGTTGAAGAGTATTCTTGCACTATATTGGGAGCAATCATGCCAGAGAGCCAATTTTAGTAAATCAAGACTACACTGCAACAAAGGAGTCACTTAGCAGCTGAAGGAGGAAATATGTTAGGAGTTGAGTACGAGGGACATGAAAGAATGAACTTTGTTTAGGCAGTCCATTGTTGGATACTAACAACTAGTCAACCTTGAAGGAACTCGTTCTTAACAAATGCTTTAAGAGGTTGGTGGGGTCAAAAGGGATTGCACTTTAGGAGGTAGGAAAATCAGTATTGTTGCGATCCTCTTTGCCAGCTATCCTAACTTATCTAAAGTTTACTAGTTTGTTTTCTAAAAAATTGTGTAAGGCCATAGGGTAGGGATTTTCGGATAGGAAAAGACATCTATATATGGGAGTGTGGTCATCAATTTTTCATTTAGGAGGTACAAAATTAGGAATATGAAAATAACAAACCTTGCATTTCTTATGAAAATGGGATGGAAGTGTTGGGAAATTCCTTAAACCCTTAAGGGCTTAACTGTAAATAACCCACCTCTAACTTAGGATGGACTTGTGCCACAACTTAACTTAACTGGACTTTATATTAGCTAGGTACCGATACTGATAGACTAGTATCGATATCATTAAGTTACAGTTATGAGTTCTGTATCCCAATGAATATTGGTACTGATGCCGAGTACCGGTACACATAGGTTACAGTTTAGAACCCATGTTCAGATGAGTACTCATCCAGTACTTACCATGTACCAGTACTCGTGTGGAGTATCGATACTCATAGAGCACTGGTATCTGTCCAGGAAACAACTGGTTTCAATGAGTACCAGTACTCATGAAGAATACCGATATTAGTTGAGTACTGGATACACCACCTGATCCCTACCAGTACCAGTACTCATGATGAGTACGGGTACTTGTAAGCTGCAGGTTCTGGTGACTTCAAGTCCAGAACCTGACATCAGACTCATGTGTACCGGTATTAGTGGCAAGTATCGGTACATGTAAGTCACAGTTTTGGACTTTAGACGACCTGGAGCCGTGTCTGTAGCTTGCATGTATCGGTACTCATGAAGAGTACCCGTACTAGCAACTTACAGTACACCTAATGATCTAAAACCAGTATTGAGTATGTACCGGTACTCATCATGAGTACTGGTACTTACGAAGGTTACAAAAGGATTTGTAAGTTTTATAGGAATACGAAAAGGGTTATTAATCTCATGTTAATTTGTGATCTAATCTAGGCAAAATATATGATCATATAAAAGAAACATATCAGTGTTTAAAACTGAAAACATTTGTATGTAAACGCATTAGGTTACCTTGGCTTCTAGCATCATGTACATGCATTTAAACTGAGTTTTACCTGTAGGAGAAGAACACACCTGTGCTCATCTTTGAGATAAATCAATAGGGATTGCAGTTAGGGGCCTTCCAACAGATCCCACCTTGGGTCCTGATGGACTGCATTAGAAGAAGTTCTTCTTCAGCCGTCCTGCCTCCTCCTCTCTTGAGGCTTCTTAGGTCATGATGGGGGTGATCCACAGAATTGGGTGATGGGTCTATTGGGGACCATAACCCCTTAGTACTAATGCAATTGATCACACTAATTGCATTAGTGATTTACAATTCCACCTATCAAGGAAGTATTAATCGCAAAATAGTTTTGTGCACATATATGAACATAACCACACTAATCCTTTTGCATTTTAGCCCATATAAAATAATTAAACTTATTCGATCACTTTAAATTATGAACTTAAGATAACAGTCACTTTACTTATTGTTATTTGATTATATATATATATATAAATTTACATATACAAGTCCATATGTTAGATTTTAATCCAACACGGAGTTGTGCATAGAAGAGAATGGGCTACTGATGTTTAGGTTAGCTTGTATTTGTAATTAGGGTTTTATATCGTAGTTTAGTATGCAAAGCCAACAACATATATTTTTATAAATTTATGCTACTTTTGAGTCCAAGTCATTCGCTCAGAGGATTATTATAATTTAATTCACCAATTATTATATGAAATTATCTTGTGATTATCTTAGCTATGTTAATTAAACTACTAAAAATAAGGATTCAATAATTAGTATTTTAGGTTAAATTAAGAGTTCATAATATATATAGATAAATATACTTAGCTTAAGTTAATAAATAGAATGTATATAATGTACAACATATCTACCAAGTTAATTAGGTTCTTGATTTACCAATTCCTATATATTAACATTAGTTTTATTATAATCACATTACTTAATAAAGTATAATTTACTTAATAATATAGATTACTAAATTAAGCTTAGTTTTAATTACTTAGGTTAATAACATAACTAATTCCTATATAGATTATAAATATAACTTATAGGTAACTGTAATAACCTTTTATAGACTATAAGTATCTTAAGTATACTATAAACATATAAGTTATTTAAAGTTATAAGACTTAGATTAACTTATACTTAGATTAGCTTAAGTTAACTAAATTATAGTTAGTTAATTAATAACTTATGCATATAACGTGATGTGCATACATCTGATTAACCTAAAATGTCTATTAATGTATGCTCTTAGTGTCACATTAGTATTATACATTGTAAATAGTGCATAACATGCATAATCATGCATGTTACAACCCGGTTCCCGAATCCCTACAAGACACGAGACCGGACAGACTCGACTGATCCCAAGACCTAGTCATCCAACAAGAAAGTAACCAAAAAGCAGGAAAGTAAACCACATTCACTATGCTAAGCAACTAACAATATCAAAGTATAGCAGTAAAGAAGTAAAACTACTACAGTACACACCACCACAACAGTAGAAAAATAATCAGGTACAAGAATATAAAGTATAGAATGTAAGAGTACACAGGTGCAAGAGACTGCTCACTACAACAGAAAGAAGTAACAAAGAAGCTACAACTACTGGGATTTACTAAGCCCAACACCCTCCGCAGCCGTAGGCTCTGGCTGCTCAACACCTGAACCTGAAAAGGGGTTATGAGTACAAAACGTCAGCGAATGCTGAGTAGAGTGGCAACTAACTAACTAAAGCAGTAAAGGTGGACAGGTAGTTGTTGTTTTTCAATACTTTCTTTAACTAATTATTCTTTTTCACCACTTGGTTTATTTATCAGGTCATCTTTCTTGATCTCGAATGTTCCTCGTGGGAACGATCTTGATTACAGTCTTTTCCGAGGCGTAGAAGGCATACATGGTGCTCTCCTGGCCGAGAGAGTCCCCCGTGGTGATCCTACACCCAGTCAACCACCCCAAGGTCACGGACAGACGTAACGGTGACTACGGCACGCGCGATAAAGGCACGGGTAGCTACCCTGCACTAGCATGCGGTCAGTCGTTTCTGTTAGCGGGTGCGCCCAAAGCACAGCACAGAACCAGTATAGGGCCTAGCCTTCTCAGTAACAGGGGTCTAGCCCCTAAGAACCAAATAGGGGTCTCGCCCCTCCAAAGTCCGCTCACCTCGGCCTGACTACCCTAGTTTGCCTGGTGGGCCTAACAAGTCAGTGTAGGGTGGCTAGCTCAAACACTGGGCCCCGTGGGGTGGCTAACTCTGTCGCTACACTAGTAGCTCTCCCCGGTACTGTGTATGCAAGGGCCAAGAAGTCGGTATAGAGTAGCAATTCTAACCCCGGGTCCCAACCCAAGGGCGGCTAGCTCCGCTCTGCACTAAACAGGGGGACAGTCGCTCTCCTTGGTACTCCATACTTAAGGGCCAGCTCACTTCCCAACTCACATTTCTAGTTCCATTCCATTTATTTCTAGGAGCTCTACTCCTAATTCCCTATAGGGTTCATGCTCATATTCTTCAGGCCATTCCATACCAGGTTTCATCATTTCTATTTTCATTCTCAGGTTATACACATGCAAAATGTAATTCTATCGTTCACATTTCCATATTCAGGTTATTCACAGGTAGGTCGTGTTTCCAACATTCACCTTTCCATTTCCAATTTATATACATGCAGCTCATATTATGTCATTTCACTTGTGGGACAGGAAAGTTACATTCAACAGTTAACTAGCACAAGTACTACATATTTTGCAGGCAACTGTTATTCATTTACAGGCAATTGTTATCATTCTATCTACTCATTCAAGGCTGTAATCCATTCATTCAGTACAGACATGCCAGTATTTCTAGTCCTAGGATTCATGCCATATTCTAGGTTCTAATCATTTATTCCACACATGTATTCAGGTTTGTATTTAAATTAGGGGAAGCCACTCTACCAGTAAACCCAGGAGTAGTGGGGTCTTGAACAGCAAGCTCACATGCCTCGAACCCACAACGGAACGAAGTCTTATCACAAGGATCAATTACAAGAAAATACTCAGAATAGTATAGAAAGTCTTCTAACAAGTAGAGGAAACCATACGGAAAACATCGGCATCTTAATTGCGGAAAACAGACATCAAACAAACCCTAAACGGGTCAAAAATAGTGCTTTTGACTCAAATCAGACGTCTGAAATAACTTCCAGACGTCTTAAAAGTGTCCAGTGTCATACCTCAAGCCCTGTGTCAATCCTCAGACATCTAGGAACTCCTCTGGACCGTCTGGACCCAGTTCCAGACGTCCGACCACCACTCCGAACGTCTGGAAGAGCTTCCCGTCATCTGGTAGGTCTCCTAGATGTGTGAAAAGCGTAGGAGGGCGTGTCCCGCGCCTTCCTAAAGCAAAGCCTACACGAAATCCACCAAATCTCCTCAAAAAGGCATGCAACAGTGCCTCGGCGGAGCAGCCTGCATGGCCGTATCTGCAAAGAAGACGTACCCATGCGCGACCTCCTCCTTAGACGTTTGGAACCTCTTCCAGACGTCGGCTACGTCTTCTGGACGTTGCTTCAGACGTCTGATTCTGGGAAAAACCCAGAACCAGAACCTGCTTCCGCCCTCTCATGCCGCGCGTGGCCGCGCCGCACCCTCTCATCTGCAACTCCAGCTGTAGTAGTGTCAGGGAGGACCTCTCCGACGCACTCCTCCATCTCGCACGCGCGCCGCTCCAATTGTGTGCTCACCAGTGAGCTCCCACACGAGCTTGCAAGCTCAACTCCTCTCCTTCTCACGCTGCTCCTCCTCTCCTTCTCACGCCACTCCCTCGCTCTCGTTTGCTTGGCCGCTCTCGCTGGAGGGAAGAAGGAAGGTGGCTGGGAAGTCGGGGAAACGAGAGAGGAGGAGGGGGGCTTTATAAGGGTGTGGGTTTAGGGTTTTGCTGGGGGTGGAAAGAGAGGGAAAGAGGAAAACGAAGGGGGTATTGTTTGTGCGCAGCACGCGCGTAGACGCGAGTTCGTACTCAACATTTTCAATTTTCAGACGTCTGGGAATGAGTCCAGACGTCTTACCAGGCGTCTGACCTAAAGTCCAGACATCTTAAAAGGCTTAAACATCACGGGTCTTAACAATGCATTAGATCAAGTCGTATAAATTATATAGTAATTATCTCCTTTTATGGTCAGGGATGGGCGACTTTTTAATCGGAACCTCGGATCGAAGATCCAACCGTACAGATCTGATCAGGGCGACGATTAGAGTTCAACGACTCCAAGATCGCCTTAATCAGACATCCGTAGCACCAGATAGAGATCGAGGAACCCTAAAGATCAAGGGCCAAGATGGTGTTAATCCGCACCTCAGACGATAAATACGACCGCATGGACGGGTTCAGATCGACAATCGCAGCCTAACGGCATGAAAATCAGTTCAATCCAACACCTGTGGCACCATTTACAACACTCAGAAGATGGACGGCCTAGATGGCGCTACATGGCGCCATCATAGTCGCCCAACATTAGTCGTAGTTCGTCTTCTTCACCTGCTCGACAAATCTCAGTTGTTGGATGCCCATCCAACGGCCGAGAACGAGTCGCGTCGCTGCTCATCCAGTGCCTCTCCTCATCTGAAGGCACAAGCAACGCTTGATCTCGACCGTCGGATGAAGATCCAACGGTTGAGATTGGTCGTGCGGAAAATCATCTGAGCGACACAAACCCACTGTGAAGGCCCGTGCTGTTTGGGCCTTTTAAGACGTTTGGACTGTGGGTCAGATGTCTGGTAAGATGCCTGGACTGTGGGTCAGATGTCTGGTCAGACATCTGGACACCTTCCCAGACATCTGGAAATAAAAAATCTTTAGGTACGAGCTCGCGTTTGCGCGCGTGCTGCACGCAGACAATACCTTCTCATTTTTCCTCCTTCTCTCTCTTCCCCCGCCTCCAAGCAAACCCTAAACCCCATCTTATAAAACCCCTCCTCCTCTCTCATTCTCCTCACTTCCCAACCACCTTCCTCTCTTCTTCCCAGAGCGAGCGAGAGCGCGAGAGCGGCGTAGAGGAGGAGCAACGTGAGAAGGAGAGGAGGAGGTGAGCTCGCGAACTCGCGTGGGAGCTCACCGGTGAGCGCACGGTCGAAGGGGCATGTGCGCGAGGTGGAGTGCGTCAGGGAGGTCCTCCCCGACACTGCTGCAACCGGACCTGCATGCGAGGGGGCGCGGTGTGGCCACGCGCGGCGCGGGAGTAGCGGAAGCAGGTTCTGGTTCTGGGTTTTTCCCAAAATCAGACGTCTGGAGTAACCTCCAGACGACGGTGCGGACGTTTGGAGGTGGTTCCAGACGTCTGAGGAGAGGGCTTCGTGAAGGTAAGTCCTCTTTACGGATACGGCCATGCAGGCCGCTCAGTTGATCCCTTTCTGCATGCCCATTTTGAGAGATTCGGTGTCTGCGTGCAGGATTCGCTTCGGGAAGGCACGGGGCCCGCCCGCCCACGTATTTAAGATGTCTGGGTGACATACCAGACAACAGGAAGCGCTTTTAGACGTCCGAAGAGGTGGTCGGATGTCTGCAACTGGGTCCAGACAGTCCAGAAGAGTTCCTGAATGTTTGAAGATTGGTGTAGGGACTTAGGTATGATACTAGACACTTTTAAGACGTCTGAAAGTTGTTCCAGATGCCTGATTTGAGACAGAAACCCTATTTTGACCCGTTTAGGGTCCGTTTGAGTTCCGTTTTATGCAATTAAGATACCGTTGTGTTCCTTGTGAGTTCCTCTACTTGTTAGAAGGCTTTCCATACTATTCTGATAGTTTCCTTGTGATTGTTCCTTGTCATAGGACTTCGTTCCATTGTGAGTTCAGGGCATGCTGAGGCACGTGAGCCTGCCGTTCAAGCCCCTAATACTCCTGGGTTTACTGGTAGAGTGGCTTCCCGCTAAATTAATTATAACCTAAATGCACGTGTGGAATGAATGATTAGAAACTAGGATATGGCATGAATCCTAGGACGAGAAACACTTGAAATATCTGTAATGGATGATTGAATTGCAGTCTCGAATGAGTAGATAGAATGATAACAACTGCCTATAAATAAATAACAGCGGTGAAATGTAAAGTACTTGTGTTAGAAAACTATTGCATGTAAATTCCTGTTGTATACGTTAAATGACATAATATGAGCTGCATGTATATAAATTGAGAATGGTAATGTGAATGATGGAAATACAAGCTACCTGTGTATAACCTGTGTATGGAAATGTAAACGATAGCAATACGAGCTGCATATGTATAACCTGAGAATGGAAATAGAAATAATGAAACCTGGTATGGCTTGGCCTGAGGAATATGAGCATGAAACCTACGGGAAATTAGGAGTAGAGCTCCTGGAAATAAATGGAATGGATATGGAAATGCGAGTGGGGAAGCGAGCTGGCCCTTGAGTACGGAGTACCAAGGAGAGCGACTGACCCCTGTTTAGTGTAGAGCAGAGCTAGTCGCCCTTAGGCTGGGACACGGGGTTAGGATTGGCCACTCTGTACCGACTTCTTGGCTCTCGCGTACACAGTACTGGGGAGAGCTACTAGTGCAAGGAGAGCGTTAGCCACCCCACGGGGCCCAGGGTTCAGCTAGTTGCCCTACACCGACTTGTTAGGCCCACTGGGCAAATCAGGGTACTCAGGCGAGGGTGCGCAAACTGTGGAGGGACGAGACCTCTGTTTGGTTCTTAGGGGCTAGACTCCTATTACTGAGAGGACTAGGCCCTATACTGGTTCCATGTTGTGCTTTGGGCGCACCCGCTAACGGAAATGACTGACCGCGTGCCAGTGTGGGGTAGCTACCCGTGAGCTTATCGTGCATGTCGTAGTCACCGTTACGTCTGTCCGTGACCTTGGGGTGGTTTACTGGGTGTAGGATCACCACAGGAGACTCTCCCAGCCAGGAGAACACCACATGTGCCTTCTACTCTTCGGAAAAGACTGCAATCAAGATCGTTCCCACGAGGAACATTCGAGATCAAGAAAGAGACCTGATAAATAAATCAAGTGATGAAAAAGAATAATCAGTTAAAGAAAGTAATTGAAAAACAACAACTACCTGTCCACTTTTACTGCTTAGTTAGTTGGTTGCCACTCTACTCAACGTTCGATGACGTTGTGTACTCGTAACCCTTTTCAGGTCTAGGTGTTGAGCAGCCAGAGCCTACGGCTACAGAGGGTGCTGGGCCTAGTAGAGCCCAGTAGCTGTAGTTTCTCTTGCTGTACTCTTTTGTAGTAGTGAGTAGACTTTTGTACCTTTACGTTCGTACTCTTACATTCTATACTTTATATTCTTGTACCTGGTTACTTTCCTACTATTGTGGTGACATGTACTGTAGTAGTTTTTATTTCTTTACTGCTGTACTTTTGTTACTGCTAGTCGCTTAGCATAGTGAATGTAGGTTGCTTTCCTACTTTTTGGTTACTTTCTCGTTGGACGACTGGGTCTTAGGATCAGTTGAGTCGGTCCGGTCTCGTGTCCTATAAGGATTCGGGAACCGGGTCGTAACACCCACGCATAGCGTAGTGGTCAAGCACGTTGCGCGAGCGTGCGACGCGTGTTCGATCCCACAGTCGTTGCGCGTGGACGCATAATTGGAGCCACACGATTCGCATCGAGCGGCGTAGATCGATTGATAGCGCCCACGCATGATCAGACGCACAGCGCAAATGCCTGATCGCACCCGTGCGCGCAGCGCGTGCGAGGACAGTTTAAGCCGTCTGATATCTTGATCGGATGGCTGAGCACGCGTGGACATGCGAAGGTGTGGAGAGCACGAAGGCAAAGGGGCGTGCGAGCGGCATGCACACGTCGGCCACGTTCAATCCTTTAGTGACAGATTTATCCATCACTAAAGGTCCTGAATTAATGTTTTTCATGTTGTAATGTCCAAAATGCCCCCACTCCTTGCAACTATAAAAGGAGACCCCTACCATACGGATTTCTCATCCCATCCTTCTCCTCTCTCCCTCTCCAAAGCTTAAGAGAAGCTTGTTCCACACACGGGATGCTCTTCAAGAGCTAAAACCAAGTTTTCGCCCTCGTTCCGAAAGCGGATCCTGCGACGAGAACGTGTTATCTCGTTCCCATTCCTCCTGCTTCGTCCTCCTTCTTCCCGCTCCGTTCCTTTTTTTTCAGGCGTTGTCCCATCCGGCTCGTTCTCCAAGCGATCATCGAGGAGGATAACTTCTCTCTCCCATTCTTTTTACTGCTTTCTAGAGTAGAATTTTCCTACTTTTTAGTTGTAATAATTTCTTGCTTTCTAGTGTAACCATTTCTCGCTTTCTTAGTTGTATAGACATTATGCAATATCAAGTGATTGTTCTTTCTCTCTCTCTCTTATTGTCTATATTGATTCCATTGTCATTATTTCGCCCTTTACACAAAAACATAAAAATATAATTGCAAATTTTGATCGACGTAGCCTCCCTGTGTTCGACTCGAAATTTCTTTACAGCTTTTTCGGTATAAATCTTATTTGTTGAATGGATTTCTTTGCTACTTAAACTATAACGACGGGTTTTCAAAACCAATTCCGATAGCGTAGTCATCCGTCATTCTACATTTTGGCATCGTTGTCACGGAGGCAACGATTTTCCGATTTTTTCGCATTTCACGCATTTTACTGTCTTCTAACTTGCTTTATCTCGTGTCTATTGTTTTGCAGGTACCTTTATTAGGGAATCGTCAAGCGGTAGACCGGAGTAAAGTGCAGTTGAAGACGACTGTAAGTGCTCCCCATTCTTCCCCCTCCATAGATTTTATTTCATCACATTAAATTCAAATTCCAATTAACCTAGGTGTTTGCATAAATCCTAGGATTAGTTTAGTTGTTTGGATTTCCACCCACATTTATTTCACCCTCTCATATAAAAAAAAATAAAAAGATATTTTTGTGGGATAATTCAACATACATACAACATACACCCACATTCAAGGCACTTAACCTAATTGATTTTCTTCTACTCAATCGGATTTTGATCTGTGGAATCGGTACACGTAAATCAACACATAAAAGAGTAGAAATCATTCTATGTTAATCATGTTTGTGTGCCTAACTCAGTGGTGCAATTGTGGCCAAATGTTTGAGTTGTTTGGGCCGCACCACTCAACATAAAATCAATTCACCAAGTAGCTTCCTCTTAGGGTTTTCAATCTAGGTTCATTCCAGACACTCCACTTTATTTCTGATTTCAAAAGGAAAGCAATCTTCACCCGTGTTTGAAAACCTGGTTTGCCTCAAACTTGATTGAATTCAACCTAATTCTAAACCCTAAAAGCTACTTAAGCAAGATTTGAACATTAAAATCCACTCATCACAAATAATCTTGCTTGGAAACCCTGCTTGTGCATGCACTCACACATACTTAATTGATCATTAAGGGCACAACCCATTTTAAGGGCCCACCACATTCTATAAGCACTACAATCCCAGACCTCAATAAAATCGAGTAGACATTAGCCTTAAGGATCGATTCGCACTTCGGGGTCCAGTCTAAGATTGTTTACGATTAACCTGCTTATACTGATCAATCTGATGTCTAGCTAAAGGAGTAGCGTCAAACGACCGTGGCTGGGGGATACACTAGGAACCGGAGGCGCAAGCCGAAGGAAGAACCTTCTCCCCAGTCCCTCCTTCTAACTGGTTGGATTGAGCAGACACAAGTAGAGTAAATCGTTTATAATCTTAAGGCGGGTTCTGAGAGTCTGTAGATCCTTAGGCTACCCCACTTAAGGACATGCTTGTTTTGTTGTGCTGCAGGGTTCTTATCCCTAGTCCTTCTGACCTTTTCCTAGTTTATGCTGGGAAGAAGGTCATTGAATCCCCAATTGGAAGGACTACTAGAGTATTCTATGAGGCGTAGATTGGATTTTGGCTAAATTGATCCCATGGCTGATCAACAGCCTCCTCTGCCTCAGGATCCACAGGAGGTATTTCGAAGGTAGCTGAAACAAATGCAGAGAATGCTAGAATGATTTCAGAGAATGCAGGGCGCTCAGCCCTTGAAGGATTTTTATGATCCTTCAAATTACAGGGAACGTCTCGGTGTCCAGATTCCTGCCAGAGACGTAGAAATCAAGCCCCAGGTGTTAAGCCTGATCAAACATTTCCATGGGCTTGGCTCTGAAGACCCGTTTCAGCACTTGGAGTACTTGACCACTTTGGTCCAGACCACCAAGGCATAAAACGTGAATGAGAAGCAAATGATCATGAGGCTCTTCCCCCACTCTCTTAGGGATAAAGCTGCTCATTGGTACAGGACTATAGGATGACCAATTGCAACTTGGAATGAGTTAAAATCGGCCTTTTTGAAGAAATTCTTCCCTGTTGGACGTACCAATGCTTTGAGACGGGCAATTACTACCTTTACCCAGCGACCGGGGGAGCAGTTTCATGTGGCCTGGGAGCGATTCCAGGACCTATTGCGGAGTTGTCCACACCACGTGGTGCTGAAATGGCAACTCATGCAGGTTTTCTACCATGGGTTGACTGAGCAACTCAGAAATGACGTGAACGCTTCTTGCGGAGGCAATTTCCTCAACAAAGACGCTGATAGCACGCACGATTTGTTTGAGGAGATGAGCAAGAATTCGATCAATCATGCCTCCATGGATACTTTTAACCGGTCCCAGCAGCCCAAATCAAATGTTAATGAAGTCCACGACTCTCATTCATTTGATATGGAATTGATTTGTAATAAACATGGTAAGGTGGACTTGGTTGCTAAGAGAAAGGAGTGGATGGCTGGAAACTCAATGAACAACTCTCGATCCACTCAATCCCAGAATTCAGGATTCCATTCATCGCAAGCTCCTTCTAGACGGGAGTTCGTGAATCAACTTAATGCGACTCAACCTGCGAGCCAGCATTATCTGGAACCCTTCGGGTTCCAAACTGGGGCCTTTGATCCCAGTTTCTTTGATCCTTCCCTTTCTTTCTCTCCATCCTCACCTTATGAAGATGTTTGTGCTGTACAGGAGAATGTTAGATCCAACCCTTACTCCAATGCTTATAATCCGGGTTGGAGAAACCATCCTAACTTCTCCTGGAAAAACCCGGGTCTGCAGACCCAATTCCGACCCAGCAACTATGCTCCACAACGACCAATGGGTTAGGGTCATGTTTATACTCAGTTGCCCTCAAATCAATTCAATCAGCTAGCTTGGAATGCCCGTCAACCTGTAGGGCAGACTGATTTGAACCGACAAATGGTAGAGATGAAGGATCTATGCTCTAGCTCCTGCAGCAAATGAAAACCTTGCTAGACAACTTGCAAACCAGACTCAGCTAATTCTCGTCAACCCGGATCTCTACCATCTCAACCCGTACCCAACCCACGTAATATCCTGAATCAGGGCAATCAAGCCCATGGGTACAGGAATCAGAGGGACTCACACGCACATACTCAGGTGGTTGAGCAGGGTCCTTCCTCTTCTTCTTCTTCCATAAATCAACAGTTCTTGGCTAATGAAGCTCCTCCAATCTTTCCTAACCCTCCCCAAGACCCAAACTCGTATGCATCTCGCTAATTCTATTACCTTGAGGAGTGGTAAACAAACTCAGAATCCACGACCACACTGTTCTGATTTACCGAATCCTGAAGAACCTGAGGAGAGAAAGGAGAACTCTGGAGAAGAAATCAAGGCTCAGGAACCTGATTTCGAAGATCCGACTCATGTTCCTTTTCCTAAGGCCTTGATCAAATCAAGGAAGAAGAAGTCTATTGATAGTAATGAGGAGCTTCTGAATATTTTCAAGAATGTCGAGATCAATATCTCCCTCCTCGACCCTATCAAACATATACCGGATTACGCAAAATTTTTAAAGGATTTATGTACACAGAAGCGTAAGTCGAGAGAATCTGTTCCGAGGAAGGTGATACTCTCCTAACAGGCTAGTTCTGTTATCCTGCACCACCTCCATCAGAAAGAGAGAGATCCAGGTGCTCCTTTAATTTCTTGTGTCATCGGAGATTACACTTTTGATAGAGCACTGTTGGATCTGGGTGCATCCATCAACCTAATTCCGACTTCTCTTTACGAGAAGTTCGAATAAGGTGAACTTCGGTCGACTTCAGTAATGTTGCAATTAGCGGACTGTTCGGTCACAAATTTGCGAGATGTTATTGAAGATGTTGTTAAGGTTAAGGATTTCTATTTTCCTATAGATTTCCTTGTCCTTGACATGGATGTGTCTGAAAATCTGAGGAACATGCCCATCATTCTGGGACGTCCGTTCCTGGCTACCGCCAAGGCCAACATTAACTGTGAAAGCGGTAGCATGGAAATCGCCTTTGGGGATCAAAGATTGAAATTGGATATTTTTAAGGCGATTAATAAATTCGAGGATTATGGATTTATTGAAGAACTTGAGGATGATAATATGAATATTGAAACTTGTATGATGGTCTCTGCATTTGAAAGTTCCTCCTCTGATGATGAATTGGACCCGCAACCCTCTATGGCAGACTCGCCATCTTCTGAATAGGTTATTGATTTTGTTCACTCTCAAACTCTTCCTCTTGATGAGTCTTCATCAGCAACTTCCTTACCTTCAATCATCAACCCACCCCAGCTTGAACTGAAACCATTGCCTGAGAATTTGAAATATCAGTTTTTAGGACCACATAAGATGCTCCCTGTGATTATCAGTGCTAAATTAACAAAGGAGCAGGATATTAAACTGATTAAAGTCCTAAAGGAACACAAAGAGGCAATTGGTTGGACCATTCATGACCTTAGGGGGATCGAGCCATCTTATTGCAATCACAGAATATTTTTGGAAGATGGATCCCGCCCTTCTCGCCAGATGCAGAGGAGATTAAATCCAAATATGCGAGAAGTGATCAAGAAGGAGATTATTAAGTGGCTCGATGCAGGAATCATTTATTCGATCTCTAATAGTCCTTGGGTAAGTCTCGTGGAGATTGTTCCCAAGAAAGCTGGGATTACCATTGTGACTAACAAGAAAGGAGAATCTGTCACAACTCGTTCAGCTTCCTCTTGGAGGGTCTGTATCGATTATAGGAAGCTGAACATAGCCATGAAAAATGATCATTTCCCCCTGCCTTTCATTGATCAAATCTTGGAAAGATTAGCTGGGTAGAAGTACTTCTGTTTTCTTGATGGTTACTGGGGATACAACCAAGTTCCTATCCATCTCGAGGATCAGGAAAAAACTACTTTCACCTGTCCCTACGGAACCTTTGCTTTCCATAGGATGCCATTCGGCTTATGCAATGCACCTGCAACTTTTCAAAGGTGTATGTTGGCCATATTCTTTAATATGGTGGGAGAGTTTATGGAAGTCTTCATGGATGATTTCTCTACTTATGGAGAATCGTTTGACTCTTGTATAGCTAATCTTGAAATGATTCTTAAACGATGCATCAAAACAAGATTGGTCCTTAGCTGGGAAAAGAGTCATTTCATGAGACAAGAAGGCATCGTCTTAGGTCATGTAATATTTGAACGGGGAATCGAAGTGGATAAAGCTAAGCTTGATGCTATCGCTAAACTTCCGCTTCCCACATCTATCAAACAAATTCGATCATTTCTTGGTCATGTGGGATTCTACAGGAGATTCATCAAGGACTTTTTGAAGGTTGCTCGTCCTCTGAGCAATCTTCTCACGAAAGAAACGCCGTTTGATTTCAATGAATCATGCCGTAAGGCATTTGATTTTCTTAAAATGGCAGTCACTTATGCTCCGGTGTTGCAACCACCGATTTAGATAGCCCCTTTTGAGATCATGATCGACACTTCTGATTACGCAGTTAGGGCTATTTTGGCTCAGAAAGTTGATAGGAAGCCCTCTGTCATCTACTACACCAGTAAAACTCTGGACGAGGCCCAGAGGAATTACACTGTTACTGAGAAGGAATTACTAGCCGTAATATTTGCTTTAGAGAAATTCAGGGCTTATCTCTTAGGGTCTCACGTCATCATATATACCGACCACTTAGCCTTGAGACATCTCTTGGCCAAAAAGGATGCCAAACCTCGGCTTATTCGTTGGATTCTTCTACTTCAAGAATTTGATATTGAAATCAAGGATAAATCCGGGGTACAAAATGTGGTGGTGGATCATCTGTCGAGACTTCTAAGTGATTCTTCTCGTTTCCGTCATTCCGATTGCTGATACTTTTCCGGACGAGACCATCCTTACAGTTGCAGGTGTTCAAACCCTGTGGTTTGCCGACATCATTAATTATTTAGCCGTTGGTCAAATCCTCTAGGATTGGACCAAGCAACAACAGGATAGACTCAAATCTGAGGCCAAATATTATTTCTAGGAGGACCCTGAACTATACCGCATTGGCTTTGATTAGATTATTCGTCGATGCGTTCCGGAAAATGAATTCAAGAGTATACTCGAGTTCTGCCATGCATCTGCGTGTGGTGGACACTTCTCCAGGAAAAAGACGACTGCAAAAATTTTGCAATCTAGATTCTATTGGCTATCTTTATTCAAGGATGCCTAGGAATTCTCAAGGTCGTGCTCCTGATGCCAGGCACTTGGGAGCATAACCATGAGAGATATGATGCCCATAAACCTGGTTCTTCCTGTCGAAATCTTCGTCGGTTGGGACATCTATTTCATGGGACCTTTCCTCCCTTCATTTGGACATCAGTACATTCTTGTCGTTGTCGATTACGTGTCCAAATGGATTGAGGCGATTCCCACCCGAACCAATGACCACAAGGTGGTCATCGATTTTGTCAAGAAAAACATCTTCAACAGGTTCAGGATTTCGAGGGTCATCATCAGCGATGGTGGCACTCATTTCATTAATGCTTAGTTTCGTAATTTGCTGGCAAAATACGGGGTTAATGACAGAATCTCCACACCTTACCATCCCCAGATAAATGGACAGGTCGAGATCTCCAATCAGGAGATCAAGAATATTCTGCAGAAAACGGTTAGGTCTGATCGCAAAAACTAGACTCAAAAGCTTGAGGATGCTCTTTGGGCCTATCGTACGGCGTATAAAATGCCCATCGGCATGTCTCTGTTTCATCTAGTGTATGGAAAAGTGTGCCATTTACTCGTATAAATTGAACATAGGGCATTCTAGGCAATTAAACAATGCAATCTAGATCTGAGTTTAGCCGGGAAGACCAGGAAACTCCAACTATCTGAGTTGGAGGAGCTTAGAAATGATGCATATGAGAATGCCAAGATCTACAAGGCTCGGACCAAAGCTCTTCATGACTAATTGATTTCCCGCAAGAGCTTTGAGCCGAACCAAAAGGTCTGGCTATTTGATTCTCGACTTAAGCTCTTTCTCAGCAAACTTAGGTTGAAATGGAACAGCTCGTTCATTATCGACCATATATTTCCAAATGGAGCTGTTTAGATCTCTGACCTGAAGACGGGTAATTCATTCAAAGTCAACGGTCAACGTCTGAAACCCATTATTGACCGTACTATTCCAAAACCTGTCTCAAACACGGTTGTTCTAGCCATGTTGTGACTTCTTTGGCTGGACTTCGCCTAGCTGACAGCATTAAACTCAGTAGTTATACAGTCTAACTCAGAGCTAACCCGAGCTTCATATTCAGGTGATATCTTCTGCATTCTACCCATCGTTTCATGTCTTTTATTCTTAATGCGGACATTGCATCAGCTAGGCATGGGTGGGGTGGATTCATTTTTGAATCATTCTGTCAGTTCTGTGGAATTTTTGTAAATTCTATTTGTCTTCTTATATATACATAAAAAAAATTGAATTAGGAAGGAATACTTGGACCTTAGGACCTTTCAATTTTAGGAAATATTACAGTAACACTAAGACCCTTCAGGTCTTTGGGCTTAAACAACCCAGGTATCCACTAAAATGTGAATTTGTTATCGAGTCATCACCATCCTAAATTCTATTTTAATTTGATTAAATAAGTTTAGGTGATAAGTACATGACTTATCAACCTGCCCTCTAATTTGAGGGAACTTTAAGTCTAAGCATCTACACACTATTCGTCACTAACTCGTTTGACGGTTTTAACGGAAATTGGGTAGCTAATGAACCTCCTAGGGTGATATGCCTGGCAAGTTATCGTGGGTAACAGCCCATAGGTAGGTTGTCCAGAGCCCAGTCACTGGACCACTCTTTTCTTGCCACATTTAGGTAAATCTTAGACCATGGAAGCCACCTACTTAAAAAGAAAAAGAAAAAAAAAAAATAAAAAGAAAAATAAAAAGAAAAAAAAATGAAAAAGGAGAAATGAAAGAAAAAGAAACAAAAAGAAATAAGCCACACTTCGCTACACAAGTATGGCTGGCAAGTTGTCGGTGGTAACAGCTCATCGACCGGTTGTCCAAAACCCAGCTCAGGAAATGCACTAAAAATCCCCAAAACACTTAAGAAGAAGCGGAGATGCAGAATAAGCCAGGGAGATATACACTGGACTCACCTTTGTGTTGACCCCATAAAAAATAAAAGTAGGGAGAAAGCTATCTGTCGTAAAGATACACCTTTAGGCAGAACTCTCTTTTTAAGGTCACCTAGGGGCGTAGAAATCCGAAGTCCGTTCTGATTGTCGATTAACGAGTCTATTACATTCACAAAAAAGATGCTTAGAACTTATGGTTCTCATCAAATCTTGGATGGGTTGAGTGGCCGTAGAAAGCCACTCTATAACCCTAAACTCAAAAATCCAAAAAAATTAGAAAATAAGAAAAAGAGAAAAAGAGATTTTTCTTTGAATAAGGCGAGGGCTTGAGGCGGTCTGCATTTTGGCAAATACCCGGGCACTGTTGTGTCTTTGAAAGTTCAGGTCCTAAGTAAAAATTTCTTAATGTTGGAAATGATTTGTGCCTATTATGACTCAGTTCCCGAATCCCTACAGGACCCAAGACCGGCTCGACTCGACTAATCCCAAGACCCAGTCGTCCAATAAGAAATAACCGAAAAAGCAGGAAAATAAACCACATTCACTATGCAAAGTAACTAATGGTAAAAGCGTACAAGCAGTAAAGGAAGTAAAAGCTGCTAAACAGTATATACTACCACAACAACAGGAAAGTAGAACAAGAGTACAGTAACAAGAATAGTAAACCAAGTCTGAAACTCACTAATAGAAAGGAAGTACAACAACAGTAAGAAACTACTGCTGAGCTCGACTGGGCCCAGTACCCTCTGCAGTCGGTAACTAGAGCTGCTCAACTCTTGGACTTGTAAAGGGTTATGAGAAAATGAAGTCAGCGAACGCTGAATAGAGTGGTAACCAGACTATCTAAAGCAGTAAAAGCTAGCAGGTAAATTTATCTTTTCAAATTATTTTATTTTACAAGTAATTCCTTTTCACTTTATTGGTTTACTTTTATTTTTTGAAAAAGAAAGGAATGCTATCGAGTCACCGATAGCAAACCAGGAGAGCTTTTATTAATAAAAAAATGAACACAATTACATATTCGAACCCCATTGCTGTATGAGACTCCAGCAACAATTTACAATCTTATCCACATTCGCTGGGGTCTCCTAAAAAACACACTCATTCCTAGCCCTCCATACGGACCATAACACAGCCACCATAGGTAAACATGGCTTATTCCCATCCATAAGATAACACCACAAATTCTCCCATGTGGGAAGGGAATCATTATAGACTCTCCTCCAGATATAATCAGTGATCACACAAAGAAAAAATATGAGTGCTAGAATCATTATGCATCCCACATAGGTGGCAAAACTGAGTGGGAATTTTCATTCTCCTGTGCTTCAGATCTCCAGTAATTAGACCGTCCCTTCTGTAGAGCCACAAAAAAATTTGTACCTTTAGTGTTATTTTTAATTTCCATAACTTTTTCCCCACCTCATCAAGTTCCGCCATCCTGGAAGAATTAATCAACTTGTCATAAGCAGCCGCAGAAGAAAACCTACCCTCCCATTTGTATGTGTCATACTCATGAGGCGTGGGTTTGAAGGCAGCAAGTTCTTGCATGAGACGTTCATTCTCTGCTCGTGTTCTTGTTTCATGATTATTCCATATAGCATTATTTAAAGACCGCTGCTCAGATTCCACATCCCAATAATCTGACACCATGACATTTTTATCCGAAGCCGCTGCATAAGCAAGGGGGAACCTATCTTTAATCACCCCCCCAGGTACCCAATTCTCCAGCCAAAATTTGAAGCTTTTCCCATCACCTAATACGGATTTGAACAAAATCAATTATCCCTCAGGGCACGCACCATCGAAGACCAAAATGGAGATGGTTTATGGGGGTTTAGGCGATTCTTCTCATCATTGGCAGACCCATAGCTATCCTGAATTATTTCTGTCCACATTTTTTCCCCCCTGCAGCAGTCGAACAGCCCACTTCAACAGCAAGGCATCATTAAATTCCTTGAGGGATCTAACACCCATGTCACCAATCTTTTTTGGCTTGCAGATTGAATCCCATTTTAAAGGTTGAAGAAAAGCCCCTTGGTGAGAGGCCCCTTTCCAAAAGAATCTTTTGCACATCACATCAAGTTTTTTCCAAATTGACTTCGGGGCTTTGAGAACAGAGAAGAAAAAAACTGGAATCGATGTAATGACAAAATTCAGTAATATATACCTCCATCCTTTTGATAGATATCGACTACTCCAACCTTCCAATTTTGTAGCCACCTTTCATATAGGAAGGACCAATCTGCTTTCCTCATTTTAGTGTAACAGGATGGAGGTATATATCGACTACTCATGTTAACAACTGCCACTAAGAGATCGGATGTCCCCTTCTCCAATCAAGACTTCAGACCCTTCACAGATGGAAGCAAAGCCTGTGACCATCTTAGTAACAACTCCCTTAGATCTCAGATGCAATGGCAGTCCACTAATCTCAAGAAGAACCCTCATAGAACCCACTCTTTGAGGATGCTGATTAGGGAGAGCCCCGTAAAAGGGGGACACCATTCTCCAGATCACATTAATCTCTTCGAATGAGCTCGAACGAAATATCAGTCACTCAACATCCATCATGGCCAAACCATATACCAGAAAACGAGATTGGGATAGCATCTCCACCTTCCAGCCCACAGACAAAAGGTTTAGGGAACATACCAAATCTTGAAGCCTTTCTATCGATGGTTTGCCTACCATAATCTCACCAATCAGAGCGCCCCTCAGCATGATCTCTGCAGAAGAGATCTCTTCAGATATCGGGATCTCCACTTCAATTGAATGCCTGCCAAATGCCGGCGGCGGTGGTAATTGGGGCTCTTTCTTCACCACCCAGCCAGGGTGCGAGGATGCCATCTTTGTATGCAGCGACTTCCTCCTAGGGCAAGAATCACGTTTGTGCCCTTCTCCCCTGCACGTCAAGCAAATCAAAGGGTTTCTGCAGATCGTCTCCAAGTGCCCCCTTTGTCGACATATGAAACACAAGACGTCGCCGTTCATTCTCCTTCAGGGCCTTCTTGGATAGTTTTCAATCGTCCTACCAGCCCTCTCCTACTAGACCCGCTCCCTTCTCTAGTTCCTCGACCTCCACATCTTCCACTCACCCCCTTCTCCTACCCTAGATGCCTCCACAACACCGCCACCCACCGCCCGACGCCGACCGCTCTCTCTTCTGCTCTCTCTCATCACAACCGATTCTTCGTTTGACTCTCCCCTATTGGTTTACTTTCATATTTCTTTCTTGATCTCGCATGTTCCTTGTGGGAGCCATCTCGATTGCAGTCTTTTCTGAGGAGTAGAAGGCACACGTGGTGCTCTCCTGGTCGGGAGAGTCCCCCGTGGTAATCCTACACCCAGTCAATCACCTCGAGGTCACAGACAGACGTAGCGGTGACTACGGGACGCGCTATAAGCGCACGGGTAGCTACCTCGCACTGGCACGTGGTCAATCGTTTTTGCTAGCCGGTACACCCAAAGTACAGCATGAACAGTATAGGGCCGAGCCCTCTCAGCAACAGGGTTCTAGCCCCTCAAAACAAAACAGGGGTCTCGCCCCTCCGCAGTCCGCGCACCCTCGCCTGACTACCCCAGTTTGCCCAGTGGGCCTAACAAGTCGGTGTAAGGTGGCTAGCTGAGCCACGGGCCCCATGGGGTGGCTAGCTGCCTCCCTACACTAGTAGTTCTCCCGAGTACCGTGTACCCGAGGGCCAACAGAAGTCGGTGTAGAGTGGCCAATCCTAATCTCGAGTCCCAACCCAAGGGCGGTTAGCTCCGCTCTACACTAAAAAGGGGACAGTCGCTCTCCTTGGTACCACATACTCAAGGGCTAGCACACTTCCCACTCACATTTCCAGACCTTTCCATTCATCCACAGGAGCTCTACTCCTAACTCCTCGTAGGGTTCATTCTCATATTCACCATGTCATTCCATACCAGGTTTCATCATTCACAATTTCATTCTCATATTATACACATGCAGCTCGTATTTCCACAATTTAACATATGCAACAAGTGATATCACAGGTAACTGTTTAGTTATCTCAGGCATTTCATATTTCAACAGGCAGCTCGTATTTATTAACAGGCAATTGTTTACAATTCAGCTCATTTATTTATGACTACAATCTCAATTACGCATACAAACAGTGCAACTATTTCTCATCCTATGATTCATGCCACATCCTAGGTTTCTAGTTATCTAATTATCATGACTGCATTCATGTTTTATAAATAGAACAAGGGGAAACCACTCTACCAGACAATCTGGGAGTATTGGAGGCTCGAACTGCAGACTCACGTGCTTTTGCAAGCCCCAGACATGCAACAGGTCAAAGTCATATACCAAGGAACACATCACAGTGGAACGCTCAAAACAATATATAAAGATTTCTAACATGTAGAGGAACTCACAAGGAAACCACAGATATTTCGTTTGCATAAAATGGATCCCAATTGGACCCTAAACGGGTCAAAAACAAGTCTGCAGACCCAAATCAGACGTATGGAACCAAGTCCAGACGTCTTAAAAGTCACCAAAGTCTCACCTCAAGTCCCTGCGTCGACCTCAGACGTCCAGGAACTCTACCGCGACCGTCTGGACCCAGCTCTAGACGTCCGACCTATCCTCTGGTTGTCTAGAAGCGCCTCTAGTCGTCTGGTAAGCTATCCAGACGTCCGAAAAGCATGGAAGGGAGTGTTGCGTGCCTTTCCAAAGCTGCTCCTGCGCATGACAGAGCAGCACAACCCTTTTTAGCGAGACAAATCGCCTCTGCGGTGCGGCCTGCATGGTCGTAACTGCGAGGAAGATGTACCTGCGCGAAAACCCGCTTTCAGACGTTTGGTGTCGTCACCAGACGTCCAACCCGTTGTCTGGAAGGCACTTCGGATGTCTAATACTGAAAAAACTCCAGTATCAGGATGCGCCCTCTTCTCTCACCGCGCTCCGCCGCAACTCCTCCCTCTCGGCTGCAGCTCCGGCCACTGCAGGAAGTCAGGGACAACGTCCCGACGCTCTCCTCCCGCACCCACTGCGGTGGCTGTGCAACACTCCAGTGAGCCTCCATGAGCTCACGACCTTGGCCTCCTCCTCCTCACTCTGCTCCTCTTCCTCACTCCTACTCCCTCTCTCTCGCTCGCCTCCTCACAGCAGTGGAGTGGGGAGTAAGGTGGTGGTGATGGAGTGGAGAGGAGAGGAAGGGAGGCACTTATATAGACAGTGGGTTAGGGTTCGGTGAGGGGGAGGAAAAGAAGAATAGAGGACAGAGAATAAACTACGTGTTGTTTGTGTGCAAAAAGCAACCGCGCGTATAGGTTTTTCAATTTCCAGGCATCTGGGACGGGGTCCAGACGTCTAACTGACAGTCCAGATGTCTTAAAAGGGTCAAAACAGAATGGGTCTTTACAGTGCCTAAGTAATCCAACCTAATTCTTTTATAAATAGCATGTAGTTTTTGCTAGGGACTAGCAAAAGATAGGCATGTGGGTGTGATGTGCATACATCTGATTAACCTAAAATGTCTATTAATGCATGTTCTTAGTGTCACATTAGCATTATACATTGTAAATAGTGCATAACATGTATAATCATGCATTTAGATCAAGTCGTATAAATTGTATAGTAATTGTCTCCTTTTATGGTCAGTGTAACGACCCGGTTCCCGAGTCCCTACGAGACACGAGAACCGGACCGACTCGACTAATCCCAAGACCCAGTCGTCCAACGAGGAAGTAACCAAAAGACAGTAAAATAAACCACATTCAGCATGAATATAACTAACAGTAAGAAAGTACAGCAGTAAGGAAAGAAACTACTACAGTAGGTACCACCACAACAGTAAAGCAACATTTATCATATAACAAAAACTGCAGGTAAAGAAGGTACAGCGGAAACAAAACTACTCACTAGAACAGAAACAAAAGAAGGTACAAAGCTGTGGCAACTCTACTGGACCCTACTCGGCCCAGCGTCCTCTGCAGCCGCCGACCCTGGCTGCTCAACACCTGGTCCTGAAAGAGGTAACGAGTGTAACACGTCAGCAAAATGCTGAGTAGAGTGGCAAACTAACTAAAGGCAACAGTAGAGTGTACAGTAGCTGTTATGTTCTATTACTTCCTTTATTTACATCTTTCAATTTTTCTCACTATTTCATTTACTTCTCAGATCCTTTACTTGATCTCGAATGTCCTCGTGGGACGATCTTGATTGCAGTCTTTTCCAACAGTAGAAGTAGCACGTGGTGCTCTCCTGGCCGGGAGAGTCCCCCGTGGTGATCCTACCCTCAGTCAACCACCCCAAGGTCACTGACAGACGTAACGGTGACTACGGCACGCGCGATAAACGCACAGGTAGCTAGCCCGTACTGGCACGCGGTCAGTCGTTTCCGTTAACGGGTGCGCCCAAAGCACAGCACGGAACCAGGGCAGAGCCCTCTCAGTAACAGGGGTCCAACCCCTCCACAGTAACCAAATCGGGGCCTTGCCCCTCCACAGTCCGCGCACCCTCGCCTGACTACCCCGGTTTGCCCTAGTGGGCCTAACAAGTCGGTGAAGGAGGCTAGCAGAACCCCGGGGCCCGTGGGGTAGCTAGTACTCTCCTAACACTACTAGCTCTCCTCGGTACTACGTACACGAGGGCCAACAAGTCGGTACAGAGCGGCCAATCCTAACCCCGGGTCCCTGGGGCGGCTGGCCCCACTCTGCACTAAAACAGGTACAGGTACTTCCCTTGGTACTGCGTACCCAAGAGACAGTACAAACTACATCTCAGTTCCATTCCTTTTCTTTCCAGGAGTTCCACTCCTAATTCCCCGTAGGGTTCCAGCTCTTTATCTCAGAACATCATATGTTTCACTTTCCAGATTCTCGTTCTCACATTCCATGATCTCAACATGATTCTTTATGCATAACAGGCAGCTGTTAATTAAATTTACAGGCAGCTTTATATATTCCTTTCCATTTTTCCAAGACTGCAGTAATGTACATTCCACTAGTTTTTCCATCCTAGGATTCATGCCATATCCTAGGATCTATCATACAATCTAGTTTTCCGGCCCTAGGATTCATGCAACACCTAGGAGCTATCATTCCATACATTTCTCATTCCTAGGATTTATGCAATGCCCTAGGTTCTAGTTATGGTTCCATACTTTAACAGATTTTATTAATACTTAAAACCACTCTACCAGGTACAACGGGAGTAATGGGGGCGTGGTCGGGAATCCCGCGCGCCTCCGCGACTCTCAAGACGGCAACCGAACGAGGTCCTATCACAAGGATCAAACACAAGGAGTGTCTCAAAATAGTGTATAGCTACTGTAGGCGGGTAGAGGAATAAATTCTGAAACGAACGCAACTCGAATCACGGAAAACGGAGCCCAAACGGGCCCTAAACGGGTCGAGAAAGACAATACTGTGCAAAATCAGACGTCTGGAACTCCTTCCAGACGTCTTAAACGGTGGATCAGAGAATTACCTGTTCGGCTTGGTTCCCCGGACGTCCAGAAGTCTGTGGGGACGTCTCTCCTAGATCCCAGACGTCCGATGGTCACTACGGACGTCTGGAGGTCACTCCCGCCGTCTGGTACAACTTCCAGACGTCTGATTCGCAAAGGATGACGAATCAGAACACCTGCGCACAGCCAACCCCCCTCCCTCAGTACGGTCAGTCGAAAAAAAGAAGAAGAAAGCGGAAACTCACCTTTCAGACGTCTGTATGATCTCACAGACGTCGACCTTGCCGTCTGGATATCAGTCCAGACGTCTGATTCTGGAGATTTTTCCAGAATCAGAACCTTGCTCGGCCTCCACTCGCGACGCCGCCCGCGTCGCACCTCGCGCGTCCGCTGCTCCGCCCGCAGCAGGTCCCTCTCCGCGACGCTCTGCGCCCCCTGCGCCCTCCGCCGGCCGGCCAAGCCGCTCCCGGCGAGCTCGCCCTCACGGCAGAGCCCCGCCCTCGCACGCCGCAGCTCCTCCGCGCCTACTGCGGCCGCCGCTGCCGCTGCGCCCTCGCGTCCGCTCGCTCTCGCGCACAGGCAGGAGAGAAGGAGGAAGATGGTGGAGACGGGAGGGGAGGCGCGCCCCCTCCCCCTTTTAACGCCGCGCGGAGAGGAGGGAGAGACGGTCGCAGTCGCCTGCAGCCGCAGAGAAGATGCAGGATCGTAGGTCTGCGCGCACAGGCGCGCAGACGAATATCCCGTGCAAGCATAACTGTTCGCCAGACGTCTGTAAACTATCCCGGACGTCTGGTCAGACGTCTGGATGTGATCCCAGACGTCTTTACAGACGTCTGGGCCACCTCCCAGACGTCTTAAAAGACGTCTGGGGCACGCGCTCGTTACAATATAACAAACTCAAAGGAAGTTTCGTCCCCGAAACTTGCGCCAACTAGGGTGCGGAAAAAGGATGTCCAAATAACCATAACAAACTCAAAGAGGACCGAAGCCGGTCCGAAAAGACGTACCCGCGAAAAGCTCTGGGTACCGCTCCCGCATTGCCGCCTCAGGCTCCCAGGTAGCCTCCTCGTACCGCTGGCTCCTCCACAAAACCTTTACCAGGGGTAC
This sequence comes from Thalassia testudinum, assembly GCA_037157565.1. NCBI lineage: Eukaryota > Viridiplantae > Streptophyta > Magnoliopsida > Alismatales > Hydrocharitaceae > Thalassia > Thalassia testudinum. The sequence continues at coordinate 62,247,740 of JAZHRO010000054.1, forward strand.
TTGCTTTCGTCTCAACCTGCGGACGGCTCGGTCTAGGATCTGCACTGGCCGCTCGGGGTAGGTCAGGTCGTCGCTCACCTCGACGCTCTCGTGACTCAGTACGTGGCTGGGATCGGCTACGTACTTCCTGAGGTTGGACACGTGGAACACGTCGTGCACACCAGAAAGCTGCGGGGGAAGGGCAAGTCTGTAAGCAATGGGTCCAACCCGCTCCAGGACCTCGAAGGGCCCCACGAACCTCGGCGCGAGCTTCCCTCTAACCCCAAACCGTTGTAAGCCCTTCATGGGCGAAACACGAAGAAAGACGTGGTCCCCGACCTCGAACTGCACCTCTCTGCGTCTGCGATCTGCGTAGCTCTTCTGTCTGCTCCTGACAGTGCGGAGTCGTCTGTGGATCTGCTCAACTACCTCCTGACTCTGCCGGATCAACCTGGGGCCAACCTCCCACTTGGTCCCCACCTCAACCCAACTCAAGGGTGCCGTGCATTTCCGTCCGTACAGAGCCTCGTAGGGAGCCATGCCGATGCTCGAGTGATAACTGTTGTTGTATGCAAACTCTGCCAGGGGCAGGTGCTCCTCCCAAGAGCCCCTCCAGTCTAGTACACAGGCACGCAAAAGATCCTCAAGTGTCTGTATCGTGCGTTCCGACTGTCCGTCCGTCTGGGGGTGGTAAGCCGTGCTAAACCTCAACCTCGTCCCCAAAGACTGCTGAAACTCAGCCCAAAACTGGGACGTAAAGCGGGTATCCCGGTCGGATACGATCTCCCGCGGAACTCCGTGTAGTCGCACCACATCACGGATATACCTCTCTGCCAACTGTGCTGGTCCCAAAGTGACTCGGATCGGCAAGAATCGTGCCGTCTTCGTCAACCTATCCACTATTACCCAGACCGCGTCGTGTCCTCGCTGGGTAACAGGTAAACCCACCACCAAGTCCATGGTGATGCTCTCCCACTTCCACTCTGGCACTGGAAGCGGCTGAAGCGGCCCTGCAGGCCTCTGATGCTCGGCTTTCACCTGCTGGCACACTAAGCACTGCTGCACGAACTCACCCACATCCCGCTTCATCCCTCTCCACCAGAACTCGCGTCTCAAGTCATGGTACATTTTCGTGTTTCCGGGATGTATGGTGAATCTGGAACCGTGTGCCTCAGTCAGGAGCTCTCTCAACAGCTCCTCGTCTCTGGGGACGCACAGCCATCCCCTCAAGCGTAACACCTGGTCTGTGAAAGAGAAGTCCCCTGGGTCCCCTGACAGTACTCTGTCGCGCAAAGACTGCAAGTACGGATCGGCCATCTGTCCCGTGATGATGCGGTCTATCAACTCTGGTCTGGTCTGCCGTGTCACCGTCACTGCCCCACAGTACCCTCGTAACTCTAGAGGTCGCCAACTGCCCACCTCCTCCAAAAGGCTCCAACTCTGTAACTGTAGACTGGCCAAGCGTGCGGGCGCCTTACGGCTCAAGGCGTCAGCCACCACATTGGCCTTTCCCGGGTGGTAGGAGATGCTGCAGTCGTAGTCCTTCAGGAGCTCCAACCAACGTCTCTGTCTCATGTTGAGCTCCTTCTGGTCAAAAAGATATCTGAGGCTCTTGTGATCTGTAAAAATCTCGAAGGTCTCACCGTACAAGTAGTGCCTCCATGTCTTCAGCGCGAAGACAACAGCTGCCAACTCTAGGTCGTGGGTAGGGTAGGTATGCTCATGGGGCTTCAGTTGCCGCAAAGCGTAAGCGACCACGTGACCCCTCTGCATGAGCACACCTCCTAACCCCTGCAAGGAAGCGTCCGTGTACACAACGAACCTGCCACTACTGTCAGGAATGGTGAGCACGGGAGCCGAGGTCAACCTCTCCTTCAGCTCCAGAAAACACGCCTCACAGGCGTCTGTCCAAGTGAAAGGCACATCCTTCCGAGTCAACTGTGTCATAGGACGTGCAATCTGCGAAAACCCTCTGATGAACCGTCTGTAGTAACCTGCCAGTCCCAGGAAACTGCGAATCTCAGTGACTGAACGCGGTCTCTCCCACCTGAGCACTGCCTCGACCTTGGCGGGATCCACCGCCAGGCCGTCTCCAGAGATCACATGACCCAAAAAGGTCACCTCCCTCAACCAGAACTCGCACTTGCTGTATTTGGCGTACAGCCTGCGTCGTCTCAGAGTGTCCAGAACCATCCACAAGTGCTGTCCGTGCTGCGTCCGATCTCTAGAATAGATGAGTACATCATCTATGAAAACCACCACAAACTGGTCCAAGTACGGTCTGAACACCCGGTTCATCAGGTCCATGAAAGCAGCGGGGGCATTGGTCAGCCCAAACGGCATGACCAAAAACTCGTAGTGTCCGTACCGGGTGCGGAAAGCTGTCTTGGAGACGTCGGTCTCCCTGATCCTCAACTGGTGGTATCCAGACCTCAAGTCGATCTTGGAAAACACCGTGGCACCCCGCAACTGGTCAAACAAATCGTCAATCCTCGGCAGCGGATATCTGTTCTTGATGGTGACCCTATTCAGCTGTCGGTAGTCCACACAAAGGCGTAGGGTCCCATCCTTCTTCTTCACAAACAGTACCGGGGCTCCCCAGGGAGACGCACTGGGCCTCACGAAACCCTTCTCCAAAAGGTCCTGCAACTGAGACTTGAGCTCTCGCAGCTCAAGCGGTGCCATCCTGTATGGCGCGGTGGAGATGGGGCTGGTCCCTGGTACTAGTGAGATCTCAAACTCGATCTCACGCTCGGGCGGTAGTCCTGGTAACTCGTCTGGAAACACGTCGGGGTACTCTCTGACCACCGGGATGCTCTGGAAGTCTGCCACGGGGCTGTGCTCTGCCACCACACAAGCTAAGAAGCCCTCACACCCCTGGCTCAAAAGTCTCGCCGCCCGAAGTGCCGAAATGTACCTGAAACCTCCGTCCACTGGCTGCCCGTGAAACTCGAAGGAAGGCAACTCCGGAATGGAGAAGACAATCTTCCTCTCAAAGCAGTCTACCAATGCGTGGTAAGCGGACAGCCAATCCATCCCCAGGATCACCCCAAAGTCCTCCATCTGTATCATAATCAGGTCAGTTGGCAGGCTGTGTCCCCCGATGCTGACCCCGCAACCCGTGTACACCTCCTCAGCTACAAACAGCTGACCACTCGGACCTCTGATTACGAACGGGTTCTCTAACAATGTATAATCCTGGTCCAAACTAACTGCGAAACTGTCTGCGACAAACGAGTGCGTAGCGCCGGAATCGAAAAGCGTGTAAACGAGTCTGCCAGAAACTGAAACCATACCTGCTACCACGGATCCCGAAGCTCTGGCGTCCCTGTGTGTTAGGGCGTTGATACGCCCCTCAGCTCTAGGTGCGGACGAAGCAGCCACACTCTGCGTCGGACGGGTAGGTGCTGGCCGGTACCCTCCTCGCGACTGCGGTCCTCCTCCTCGCGCCTGGAAACCGCGGCCTCCTGCGCGCCCTCCAGTGCTCTGCGCGGGAAGTATCTGCTGACCTCCTGCCCTAGATGGGCAGTCCCTCCTGACGTGGCCCGGCTGGCCACACTGGTAGCAGAGGGGAACCCGACTCCCGCCCTCAGTGAGTCCCTGCTGTCGGCTAGGCGGGGGTCCGGTGCTGGCGACTGGCCCCTGTCGAGGGCCCCCAAAGGCCACTGATGGCCCTGCACAACGTGACGGCTCTCCTGCGGACGCCACGTGTCTCCGTTCTCGCCGGCCCTGTGAGAAGTCTGGCTGAAAGGGCCTCTTCCGCCCGCCGTCGGTCTCTCGCGCGGACGGGTTGGTCTCCTCGTAAGTCATGGCTGCCTCTACCACTCTCGAAAACGTCGGCAGCTTCAGGGGTTTGACATACCCCCGGATCGCAGGCCGGAGCCCCTCGGTGAACCTCCAAAGGCGCTCCTCCTCAGTGGCTACCGCTGTCGCTGCAAAGCGGGACAGCTCCAAGAAACGCGTGCGGTACGTGCTCACGGTCATCGTCCCTTGGCGGAGAGTGTGGAACTCCCGCCTCCTCTGGTCCTGCCACATCTGGGGAAAGTACTGCTCGCAGAAGAGGGTGACGAACTGGTCCCACGTCGGCTCGTCCCTCTCCTGTCCCCGGACCGCCCTCCACCACCGGTGTGCCGCACTCTCCAGCTGGTACGTGGCAAAGGCCACGCGGCACTCCACCGGGGGGCGAAGGGTGTCGAAGATCTTCTCCAGCTGCTCAAGCCAGTCCTCTGCCTCGGTCGGGTCCTCATCCCCCTTGAAGGAGGGGGGCTTCAGCTTCCGGAACTGTCCGAAAAGCTCGAAGTGGTGCTGTAGGGGAGGTGCTGGTGCACCTCCAGGCGAAGGTGTCTCGTGTACAGAAGTGTCGGAGGAAGGTGGGGGCAGCAGGGGCCCATCCCCTCCCTCGTGTCCAGCGCCGCGTCCGTCGCGTGGCCCCACATAGGACTCCCCCTCTGCAACCCCAGGAGGAGGTGCTCGGGGCGGTGGGTGGAGCTCCTCTCGTACAATATCCCGTATCAGTCTGGCGAGGTCCTGGGCCTGGATGCCAGGGAGTGGTGGCTGGTCCACCGAGACGTCAACGACAGCACGTCCACCTCGCCGACCTCGCCCTCGGCCGCGCCCGCGGCCAGTCTCGCCAGTCCCACGACGAGGCATCTCCTGCAAGGAGACGCGAAACAAAACGGAAACGTCAAAACAGACGGTACCTAACAACACTTCTAAGAGCTCAAGTCAAGAGATATGTTGTGGTGGCTACTCTAGCTATAAACTTGTGAATTGGTTATTTTCCAGTCAGTTGATTCACTTCTCGGGACGACCTTGCTCTGATACCATCTTGTAACGACCCGGTTCCCGAGTCCCTACGAGACACGAGAACCGGACCGACTCGACTAATCCCAAGACCCAGTCGTCCAACGAGGAAGTAACCAAAAGGCAGTAAAATAAACCACATTCAGCATGAATATAACTAACAGTAAGAAAGTACAGCAGTAAGGAAAGAAACTACTACAGTAGGTACCACCACAACAGTAAAGCAACATTTATCATATAACAAAAACTGCAGGTAAAGAAGGTACAGCGGAAACAAAACTACTCACTAGAACAGAAACAAAAGAAGGTACAAAGCTGTGGCAACTCTACTGGACCCTACTCGGCCCAGCGTCCTCTGCAGCCGCCGACCCTGGCTGCTCAACACCTGGTCCTGAAAAAGGTAACGAGTGTAACACGTCAGCAAAACGCTGAGTAGAGTGGCAAACTAACTAAAGGCAACAGTAGAGTGTACAGTAGCTGTTATGTTCTATTACTTCCTTTATTTACATCTTTCAATTTTTCTCACTATTTCATTTACTTCTCAGATCCTTTACTTGATCTCGAATGTCCTCGTGGGACGATCTTGATTGCAGTCTTTTCCAACAGTAGAAGTAGCACGTGGTGCTCTCCTGGCCGGGAGAGTCCCCCGTGGTGATCCTACCCTCAGTCAACCACCCCAAGGTCACTGACAGACGTAACGGTGACTACGGCACGCGCGATAAACGCACAGGTAGCTAGCCCGTACTGGCACGCGGTCAGTCGTTTCCGTTAACGGGTGCGCCCAAAGCACAGCACGGAACCAGGGCAGAGCCCTCTCAGTAACAGGGGTCCAACCCCTCCACAGTAACCAAATCGGGGCCTTGCCCCTCCACAGTCCGCGCACCCTCGCCTGACTACCCCGGTTTGCCCTAGTGGGCCTAACAAGTCGGTGAAGGAGGCTAGCAGAACCCCGGGGCCCGTGGGGTAGCTAGTACTCTCCTAACACTACTAGCTCTCCTCGGTACTACGTACACGAGGGCCAACAAGTCGGTACAGAGCGGCCAATCCTAACCCCGGGTCCCTGGGGCGGCTGGCCCCACTCTGCACTAAAACAGGTACAGGTACTTCCCTTGGTACTGCGTACCCAAGAGACAGTACAAACTACATCTCAGTTCCATTCCTTTTCTTTCCAGGAGTTCCACTCCTAATTCCCCGTAGGGTTCCAGCTCTTTATCTCAGAACATCATATGTTTCACTTTCCAGATTCTCGTTCTCACATTCCATGATCTCAACATGATTCTTTATGCATAACAGGCAGCTGTTAATTAAATTTACAGGCAGCTTTATATATTCCTTTCCATTTTTCCAAGACTGCAGTAATGTACATTCCACTAGTTTTTCCATCCTAGGATTCATGCCATATCCTAGGATCTATCATACAATCTAGTTTTCCGGCCCTAGGATTCATGCAACACCTAGGAGCTATCATTCCATACATTTCTCATTCCTAGGATTTATGCAATGCCCTAGGTTCTAGTTATGGTTCCATACTTTAACAGATTTTATTAATACTTAAAACCACTCTACCAGGTACAACGGGAGTAATGGGGGCGTGGTCGGGAATCCCGCGCGCCTCCGCGACTCTCAAGACGGCAACCGAACGAGGTCCTATCACAAGGATCAAACACAAGGAGTGTCTCAAAACAGTGTATAGCTACTGTAGGCGGGTAGAGGAATAAATTCTGAAACGAACGCAACTCGAATCGCGGAAAACGGAGCCCAAACGGGCCCTAAACGGGTCGAGAAAGACAATACTGTGCAAAATCAGACGTCTGGAACTCCTTCCAGACGTCTTAAACGGTGGATCAGAGAATTACCTGTTCGGCTTGGTTCCCCGGACGTCCAGAAGTCTGTGGGGACGTCTCTCCTAGATCCCAGACGTCCGATGGTCACTACGGACGTCTGGAGGTCACTCCCGCCGTCTGGTACAACTTCCAGACGTCTGATTCGCAAAGGATGACGAATCAGAACACCTGCGCACAGCCAACCCCCCTCCCTCAGTACGGTCAGTCGAAAAAAAGAAGAAGAAAGCGGAAACTCACCTTTCAGACGTCTGTATGATCTCACAGACATCGACCTTGCCGTCTGGATATCAGTCCAGACGTCTGATTCTGGAGATTTTTCCAGAATCAGAACCTTGCTCGGCCTCCACTCGCGACGCCGCCCGCGTCGCACCTCGCGCGTCCGCTGCTCCGCCCGCAGCAGGTCCCTCTCCGCGACGCTCTGCGCCCCCTGCGCCCTCCGCCGGCCGGCCAAGCCGCTCCCGGCGAGCTCGCCCTCACGGCAGAGCCCCGCCCTCGCACGCCGCAGCTCCTCCGCGCCTACTGCGGCCGCCGCTGCCGCTGCGCCCTCGCGTCCGCTCGCTCTCGCGCACAGGCAGGAGAGAAGGAGGAAGATGGTGGAGACGGGAGGGGAGGCGCGCCCCCTCCCCCTTTTAACGCCGCGCGGAGAGGAGGGAGAGACGGTCGCAGTCGCCTGCAGCCGCAGAGAAGATGCAGGATCGCAGGTCTGCGCGCACAGGCGCGCAGACGAATATCCCGTGCGAGCATAACTGTTCGCCAGACGTCTGTAAACTATCCCGGACGTCTGGTCAGACGTCTGGATGTGATCCCAGACGTCTTTACAGACGTCTGGGCCACCTCCCAGACGTCTTAAAAGACGTCTGGGGCACGCGCTCGTTACAGTCAGGGACAGGGCTACTTTTTAATCGGAGCCTCAAATCAAAGATCCAACCGTACGGATCTGATCAGGGCGACAATTAGAGTTCAACGACTCCAAGATCGCCCTAATCAGACATCCGTAGCACTAGATAGAGATCGAGAAACCTTAAAGATCAAGGACCAAGATGGTGTTCATCTGCAACTTAGACGACAAATCCGACCGCACAAATGGGTTCGGATTGATGATCGCAGCCTAACGACGTGAAAATAGATCCAATCCAACACCCGTGGCACCACTTACAACACTCAAAAGATGGACGGCCTAGATGACACCACGTGGCACCATCATAGCCACCCAGCACTGGCCACAGCTCTTCTTCACCCGTTCGACAAATCTCAGCGTTGGATTCCCATCCAACGGCCGAGAATGCGCCACGTCGCCGCCTATCCAGCGCCTCTCCTCATTTGAAGGCACAAGCAATGCTTGATCTCGACCGTCAGATGAAGATCCCACAGTCGAGATCGACCGTGCGCAAAATCATCCGCGCGACACAAACCCACGCATAGTGCAGTGGTCAAGCACGTTGCGCGCGGGCACGCAATTGGAGCCTCACAATTCGCATCGAGCAGCGCAAATCGACCGATAGTGCCCACACGCGATCTGATGCGCAACGCAAACGGCCGATCGCACGTGGGCGCATGGCGCGGGTGAGGGTGGTTTAAGAGATCGGATGGCTGAGTGCGTGCGGACGTGCGAGGGTGTGGAGAGCGCGAAGGCGAAGGGGCATGCGAGCGACGCGTGCACGTCAACCACATTCAGGCCTGAATTATTCGTCACTAAAGGTCCTGAATTATTATTTTTAATGTTGTAATGTCCAAAATGCCCCCACTCCTTGCAACTATAAAAGGAGACCCCTACCATACGAATTTCTCATCCCTTCCTTCTCCTCTCTCCCTCTCCAAAGCTTAAGAGAAGCTTATCCCACACCCGAGATGCTCCTCAAGAGCTAAAACCAAGTTTTCGCCCCCATTCTGGAAGCGGATCCCATGACGACGATGTGCTGTCTTGTTCTCATTCCTCCTGTATCGTCCTCCTTCCTGCTCCGTTCCTTGTCTTCCAGGCATTGTCCTATTCGGCTTGTCCTCCAAGCGATCGTCGAGGAGGATAACTTCTCTCCCATTCTTTTTACTGCTTTCTAGAGTTGAATTTTCCTGATTTCTAGTTGTAATAATTTCTCGCTTTCTAGTGTAACCATTTCTCACTTTCTTAGTTGTAAAGACATTATGCAATATCAAGTCATTGTTCTCTCTCTCTCTCTCGTATTGTCTATATTGATTCCATTGTAATTATTTCGCCCTTTACGCAAAAACACAAAAATATAATTGCGAATTTTGATCGACGTAGCCTCCTTGTGTTCGACTCAGAATTTCTTTACAGATTTTTTGATATAAATCTTATTTGTTGAATGGATTTCTTTGCTACTTGAACTACAACAATAGGTTTTCAAAACCAATTCCACTAGCGTAGTCATCCGCCATTCTACATAATGTCAATCTCAAAAGAGACGCATGTAGATTAGACGTGCCAGTTGATCAATGTACGGAGACATTTTAGGATTAGTACGCTGATCAACCAGTATGGAAATTAACTTTGCAAATGATGAATAAGCAACAAGGATTAGAGGCATGTAGTTCATTGCACAAAGACCGTAAGAAAAATGCTTTAAAAAAAATTTTCTTATTACACATTAAGTACAAGCTAACTCAATTCAAAGCCAAGGAAAGGAAAAGTTGATTTCTACTCCAAAAATATTGGCTCAACAACCTAGATTATTCCACATGTCATGATCAGAATCGCCTGCAGGCCGCCCCTCATGGGCTCAATAGAATGCGCATAGTATATGCTCAGAAGAGAGGGAAGAGGAGTATATATGCTCATAAGGGAGTTGACCCCCGTACCAGTTGATCAGCATATGGAGACATTTTGCTTTATGCGTGGTCGAGAGCTCACTCATAACCAAGGTGCAACTAACGTTAGTCCCCTTTCTTCAGCATAGTGTATTGGCTACTATAGCTCTTCACATGCTTTCAAACTTCTGATTGCCGACATCAGTCTTCTTCCGATCAACAATTACGTGACATCGGTAACGAATTAAGGCTTGAATCTGCTCCTGGAATGCTCATAACTCAATTCAACTCTTCAAGATAATTGGATCCATCTCACAGCTTTCCAAGCTTCCTCTATGCTGAAGGCAGCAAGATCACTTGCAGAACCTTGTTGGAAACTTAAGAACACTCTTTCGTGGTTCTTGGCAATTCTCTCAGTGCCTATTTATATCCTTAACAATTGCAAACCTTCAAAAGTAGACCTAAGGCCCAACTTTGACCTCAAAAACTTACTCCACAGCATGAACAACCCAAAATGCTGATCTCTAAGACAGAACACAAATAACTCTCAAACACCTCTAAATTCTTCTAAAATAAGTCATAATTACTCCTGATAGCTTCTAGAATATAAATCATGCCTTAAAACGAAACTTCAGAGCTTTGTAGCTCTAATGACTGCTATGGGTTGACCCATTTCAGGTCAGGAGTTGACCTAAAGGAATGGAGTATTTCAGACTAATGCACACGTACTATCAGACTCAGATAAGCTTCTTGAACCTTAAGAACCTATCAATAGAAAGAATCAAGTGCTTCTTTTGGCTTAATAGGATTGCCGCCTCCGCTTGAAAGTGAGTGTGTTTGGCATAGAATTTGAGGATGATAACAACCTTGCATGAGGTTATTTCATGCTCAATGAAGTCTACTAAAGCTCATTGACCTATCGACGAGATCTAACAGTGAAGAAATCATGCTACTCTATGATTGCACAACAATCATAGGTCTTCACTAACCTAAATATTGTTAGAACCTAGCTTAACTTGTAAATATGGCATGCATATCATTCATATCTTGCATCATATCATTTTATATTATTGTACAAAAAATAATGAGAGTGTATCTTGTTACTTAATGCTTTTATCATTATTTGCTGGTAATAAGGTGATTCAGGTAAAGCTAGGATGTGAAATAAAGCAGAATAAAGTAAGGAAGAGAAGAAGAAGAAGAGAGAAGAAGCCAGATTCAAACAAATGGAGAGAGGAGGATATCCCTATCCCTACCCCTAGAAACCTTAAGATAACCTTCCCAAGCCCAAAACCACACCCACTAGGATATCTTAACCTTAGAGCCTAAAACATGGATATCACTATCCATGTTCCTATCCATACTATCCCTATCCCAAACCTCTAATTAGGTCAACCTAAACCTAGAACCCAAAACCTAGATAACACTATCCATCGTGTTATCCTGCTATCCATAGATCCTATCTTGCTATCCATGTTCCTGCCCACCTGTCCCCAACCCAATTCCCAGATTAGAACCCCAAGTAGGCTCACCATTATTCAGTTGGACTCATGCATTTGGAGTCAATTGGGTCAACCACACTCTAATTAGATCGATCTAGACCTGATTGGGCTAACCTATGTCTGATTAGGCTCACTTGAGCCTAACTAGACTCAACCCTATCTAATTAGACTCAACCCAAACCCATCTAATCTAACCCACATCCAATTATGTGCACCTAAACCTAACTAGACCCACATAAACCTAATTAGACTCGCCTAATTCTAACTAGGCTTACATCTAGACTTGTACCCACCTAAACTGGTTGACCCAACCTAATTCCACCCAAACCACACAACATAACACTACAAAATTGAAACCCACCTAACCCAACACCTTCCTATTCTACTTCTCACTAAGTCTCAATCTAGATCCACTTTTGGTGGCGCCTACCAAAGAGGCCTCTACCAAAAGTGGTGACACTCAATTCCAAAAAGAGATCCCTTCCACAAAAAGCCAAAACTCACATGCGACAAGCCCATTCTTCTCCTTCCTCAACTGGTGACCACCATCCCCTCCCTTCCTCTCCAAGAGTTGTCCCCTCCTCCTCCATGGACGGTTAAGTGAAGCTCCAAGGTGCCCTCCTCCATGCACCATCATAGGAGACTAGAAGAGAAAGGGTGCACTACCGTCTTCCCCTCATCTTCTTCATGGGTGTGCCCTCTTCTTTCTCCTTGGAAGAAGAGCCCACACCCTCCCTCTCTTTTTCTTCTTGGACTACTAGGAAGGATTTACCATAGTCTCTCTTGGCTGTCCACCTTTCTTGCTTGGCGTGTAGGTTGTCCTTATGACCATGGCCTAGCCACCACCTTCACACAAGGTCGACGACCTTCATGGCGCTCTCGGAATGAGGGATTTCTTCTTTTGATGTTTTTATTTTGTGTAATGTTTTAGATGATTAATGATCTATGTTTGATGTTTCTAATGATGCCTATATGTTTTCTTTGGTAGAATAGTTGGATTGGATTTTTGTTTGCATTGTTTGCTCCATTTTGTCCCTGTATATAGAAGCTTCCCCCCCTTAGTTTTCTTAGGGTCGTCCATCTAAGGGTTTAGTCACATATGTTGCACAACCACCATGGCCCCACTTAGGAGCACTTAGTCATTTTGGATTTTGTTTTAGTAGTTAGAGTTAGGTTTTGTCATATTTGCTTTCGCTTTTCAAAAATCAAATTCGTAAAAAAAATCGCAAAAGAGAAAAAAGACAAAAAAAAATTAGTAGGCTAGACCAAGGTTAGAAGTATGGATCTAAATCTAATAGCTTTCGTTTATGCTTCCTAGAGACGATCGGGACTCACGAATTACAAGATAAAAATTGATCTACGCGAGTTTCGTAAAATAAATATAAATATCTTTGATTAGGATTTTGCGCAACTATACTACAAACAACACGACATATTTTATAAACTAAATCACACACAAAATGACTTATCACTCATCCTTGCCAGAGATAAAGAAGTTGATGGCAGGCAAAGAAGTATATTTGATGTATTTCAAATTCAGAGGCATAAAAGTGATCTACTTGAGTAGTGGAGTTAGTTAAGGTTGTTAAGATCAATTACAAACTCTGTAAGGTTGAATTAGGTTTGTTGGAGACATTGAATTCATCGAAGCAACGACGACAGGGTTTGCCAGAGCAAATTACTTCATGAAACAACACAAGATTTACCTAAATAGCTTCCTAAGGACCTTAGGAAGCTCGAGAGCTTCTCAATTTGATTAACGAGTGCTTAAGAAGGTGTTGCGAACTCAAATCCACTGAGAAAACAACCTGAGTTCGTCAGATCAATTGAATGGAGGAATCACCCAATAAAGTTGGGTGAATTACTCCTCGAGGCATAACGAAGGTGAATGTGGGATTAATTGAAGGTGAAAAGCCTGTCGGAGATCTGCCATATACAGTGGAGGTCTAGCGTTTATGTGATTTGGGCGTATGAAGTGTGGTGGTCAATTGTGAAGAGTAAAAGGTGGTTTGCAGTCATGGAGAGGTAGAGAATATGATTTGATGGTTAATTGGATGGAAGAAGGCTGGCGGACACTGGAGTTGGTGTTGCCGGAGATAGGGAAGAAGAAGACTAAATCGAATGCTAATCCTAGCTAATCCTACTAATTAACTACGCTACATTACTCTAAAGAAGGTGGTGAGAAGCATGGGGGTACATGCAAGAAATGGTGAGAAGGGTGCTAGAGAATGCTTGCTAGAGCAAAGATCGAAATAGTGGAGGTGAGAAAAGAATTCTAGCATGACCATATGTGGAAATGGAAGGAGAATGAGTGTAGCTTCGTTGTTGGCAGGGCGGAGCAGAGGAAGAGTGATTCAGAGAGACGAGTAGCTCCGCCAGAGCTAGTCCAAGAAGGGAGAGAGGGGATGCCAAAGTCGGAGAACAAGCCTACGATCGAGTTGGTTTGGGGAAGATGGCTAAGGACTTGATATCGATGATCGGAGGTGTAGATGGGCTATTTATAAGCGTGACAGAGGTGTGTTGGTGTAAGGGCACTATGACCATTAATTTTAATGATAACAAAACATTTGTTATTTAACATTTACAATTTGAGTTTATGAGTTTCAAGATATTTGCAAATGGAAATAAGTGTGAAGGTGCTCAAGCTTGCATCCATGGTAGATTGGAGGAGCTTAATGGAGGAGAAGGAGCTTTGCGTGGAGCGAGAGCTTGTAGATAAGAAGAATATGATATATTTCTTTTTGCTTGTATTCTGTACTTTGTTTTTGTATCTTTGATCTTTGGTCTTTATTTTGTTTAGATTATATGTTAAGGATCCTCAAAGTAACAAAACAGTAGTCCTATGAACACTTACTCAACCCTAGGATACTTAGACTTCTTGTAGAGAACTTAAAAAATCAAAATAGGTTTCAGACAGCCTGATCAAACGTCCAATCTGGAAATCAGACGTCTAATCTTAGACTTTAAGACGTCTGACAATTTGATCAGACGTCCAACCACTTAGGCTGGACTTAGTGCTTTATGTCTATTGATTTCAAACGTCCAGCCCTTAGTCTAGACGTCTTAGAAGACGTCTTTGGACCTTACTAGACATTCAACTAAAGGATCGTTGGCTTGTCAGACTTAATCGTTGACGAACAACCCTTGAACTAGACATTCAACTAAAGGATCGTTGGCTTGTCAGACTTAATCGTTGACGAACAACCCTTGATCTAATTAACATTTATTTTCAGACGTCCTTAGAGAACCCTAGACGTCTAATAAGTAGACGTTAGGCTAAGATCAGATCCTAATTACCTCCTTCAGACCTGATAGCCGTTTGAGCCTTAGGAAATCCATTCCCACAATGATTTTTTTTTCCAGACGTCCAAATATATTGTTAGAGGTCCAACCTGTCATCAGAACAACTTAGCTTAGAACCCTTTTTAGGTCTAGACAAAATAGGAAGGAAACACGTCTAGAATTAAACGTTTGATTAGATTCCTAGATGTCTTAAAACACCTCTTTAGACGTCCGTCTTGATCTAACTCAGTCCAAATCTTCCACCCTTCTAGATCAGATGACCAATTCCTAGATCAGACGATGACCCAGATGTCTGATAATAGATTCAGACATCTGATAACCCTGTCAGAATCATTTATGTCCCTGATTCCTGCCTAATTTGCCTTGGGATTATTCCCAACAGCTATAGAAGCCTTCTAACGACTAGAAGAGGCTTCTAAACCCTTCTTAGGGCCTCTATAAATAGAGGACCTTTTCTTTACAAGATACACTAAGTAACACTACTTCTACACTCTTTGTCTCATAGAGAAGTAATTATCAAGAAGGGAAGTGATCTTGCTCTCCAAGCCCCATTCAACAAATCCAAATCCGAGAGCATCGATACTCTGCCAAGATCATGCCTACACACTTCCTACTAAGTGGAGATTCTTGCCTGTAGTAGCATAATATTACATTTACTTTGTGGCTCTATAGGCTCTTATTTTTCCTTTGTTTTTTGTTGGGTATTCTCTTAGCGAATTCTCATCTCCTTCGTAGGATAAAATACTCCTCGTGAAGAGGAGGGTTTGAGGTACACTACTCTTGTATAAGTAGTGTGGTTGTAAGAGGTTGAACTACCCTTGTTTGATGTAGTTCGTTAGTGGATTTAATCGACTTGGTTAATTGGGAAATCCTAGACCGAGTGGTTTAAGTGGTGGTTTTTACCCGAGTTTGGATTTCTACCTAAAAATCCTTTGTGGTCTTGTGATTGCCATTTTTATGAGATTGTTTATTATATTTTCTCTTTATTTATTTTATATTACGGAAATCTCACCCCCCCTCCGTAAGAACCCACAAGGTGTAGGTTCGACGAACTTAGACATAGATGGTGTCTAGTTACGTAAGAACATCCATTGTCTTCTTTGACGACGATGTTGTCTACGTCAATGAGACAGTTAGTGGTTGATCCAAGCCATTGGATAAAGAGTGACTGTTGAGGAATTCCTTGGTGGCCACGGAAAAGGTGGATGACTACCGGATGTAGCTTCACTAGAGAAGGAGAAGTCTAAGTGATCGTCAGCTATTGATGAAGAAGAAGAGGAGGAGGAGGAACTATGCTCGTAGGGGCTAATTTGTAATATAAAGGACTTAAATGTAACTAATACACATAGGGACTAAAATGCAAATGTTTAATTTAAATGTGTAATTTAATTTATTTTTCCCCCAACTTTTTATGGTAGAATATATGAATATTGAAGAACAATATTATGTGGTCAAATTACATTTTTGTCCCAATTTTTGTCGTATAATTTAATGCTTAGTTTAAGGCTTTAATTATTAACTTATGTCTTAAATCAAGTATTAGCTTAATTAGCTTAAGCAATGATTTAAATTCCTTGATTTTAACTTAGGATAATGAGACACTTAATAGATGATAATAGGGTTTAATTAGGTTATATTTTATGCTCAAGCCTATTATTAGCTTAATTGATAATTAACCTTGTTTATATGATATTACTAACTAATTAGCTAGGTAAACTAGTTATATTTAGTGAATTATGAGCTATGATAAGTTCCTCATTAGCTATGAAAGTCATAGTTGAAGAGGAAAGGGGGAAGATGAACTCATATGGAAATCCATTGCTAAGGGAAATTTCACAATCAAGTCTACTTATTAGAGATTATTGACCCATTTTGGGTTGGATGTTGTAGTGGAGGAGAATGCCATAAAGGGATGTAGAATAATTTGGGAACTTAAAGGAATTACACCAAGAACCCAAGTATTCTTATGAAAGGCACATTTGAGAGCTCTTCCTATAAAATTTTTGTTAGGAAGCAAGGATTAATCAGATTGCTCTATATGTGGGAAGGAGCAGGAAACAATGTAATATGCGTTCCTTTCCTATGATTGTGCAAGAGCAATGTGGTTCTCTTTTCGTCTACATTTAGAAGAACCTGTTGATTGGTTGGGATTATGCTTTGAGCTGAACAAGGAGTACCAAGTTGCTAGCTTGCCGGATTATCTTCCAATCTATGTGGTACATGCTATTTGGTTGGATCGATGCAAACATAATCATGGCTAGGAAGTCACCAAAACCTATGGAAATTAGAGCATGGGCGATAACTATGAGAAGATATTACTCGTTTCAGCATGATTTCATTGGTTGTAGGGAGTAGGAAGTGCTGTAGTAGCTAATTCAATTTGGATACACTCATGAAGAGGACACAACTGAGATATTGGTTGATGCGGCTATTGGTGTGGATTATTCAATGGTTGCCAGGGTGGTTAGAGGAGCAAATGGTAATATTTGTGAAGCACATGTGACCTAGGTGTATGCTCGTAATATAGAAGTTGCGGACGCATTGGCTATTCATTAAGTTTGAAAATTTCCTTGAACCAAGTTGGTATGATGGTGGTGGTACTGAATGATGCCATCATTCCTATCAGTCAAATTCTATCCAAAGAGCAGTCAAGCTGGAGAATAAGGAAAGCGATATTACAGTGTACATCAAATTTGCTTGAGAGACCAAGCATTCAAGTCACAAAGGTCCCTAGAAATTCTGTTCATTTGGCTTATGTATTAGCTAAGTATGGTTCTTCAAATGATGTAATTGGTATCTGGTCTACTCCTCATCTCTCATGTAATATCTTTGGTTTCTAATGCATTCCAGTTTGAAAAAAAATATAAGCTAGTCACTAAATGAAGATTATTTTAGGAATGTACATCTTAGTGCTGCATAAAACTACACCTTCATCAAATATTGATCAAATTTGTTCCTATCACCATTCCCTTTTTAGAGGATCAATTAGCTTAGCTACTCTAGTTGGAGGATTCAATGTAGCATTTTTTGGGGTGATTGGATTATTGAGATTCACCATCAAATTGTTCTTCTATATATTAATTAATATGGTATATCCAATATGTCACACAAAGTCGTTAAACGAGAGATATCTTCCACTACTAATGTCTTTCTAGAATTTAGATTGGGAGTTTGAAGTAAGAATTTAGCACATCCTAAAAATCAGCATGTGGATAATAGATAGCCTTCATGAATTTATATAAGCGACTTTTTATTTCCTTTAACAAGTCTTTGGGCAATCTTATTTATAAAAGTAATATTATTGAATTACATTTTTCAAATTCTAAATTTACCTGAAATTTTTGGATTTACAATTTTGTTCCTTGAGATAGTATGGCTTTTCTGTTTTCCGGAACTTCTCAATGAAGAAATTCATACACACGTACAAATACACATGCATCGCGAAAGGATAAAGGCTAAAACTTAATACGTCCATGGAGTCCCATTATTATAATCATAATAAAAACTAGATAAAGGAAGCTAATTAATCTGTTTCTAGCTAGCGTCGTCTTGACGGACACGAGAACATCTAATCTTGAGGCTTACATTGTGCTGAGGGAGATCTTCGATGATCTCATGACATGATGCCTCAGCTCCTTCTCTCATGTATTGTATACTACAGCTCTATGATTTAATGCTCAGTATGCGATCGGATGTGTCGCGACCCGGTTGTCCCTCACGCGTGCACTTCCCCGCACCTTGTGGTTCTTCCTTCCCACTCGAGCCCGTTGCGGTCATGAGCACCGGTGTCAGCACTGCCCACGCTTGCCATGCCTTGCAATCAACGTCGTACAGGGCCTTGCGGAGGAAGGAGTAGCACCTCACTGTGCATGCTCTCTCTCCTTCTCCCCCTTTCCTTCTTCTTCTCTTCCTTCTCTCTCTCTCTCGATCCCCACCGTTAGGTCAATTTATTGATGGGCTGCCACCTTGTTTAGGCATTTTATAGTTTCAAGAATCTCATTTAAGTTTGGGAAAAACCTAAACAAAAAAAAAAAAATCACTGAAAAATTAATTTAGGTACGCCTCTCATCAAATTTTCATATATTTTATTAAATTTTTGATATGAACCTCAGATATTTGTAAAACAAATATTGCTGGGAAGTTTACGAGTAGAAAAATCCGATGACGTCAATACGTAATATTTGGAGAAATTTTATTGAAAGTTTATTACGTTTGATGAAAATATGTATTTTTCTTATTTTTGAGTTATATTAAATTAATTTGCATCTAATATATGTCGATGGATTTATTTTGACACACTCAATTCTGAGATGACTTGAGGATTAGAATTTTAGGGATTTTACGAATTCATGTTAGTTTATTATTATTGTATCCTTGACCTACCTGATTAAATGTATTACAAGTATTATCCTGACCTGTGACATTCTTATTAATATTTATCCATACAATATGCACATCTTAATAAAATAAAATTCCATAACTTGGCAAAGGATTCCATGCACATTAAAGAATTATCAACAATGTCAACTTACATGCTTTTCGTGAGGTTTCTTATTTTAAAACTTTTTAATATGCTTTATTCAAATTATATCATTGACACTTATGGTTCATGACTTGATTTTACATTAACAAAGTAGTTATATTTATAGATGACTTATCTTTTGCTTCTTCCTATGTAAAACCTTATGCCTTCGGAAAGCATTACTTTTTAAGCTCATGAGATTCTGGGTTGAACACAAGTTGTATGAGTTAGTGCCATAGTTAGTTTCATACATGTCTATATCTTTTCCCACATCATTATTATCTTACTTTCATTTATATGTGATCGTGATACTTAGCATTCTACATGAACAAGGTGGTACGTTTTGTTTCCATGGATATGCATAATATATGTACGCCTATTTGTTGGCTGTTGGATGAACAACAGATCAAAGTTAAAAAAATAATAAGTGAATAGCATAATAAATCGCGTCACACTTGAGGATATACATAGATAGATATTTTCCTTTTTTCTTTTCATATCTTATTTATTTATGCCATACTTGTCAGTCGTATCAATTACCATGTATATGTAATATTCTCAACTGGTAATGATGCACGCATGGAATTTATATTCAAAAAGAAAACGACTCATGGAATTTGTTAGAAATTACTTAATGTTTGGAGTATAAGAATAAGAAAATAGGTAACATGGAGTGATCAACGTAATTTTATGTGAAATCTGTGGATAATCAATTCAAATATACGTAAATCGTGGAAATAGAAGTAATTAAAGAAACAAAAGATACAGGAAAAGATCGACTATTGTTAACAACTGCGCAGATGGCACATGAATCTTCCTCTCTCTCTTAATTAACTTACATGGACATAAGGAGAGGATTAATTAATTAATCAAATGCCCAGCAGGAATTTCAACGATCGATCTCTAATGTTCGAACATGATATCGATATGTATATTTCATAGAATTAAGGAAACTATTTTAAGCTCTTTAAATGCCTCTAGTTTAATTAGCTAGTGCGTATAATTCTGAAGTAAGACAATTGAATGGAGGGTTTGATCAATATATATGCATGGTAATTTCAGGACTGATCGATCCAAATGGTTTTAACATGCGATTTTCTTTCTAAAGCCGCATGTCTACCACATCGGTTGAATTCGTGAACCGGTGAAGGAGAAAAAAAGTGACTTTTGGAGGGCATCAATCTAATTGACCACATCTGACTGCGCGTGTCTATATAGCATATCTCTGATCTCCATTATAACACATTTAGGGCTTTTAATAAGCAACAAGCCTAACCATGGGATGAAGGATCCATGCATCGATCAGGCATGCCTTAATTTGTTTGCGAACGAGAATTCCTTTAATTCGACGGATCCACTGTCGGTAGACTTCCTAGACAGACTTGCTGCTACAGCAACCCACCGCCAACGTGACCACCCCTGTGCGGTAGCACACTTGGATGTTTGCTCACTTGCGCTCTGAACCGAGGCAAATGGGATGGTTTACGCCGACAAGTTTCGGTGAAGGATCTTTGAGGTGCACCGACAAAGATTTTTTTTATTTCTAACGTTAAGATATTATTTTTCTTTTTCAAGAACATTAAGATTTCATTGCTTGATGTAAAAGTGACATAACAAATGACATCCATCCATTTATTAAAATATATCAATTTTAATCGACATCAATAATAATATATATTAAAATACATTTATTTTAATTTAATATCTCTATTAATATTTATTCATTTATTATATTACATCAATTCACTCAAATCTATATCTTAATATTAAATAATTATCCAATAAAACCATGTTACAGTATACATCGTTATTTTTTTATTTTTATCACATCTTTTTAAATAAATACCCCTCGCTGCTTCTACGTCGGGATGTATAGAATTATCAGCTGCCAAACGTGGCACGCTGCCCTTCCAACAGTAGTTTTGTTGAGAGGGAGCCATCCACGTGCATGAAAGGTTGCTACCCTTTCAGACAGCACGTTGAAGACCTAACTCTCCCATGTTCATGTGCTGCCGACCAAGTGCTCATCCATGTGGTAAGACAACCTCTTAATGTTAGATCTAAAATTTTTTTTGTCTCATTGTTCGAATCCTGTCACCTCTATGGTGTAATCTCGTATCATTTACTACTCAAGAGAGTGATGTATTACCATTACATGTGACTTTTGAATCATAAAAAATAACTACTTGCAGATCGTGGAATAGATAATTTGGTTGCCCGAAGTATCGCCATAGATCGAGATGCTGAGGAGACATATGCGTCGTATAATCCAACAATTTGAGGACCCTAATTTCCGTGGACAGAGATGATTTAAGGATATATTTAAGGAATAAATGGGAGGTTATTATTTGATTTAAGATTTGCTTTTGGTCGAGGACAGGAGGGTCAAGTGGAACTTGTGTCCTTTTGAAGGGTAAGGTGTCGCGTTAGAAGTGATAATTCTTCAATTGATAATACTAGCATAGGAGGAGCTAGATATTTGTCTAGAGCTGTGTGTAAAGCAAAAGAATGAGGGTGGTTATGACTTCCTGGAGGCAGTATACAGCATAAGTTAGGAGAAAAGAGAGAAGATGTCCTCATTTTTTAAGAATATAAAGGTGCCTAATGGGTATGGGTCGTAGATCTCACATTATTTGGTGAAATGAACAAAAAAATTAGTGGATTGAGAAGCCATGACAATCACACTTTCATGCATAGCTTCTTTTTGTTCACTATCCATCAAGTACTTCCTTAAGTAGTAGTCGATTGTATAATAAGGATGAGTCATTTTCTCAAAGCTATCTACTCTAAGACTCTGGATCCACATTTGTTAGACTACTAAGATAAATAAATTGTGATTGAATTATGTAAGATGGAGATGCTCTTCCCTCCTACTTTGTTTGCAGTCATAGTATATCTTACCGTTTACCTGGCGAACGAAGGTAGAATTGCTGGATCGATTTAGTACAGATGGATGTATGATATAGAGCGGTACCTTAAGAAACTGAAGGATTATATCTTCAACAAAGTAAAGATAGAATGTTCAATTGTGGAATGGTATCTTCTAGAAGAGTACATAGACTTTTACAAAGTGTATATAGATGGTCTAGATAACCCTTTCAATCAATTGGAAAGGAATGACGAAGGGTTAGTTGATGAGAATGTGAAAGATTCTCTTTCTATATTTGACATTCACGGAATGACAATTCTCTGAACAAAATATAAACCAATTCTAGAAGTTGATTGCATGTTAGGCCACTTCTACATATCGAGACAGATCTCGATTCTAAGAGGAATTCAAACATTCTACACACACCTACAAATGTGAACTGAACCTCATTCAATGATTTAAAAACCATGTTATTCAAATGAATGAAGACAATAACTAGAGATGGATAGAAGATTTTGACATAGTATCCTAGAGACTTTTGAGCCATTCACATTGTCACTTGGGATACATAATCAATGGGTTGAAATTTAGAGTGAAATCGATTAATGGTATGAATGCCACATAGTTTGGTGTTATTATCAAGTGTTAATTACCATGTTGGTTTTCTTCGATCGGGTTTCAACATCGTAAGTCGTAGTATAGGTGATTAAAGTGAATCTAACATTTAAAATTTATAATTCTCGAATTAATAGAAAAATCCGAGGTCATCTCTAAAAATAATGAAATGCATAAATATCACTATTCAAATATATATAAAAAATTCAAGCTCAGGAGTTTGATATAAAGCAAGTGTAATCATAAAAGATTGTTCAAACTCAATGTATTTCATACCAAGGATATGAGGGATAATAGGCAAAAAAAAAATTTTCATTTTAGAGGAAATGTAGGTTGAGCTCAATTTAGAAGTGGGCCAAGTCCATCTTTTTCCTCTTTTCTTTTTTCTTCTTTTCGCTACAAAACCAGCCCAATTCTCCTAGGCCCATGCCCGCGATGGGCCTTCCCTCTTTTGGCTCAAGACTGAAGTGGCCCATAGTGTGTGGGCTTGTGTGCGTGAGGCTGGGGACCCAACTCTCATGTTCGTGGGCGATTAGGTAGAGAGAACGTAAATTGAAATATTGCTTGGGCGCTCCGTCTTCAACCGATGTGGGACTAAAGTCCCACCTATCTCACGTCACCCTACAGCGAAGGTGTCTGGCTTCGATTCATCTGCTCCGACCATCTGATCTCTCAGATGAGGTCGGGGATTGATCAAGGTATCTGTGGGGCTTTCAATTTACTAGCTCCTTTTTGGATCAAGGTGTGGGATGGCGTCGCGAGCTCTGTCGGAGATGGCCGGAAAGCTACTATCGGAGACGAAGATGAAGGGTAGATTCGGCAAAGACCTGCGAGTAGAAAATAAGACCTTTCGGCCTCAGATTAGTCTAGGAGCTTCAAGGAAGAACCCGAAAGTTCGTACTTAGGTCTAGGTGCTGTGCATGAGTGGTCAGTGATGTGGCAAATGAGCTCACTGGAGCTCCTGAAGATGGTGGTCGGTGGATGTGGTGCATGGTCAAAATATCGAAAGAAGTTGATGAGAAGATAGGGGAGGATAAGGGGAAGAAAACCCTAACACTATTGGATGGAAGAGTGAAAGTGAGCTGGTGGCTGTGGTTGACGTAGGGAAACGCTTTAGGTTAACGCACGCTTTACGTCATCAATTTTAATTATAAATATTGGATGTGAGTTCGAGTGTTGAACACAGCGACGTGTGAAATTGGATCAAATACTCGCTTTAATGTCACCAATTATGTCGGTTGGTTCGCTTGCAAAAAGAATAGAGAAAGAGAGAGAGAGAGAGAGAGGAGGGAGAGAGGGTTAGAAATCCATTGATTGCTAAATGAAGGTAGACTACTATTGTTGCTTAAAACATAGAATATTAGAATCTAAGACAAGATAACAAATTTTATTTTATAAGCACAAATGTCTAACAATAGAAACTAGAGGAATGCTTAATCAAGCATAAACATTGAAGAAATTAGCAGCTACAGGAGGAGGCGAGGTAGCCACAGCAGTGGAGGGACTTCCGTTTGTGGCTCAACAACTCCAAGGACTTGCTCTCAGCTCTAAAAGGTGGTAGGAACTCTTAGGTAGAAGATGCCCAAAAGTGGAGGAGGATGAACCCTTTTATAATGGAGGAAAAGGACCAAAATCTGTACTTAGGTCAACAACGACATCCAAGTCGTCGCTAAAACTTCTCCTCAAACGTCACTGAAGACCATCTCATGCACACCCTTCACACATGTGCTCTGCTGCACTGGACCGCGCACTCCGCACAGTGTCACACACACTGCTGCTCTGCTGCTGCTTCAATTAAGGATTAGGGGGGTGGTGGAGGGGCTCGAGCCCGAGCCCCTCCTTTGGGTAGGCTCTTGTCGACCGATGGGACACGCCCACAAAGTTGTTGCGAGGAGGAGCCAAGGGAGTATGGTGGAGAGAGCTTCTTAGCCATTGGATCAAGATCCAACGGCAGGGAATGGATGTTGCGGATGAAGAGGAGCTGGTGGTGGGGCTGCTGGCCGGTATTAGGTGCCTTAGATGGTGCTATGTGGCACCATCTGGGTCATCCATCTTCTTTCTGTTGTAAAGGATGTCACGGTGCTCGGATCGAAATGATTTCCGTGTTATCGGATTGCGATCGTCGATCTGTATCCATCTGTACGGTTGGATTTTTCATTCGAAGCCTGTAAGGATGTCACATTGCCCCCTGTCCATTGATCTTTCTTAGACTTGTTGCAGGAGCTACAAAGGTCAGATCAAGGTGATTTTTGTGCTCGTTCGACTCCGTTCGTCGATCTTGATCCGTCCGTACGATCTGGTTGCTCATCTGAGACCTGTTTCAATATGAACTTGTACACAAGGTGATTAAACATTGTTTCTAAGTAATCTTAACGTTAAGTAATGTAGAATGCCTGCAATGCCCCCAAACGTACTATAATATGACATTAATGCACATGTGCCCTAAAAAATGACTCTAATTGATATTAACACTAATAATTGTAGAGTCATCAATGGTAGGTCATCGATGACAAATCAACGAAGGAATTGAGGTCGAAGAAGGGGTTGGAGAACCAACTCCTTAGCTGAGAAGAAAAGTGGAAGTGATGCGAAGGTAGCCGCACTCTCGTTTAGTGGTGAGAGCTGGCAGAGCGAAGGGGCAAAGGAGACCTTAAGGTCTGGTAATGTCGGCACACGAAGGAAGGGGAGTGATGTAAACATGTTTATATTACATAATATGTCTATTTATACATGTTCTTAAGCATAGAATTGCATTACATATTATAAATATTACATAGCATGCATCATCTTGCATTTAGATTAGATCGAATAAAATGGAGGTTAATTATCGCCTTTTATTTTAAGGATAGGGAAAATTTTTATCGGGGCCTTAGATCAAAGATCCAACCATACAGATTTGATTAGGACGACGATTGGAGTTTAGTGACTCCAAGATTGTCCTAATCAGACATCTGTAGCATCAGATAGAGACCGAGGAACCCTAGAAGATCAAGGGCCAAGATGGTGTGAAACCACACTTCAAATGACAAATCCAACCACACGAATGGATTCGGATCGACGATCGCAGCCTAACGGCGCGAAAATCGATTCAATCCGACAACCGTGACACCAACTACATCATCTAGAAGATGGACAGCCAAGATGGCGCCATGTGGCACCATCACGGTCGCCCAAATCAGCCCAGCTAATCTTGGAGACCACTGCACCCTTCCACCGCGTGTTGGATCTTGGCTGTTGGATCGCCTTCCAACGGCCATGGGCAGTCACACCTCAAAACATTAGCGCGCCTATTTCCCCACTATAACGCAGCGAGTGAGAGCCTTATCATGAACAAGAGGCGCGGGTTCGAAACCCCACGAGCTTCAATTGAACGCAGGCTCTTGGGATGGCGTAATTGGGCCGTCAGATCTTGGATGAGCGGCTACGAGGGCGTAGACGTGGCATGCTCAGGGGTTACGCTGCGTGGACGTAGGATATCATGTAGAGGTGCGATCAGATGAGTCGCTGCGGTTATCAAATCTCAGCCGTTCGATCAGGCGATGTGTGCCGCGCCTGCCGCCTGCTCACCTCCCGCATCGCCCACGTTCATTAAATCTTGGCATTTCGATCGTGAGCGGGCGGCAGGCGTAGCACACGTCACCCACGACCTGGGCTTTAGTGACGCTTAATTCTGTCACTAAAGACCCCTTATTTAATATTTTGAAGTTGTAAAGACCAAATTCCCCTCCCTCCCTGCAACTATAAAAGGAGACCCCCCCATACGAAATTGGCATCCCTTCCTTCTCTTCTCTCCCTCTCCAAAGCTCAAGAGAAGCTTGCCCCACACCCGGGATGCTCCTTGAGAGAAAAAGTCAAATTTTCGCCCTCATTTCGGAAAAGAAACCCACTATGACGACGACGTGCTTCCCCGTTCTCATTCCTCCTACCTCGACCTCCTTCTTCCCGCTCCGTCCTCCTTCCAGGTGACGTCTCATCCGGTTCATCCTCCAAGCGACCGTCGAGGAGGATAACTTCTCTCTCCCATTCCTCTTTTCAACTTTCTAGAGTAGAATTTTCTTACTTTCTAATATAATAGACTTCCCACTTTCTAGTGTAATTCTTCTCTGGTTTTATTGTATAAACATTTTGAAATATTAAGTGCACGTTTCTCTCTCTCTCTCGTTTATTCTGATTGTTAATATTGCTTCATTGTAATTACGTCGCTTTGCTTTTCAACAAAAACTCAAAAAAAATATAATTGCCAATATAGATTGACATAGCCTCCCTGAGTTTGACCTAGGGTTTCTATTTCGGTACAAATTTTATTTGTTGAACACGAGTTCTTCGCTTTCAAATTACGACGACAGGTTTTTTTAAAACCAAATACAATAGCGTAGTAACTTGTAGCTTCAACATTTTGGCACCATTGCCGGGGAGGCAATGATTTCCGATCTTTTTTTCGCATTTCACGCACTTTATTGTCTTCTAACTTGCTTTCTCTTGTGTCTATTATTTTGCAGAGACCTCCATTAGGGAATCATCAAGCAGTAGACCAGAGTAAAGTGCAGTTGAAGATAACTGTAAGTGCTCCTCATTCTTTCCCCCTCCATAGATTTCATTTGTCACATTAAATCCAAATTCCAATTAACCTAGGTGTTTGCATAAATCCTAGGAATAGTTTGGTTGTTTGGATTCTCATTCACATTCATTCCACTCTCGTTTAAAAAAAGAATGAAAAGATAATCTTGTGGGTTAATTTTCAACAGATACACAACGTACACCTACATTCAAGGCACTTACCCTAATTGATTTGTTTCTACTCAACCGAGTTCTGATCTGTGGAATCGGTACACACAAAGCAATACATAAAAGAGTAGAAATCATTCTAGGTTAACCATCTTTGTGTGCCTAACTTAGTGGTGCATTTGTGGCTAGTTGTTTGAGTTGTTTGGGCCGTACCACTCTACTTAAAATCAACTCATTAAGTAGCTCCTCCTTAGGGTTTTCAATCTAGGTCTATTCCAGGCACTCCACTTTAATTCTGGTTTTAAAGGAAAGCAATCTTCACCCGTGTTTGACAATCTGGTTTGCCTCAAAACTTGATTGAAATCAACCTAATTTTAAACCCTAAAAGCTACTTAAGCAAGATTTGAACATTAAAATCACACATCATAAATAATCTTGCTTGAAAACCCTGGTTGTGCACGCACTTATAGAATTCTCAATCAATCATTAAGGGCACAACCCATTTTAAGGGCCCATCACATTCCATAAGCACCACAATCCCAAGCCTTAATAAAATTGAGTAAACATTGGCCTTAAGGATTGATTCGCCCTTCAGGGCCTAGTCTGAGATTGTCTTTGATTAACCTACTTGTACCGATTAATCTGATGTCTAGCTAGGGGAGTAGCGTCAAACGACCGCGGCTAGGGGGTACACTAGGAACTGGAGGCGAAAGCTGAAGGAAGAACCTTCTCCCCAGTCCCTCCTTCTAACTGGTTGGATTAAGAAGATGCAAGTAGAATAAATCATTTACAATCTTAAGGTGGGTTTTGGGAGTCTGTAGATCCTTAGGCTACCCCACTTAAGGACAGCCTTGTTTTGTTGTGTTACAGGGTCCCTATCCCTTGTCCTTTCGACCTTCTCCTAGTTTATGCTGGGAAGACGGTCATTGAATCCTCGATTAAAAGGACCACTAGAGTATTCTAGGAGGTGCAAATTGGATTTTGGTCAAATTGATCCCATGGCTGACCAACAGCCTCCTCTGCCTGGGGATCCACAGGAGGAATTCTGAAGGCAGCTGGAAGAAATGCAGAGAATGCAAAAATGGTTCCAGAGAATGCAAGGCGCTCAGCCCTTGAAGGATTTTTATGATCCTTCAAATTACTGGGAGCGTCCTGACGTCCAGATTCCAGCTGGCGACGTAGCAATCAAGCCTTAAGTGTTAAGCCTGATCAAACATTATCATGGGCTTGGCTCCGAAGATCCATTTCAGCATTTGGAGGACTTGACCACTTTGGTCCAGACCACCAAGGTACGAAACGTGAATGAGGAGCAAATGATCATGAGGCTCTTCCCCCACTCTCTTAGGGATAAGGTCGCACATTGGTATAGGACAATAGGAAGACCAATTGTAACTTAGAATGAGTTGAAATCGGCCTTTCTGAAGAAATTCTTCCCAGTCGGACTTACCAATGCCTTGAGACGGGCAATCACTACCTTTACCCAGCGGCTGGGGGAGCAGTTTCATGTGGCCCACACCTATTGCGGAGGTGTCCACACCACGAGGTGCCGAAATGGCAACTCGTGTAGATATTCTATCATGGGTTGATTGAGTGCTAGTGATGCCTGTTTTCTCTTTAAGGTTATTATAGTCGTTGTGGTATATGACAAAATAGTTACCAATTTAATACAATTTTTTTACTCGGAATGACAAGTTTCCCGAGGTCGAACTTAGGGAGCAACTATAATTCTAGAAACATAAATTCACAATATAAGGTTATACAAAAATTAAGAGATAGAGAGAGAGAGAGCAAAAGTTCTCTTTTTTGTTGGCTTCTTCTTCTTTTCTCTTCCTCTTCTCTTTTCTTCTTCTCTTGCAGCTGATTCTTCTCTTTCTTCATTCTGCCTTCTTCTCTCTTCTTTTTTCTACTGCGGCTGTGGTGACCCTTTTCTCCTTTCTTCCTTTTTGATTTTCTTCTTTCTTGAAATTCCCTACCAGGAGGGGTGACGTAATAAAATTGCGGAATTGAATATATAAAGCAATATCACAAAAATCAATCGCACAATGTACACAAAGAATTTTTAGGTGGAAACCCAAACCGGGTGAAAACCACCACCTAACCCTTTCGAGTTAGGATTTACCGATCAACCTAGTTGATCAAATCCACTAAACCGAATCACTTAAAACGAGGGTGATTCAACCTCAATACAACCACGCTACAAGTACGAGGGTAGCGTTCCTCAACCCCTTCTCTCCACGAGAAGGATTTTGTCCCACGAAGGAGACGGGAATTCGCAAAGCGAATACCCAACCAAATTACAAAGGTAAAATAAAACAACAAACCTATAGAGCCAACAGAGTAATAAACCTAAGCTTCTATAGGATTTAGGAAACTCCCCTTTGCAAGGAGTGCGTCGACGATGACGTGGGTGCGTGAGCCACGCGACGGCGCAACTTCGCTCTCGTAGACAACGGCGGGAGAGCGGGTGCGCAACGGCTGGATGCTCTCAAGATGTAGAACTTGAGCTTAGAGAGCAAGAGCTTCTTGGACACAAGAGTGTGAGAGTGTATAGCTAAGTGTGTCTTGTGTCTTTCTTAGTGTGTGTTTGTGTTGCAAGGGTTCCCCTCTATTTATAGAGGCCTTAGGAAGGCTTTGGAAGGCTTGGAAAAGCTTCCATAGCCGTTGGGAACAAAGCCCAAGAGAATCAGGCCGAAATCAGGACAATGATTACACTTGACAGGGTTATCAGACGTCTAAATATGGTATCAGACGTCTGGAAGGCCACTTTAAGACGTCTGATTACAAGGTCAGACGTCTGATTCTATGCGGGTTTCTCCCTGACTTGAATCAGATCTAAACAGGGTTTTTGTGCAAGTCCATCAGACGACATATAGGACGTCTGGTAATAAATCTGGACGTCTGGAAACCTACTTTTACTGTGAGAATTGATTTCCAAACGTTGCAACGGCTAGAAAATCTCTGAGAAGAGATTTTGGGTCAGCCGAGGCAAAACGGTCATTTATCAGACGTCTGGAAAGGCCTAAGGACGTCTGATAAGGCTCTAACGGTCATATTCTTGAGTGCCTGCTAAGCTAGCCAACGGTCCACTAATTGGACGTCTGGCAAAGTCATCAGACGTCTCCTAAGACGTCTGGTCTAAGGTCTGGACGTCTGAATTCATCAGACAGAACTAACTATGTCCAGCCTAACAGTTATCAGACGTCTGAAACAACAGTCAGACGTCTTAAAATGCTTTATCAGACGTCTGATTTGGGAATTAGACGTCTGGAAGTGCTGTTTGAACCCTATATTGGTTTTCTAAGTATTCTACAGAAAACCTAAGTATCCTAGGGTTGTGCCGGTGTTCCTAGGACTACTGTTAGGGTTCTTTGAGGCTCTTTAACATGAAATATCTAAGGAAATAAAGAGCAACAAAAGAAATGAAAAATACAACAAGTACAAAAGAAGGAAATCTATCCTATTCTTCATTTCCTTCCATCTTCAATCTTTCGCTCCACGTGAACCTCCTCTGTTTTCCGTCAAGCTCCTCCAATCCGTCCTGGATGCGAGCTCGAGTTCCGTCTAAACACGTCTTCATTTGCAATTGACCTGAAATCTAGGACTCAAATTGCAAATGTTAAATAACACGTGTTTTGTTATCATCAAAACAAATGATCGTGGTGCTCTAGCACCAACATTTCTTTCCTTACGGCTGCAGAGGCTTCTGCCTTCTCTTCCTCTCAGCTGCTAAGTCTTCCTTTCTTCTTCCTTCTTTTCTTCTTCTTCTCCTTTTCCTTCTGCTCTGGCCGTTCCTCTTCTTTCTTTCTCCTTCCTATCTTCTTCTTCTTCTTCTTTGCATCTTCTTTCTTTCTTCTTTAGCCTGCCTTCTTCTGCTCTGGCTGCTGCCCTTCCGTCGTCTGACTCGGTGCTCAGACAACTTAACTATGCGTTTGCTACAGTGCGGCTCTTCTTCTTTTCTTCAGCTCCTCTCCTTCCTTTCTTCTTCAGCAGCTGCTCAGTGCGGCTAAGTCTTCAGTCGCTCCTCCTCTCTTCTTCTTCCTTCGCCTACTTCTTCTTTTTCCTTCTTCCCTGCGTGCACACACAACGATCAGTGCAAAACCTACCCCTACCCCTTCCCCGCATCTCTCTCTCTTTGAATCTCTCTTTGGGAAAGCTCTCCCAGAGCTGGGTAATCGGGTTCGGGTTGCGCGCCCAGGACCAGGCCCACCGGCGTACGGTGGTGGGCGAGGAGTGCTTAGTCGGGTAGTCGGGTTCGGCCCAGACCTGCGGGGAGTGAGCGCGGGTGAGGGCGGGTGCGAGCGCGTGGTGCGTGGCGTGTCGGTGAGGGACCTGACCCCTGTGTATTGAAGGCGAACAGCTATATTCACCTTTTCAATTTAAGTGTGGGCGCGGGGCCACACACGAGGTGGGACTAAAGTCCCACCTCCAATATGAGCGCCTGCAAGCAAGAAGGCGCTGCCAATTGGGGCAACAACGAGCGTTCGCGACCCCAATCGTAAACCTGGGCGTGCTTACAGAATCACCCCACGCTGCCTGGGGCTCACACCTGGGCTGGAGGCATCCTAGAGCTGCTTGCGAAGGAGCTTCAGCAGCTCGTCAATGGCAGCGCGGAGGCGAAGACCTGAAATTATAAGGACAGCCTCACGGCCACATTAGACAACGTAGGGAGCCTCGCCGGAGTGTGGCGAAGGCAGTGCGAGGGTCAGCGAGGCACAAGAGTTCCTGTGGAGGTGTGCCTAGGGCAGACTGTGTGCGCGGAAATGGGTGTGTTCGGGGGGTGGTCGGGCGGTGAAGGGCGGTGAATGGAGTGGGGAAACGTTTGAGTGGAGTGAGGGGTAGCTTCTGGGCTTGTCGGTGAGGGGTGAAATGGTCTGTGGAGGTGGAGCGACCTCGCCGGAGATGGCGACCGGAGATGGAGTAGATGGGGGTGGAAGTGGCGGTCGGTGGGTTAAAGTGGTAAATTAGGAAGGGGAAAATATAAGGGAGAGAGAGAGGAAGATTCCTACCTACTTAGTCGACGAGGAGGGAGAGGAAGGCATCAGGCTCGTGCCTGCCGGAGCTGGGGACAAAGATGCCCAGGAGGGGGTTATCGGCGACGAGAAGGTCTGAGGATGCCAGCTGGTGCGGCCTGGTGCGGGAAGGCGGGGCAGAGTGGGCTCTGCTGCAGGTATGGCAGCAGAGTGACGAGGAGGAGGAGGGAGGATCGCCGGAAGCTTGGGCTGCCTAACCGGAGAGGGGAGAGACGAAATCTAGGGTTTCTCTCGGCCAAAACTAACTTGAAGGAGACGGCAGGCCCTGCCGCTCCTTAAATAGGCACTAGCGGGGAGAGGGAACCGAGGAGGCGACGTATCGTGCTCGCCGGAGATGGCCGGAAATGGACACCCATGCCTTTCGTGCATTTGCACGAGAGGAATGGTCGATTGCAGAGGTCAGGGGAGGGTCCCTGCGATAGAGGACGACGCAAGGAACCCCCCGCTCGTTCCTGAGGATGGGCGCCTTGCCCTACGCTGCGCCATCCTCCGCTCAAGGTCGCCGGAGGTATGGTGCTGCGCAGAAATGGCAGGGAAGACCGTTCTGCAAAGAACGACGAGAAAGTTAGGGGGCCTTTTGCAAGGATTTCAAAAGATGAGGCTCAAAAAGTAAATTAAGAGGACCAATTTGTAAAGTCAGTCAAGATGGTCTCTTCCTAGGCCCAAATTTTTATACCAGCCTAATTTGAACCTAAGGATTTTAATGGTGAAATTTTATTTTAGGTTAGACCATGTTTGACCGGTCAATTTGTGCAAAAACCTAAATTAAGTCATAAATTGGGCATGGTTCTCATTTTAGGTCAAAATAAGTTGTAAAGGCCAAATTGAAGGTTCTAAACCCTAGGGAATATTTTTCCATGAATTTTAGAAGGTTTAGTTGATTTTTATTCCACCTCGAACCTCGTGAATTAAAGTAGATTTGTTTTAGGGTTACAGAATGTCATTTAATTCCTAGAAGTTGTTATAACCCTTTTCAGATCAGATCATCCCACTTCCCTCCTTATTGAGCTCATTTGACCTTCATTTAGATCCTTAATTACCCTATTTGCGTACTGCATTGATGAAATTGCAGTTTTACCCCTTATGATTTGTCTTATTCTTTAACTCGGAATTCTCTGAGTTGAGACTCTCTTTAGGTCTTGTAGGAGCTTTTTCACACTCATTTGGATTAAATTATGCTAATTAGGGTTCATGATGAGGTTCTCATCACTGAGCAACTCATAAATCATGTGGATGCTTCTTACAGAGGTAAGTTCCTCAATAAAGATGTAGATAGTGTACATGATTTGTTTGAGGAAATGAGCGAGAATTTAATCAATCATGCCTCCATGGATACCTTTAACAGGTCCCAGCAGCCCAGATCAATTATCAATGAAGTCCATGACTCTCATTCATTTGATATGGAATTGATTTGTAACAAACTTGACAAGGTAGACTTGGTTGCTAAGAGAATGGAAGAGTGGATGCCTGGAAATTCTATGAATAACTCTCGATCCACTCAATCCCAAAATTCGGGATTCGATTCTTCGCGAGCTCTTTCTGGACGAGAGTTCGTGAATCAACTCGATGCAGCTCAACCTGTGAGTCAGCATTTTTCGGAACCTCACAGGTTCCAAACTGGGGCCTTTGATCCTAGTTTCTCTGATCCTTCCCTTTCTTTCTTTCCATCCTCACCCTATGAGGATGTCTGTGCTGTACAAGAGAACGTTAGATCCAACCCCTGCTCTAATGCTTATAATCCAAGTTGGAGAAACCACCCTAACTTCTCTTGGAAAAACCCAGGGCAACTGACCTAATTCCGACCCGGCAACTATGCTCCGCAACGACCAATGGGTCAGGGTCATGTGTATACTCAGGTGCCCCCAAATTAGGTCAATCTGCTAGCTTGGAATGCCCGTCAACCCATAGGATAGGCTGATTTGAACTAACAAATGGTAGAGATGCAAGGATCCATGCTCTAGCTCATGCAGCAAATGAAAACCTCGCTGGACAGCTTGCAGATTAGGCTCATTGCTAACCCTCATCAACCCGAATCTCTACCATCCCAACCCGTACCCAACCCGTGAAATATTCTGAATCCAGGTAACCAAGCCCATGGGTACGGAAATCAGAGGGACCCACACGCACATGCTCAGGTGGTTGAGCAGGGTCCCTCCTCTTCTTCTTCTGCAAATCAACAATTCCTGGCTAATCAAGTCCCTCCAATCTTTCCTAACCCTCCCCAAGACCCAAACTCTTATGCATCTGCAAATTTTGTCACCCTGAGGAGTGGTAAGCAGACTCAGGATCCACAACCATACTATTCTGATCTACTGAATCCTGAAGAACCTGAGGAGAGAAAGGAGAATTCTGGAGAAGAAATCAAGGCTCAGGAATCTGATTCCAAAGATCTGACTCATGTTTTTTTTCCTGAAGCCTTGATCAAATCAAAGAAGTCTGTTGATAGAAATGAGGAGCTTTTGCATATATTTAAGAATGTTGAGATAATATCCCGCTCCTCGATGCTATCAAGCATATATCGGCTTACGCGAGATTTTTAAAGGACTTATGTACACAAAAGTGTAAGTCGAGAGAATCTGTTCCAAGGAAGGTGGTATTCTCCGAGCAGGCTAGTTCTGTTATCCTACACCACCTCCCACAGAAAAAGAGAGATCCAGGTGCTTCGTTGATTTCTTGTGTCATCAGAGATTACACATTTGATAGAGCACTTTTGGATCTGGGTGCATCCATCAACCTAATTCCGACTTCTCTTTACGAGAAGTTTGGATTAGGTGAACTTCGGCCAACTTCAGTAACACTACAGTTAGCGGACCATTCGGTCATAAATCTGCGAGGCATTATTGAAAATGTTATAGTTAAGGTCAAGGATTTCTATTTTCCTGTAGATTTCCTTGTCCTTGACATGGATGTACCTGAAAATCTGAGGAACACGCCCATCATTTTGGGGCGTCCGTTCCTGGATACCGCTAAGGCCAACATTAACTGTGAAAGCGAAAGCATGGAAATCGCCTTTGGGGATCAACGAATGAAATTGGATAGTTTTAAGGCGATTAATAAATTGGAGGATTGTGGATTTATTGAGGAACTTGAGGAGGATAATGTAAACATTGAAACTTGTTTGATGGTTTCTTCAATTGAAAGTTCCTCCTTTGATGAAAAATTAGACCTGCAACCCTCTATGGCAGACCTACCATCTTCCGAAGAGTTATTGATTTTGTTCACTCACAACCTTTTCCTCTTGTTGAATCTTCAGCATCTTCCTTACCATCAATCATCAACCCGCCCTAGCTTGAACTGAAACCATTGCCTAAGAATTTGAAATATCAATTTTTAGGACCTCAGAAGATGCTCCCTGTAATTATCAGTTCTAAATTAACAAAGGAGCAAGAGATTAAATTGATTAAGGTCCTGAAGGAACACAAGGAGGCAATTGGTTGTACCATTCATGACCTTAGGGGGATCAAGCCATCTTACTGCAATCATAGAATATTCTTGGAAGATGGATCCCTCCCTTCTCGCCAGATGCAGAGGAGATTATATCCAAATATGAGAGAAGTGGTCAAAAAGGAAATCATTAAGTGGCTCGATGCAGGAATTATTTATCCAATCTCTGATAGTCCCTGGGTAACTCCCGTGCAGATTGTTCCGAAGAAAGTCGGGATTACCATTGTGACTAACGAGAGAGGAGAATCTGTCACAACTCATTCAGCTTCCTCTTGGAGGGTTTGTATTGATTACAGGAAGTTGATCACAGCCATGAAAAAGGATCATTTTCCCCTGCTTTTCATTGATCAAATCTTGGAAAGACTAGCCGGGCAGAAGTACTTCTGTTTTCTTGATGGCTACTCGGGATACAACCAAGTTCCTATCCATCTCGAGGATCAGGAAAAAACTGCTTTCACTTGTCCCTACGGAACCTTTGCTTTCCGTAGGATGCCTTTTGATTTATGGAATGCATTTGCGACTTTTCAAAGGTATATGTTAGCCATATTCTCTGACATGGTGGGAGAGTTTATGGAAGTCTTCATGGAAGATTTCTCTGTTTTTGGAGAATCGTTTGACTCTTGTTTGGCTAATCTGGAAATGATTCTTAAGCGATGTATCAAAACATAATTGGTCCTTAGCTGGGAAAAGAGTCATTTCATGACCCAAGAAGGCATCGTCTTGGGTCATGTAATCTCTGAATGGGGAATCGAAGTGGATAAAGCTAAGGTTGATGCTATCGCTAAACTTCCTCCTCCCACATATGTTAAACAAATCCAATCATTTCTTGGTCATGTGTGATTTTATAGAAAGTTCATCAAGGATTTCTCGAAGGTTGCTCGTCCCTTGAGCAATCTTCTTGCCAAAGAAACATCGTTTATTTTCGACGAATCATGCCGTAAGGCATTTGATTTCTTGAAAACGGCAGTCACTTGTGCTCCAGTGTTGCAACCACCAATTTGGACAGCCCCATTTGAGATCTTGATCAACGCTTCTGATTACACGGTCGGGGCTGTCTTGGGTCAGAAAATAGATAGAAAGCCCTCTGTCATCTACTATGCTAGTAAAACTCTAGATGAAGCTCAGAGGAATTACACTGTTACTGAAAAGGAATTACTAGCCGTAGTATTCGCTTTGGAAAAATTTAGGGCTTATCTCTTAGGGTCTCATGTTATCATCTATACCAACCACTCGGCCTTGAGACATCTCTTGGCCAAAAAGGATGCCAACCCCTGGCTTATTCGTTGGATTCTTCAGCTTCAAGAATTTGATCTTGAAATCAAGGATAAAACTGGGGTACAAAATGTGGTGGAGGATGATTTGTCGAGACTCCTAAGTGATTCTTCTCGTTCGGACATTCTGATTGATGACACTTTTCCAGATGAAGCTATCCTTACAGTTTCAGGTGTCCAAACCCCGTGGTTTGCTGACATTGTTAACTATTTGGCCGTTGGTCAAATCCCCTAGGATTGGATCAAGCAACAACGGGATAGACTTAAATCTGAGGCCAAATACTACTTATAGGAGGACCTTGAACTGTACCGCATCGGCTCTAATCAAATTATTCACCGATGTGTTCCGGAGAATGAATTCAACAATATAGTCAAGTTCTGCTATGCATCAGCGTGTGGTGGACATTTCTCCAGGAGAATGAATTCAAAAATTTTGCAATCTGGCTTCTATTAGCAGTCTTTATTTAAGGATGCTCAGAATTTCTCAAGGTCATGTTCTCGATGCCAGGCACTCAGGAGCATAACTAAGAGAGATATGATACCCCTAAACCCAATTCTTCCTGTCGAAATTTTCGATGTTTGGGGCATCGATTTCACGGGACCCTTTCTCCCTTCATTTTGACATCAATATATTCTTGTTACTGTTGATTATGTGTCCAAATGGATTGAGGCGATTCCCACCCGAACCAATGACAACAAGGTGGTCATCGATTTTGTCAAGGAAAATATCTTCAGTAGGTTCGGGATTCCGAGAGCCATCATCAGTGACGGTGGCACTCATTTTACTAATGCCCAATTCCGAAATTTGTTGGCCAAATACGGGGTTAATCATCGAATTTTTACACCTTACCATCCCCAGACGAATGGACAAGCCAAGATCTCCAATCGGGAGGTCAAGAGCATTCTGTAGAAAATGGTTAGACCTGATCGCAAGGACTAAACTCAAAAGCTTGAGGATGCTCTTTGGGCTTACTGTACGACGTATAAAACGCCCATCGGCATATCTCCGTTTCGTTTGGTGTATGGAAAGGCGTGCCATCTATCCGTAGAGATTGAACACAGGACATTCTGGGCAATCAAACAATGCAATTTAGATCTAAATTTAGGTAGGAAGACCAGGAAACTCCAACTATCTGAGTTGGAAGATCTTAGAAATGATGCATACGAGAATGCCAAGATCTACAAGGCTCGGACCAAAGCTCTACATGATCAATTAATTTCCCACAAGAGCTTTGAGCTGAACCAGAGGGTTTAGTTATTCGATTCTCGACTTAAGATCTTTCCTAGCAAACTTAGATCTAAATGGAATGACCCATTCATTATTGACCAGATTTTTCTAAATGGAGCTGTTTAGATCTCTGACCCAAAAACAGGTAACACATTTAAAGTCAACGGTCAATGTCTGAAGCCTGTTATTGACTGTACTCTTCCAGAACCCATCTCAAACATGGTTGCTCTAGCCATATTGTGACTTCTTTGGCTGGATTTCACCTAGCTGATGGCATTAAACTCAACAGTTGTACATATGACACAAAGTTAACACGAGCTTCATATTCAAGTGACATCTTTCATACTCTACCCTTTCTTTCATGTCTCTTTTTCAATGTGGACATTGCATCAGCTAGGCATGGGGGGGTGGATTCATTTTCTAATCATTTCATTAGCTTTGTGAAATTCTTGTAAATTGTATTTCTCTTCTTATTTATACATAAAAAAGAAAATTTGAATTAGGAAGGAATATTTGGACATTAGGACTTTTCAATATTAGGAAATATTACATTAGGATCTGAACACAAAGACCCTTCAGGTCTACAGACATAATCAGCCTGTGTATCCACTAAAATGTGAATTTATTTTTCGAGTCCTCACCAACCTGAATTCTATTGACTTATCAACCCGCCTTCTGATTTGAGGGAATATTAAGTCTAAAGCATCTACACTCTATCTTGTCACTGACTCGTTAATATGCGGTTCTAACGGAAATTGGGTATCTAATGAATCTTCTAGGGTGATATGGTTGGTAAGTTATCATGAGTAACAGCCCATAGGTAGGTTGTCCAGAGCCTAGTCACTGGCCCATTCTCTTGTTACTGCCTTTAGGTAAATCTTAGATTAGGGAAGCCACCTACTTAAAAAAAAAAAGTCAAAAAGAAAAGAAAAAGAAAAGGAGAAAACAAAAGAAAACAAAAGAAATAAGCCACACCTCGCCGTACGAGTATAGCCGGCAAGTTGTCGGTGGTAACAGCTCATCTACCGGTTGTCCAAAACCCAGCTCAATATATGCACTGAAAATTCCCAAAACACTTAGGAAGAAGTGGAGAAATAGAATAAACCAGGGAGATACACACTGGATTCACCCTTGTGTTGACCCCATAAAAATAAAAGTAGGGAGAAAGTTATCGGTTCTAAAGATATACTGATAACACCACGCAAGGGGGTAGTAATTAGGTTGAATATGGCCCATCTTTAGAATAAAAGGCACAACATAAAGTAGAATAGGAGCATTGCATGCATCAAGTACCAAGATTGCTTATAAACTGTATTAATGGCCATTTGTGTAAAGCATTTGTCAAAGCAGGCCTCAGATGAGCAATCGGACCGCACGGATGGATTCAGGACGACGAACGGAGTCTAACGGACTCAAAAGCGGCCAAATCCGACATCCGGAGCTCCCACAATGGGCCCAAGAAATCCTGACCGTTGATCTGGAGATCAACGGCCTAGAACGCGCCACGTCGCC
Organism: Thalassia testudinum; assembly: GCA_037157565.1. Taxonomy (NCBI): domain Eukaryota; kingdom Viridiplantae; phylum Streptophyta; class Magnoliopsida; order Alismatales; family Hydrocharitaceae; genus Thalassia; species Thalassia testudinum. Next base: position 62,287,150 of record JAZHRO010000054.1, read on the forward strand.
CCGCCCCCGCCGGCCGCACGCCCCCAAGCCAGCCAAGGACGCATCTCGGCCGTTGATCTTCGATCGAACGGCCGAGATCCGCGCGCTCGCCCGCGGTCGCCGCGACAAAGCGCGGGCGTGGCGCAACGGTTAGCGCGCACGCCCGCGTCGCGGCGACGCGCGTTCGATTCGCGCGGAGCGAAAATCATCTGCGGGCGAAGGGCGCGGCAAAATTGAGCCGCGCGATCAGAAGCGAGCGGCTAGGATCGCGCCACGCGGCGCGACGACAGCGCCCCACCTCCCACGCGCGCGCGCACGCCGGGCGGAAACGCGCGCGCGCACGCGCGCCCGAAGCGCGATCCTAGCGCAGGCGCGGGAGGATCTCAGCCGTCCGATCATCAATCGGACGGCTCTCGTTCGACGCCCACGGATCGCGCCTGAAGAGAGAGAGGGGCGGGCGGCTGACCGGCGGCAGAAGACCTTCACCGACGTATATGGAAGCGGTTTTAGCGACGTTCTGGATGTCGCTAAAGCACAGTCTTCTTTTAGGAAGCCCTTAACTCTATTTAAACCCCCTTCTACCACCATTCAAGGCATCCTCTCCCACTTGCAACTACTCCACTCCTCTCCTAGCTAGTCTTAGGCACTCTTGTAATCGCCGGAGACGACGAGCCGCCGACGGAGCCTCCTCCACCGCCGTGGCTGCCTCGTCGCTCTCCACTCTCTCTCTACCTCTCTCTCTCTCTTTTAAGCTTTCATTTACTTTTGTTGAAGCATGTATTTAATGTTGTAAACCATGAACTATGAATGCATGTTTAATGAAATTATTTTTCATTTAGTTGCCTTTTTAATTTCTGTTTAAAGTGCATGATCAAAACCAAGAGCTTTCTAACCCTAAACTCTCTCTATCTCTCGCTCTTCAAAACCGTTTCTTTCGCAAGCAAAACTCCGCCTTTTTCGTGACAACAAGTGGTAAACAAAATCCGATTTCCACGCCTCCCTGAGATCGACACTCGGACTCACCTCCGTTTACTTCTTTTAAAACCGACGTATCAAGTGCAACTATAACGACACCTCTTAACACACACGCACGAAGGCACGTCAGTTTTTGGCGCCGTTGCCGGGGAGGCAACGGATTTGTTTTATCACCTCCATTCCACCTTCATTCTCATATCGTCTAATGCCCTATTTTCCTTTTTACTTGATGGTTGCAGGAATTCGGCGCATGGACGGCGAAGCGACGCATTCCACTATGGTAGCAAGGAAGTAGGCGCCTCGAGGATCGATAGTAAGTACTCTCTCTCTCATTGTTTGCTTGCGTGAAAAAGCTAAAAAAATCATAAAAACTAAAAAAATTGGCGTGGTGAATGATTGCTTGACCCACATTCTTAACACACCACCCTACAAAAAATGTACACTCTAATATACTGGACAAATTCTTGGAGTGTTCTTTTCTTTTTCTCTTGAGTGGTGTTTGCGAAGCCACCGTGAGTTGACCTGGGCCGCATCACTCAACCCTAAAAACTAACTCATCTAATAGTAGCTGCACGATCTTTAGGATGAGTACACTAGGGTTTTTAGAGCCTCTACAAGATAAAAAGGAAATCTACTTTCACCAAGTTGTGTGTAGAACTTGACGTGCCCATTGAAACTTGTCTGAAAGCATTAAGACACGTCAACCCTAAAAAACACTAAAGTAAGGATGAAACATTAAAAGACACCACACCCTAAAAATTCTTGCTTTAAAACCCTGTTTTGTAGAAGCACACACCTTGAAAAGTGGAAAATTAAGAGGCATCACCCCAATCAACGCCTCATCACATTACCCTAAGCACAAGCACTATCCTAACCCGTTAAAACTGAGTAGACGTGCCCTAGGCAGGACTGAGTTAAGTCTCAAAAGGTGAGGTTTTGTTCGCTAGGCACTTGGCTTTCATTCCCTTGGTAGAATCTGGTGGCTAGGCTGCGGGGCAGTGTCAAACGACCGCGGTTGTGGGGTCTATGGAACCGGAGGCGCAAGCCAAAGGAAGAACCTTCCCTGCAATCCCCTCGTAATCAACCTGGCCAGATTAGCCTGGGGAAGGGGAGTCCAGTGCTTACGAACTTAATCAACCTTTGTGAGATTTCCAGGTCTCCTAAGGAGTACACCATAAGGACTAGGCTTGTTTGCTTTGTTGAGGACACAACTCTCTCGCATCTGTTCTTCCCGCATCCCTCCATTTCTTCCAAACCATGGATTTCAATGCCTATCCATCTTACCCAAACTACCCCCAACAGGATTTGTATGCTAACCCAAGTGGACCATACCCACAGCCTACTTGGGCTAACCAATCACCAAGTTGGGGATGCAACCTGGAATATCCCTCTTGGCCCAACTATGACCAAACCACACCAACCTCTTATTGGAATACACCCAACGTAGCCACCCAAGGGTACGATTCAAATCATGGGGCTCCATATCTCGATTGTCCTCACGATGCCTCCTCATTTAGGTCCGACCCGCTCTACTGTGATAGGACCTACACTTTAGGAGAACACCAAGAACCCTACCCATCTCAAGATAATAACCAAGAAAGGTCATCTGAATTCAACAACCTTGCCTACTTGACCTTTGGATTAGAAGGAGTTCTAGACAAATGGAAATCAAAAAATGATCAGAAATCTAGGCAAGCCCAGGATCATCAACCTCTGATTTGGTCCCCTGATGAAGAATCTGACTGGGAGGAGGACTTAGAACCTCAACTATTCTGGAGTAGGACCAAACAGAGAATGGTTCCTCTTGAAGAACTGGACCCTGAACATGATAGAATAGAGGACCCACCCAAGAACTTAAACACCAATATGGATTCTGATCCACAACCTCAACCATACTCTCTTAACCTGGATTTCAAGGAGGAAATCCAAAGGACACCAAATGACACCATGTCAATTCTTGATAACCTCCAGTTAGAACTACACAGACAGAATCAAGAATTGGTTAAAGGGCAACATGCCATGTTGGAGTTGTTCCAACAATTGGGGGAAGAAGGCCAAAGAAAGCTGTTGCATACAACGCCATTCATGGAATTCATAAAGCAAGGACCTACCATGATCAATTGGACTACACCTAGTCATCCTGATTTGGTTCAGTCCACCATTGATACCCCTCAGGAGTTGGATAGCTCAGTGGATAAGGACAGTAAGGATTCCTTGGAACACAATTTGGGGAGCATTGAGAACAAACATCAGGAGGAAACTGAGAAGGTGAGGGGAGAGACCTTGGAATCTGAATCTAATCGGCTCAAGACAAGTAATCCGGTGGGAGTAGCAGCCAACGTCGGAAATGGAGAATGGAGTTACAATTTCAAAGAAATTGATTATGAATCGGTTAGAATCCCCATCACAAATTTGGAGGAGGGACGAGAGAAAGAATATGATCTAGAGGATGAAATTGACCCTACCTCTAATGCAACCCCAAACAGTGAATCTGATACAAAGGAGGTTGAAGAAAATATTCTTGAGATCAAGGGCTTGGAGGGAATGAGCAATGAAATCATAGTTGCGGAAGAGATGAATTCGTCTTTGAAGAGAAGACTCATGCTTGGTTGTAGGGCTCAGTATGAAACTCTGGACTTTGTTACTTGCCCTACCAGAATAAAGATCCCGCAACCCGAATGCACTAGAATTGATACACTTTCGATGGATTACAATTTTATGGGGACACAAGCTGAATATAAGACCTACATCTTTAGTTTTTGGCATGTCATATTTGGGGTGCGTTCGTCCACAGCAACTTGTTTGCATGCCCACAAACTAAGAGAGGATCTGACACGGGCATGCATGATATATCTGTTACAGAATTCCCGCCCCTTAGGAACGGGACTCCACCACAACCTTATCCGCATCTGTGGACTTCTGATTTTAGGTCTGGTTAATTTTGAACATACCTTCTTGACCCAAGTCATTCCTGTTTGTGCACCGCCTAGCTGGAGGCGTTAAACTCAGCGCTTCCTGGGAGGCAACCCAGCGGATTCAGACTGATCTGGTAGTTTACGTCACTCAGGTACTATCTTTTTGAACCCTTCTACATCCATGCATCTGCCAATGAGGACATTGTCCAACTTAAGCATGGGGGGGATGGTAAATTGCATAATCCTGAGTTTAATTAATCAGTCTGAATGAATAAATTAATTGATTAAAAAAAAAAAAAAAAAAAAAATTGAATTTAGGAAGAAAAACTTAGGCATTAGAAACTTGTCAATAGTGGGAAATAATACAAAAAGAACTTAAACGCTTAGACTTTTCAGGCCTTCAGGCTTAATCAGCCCTAGTGTCCATTAAAATATGGATTTAGCGGCGAATCCTTGCAACTTTAAGCTATTCTAATCCACCTAATAAATAAGGTGATAAGTATACGACTTATCAACTCATCCTCTAACTCAGGAAAACTTTGAGTCTAAGCATCTGCACACATTTCTGCACATACTCACTTCTCGGAGATTTTGACAGAAATTGGGTAGCTAATGAACTCTCTAGGGTGGTATGGCTGGCAAGTTGTCGTGGGTAACAGCCCATTGGCAGGTTGTTCAGAACCCAGCCACAGGCCATTTCTTTTTCACTGCCTCTAGGTACATTTGAGATTAGGGAAGCCACCTACGTAAAAAAAATAATAATAAAAAAAAAAAAAAAAAAAAAAAGGAAAAGAAGAAAAGAAAATAAACCACACTTCACCGCACAAGTATGGCTGGCAAGTGATCGTGGGTAACAGCCCATTGGTCGGTTGTCCAGAGCCCAGCTCAATAATTGTACAAAAAAAAGAAGACCAAAAACACCTCAGGAAGAAGCGGGGAAGTAGTACAAGCCGGGGAGATATACACTGGAAAATCCTTGTGTTGACCCCAAGTAAAATGAACGCAGGGAGAAAGCTACCAATCGAACAAATACACCTTCAGGCAAAAATTTATTTTCTTTTCCGGTCACCTAGAGGCGTAGAAACTCGAAGTCTGTCTCAATTACCGTTAAGTAAGTCTATCACAACATTCACACCAAGATGCTTAGCACTTAGGGTTTTGACCGAGTTTTGGGTGGGTTGGGTAGCCGTAAAAAGTTACCAACCCACACTGAAATCTAAAAATTCTAAAAAGACATATATAGATATATACGTATACATAAGTATAGTTATATATATACAAAGCAAGGATTCGGGCGATTCGTATTTTGGCAGACACCCGGGCGCTGCTTAGTCTTTGTAGATTAAGATCTTCGTATAGTTCCTCTTATTGACAAGTAACGAAGTGCCTAAGCAATTACTTCTTGAATTCGCCAAAGAAATAAAGGCTAGAATAAACCTTGCTAGGGACTAGCAAGGAGTAAGCATGGGGGTATGATAACACCACGCAAGGGGGTAGTAATTAGGTTGAATATGGCCCATCTTTAGAATAAAAGGCACAACATAAAGTAGAATAGGAGCATTGCATGCATCAAGTACCAAGATTGCTTATAAACTGTATTAATGGCCATTTGTGTAAAGCATTTGTCAAAGCAGGCCTCAGATGAGCAATCGGACAGCACGGATGGATTCAGGACGACGAACGGAGTCTAACGGACTCAAAAGCGGCCAAATCCGACATCCGGAGCTCCCACAATGGGCCCAAGAAATCCTGACCGTTGATCTGGAGATCAACGGCCTAGAACGCGCCACGTTGCCCCGCCCCCGCCGGCCGCACGCCCCCAAGCCAGCCAAGGACGCATCTCGGCCGTTGATCTTCGATCGAACGGCCGAGATCCGCGCGCTCGCCCGCGGTCGCCGCGACAAAGCGCGGGCGTGGCGCAACGGTTAGCGCGCACGCCCGCGTCGCGGCGACGCGCGTTCGATTCGCGCGGAGCGAAAATCATCTGCGGGCGAAGGGCGCGGCAAAATTGAGCCGCGCGATCAGAAGCGAGCGGCTAGGATCGCGCCACGCGGCGCGACGACAGCGCCCCACCTCCCACGCGCGCGCGCACGCCGGGCGGAAACGCGCGCGCGCACGCGCGCCCGAAGCGCGATCCTAGCGCAGGCGCGGGAGGATCTCAGCCGTCCGATCATCAATCGGACGGCTCTCGTTCGACGCCCACGGATCGCGCCTGAAGAGAGAGAGGGGCGGGCGGCTGACCGGCGGCAGAAGACCTTCACCGACGTATATGGAAGCGGTTTTAGCGACGTTCTGGATGTCGCTAAAGCACAGTCTTCTTTTAGGAAGCCCTTAACTCTATTTAAACCCCCTTCTACCACCATTCAAGGCATCCTCTCCCACTTGCAACTACTCCACTCCTCTCCTAGCTAGTCTTAGGCACTCTTGTAATCGCCGGAGACGACGAGCCGCCGACGGAGCCTCCTCCACCGCCGTGGCTGCCTCGTCGCTCTCCACTCTCTCTCTACCTCTCTCTCTCTCTTTTAAGCTTTCATTTACTTTTGTTGAAGCATGTATTTAATGTTGTAAACCATGAACTATGAATGCATGTTTAATGAAATTGTTTTTCATTTAGTTGCCTTTTTAATTTCTGTTTAAAGTGCATGATCAAAACCAAGAGCTTTCTAACCCTAAACTCTCTCTATCTCTCGCTCTTCAAAACCGTTTCTTTCGCAAGCAAAACTCCGCCTTTTTCGTGACAAGTGGTAAACAAAATCCGATTTCCACGCCTCCCTGAGATCGACACTCGGACTCACCTCCGTTTACTTCTTTTAAAACCGACGTATCAAGTGCAACTATAACGACACCTCTTAACACACACGCACGAAGGCACGTCATATACCTTTAGGCAAAATTCTCTTTTTAAGGTCACCTAGAGGCGTAGAAATCTGAAGTCTGTTTTAACTGCCGATCAACGAGTCTATCATATTCACAATAAGATGCTTAAAACTTAGGGTTCTCATCAAATCTTGGCTGAGTTGAATGGCCGTAGAAAGCCACTCTTAAACCCTAAAACTCGAAAATCCAAAAAAATTATAGAAGAAAAAGAGAAAGAAAATTTTCTTTGAATAAGATGAGGGCTTGAGGCGGTCTGCATTTTGGCAAATACCCGGGTGCTGTTGTGTCTTTGAAAGTTCAGATCCTAAGTAAACATTTGTTTAATGATTGAAAATAACTTATACCCAAATAATCCAACCTAATTCTTTTATAAATAGCATATAGTTTTTGCTAGGGACTAGCGAAAGATAGGCATGGGGGTGTGATGTAAACATGTTTATATTACATAAGATGTCTATTTATGCATGTTCTTAAGCATAAAATTGCATTACATATTCTAAATATTGCATAGCATGCATCATCTTGTATTTAGATTAGTTCGAATAAAATGGAGGTTAATTGTCTCCTTTTATGTTCAAGGACAGGGAAAATTTTTATCAGGGCCTCGGATCAAAGATCCAACCATACAGATTTGATCAAGGCGATGATTGGAGTTCAGCGACTCCAAGATCGCACTAATCAGACATCTGTAGCATCAGATAGAGACCGAGGAACCCTAGAAGATCAAGGGCAAAGATGGTGTGAAACCACACTTCAGATGACAAATCTAACCGCATGGATGGATTCGGATCGATGATCGCAGCCTAACGACGTGAAAATCGACTTAATCCGACAACCATGGCACCATCTACATCATCCAGAAGATGGACGGCCAAGATGACGTCATGTGGCGCCATCTCGGCCACCCAAACCGACCCAGCTAATCTTGGAGACCACCGCACCCTTCCACCGCACGTTGGATCTTGGCCGTTGGATCGCCATCCAACGGCCATGGGCAGCCTCACCTCAAAACACCCACGCGCCTACTTCCCCACTGTAGCGCAACGAGTGAGAGCCTTATTGCGAACAAGAGGTGCGGGTTCGAAACCCCGCGAGCCTCAATTGAATGCAGGCCCTTGGGATGGCACTAATTGGGCCGTTAGATCTTGGATGAGCGGCTGCGAGGGCGGAGACGTGGCGCGCTCAGGGGCTGCGCTGCGCGGACATGGGATTTCACGTAGAGGCGTGATTAGATGAGGCACTGAGGTTGTCAAATCTCAGTTGTTCGATCTCACGATCGAACGGTCGAGATTTGATGAACGTGGGCGGTGCGGGAGGTGAGCAGGTGGCAGGCGCGGAACACATCGCCCACGACCTGGGCTTTAGTGACGCTTAATTCCGTCACTAAAGACCCCTTATTTAATATTTTGAAATTGCAAAGACCAAATTGCCCTCCCTCCTTGCAACTATAAAAGGAGACCCCCTCCATATGAAATTGGCATCCCTTCCTTCTCTTCTCTCCCTCTCCAAAGCTCAAGAGAAGCTTGTCCCACACCCGGGATGCTCCTCGAGAGATAAAGTCAAATTTTTGCCCTCATTTCGAAAGCGGATCCCGCGACGACGACGACATGCTGTCCCGTTCTCATTCCTCCTGCCTCAACCTCCTTCTTCCCGCTCCGTCCTTCTTCCAAGCGACATCTCTTCCGACTCATCCTCCAAGCAATCGTCGAAGAGGATAACTTCTTTCTCCCATTCCTCTTTTCAGCTTTCTAGAGTAGAATTTTCCTGCTTTCTAGTATAATAGATTTCTCACTTTCTAGTGTAATTCTTCTCTGATTTTATTGTATAAACATTTTGAAATATTAAGTGCATGTCTCTCTCTCTCCCTTTCTCTCTCATTTGTTCTAATTGTTAATATTGCTTCATTGTAATTACGTCACTTCGCTTTTCAACAAAAACTCTAAAAAAATATAATTGCAAATATAGATCTATGTAGCCTCCCTGAGTTCGACCCAGGATTTCTATTCCGGTATAAATTTTATTTGTTGAACACGAGTTCTTCGCTTTCAAACTACGACGACAGGTTTTTTTCAAAACCAAATACGATAGCGTAGTAACTCGTAGCTTCAACAAGGAGGAAAGGGTTTTTGTGCTCGAATCCCAGATGGCCATGCACGGAAGGGGCTTGTGAGTTTTTATAGACAAGTCCTGGAGCGAGCGAAGGCCGGAGCCTGCGAGATTTGCTCGACCGAACTCGCAATTTCCGCACCTTCTTTGACCGAAGATCATGGGCAGTAGAAGCGGTCGATGATGGTGAAACAACCACCAGAAGATGCGGAATGGCGAGAACAACTTCTCTTTAGGTGTCGAAGGCGGTCGTGGCTTGAGGTGGTCACACTTTGAGCTCCAAGCTCGGTGTGGAGCTCGATCAATGTTGGTCGAAGGTCGGTCGAGGAAGAAGACGGTTGACATCAGCGTGACGACAGTTGGGGACCAATATGTAAGATAAAAGACCTAAAAGTAATGGTTTTGGACCATATTGCCAAGATTTGAAAGTTGACGACTAAAATGTAAAGTAGGTGCAAGTAACGTTCAAATCGGTCCAACCTTTTATGGTAGCTTAATTAGAACATAGGAAATCTAATGGTAACCTCAATTTTGTGTTTTGATGTTGTTTATATGGTCAATTTATAATTTGACCCAAAATGTACCAAATTCTCGCCTATAATTCTATTTTAAGTCGAAACGGATTTCAATTATTAAATTGACTATTCCAAATCTTATAAAATATTTTAAATTAATTTTTAGATGGTTTGGATTACATTTATTTCCATCGAAACTATTTTAATTGAAGTAGAGTCGAAGTTAGTTATTTTAATTAAGGATTATCACTCAATTTGAATGAAAATCCTAAATTATTTAGTATCAACCCACTTTTAGGAAATTTAAGCTCAATTGACCTTTGATTAATCATAATTTTTCCCTCCAGCTATTTTTCATTTATAATTGTTCGTGAAAATTGTAGAATTAACCCTTTGTTCCGTTAATTCCTTTCTCTTCAGTCATGATTGAGTTATACCCTTTTAATATATTAATTAGGCAAATTTAAGCTTAGAACTTAGAGAAATTAAGTAAGATATAGTAGATGATGGCGATGCCATCATACCATTAACTTGCAAAGGTTATTGTGGCCAAATTAATGAGATTGTCAAAGTAAACTTCCAATATGATCGTAGACTGATAATGTTTAAGTGAGATTGGTTAATTGATGCTTTGTTTTCAACCAAGAAACAGGTTACAACCTAGATAAAAAACATGGTATTATCAACTTGAATTAGAATCGTCAAGTCCATTAGAGAATCGAACCTTTTGCTTTGGCTTTCCAAGTTGAACAAGTCTTCATGCAAGAATGAAGCAAGATGTGACAATGTTTGATATTGTTCAAGCAAAATCAATTCATTGTGAGAATTCAATGCAGGTGGAAAATTCAAGCAAGCTCATGTAAGGATTTAAAGATTTCTTTTTATTAGATTCGTGTAAAGCCTCTCCATAAAAATAATTCATAAAAGTAGCCTAGAGATAATTAGGTTTTATCATTTTGAAAAATTATGATTTTAAAAGTTGTATAAGAAACTTAGTTGCATTTGAAAATCCGCTCAAAGATTCACTTTGAAAATTGATTTCAAAGAGATGAATTTAGTATAATAACATTAGGTTAAATTAATTATTATTCTATTCAACCCTCCTAGTGTGTGCTTCAGATCCTATAGGTTTATCATAGGTGGTTGAGGTGTAGATAAAAGGAAGACGATGAAGAGGTGGTTGAGATGGAGGTGATCGGAGAACATAGAGGAGGAGGAAGTGCAAGTGGAGGAGTATCCATGCATTCATATAAGAAAATGAGAAAGAAAGAGGGCGAAGGAGTTATCTTAGTCGAAGATGCTGGGGAGCGAAGGGCAACAAAGATTGGGAGATCACCAAAGGAGACCACTGGTGAAGACCATGAACAAGGAGGATGAACAAAAGGGAGAATAACTCTTTGATCTAAGTTTTAAAGGAGGACAAAAAGGAGGGAGGAGGAGGTGATGTTACCTTCCCTTAGACCTTGCTAGAGGAAGCGAAGATGGAGGACGAGGAAGTGCAAGTAGTCATCAACATTGGTGAAGGAGAGGAAAGGAGAGGATAAAGAGGAAGCAAGTAGGGTGACCCCCAACATTAGAAAAGGTGAGGAGGAGAGGAAATGGATAAGAGGAGGGTAAGAATGGGGTTAGTGGCATAGATGTGTGATGTAGGGTTTAAGTTTTTAAAGGGAAAAAGTGAGATGCATGCAGTTTCTTTTCTTTATTTTTTTTGCAATTAATGAGAAAAGTTTTCCACTTGTTATAAACCAAAGGAAAATTCGAAAACCTTAAACATCAAATAAAGAGAAGGGCCTTTTTTCACGCACACCCCAAAAAAGCTTATGCCAACAATTTTGGGGGAAATCATTGGAATAAATCTGTCTAGCTATGGTTCAAATGAACTATTGAGAACATCCTGTTGCTAGAAACTAGATCTCTATAGTTAAGGCACAATCATTTGACTCTTGATCTAATATGAATATTAACACTATGAATGGCATATATTGATAGAGCTGGAGTCTCCAACTGCTTATCCAATCCATAGCTCAAAGCCATCACTTGTATGTTAGATGGAAGCTATTTATGCATCAGCCTTACTCATGCATATTGAACTAAATTGAAGGTGACAACCTATTGTAAAAGTGCCAAAGTTTGTAATTATCGCCGTTAAAAGCTTTCGAGGGAGCATAATATCTTATTGACCCCAATAAGGTTTATCTTGGAAGATGCCTTAGCATGGCACCTGTGATAAAATCAAGTTAGGAAAATGATTTATGGGATCAAACAAGTAGTTGTAACTTATCTTCAACTATTCCCTAAGCCCAAATCTAAAGGATTGTAGAAGGTAGGCTTAGGTCTAATATTAGAACTCGAGGGTCTACATGGGATAGTTAAAGCACATTGAGAGTGCACTAGTGATAGCTCCCTAGTTCACCTAGGATGTGACAAATATTTAGTAAATTGAGGTATCGATCCCTCCTAGGATGTAGCTTATTCTTGGTGTGAACGTAGCTAAATCTCTTGTTTACTTTTTACCTTTTTCCTGTATCTCGTCTTTTCTTTCTCTCTCCGTTAGAGGAATGAGCGATCCGTGATACCATCTCTCTATCTATTTATTATCTGTTATATTATATTATATCTATGAAGCACCGTAGAATCAGGCATTGTTCACTTGGCACGGTTCACTGTCCTGTTCAGCTATTTCATTGTGATTTCAAGATTCCACTGCCGCTCCCCTCCATCCCCCCATCTCCCTCTCCTGAAAGGTGATGTGACCCTCCGAAGCACAGAAATGAGATGTCCCCATTCTAACAGAGTCATCCTTTGTGATCCATTTGACAAGTTATGAAATAAGTTGAAAAAATAAAATAAATGATGAAATAAATTAATTAATTAATTTAAATATTTTGATATGTTAAAATTATTTTATAAAGAAAATAAAATAATTTTACATCAAATTAAATCTACTTAATCTAATATAAATAAAAAATAAATTAAATATTTAATCCATCAACCGAACACAAGTTTATTATTTGTTTACTTTGGTTGACAATTGACATCCATCTATCTATATCCATCCATATCAACAATCTCTGTGAAGTGTCGTAAACATGACACTGTTTGCGATGCTTTTTTTTACTTTGATTTTTGACAGCCATTGCATCTGTTGAAGATTTTGAGGTCTTTAAAAAAAATAAAAAAAACAATCACGGTGAACATGGACGATAAATATATTTCAAAACAAGAAATACAATTCTAACTTTCATCTTTTTTTATTCCTTCCATTTTTTTAACTCAATTGTAAATTTCGTTTATGTATCCTAAGTTTCCTCCTATCTTTTCAATTGATATTTTATTTACTTACCTAAATAATTATATCTTATGATTGCTTCTTTATATTAATGTAAGTACATAAGTGATGAAAAATAAATATGATTTTTGTTCGTCAATAAATGCATGACATCGTACAATCAAGCATTGTTCACTTTCATCGAGCAATGATTTCAAAAATCCACTCCCTGCACCCTCCATCCTCCTAAAGGTCCTGAGGTCTAGTTTATGATAGGAGATAACCTCTTTTTTTTTTTTTGACGTTATCCCCTATTAACAATGGGTGTTATCCGAATCAAAGTTTGGGTTGCTATCCCGTGTTAAGGGAACCTGTGTTCATTCACAGGTTGCTCGAACCCTCGTTCTAACCTTTGTTTTCTCTCTCTCCCACTGTCCCTGTGGCGATACTACTCTCCCAAAGATGTCCCTCCTCCGTGAGGGCACAAGACATAGCTCCCGCAGTGATTTCAGAAACCCCTCGTCACTTCTTTCTCTTCTTTGTTCTTCTTCTCCCTCTGTCTCACCTCCAACGAAAAGAACCCACCACTACCACTTCCAACAATCATGGTGAGGATCCATCATGTCAACCCCAACCTCGACCATCATCAACCTCCGATCCCCCTACAGCCAGCAACAACCCACGTGCAACTACAGCCAACAACAGCTCACGCGCAGCAGCATTGCAACAGGCTGCACACCACCAACACCCCGCTCCACCATCGCACCCTGCCGATGCTACCCCTTCGCCATGAGCACCCTACCGTCCGCGTGCAACCCACCTCCAACCTGCACCTTCGCTCGCACATCGCTTCCTCCTCATTGCGAGCTCCAACACACCAACAACCATCGCTAGCCACCACCCACTCCTCGCCGTCGCCGCCTCCGACCACCTTACTCCATGCCGTCACCACAAGTGGTTCCGCCATCCTCCAATCATCCTCCGACGAGTTCTTTACGATCAGCCATCACTCCATGTGTGTGAAAGTTCCCTACTAGGAGGGGTGACGTAATAATATGCGGAAATAAAATATAAAGCAATCTCACAAAAATAAGCAATCACAAAATGTACACAGGAATTTTTAGGTGGAAACCCAAACCGGGTGAAAACCACCACCTAACCCTCTCGAGTTAGGATTTTCCGATCAACCAAGTTGATCAAAATCCACTAAACGAATCACTTTAAACGAGGGTGATTCAACCTCAGTACAACCACGCTACAAGTACGAGGGTAGCGTTCCTCAACCCCTTCTCTCCACGAGAAGGATTTTGTCACACGAAGGAGACGGGAATTCGCAAAGCGAATACCCAACCAAAAGACAAAGATAAAGTAAAACAACAGTCCTATAGAGCCAACAAAATTAAACCTAGCTTCTATAGGAAATAGGAAACTCCCCTTTGCAAGGAGTGCGTCGACGATGACGCGGTGCGTGTGCCACGCGATGGCGCTACGTCGCTCTCGTTATCAACGCCGGGAGAGCGGGTGCGCAACGGTTGAATGCTCTCAAGAAAATGGAGCTTGAGCTTGGAGAGCAAGAGAGTCTTTTCTTTGGACACAAAAGGTTTGAAAATGTATTGCAAGGTGTGTGTCTTAGTGTGTATATGTATGTTTCTAAGTGTATCTCTTGTGTTTGTGTTACAAAGGTTCCCCTCTATTTATAGAGGCCTTAGGAAGGCTTTGGAAGGCTTGGAAAAGCTTCCATAGCCGTTGGGTGCAAAGCCCAAGAGAATCAGGCCGAAATCAGGACAATGATTGCATTTGACAGGGTTATCAGACGTCTAACTCTGGCATCAGACGTCTGGAAGGCCACTTTAAGACGTCTGATCTCAAGGTCAGACGTCTGATTCTATGCGGGTTTCTCCCTGACTTGAATCAGATCTAAACAGGGTTTTTGTGCAAGTCCATCAGACGACATACAGGACGTCTGGCATTATGTCTGGACGTCTGGAAACCTACTTTTACTGTGGGAATTGATTTCCAAACGTTGCAACGGCTAGAAAATCTCTGAGAAGAGATTTTGGGTCAGCCGAGGCAAAACGGTCATTTATCAGACGTCTGTAAAGTCCTATGGACGTCTGATAAGACTCTAACGGTCATAATCTTGAGTGTTTTCTAAGCCAGCCAACGGTCCACTAATTGGACGTCTGGCAAAGTCATCAGACGTCTCCTAAGACGTCTGGTCTAAGGTCTGGACGTCTGAATTCATCAGACAGAACTAACTATGTCCAGCCTAACAGTTATCAGACGTCTGAAACAACAGTCAGACGTCTTAAAATACTTTATCAGACGTCTGATTTTTGTATTAGACGTCTGGAAATGCTGTTTGAGCCCTATATTGGTTTTCTAAGTATTCTACAGAAAACCTAAGTATCCTAGGGTTGTGCAGGTGTTCCTAGGACTATTTTTAGGGTACTTTGAGGCTCTTTAACATAATGTTCTAAGGAATCAAAAAGAGCAAGAAAATAAATACAAGAGATACATGAAAGGATAAAAAAGAATCTATCCTATTCTTCTTGTCTTCCATCTCCAATCTTTCGCTCCACGCGAACCTCCTTTGTTTTCCGTCAAGCTCCTCCAATCCGTCCTGGATGCGAGCTCGAATTCCGTCTAAACACGTCCTCATTTGCAATTGACCTGAAATCTAGGACTCAAATTGCAAATGTTAAATAACACGTGTTTTGTTATCATCAAAACAAATGATCGTGGTGCTCTAGCACCAACAATCTCCCCCTTTTTGATGATGACAAAATCGTAAATAATAATGCATAAAAATCCTCCCCCTTTTTGACATTATCAAAAAGGTTTAATTGATTTTACATTTCCTATAACTCCCCCTTAAAACATGCTCTTCTATGAGTTTCTTTTAACAAAGGTAATATCCTCCCCCTTTTTGTAACAATGCGATAGCTATTATTTTTCTCCCCCTTTCTAAAGGAAATTTAGCTACCTTACATCTCCCCCTTAAAAATTGACAATTAGCTCATCATTTTTTAACTCCCCCTATCTAAATGCTTATGATAATAAGATAGGGTTAAGAATTTTTACCTCACCTACCATGGCCAATAAAATGGCCCGAATGGTGGTGGTGGATGCCACATCGGATGGGGCTCCCATCCGTAGCTTGGAGGCCCGGGCATCGGCGCCGGTCTCCAATCTGGTGGTCGACGTGCGGCGGGTCCGTCGTTTGTTCGCCGTCTCGTCGGTCTTCTTGTTCTCCTCCTTGGTTCTCCCAATTCGAGTTGACCAGCCTTGAGCTTGTAGGTCCAGTCCCTTATGTTGTAATTATCCCTGAACCCTACAAAACAAGATTCTAATTCTTTTTTTGGTATCCAAGTGGGCTTGGATCCGGATTTGTTAGAAGGTCTCCTTGATGGAGATCCTTTCTCAACCTTAGGGCTATAAAAATCATCTACTTTATTGATTAGTTTGTTAGAATTTTCCCTAAGACATGCAATTTCTTTTTCTATAGTATTCATCTTAGTCTTTAAATCAAAAATTTCTATTTTTAGACTAACATTTTCCTCAATCAATTTATTATTTTCATTGATGAGGTTATGATTTTCTAATAACAGGTTATTATCCTTAGGACTAGTTTCTATATCCTTGAGTTGTTTTTCTAACCTATCATTTTCATTTCTAAGAAAACTAAGGTTCTTTTTAATGCTTTTATTTTCTACCCTAAGTGATTTACTAATCTCAAAAAGTTCATTAAATGCTTCTTGAAGATCGAGATTTACCTCGTTGTCGCTGTCGTCGCTTCCACTTTCGCTGTCGCTGTTGGTTCCTCTGGCCATGAAACCAAAGCAAGCGGTTTCTTCTTCTTCTTCTTCTTCTTCCTCCGAGCTTGTCTCCTCATGAGTGCCTTCCAACCTCCTCCATATCTCGTGGGCGGTGGTGCACTCTTTGATTTTCTCGAACTCTTTCGGACTCAATGCGCAATACAGGGCATTCATTGCCTTTGCGTTGAGTGAAAGATCTTGAATCTGCAGCTGCGAGTAGCCTCCCGCGGGTTTTTCTGGGATGTCGAAAGGCGTCTCGCATCTGGCCCAGACTGTGAAATCGGTGGCTTGAAGCCACGTCTTCATCCGCAACTTCCAGTAGGGGTAGTTGCTCCCGTCGAAGAACGGCGGACGGGTTGTGGACTGCCCCTCGGAAATCCTGCTTGTGGAACAGCTTCCCTCCATTTGATCTCTTGCCGGGTTGTTACGCCGAAACAGCAAGACCTGCTCTGATACCAATTGAAAGTTCCCTACTAGGAGGGGTGACGTAATAATATGCGGAAATAAAATATAAAGCAATCTCACAAAAATAAGCAATCACAAAATGTACACAGGAATTTTTAGGTGGAAACCCAAACCGGGTGAAAACCACCACCTAACCCTCTCGAGTTAGGATTTTCCGATCAACCAAGTTGATCAAAATCCACTAAACGAATCACTTTAAACGAGGGTGATTCAACCTCAGTACAACCACGCTACAAGTACGAGGGTAGCGTTCCTCAACCCCTTCTCTCCACGAGAAGGATTTTGTCACACGAAGGAGACGGGAATTCGCAAAGCGAATACCCAACCAAAAGACAAAGATAAAGTAAAACAACAGTCCTATAGAGCCAACAAAATTAAACCTAGCTTCTATAGGAAATAGGAAACTCCCCTTTGCAAGGAGTGCGTCGACGATGACGCGGTGCGTGTGCCACGCGATGGCGCTACGTCGCTCTCGTTATCAACGCCGGGAGAGCGGGTGCGCAACGGTTGAATGCTCTCAAGAAAATGGAGCTTGAGCTTGGAGAGCAAGAGAGTCTTTTCTTTGGACACAAAAGGTTTGAAAATGTATTGCAAGGTGTGTGTCTTAGTGTGTATATGTATGTTTCTAAGTGTATCTCTTGTGTTTGTGTTACAAAGGTTCCCCTCTATTTATAGAGGCCTTAGGAAGGCTTTGGAAGGCTTGGAAAAGCTTCCATAGCCGTTGGGTGCAAAGCCCAAGAGAATCAGGCCGAAATCAGGACAATGATTGCATTTGACAGGGTTATCAGACGTCTAACTCTGGCATCAGACGTCTGGAAGGC
The DNA here is from genome assembly GCA_037157565.1 of Thalassia testudinum. Classification (NCBI taxonomy): domain Eukaryota; kingdom Viridiplantae; phylum Streptophyta; class Magnoliopsida; order Alismatales; family Hydrocharitaceae; genus Thalassia; species Thalassia testudinum. Next base: position 62,304,889 of record JAZHRO010000054.1, read on the forward strand.
CACTTTAAGACGTCTGATCTCAAGGTCAGACGTCTGATTCTATGCGGGTTTCTCCCTGACTTGAATCAGATCTAAACAGGGTTTTTGTGCAAGTCCATCAGACGACATACAGGACGTCTGGCATTATGTCTGGACGTCTGGAAACCTACTTTTACTGTGGGAATTGATTTCCAAACGTTGCAACGGCTAGAAAATCTCTGAGAAGAGATTTTGGGTCAGCCGAGGCAAAACGGTCATTTATCAGACGTCTGTAAAGTCCTATGGACGTCTGATAAGACTCTAACGGTCATAATCTTGAGTGTTTTCTAAGCCAGCCAACGGTCCACTAATTGGACGTCTGGCAAAGTCATCAGACGTCTCCTAAGACGTCTGGTCTAAGGTCTGGACGTCTGAATTCATCAGACAGAACTAACTATGTCCAGCCTAACAGTTATCAGACGTCTGAAACAACAGTCAGACGTCTTAAAATACTTTATCAGACGTCTGATTTTTGTATTAGACGTCTGGAAATGCTGTTTGAGCCCTATATTGGTTTTCTAAGTATTCTACAGAAAACCTAAGTATCCTAGGGTTGTGCAGGTGTTCCTAGGACTATTTTTAGGGTACTTTGAGGCTCTTTAACATAATGTTCTAAGGAATCAAAAAGAGCAAGAAAATAAATACAAGAGATACATGAAAGGATAAAAAAGAATCTATCCTATTCTTCTTGTCTTCCATCTCCAATCTTTCGCTCCACGCGAACCTCCTTTGTTTTCCGTCAAGCTCCTCCAATCCGTCCTGGATGCGAGCTCGAATTCCGTCTAAACACGTCCTCATTTGCAATTGACCTGAAATCTAGGACTCAAATTGCAAATGTTAAATAACACGTGTTTTGTTATCATCAAAACAAATGATCGTGGTGCTCTAGCACCAACAATCTCCCCCTTTTTGATGATGACAAAATCGTAAATAATAATGCATAAAAATCCTCCCCCTTTTTGACATTATCAAAAAGGTTTAATTGATTTTACATTTCCTATAACTCCCCCTTAAAACATGCTCTTCTATGAGTTTCTTTTAACAAAGGTAATATCCTCCCCCTTTTTGTAACAATGCGATAGCTATTATTTTTCTCCCCCTTTCTAAAGGAAATTTAGCTACCTTACATCTCCCCCTTAAAAATTGACAATTAGCTCATCATTTTTTAACTCCCCCTATCTAAATGCTTATGATAATAAGATAGGGTTAAGAATTTTTACCTCACCTACCATGGCCAATAAAATGGCCCGAATGGTGGTGGTGGATGCCACATCGGATGGGGCTCCCATCCGTAGCTTGGAGGCCCGGGCATCGGCGCCGGTCTCCAATCTGGTGGTCGACGTGCGGCGGGTCCGTCGTTTGTTCGCCGTCTCGTCGGTCTTCTTGTTCTCCTCCTTGGTTCTCCCAATTCGAGTTGACCAGCCTTGAGCTTGTAGGTCCAGTCCCTTATGTTGTAATTATCCCTGAACCCTACAAAACAAGATTCTAATTCTTTTTTTGGTATCCAAGTGGGCTTGGATCCGGATTTGTTAGAAGGTCTCCTTGATGGAGATCCTTTCTCAACCTTAGGGCTATAAAAATCATCTACTTTATTGATTAGTTTGTTAGAGTTTTCCCTAAGACATGCAATTTCTTTTTCTATAGTATTCATCTTAGTCTTTAAATCAAAAATTTCTATTTTTAGACTAACATTTTCCTCAATCAATTTATTATTTTCATTGATGAGGTTATGATTTTCTAATAACAGGTTATTATCCTTAGGACTAGTTTCTATATCCTTGAGTTGTTTTTCTAACCTATCATTTTCATTTCTAAGAAAACTAAGGTTCTTTTTAATGCTTTTATTTTCTACCCTAAGTGATTTACTAATCTCAAAAAGTTCATTAAATGCTTCTTGAAGATCGAGATTTACCTCGTTGTCGCTGTCGTCGCTTCCACTTTCGCTGTCGCTGTTGGTTCCTCTGGCCATGAAACCAAAGCAAGCGGTTTCTTCTTCTTCTTCTTCTTCTTCCTCCGAGCTTGTCTCCTCATGAGTGCCTTCCAACCTCCTCCATATCTCGTGGGCGGTGGTGCACTCTTTGATTTTCTCGAACTCTTTCGGACTCAATGCGCAATACAGGGCATTCATTGCCTTTGCGTTGAGTGAAAGATCTTGAATCTGCAGCTGCGAGTAGCCTCCCGCGGGTTTTTCTGGGATGTCGAAAGGCGTCTCGCATCTGGCCCAGACTGTGAAATCGGTGGCTTGAAGCCACGTCTTCATCCGCAACTTCCAGTAGGGGTAGTTGCTCCCGTCGAAGAACGGCGGACGGGTTGTGGACTGCCCCTCGGAAATCCTGCTTGTGGAACAGCTTCCCTCCATTTGATCTCTTGCCGGGTTGTTACGCCGAAACAGCAAGACCTGCTCTGATACCAATTGAAAGTTCCCTACTAGGAGGGGTGACGTAATAATATGCGGAAATAAAATATAAAGCAATCTCACAAAAATAAGCAATCACAAAATGTACACAGGAATTTTTAGGTGGAAACCCAAACCGGGTGAAAACCACCACCTAACCCTCTCGAGTTAGGATTTTCCGATCAACCAAGTTGATCAAAATCCACTAAACGAATCACTTTAAACGAGGGTGATTCAACCTCAGTACAACCACGCTACAAGTACGAGGGTAGCGTTCCTCAACCCCTTCTCTCCACGAGAAGGATTTTGTCACACGAAGGAGACGGGAATTCGCAAAGCGAATACCCAACCAAAAGACAAAGATAAAGTAAAACAACAGTCCTATAGAGCCAACAAAATTAAACCTAGCTTCTATAGGAAATAGGAAACTCCCCTTTGCAAGGAGTGCGTCGACGATGACGCGGTGCGTGTGCCACGCGATGGCGCTACGTCGCTCTCGTTATCAACGCCGGGAGAGCGGGTGCGCAACGGTTGAATGCTCTCAAGAAAATGGAGCTTGAGCTTGGAGAGCAAGAGAGTCTTTTCTTTGGACACAAAAGGTTTGAAAATGTATTGCAAGGTGTGTGTCTTAGTGTGTATATGTATGTTTCTAAGTGTATCTCTTGTGTTTGTGTTACAAAGGTTCCCCTCTATTTATAGAGGCCTTAGGAAGGCTTTGGAAGGCTTGGAAAAGCTTCCATAGCCGTTGGGTGCAAAGCCCAAGAGAATCAGGCCGAAATCAGGACAATGATTGCATTTGACAGGGTTATCAGACGTCTAACTCTGGCATCAGACGTCTGGAAGGCCACTTTAAGACGTCTGATCTCAAGGTCAGACGTCTGATTCTATGCGGGTTTCTCCCTGACTTGAATCAGATCTAAACAGGGTTTTTGTGCAAGTCCATCAGACGACATACAGGACGTCTGGCATTATGTCTGGACGTCTGGAAACCTACTTTTACTGTGGGAATTGATTTCCAAACGTTGCAACGGCTAGAAAATCTCTGAGAAGAGATTTTGGGTCAGCCGAGGCAAAACGGTCATTTATCAGACGTCTGTAAAGTCCTATGGACGTCTGATAAGACTCTAACGGTCATAATCTTGAGTGTTTTCTAAGCCAGCCAACGGTCCACTAATTGGACGTCTGGCAAAGTCATCAGACGTCTCCTAAGACGTCTGGTCTAAGGTCTGGACGTCTGAATTCATCAGACAGAACTAACTATGTCCAGCCTAACAGTTATCAGACGTCTGAAACAACAGTCAGACGTCTTAAAATACTTTATCAGACGTCTGATTTTTGTATTAGACGTCTGGAAATGCTGTTTGAGCCCTGTATTGGTTTTCTAAGTATTCTACAGAAAACCTAAGTATCCTAGGGTTGTGCAGGTGTTCCTAGGACTATTTTTAGGGTACTTTGAGGCTCTTTAACATAATGTTCTAAGGAATCAAAAAGAGCAAGAAAATAAATACAAGAGATACATGAAAGGATAAAAAAGAATCTATCCTATTCTTCTTGTCTTCCATCTCCAATCTTTCGCTCCACGCGAACCTCCTTTGTTTTCCGTCAAGCTCCTCCAATCCGTCCTGGATGCGAGCTCGAATTCCGTCTAAACACGTCCTCATTTGCAATTGACCTGAAATCTAGGACTCAAATTGCAAATGTTAAATAACACGTGTTTTGTTATCATCAAAACAAATGATCGTGGTGCTCTAGCACCAACAATCTCCCCCTTTTTGATGATGACAAAATCGTAAATAATAATGCATAAAAATCCTCCCCCTTTTTGACATTATCAAAAAGGTTTAATTGATTTTACATTTCCTATAACTCCCCCTTAAAACATGCTCTTCTATGAGTTTCTTTTAACAAAGGTAATATCCTCTCCCTTTTTGTAACAATGCGATAGCTATTATTTTTCTCCCCCTTTCTAAAGGAAATTTAGCTACCTTACATCTCCCCCTTAAAAATTGACAATTAGCTCATCATTTTTTAACTCCCCCTATCTAAATGCTTATGATAATAAGATAGGGTTAAGAATTTTTACCTCACCTACCATGGCCAATAAAATGGCCCGAATGGTGGTGGTGGATGCCACATCGGATGGGGCTCCCATCTGTAGCTTGGAGGCCCGGGCATCGGCGCCGGTCTCCAATCTGGTGGTCGACGTGCGGCGGGTCCGTCGTTTGTTCGCCATCTCGTCGGTCTTCTTGTTCTCCTCCTTGGTTCTCCCAATTCGAGTTGACCAGCCTTGAGCTTGTAGGTCCAGTCCCTTATGTTGTAATTATCCCTGAACCCTACAAAACAAGATTCTAATTCTTTTTTTGGTATCCAAGTGGGCTTGGATCCGGATTTGTTAGAAGGTCTCCTTGATGGAGATCCTTTCTCAACCTTAGGGCTATAAAAATCATCTACTTTATTGATTAGTTTGTTAGAGTTTTCCCTAAGACATGCAATTTCTTTTTCTATAGTATTCATCTTAGTCTTTAAATCAAAAATTTCTATTTTTAGACTAACATTTTCCTCAATCAATTTATTATTTTCATTGATGAGGTTATGATTTTCTAATAACAGGTTATTATCCTTAGGACTAGTTTCTATATCCTTGAGTTGTTTTTCTAACCTATCATTTTCATTTCTAAGAAAACTAAGGTTCTTTTTAATGCTTTTATTTTCTACCCTAAGTGATTTACTAATCTCAAAAAGTTCATTAAATGCTTCTTGAAGATCGAGATTTACCTCGTTGTCGCTGTCGTCGCTTCCACTTTCGCTGTCGCTGTTGGTTCCTCTGGCCATGAAACCAAAGCAAGCGGTTTCTTCTTCTTCTTCTTCTTCTTCCTCCGAGCTTGTCTCCTCATGAGTGCCTTCCAACCTCCTCCATATCTCGTGGGCGGTGGTGCACTCTTTGATTTTCTCGAACTCTTTCGGACTCAATGCGCAATACAGGGCATTCATTGCCTTTGCGTTGAGTGAAAGATCTTGAATCTGCAGCTGCGAGTAGCCTCCCGCGGGTTTTTCTGGGATGTCGAAAGGCGTCTCGCATCTGGCCCAGACTGTGAAATCGGTGGCTTGAAGCCACGTCTTCATCCGCAACTTCCAGTAGGGGTAGTTGCTCCCGTCGAAGAACGGCGGACGGGTTGTGGACTGCCCCTCGGAAATCCTGCTTGTGGAACAGCTTCCCTCCATTTGATCTCTTGCCGGGTTGTTACGCCGAAACAGCAAGACCTGCTCTGATACCAATTGAAAGTTCCCTACTAGGAGGGGTGACGTAATAATATGCGGAAATAAAATATAAAGCAATCTCACAAAAATAAGCAATCACAAAATGTACACAGGAATTTTTAGGTGGAAACCCAAACCGGGTGAAAACCACCACCTAACCCTCTCGAGTTAGGATTTTCCGATCAACCAAGTTGATCAAAATCCACTAAACGAATCACTTTAAACGAGGGTGATTCAACCTCAGTACAACCACGCTACAAGTACGAGGGTAGCGTTCCTCAACCCCTTCTCTCCACGAGAAGGATTTTGTCACACGAAGGAGACGGGAATTCGCAAAGCGAATACCCAACCAAAAGACAAAGATAAAGTAAAACAACAGTCCTATAGAGCCAACAAAATTAAACCTAGCTTCTATAGGAAATAGGAAACTCCCCTTTGCAAGGAGTGCGTCGACGATGACGCGGTGCGTGTGCCACGCGATGGCGCTACGTCGCTCTCGTTATCAACGCCGGGAGAGCGGGTGCGCAACGGTTGAATGCTCTCAAGAAAATGGAGCTTGAGCTTGGAGAGCAAGAGAGTCTTTTCTTTGGACACAAAAGGTTTGAAAATGTATTGCAAGGTGTGTGTCTTAGTGTGTATATGTATGTTTCTAAGTGTATCTCTTGTGTTTGTGTTACAAAGGTTCCCCTCTATTTATAGAGGCCTTAGGAAGGCTTTGGAAGGCTTGGAAAAGCTTCCATAGCCGTTGGGTGCAAAGCCCAAGAGAATCAGGCCGAAATCAGGACAATGATTGCATTTGACAGGGTTATCAGACGTCTAACTCTGGCATCAGACGTCTGGAAGGCCACTTTAAGACGTCTGATCTCAAGGTCAGACGTCTGATTCTATGCGGGTTTCTCCCTGACTTGAATCAGATCTAAACAGGGTTTTTGTGCAAGTCCATCAGACGACATACAGGACGTCTGGCATTATGTCTGGACGTCTGGAAACCTACTTTTACTGTGGGAATTGATTTCCAAACGTTGCAACGGCTAGAAAATCTCTGAGAAGAGATTTTGGGTCAGCCGAGGCAAAACGGTCATTTATCAGACGTCTGTAAAGTCCTATGGACGTCTGATAAGACTCTAACGGTCATAATCTTGAGTGTTTTCTAAGCCAGCCAACGGTCCACTAATTGGACGTCTGGCAAAGTCATCAGACGTCTCCTAAGACGTCTGGTCTAAGGTCTGGACGTCTGAATTCATCAGACAGAACTAACTATGTCCAGCCTAACAGTTATCAGACGTCTGAAACAACAGTCAGACGTCTTAAAATACTTTATCAGACGTCTGATTTTTGTATTAGACGTCTGGAAATGCTGTTTGAGCCCTGTATTGGTTTTCTAAGTATTCTACAGAAAACCTAAGTATCCTAGGGTTGTGCAGGTGTTCCTAGGACTATTTTTAGGGTACTTTGAGGCTCTTTAACATAATGTTCTAAGGAATCAAAAAGAGCAAGAAAATAAATACAAGAGATACATGAAAGGATAAAAAAGAATCTATCCTATTCTTCTTGTCTTCCATCTCCAATCTTTCGCTCCACGCGAACCTCCTTTGTTTTCCGTCAAGCTCCTCCAATCCGTCCTGGATGCGAGCTCGAATTCCGTCTAAACACGTCCTCATTTGCAATTGACCTGAAATCTAGGACTCAAATTGCAAATGTTAAATAACACGTGTTTTGTTATCATCAAAACAAATGATCGTGGTGCTCTAGCACCAACAATCTCCCCCTTTTTGATGATGACAAAATCGTAAATAATAATGCATAAAAATCCTCCCCCTTTTTGACATTATCAAAAAGGTTTAATTGATTTTACATTTCCTATAACTCCCCCTTAAAACATGCTCTTCTATGAGTTTCTTTTAACAAAGGTAATATCCTCCCCCTTTTTGTAACAATGCGATAGCTATTATTTTTCTCCCCCTTTCTAAAGGAAATTTAGCTACCTTACATCTCCCCCTTAAAAATTGACAATTAGCTCATCATTTTTTAACTCCCCCTATCTAAATGCTTATGATAATAAGATAGGGTTAAGAATTTTTACCTCACCTACCATGGCCAATAAAATGGCCCGAATGGTGGTGGTGGATGCCACATCGGATGGGGCTCCCATCTGTAGCTTGGAGGCCCGGGCATCGGCGCCGGTCTCCAATCTGGTGGTCGACGTGCGGCGGGTCCGTCGTTTGTTCGCCATCTCGTCGGTCTTCTTGTTCTCCTCCTTGGTTCTCCCAATTCGAGTTGACCAGCCTTGAGCTTGTAGGTCCAGTCCCTTATGTTGTAATTATCCCTGAACCCTACAAAACAAGATTCTAATTCTTTTTTTGGTATCCAAGTGGGCTTGGATCCGGATTTGTTAGAAGGTCTCCTTGATGGAGATCCTTTCTCAACCTTAGGGCTATAAAAATCATCTACTTTATTGATTAGTTTGTTAGAGTTTTCCCTAAGACATGCAATTTCTTTTTCTATAGTATTCATCTTAGTCTTTAAATCAAAAATTTCTATTTTTAGACTAACATTTTCCTCAATCAATTTATTATTTTCATTGATGAGGTTATGATTTTCTAATAACAGGTTATTATCCTTAGGACTAGTTTCTATATCCTTGAGTTGTTTTTCTAACCTATCATTTTCATTTCTAAGAAAACTAAGGTTCTTTTTAATGCTTTTATTTTCTACCCTAAGTGATTTACTAATCTCAAAAAGTTCATTAAATGCTTCTTGAAGATCGAGATTTACCTCGTTGTCGCTGTCGTCGCTTCCACTTTCGCTGTCGCTGTTGGTTCCTCTGGCCATGAAACCAAAGCAAGCGGTTTCTTCTTCTTCTTCTTCTTCTTCCTCCGAGCTTGTCTCCTCATGAGTGCCTTCCAACCTCCTCCATATCTCGTGGGCGGTGGTGCACTCTTTGATTTTCTCGAACTCTTTCGGACTCAATGCGCAATACAGGGCATTCATTGCCTTTGCGTTGAGTGAAAGATCTTGAATCTGCAGCTGCGAGTAGCCTCCCGCGGGTTTTTCTGGGATGTCGAAAGGCGTCTCGCATCTGGCCCAGACTGTGAAATCGGTGGCTTGAAGCCACGTCTTCATCCGCAACTTCCAGTAGGGGTAGTTGCTCCCGTCGAAGAACGGCGGACGGGTTGTGGACTGCCCCTCGGAAATCCTGCTTGTGGAACAGCTTCCCTCCATTTGATCTCTTGCCGGGTTGTTACGCCGAAACAGCAAGACCTGCTCTGATACCAATTGAAAGTTCCCTACTAGGAGGGGTGACGTAATAATATGCGGAAATAAAATATAAAGCAATCTCACAAAAATAAGCAATCACAAAATGTACACAGGAATTTTTAGGTGGAAACCCAAACCGGGTGAAAACCACCACCTAACCCTCTCGAGTTAGGATTTTCCGATCAACCAAGTTGATCAAAATCCACTAAACGAATCACTTTAAACGAGGGTGATTCAACCTCAGTACAACCACGCTACAAGTACGAGGGTAGCGTTCCTCAACCCCTTCTCTCCACGAGAAGGATTTTGTCACACGAAGGAGACGGGAATTCGCAAAGCGAATACCCAACCAAAAGACAAAGATAAAGTAAAACAACAGTCCTATAGAGCCAACAAAATTAAACCTAGCTTCTATAGGAAATAGGAAACTCCCCTTTGCAAGGAGTGCGTCGACGATGACGCGGTGCGTGTGCCACGCGATGGCGCTACGTCGCTCTCGTTATCAACGCCGGGAGAGCGGGTGCGCAACGGTTGAATGCTCTCAAGAAAATGGAGCTTGAGCTTGGAGAGCAAGAGAGTCTTTTCTTTGGACACAAAAGGTTTGAAAATGTATTGCAAGGTGTGTGTCTTAGTGTGTATATGTATGTTTCTAAGTGTATCTCTTGTGTTTGTGTTACAAAGGTTCCCCTCTATTTATAGAGGCCTTAGGAAGGCTTTGGAAGGCTTGGAAAAGCTTCCATAGCCGTTGGGTGCAAAGCCCAAGAGAATCAGGCCGAAATCAGGACAATGATTGCATTTGACAGGGTTATCAGACGTCTAACTCTGGCATCAGACGTCTGGAAGGCCACTTTAAGACGTCTGATCTCAAGGTCAGACGTCTGATTCTATGCGGGTTTCTCCCTGACTTGAATCAGATCTAAACAGGGTTTTTGTGCAAGTCCATCAGACGACATACAGGACGTCTGGCATTATGTCTGGACGTCTGGAAACCTACTTTTACTGTGGGAATTGATTTCCAAACGTTGCAACGGCTAGAAAATCTCTGAGAAGAGATTTTGGGTCAGCCGAGGCAAAACGGTCATTTATCAGACGTCTGTAAAGTCCTATGGACGTCTGATAAGACTCTAACGGTCATAATCTTGAGTGTTTTCTAAGCCAGCCAACGGTCCACTAATTGGACGTCTGGCAAAGTCATCAGACGTCTCCTAAGACGTCTGGTCTAAGGTCTGGACGTCTGAATTCATCAGACAGAACTAACTATGTCCAGCCTAACAGTTATCAGACGTCTGAAACAACAGTCAGACGTCTTAAAATACTTTATCAGACGTCTGATTTTTGTATTAGACGTCTGGAAATGCTGTTTGAGCCCTGTATTGGTTTTCTAAGTATTCTACAGAAAACCTAAGTATCCTAGGGTTGTGCAGGTGTTCCTAGGACTATTTTTAGGGTACTTTGAGGCTCTTTAACATAATGTTCTAAGGAATCAAAAAGAGCAAGAAAATAAATACAAGAGATACATGAAAGGATAAAAAAGAATCTATCCTATTCTTCTTGTCTTCCATCTCCAATCTTTCGCTCCACGCGAACCTCCTTTGTTTTCCGTCAAGCTCCTCCAATCCGTCCTGGATGCGAGCTCGAATTCCGTCTAAACACGTCCTCATTTGCAATTGACCTGAAATCTAGGACTCAAATTGCAAATGTTAAATAACACGTGTTTTGTTATCATCAAAACAAATGATCGTGGTGCTCTAGCACCAACAATCTCCCCCTTTTTGATGATGACAAAATCGTAAATAATAATGCATAAAAATCCTCCCCCTTTTTGACATTATCAAAAAGGTTTAATTGATTTTACATTTCCTATAACTCCCCCTTAAAACATGCTCTTCTATGAGTTTCTTTTAACAAAGGTAATATCCTCCCCCTTTTTGTAACAATGCGATAGCTATTATTTTTCTCCCCCTTTCTAAAGGAAATTTAGCTACCTTACATCTCCCCCTTAAAAATTGACAATTAGCTCATCATTTTTTAACTCCCCCTATCTAAATGCTTATGATAATAAGATAGGGTTAAGAATTTTTACCTCACCTACCATGGCCAATAAAATGGCCCGAATGGTGGTGGTGGATGCCACATCGGATGGGGCTCCCATCCGTAGCTTGGAGGCCCGGGCATCGGCGCCGGTCTCCAATCTGGTGGTCGACGTGCGGCGGGTCCGTCGTTTGTTCGCCGTCTCGTCGGTCTTCTTGTTCTCCTCCTTGGTTCTCCCAATTCGAGTTGACCAGCCTTGAGCTTGTAGGTCCAGTCCCTTATGTTGTAATTATCCCTGAACCCTACAAAACAAGATTCTAATTCTTTTTTTGGTATCCAAGTGGGCTTGGATCCGGATTTGTTAGAAGGTCTCTTTGATGGAGATCCTTTCTCAACCTTAGGGCTATAAAAATCATCTACTTTATTGATTAGTTTGTTAGAGTTTTCCCTAAGACATGCAATTTCTTTTTCTATAGTATTCATCTTAGTCTTTAAATCAAAAATTTCTATTTTTAGACTAACATTTTCCTCAATCAATTTATTATTTTCATTGATGAGGTTATGATTTTCTAATAACAGGTTATTATCCTTAGGACTAGTTTCTATATCCTTGAGTTGTTTTTCTAACCTATCATTTTCATTTCTAAGAAAACTAAGGTTCTTTTTAATGCTTTTATTTTCTACCCTAAGTGATTTACTAATCTCAAAAAGTTCATTAAATGCTTCTTGAAGATCGAGATTTACCTCGTTGTCGCTGTCGTCGCTTCCACTTTCGCTGTCGCTGTTGGTTCCTCTGGCCATGAAACCAAAGCAAGCGGTTTCTTCTTCTTCTTCTTCTTCTTCCTCCGAGCTTGTCTCCTCATGAGTGCCTTCCAACCTCCTCCATATCTCGTGGGCGGTGGTGCACTCTTTGATTTTCTCGAACTCTTTCGGACTCAATGCGCAATACAGGGCATTCATTGCCTTTGCGTTGAGTGAAAGATCTTGAATCTGCAGCTGCGAGTAGCCTCCCGCGGGTTTTTCTGGGATGTCGAAAGGCGTCTCGCATCTGGCCCAGACTGTGAAATCGGTGGCTTGAAGCCACGTCTTCATCCGCAACTTCCAGTAGGGGTAGTTGCTCCCGTCGAAGAACGGCGGACGGGTTGTGGACTGCCCCTCGGAAATCCTGCTTGTGGAACAGCTTCCCTCCATTTGATCTCTTGCCGGGTTGTTACGCCGAAACAGCAAGACCTGCTCTGATACCAATTGAAAGTTCCCTACTAGGAGGGGTGACGTAATAATATGCGGAAATAAAATATAAAGCAATCTCACAAAAATAAGCAATCACAAAATGTACACAGGAATTTTTAGGTGGAAACCCAAACCGGGTGAAAACCACCACCTAACCCTCTCGAGTTAGGATTTTCCGATCAACCAAGTTGATCAAAATCCACTAAACGAATCACTTTAAACGAGGGTGATTCAACCTCAGTACAACCACGCTACAAGTACGAGGGTAGCGTTCCTCAACCCCTTCTCTCCACGAGAAGGATTTTGTCACACGAAGGAGACGGGAATTCGCAAAGCGAATACCCAACCAAAAGACAAAGATAAAGTAAAACAACAGTCCTATAGAGCCAACAAAATTAAACCTAGCTTCTATAGGAAATAGGAAACTCCCCTTTGCAAGGAGTGCGTCGACGATGACGCGGTGCGTGTGCCACGCGATGGCGCTACGTCGCTCTCGTTATCAACGCCGGGAGAGCGGGTGCGCAACGGTTGAATGCTCTCAAGAAAATGGAGCTTGAGCTTGGAGAGCAAGAGAGTCTTTTCTTTGGACACAAAAGGTTTGAAAATGTATTGCAAGGTGTGTGTCTTAGTGTGTATATGTATGTTTCTAAGTGTATCTCTTGTGTTTGTGTTACAAAGGTTCCCCTCTATTTATAGAGGCCTTAGGAAGGCTTTGGAAGGCTTGGAAAAGCTTCCATAGCCGTTGGGTGCAAAGCCCAAGAGAATCAGGCCGAAATCAGGACAATGATTGCATTTGACAGGGTTATCAGACGTCTAACTCTGGCATCAGACGTCTGGAAGGCCACTTTAAGACGTCTGATCTCAAGGTCAGACGTCTGATTCTATGCGGGTTTCTCCCTGACTTGAATCAGATCTAAACAGGGTTTTTGTGCAAGTCCATCAGACGACATACAGGACGTCTGGCATTATGTCTGGACGTCTGGAAACCTACTTTTACTGTGGGAATTGATTTCCAAACGTTGCAACGGCTAGAAAATCTCTGAGAAGAGATTTTGGGTCAGCCGAGGCAAAACGGTCATTTATCAGACGTCTGTAAAGTCCTATGGACGTCTGATAAGACTCTAACGGTCATAATCTTGAGTGTTTTCTAAGCCAGCCAACGGTCCACTAATTGGACGTCTGGCAAAGTCATCAGACGTCTCCTAAGACGTCTGGTCTAAGGTCTGGACGTCTGAATTCATCAGACAGAACTAACTATGTCCAGCCTAACAGTTATCAGACGTCTGAAACAACAGTCAGACGTCTTAAAATACTTTATCAGACGTCTGATTTTTGTATTAGACGTCTGGAAATGCTGTTTGAGCCCTATATTGGTTTTCTAAGTATTCTACAGAAAACCTAAGTATCCTAGGGTTGTGCAGGTGTTCCTAGGACTATTTTTAGGGTACTTTGAGGCTCTTTAACATAATGTTCTAAGGAATCAAAAAGAGCAAGAAAATAAATACAAGAGATACATGAAAGGATAAAAAAGAATCTATCCTATTCTTCTTGTCTTCCATCTCCAATCTTTCGCTCCACGCGAACCTCCTTTGTTTTCCGTCAAGCTCCTCCAATCCGTCCTGGATGCGAGCTCGAATTCCGTCTAAACACGTCCTCATTTGCAATTAACCTGAAATCTAGGACTCAAATTGCAAATGTTAAATAACACGTGTTTTGTTATCATCAAAACAAATGATCGTGGTGCTCTAGCACCAACAGTGTGCACATAAGCAAGGGAAGATAATCCCTTGTTTTGGTCTCTATTAATAATTACATTTACGTGTCACTTTGAGGATTTGATTTTAGGTTTAAGAATTTTATAATGCTGGTGATTTTATGAGACATTCCCTTCCTTTTTTCATAAATGTGATTTCAATATTATTTTTCATTGATTTCTTAATCTAAAGGGGATTTTAGCTTGATTTTTGGGGGAAATCAACTGTGAGCATTGGATTTCAATAGTAGCAAATTTTAATAAGCCATTGACTCTCTACCAATACGATTCTCTTTTCTCGAGTGATTATTTTTAATTATTTTAAAAAATGATTTTCTACCACGCTGCGATCCACCTTCCTTTAATTTTATATTACTGTGTTGTTTGCATTTGTGTATATGCTTCATCTTCTAGGTAATAATTTAATTTGTGATGTAAGAACTCTACTATATTTAATAGGGTAAACCTATGCCAAGGATATGTACTTACTTAAAAAAGCTTGAAAAATTCGTTAGAAGCCAAACATTTGAATTACGAGTTAATTATAAATGCTAAATAAAAGCATTTGGAAGTTTAGTCTCCTTTGACGACTTTAAATTTTTTTGTAGGAACTAATTATGGGTGCATTCCTTGTGGGTGATGAATGTTTAGCTTTCCCAGGTGAGGATGATCAGGGTTGCTGCTCTCTCTATGCCCCCATAAAGATAGAAATGCTTCATCAATGCATTCATCTCATTGTTCTTCCAACATGATATTAAAGTAACTCATCATATCATTAATTCTATTATGGTTATTTTGGCCTAGGTAACCACTTACTCTGTTGGTTAAACTTTGCTGCCTAATCCTTAGTAATTGTAACTTTTTTGTATTGATCTAGATGAGTGAATTACCATTTTTTGAGCTTTGCTCTAAAGAAAGCATGTGTGGTCATTGACCAATGCTGAGGAAATGTTTGATTGCGCAATATAGGTTGACTGGTAAAAGAGGGGGAAAGAAAGAGGGGTGGGATAATGATAGTAGTGGAATCCTTACACTAGAATGAGAATTTCCAAGGGAAACAGTAATTTATTTTAAGAATGACCCGACCAAAAATAATTTAATACTGAGTTGGGAGTTGAGGTCACAAATATAGACCTACTTTGTTATGTACCAATTGCTACAAGCATAACTCTTTCACTAGTACTTATAACATTTTGCTCCATTTCATTGAATTTTATTTCCGTGGTTAATTTCATATGTGCTTATAACAAGTTCTCAAAATTAACTTTTATCTTTTTTTCATATTCTTGCTTACCAAGAATTATAAAATTAAAGTAATAATGCATAGTGCTAACTCATCAATTAATCTAGAACTTGGAACAATTTAATTCCCCCATTCAATCTTCCCCATTCACTAAATTTAATTTAAAAAAAAACAACTAACTTACCATTTGAGGGCAAACATGTCTTTTTCTGTTACGACCCAGTTCCCAAATCCCTACAGGATACGAGACTGGACCGACTCGACTGATCCTAAGACCCAGTCGTCCAACGAGAAATCACCAAAAAGTAAGAAAGTAAACCACAATCACTATGATAAGCAATTAACAGTAAAAAGGTACAGCAGTAAAGAAAGTAAAAACTGCTACAGTACATATTACCACCAAAATAGTAGAAAGTAACGAGGTACAGGAATATAAAGTACTGAACGTAAAAGTACAGAACAAAAGGTACAAGAGTCTAACTCACTACTACAAAAGGAGTACAACAAAAGAAGCTACTACTACTGGGTTCTACTGGGCCCAGCACTCTCTGCAGTCGTAGACTCTGGCTGCTCAACACCTGGACCTGAAAGGGGGTTATGAGTACACAACGTCAGCGAATGCTGAGTAGAGTGGCAACCAACTAACTAAAGCAGTAAAAGTGGATAGATAGCTGTTGTTTTTCAATTACTTTCTTTAACTAATTATTCATTTTCACCACTTGGTTTATTTATCAGATCTCTTTCTTGATCTCGAATGTTACTCGTGGGAATGATCTTGATTGCAGTCTTTTTCGAAGAGTAGAAGGCACATGTGGTGCTCTCCTGGTTGGGAGAGTCCCTGTGGTGATCCTACACCCAGTCAACCACCCCAAGGTCACGGACAGACGTAACGGTGACTACGGGACACACGATAAACGCATGGGTAGCTACCCCGCACTGGCACGCAGTCAGTCGTTTCCGCTAACGGGTGCACCCAAAGTACAGCACGGAACAGTATAGGGCCTAGCCCTATCAGTAACAGGGGTCTAGCCCCTAAGAACCAAACATGGGTCTCACCCCTCCACAGTTCGCGCACCCTCACCTGACTACCCTGGTTTGCCCAATAGGCCTAACAAGTCGGTGTAGGGCGGCTAGCTGAACCCCAGGCCCCGTGAGGTGGCTAGCTCTCTCCCTACACTAGTAGCTCTCCCTGGTACAGTGTACACGAGGGCCATAGAGTCGGTGCAAAGTGGCCAAACCCACCTCGGGTCTCAACCTGAAGGGCGGCAAGCTCTCCTCTACACTAAGAGGTAACATGCGCTCCCCTTGGTACCACGTACTCAAGGGCCAGCACACTTCCCAACACATTTCCAGATCCATTCCATTTATTTCCAGGAGCTCTACTCCTATTCCCCCTTAGGGTTCATGCTCATATGCCTCATGTCATTCCATACCAGGTTTCATCATTTCCATTTCCATTCTCAAGTTATACACATACAACTTGTATTTCTATCGTTCACATTTCCATATTCAGGTTATATACAGATAATTCAAATTTTTATCATTCACATTACCATTTTCAGCTTTATACACATGCAGCTCGTATTAAATCATTTAACGTATACAACAGGAAGATCACATGCAACTGTTAACTAGCACAGGTAATTCATTATTTCACAGGTAGCGTTTATTCATTTACAGCCAGTTGTTAACATTTCTATCTACTCAGTCAAAACTGCAATTCAATCACACATGCAGACATTTCAAGTATTTCTCGTCCTAGGATTCATGCCACATCCTAGGTTTTAATCATTCACTCCACACATGCATTTAGGTTTGTATTTAAATTAGAGAAAGCCACTCTACCAGTAAACCCAGGAGTATTGGGGGCTTGAACGGCAGGCTCACGTGCCTCAGCAAGGCCCAAACCTGCAACGGAACGAAGTCCTATAATAAGGAACAATCACAATGGAACATTCAAAACAGTATAGAAATCCTTCTAACAAGTAGAGGAACTCACAAGGAAAACATCGGTATCTTATTTGCGTAAAACGAACCTCAAACAGACCTCAAACGGACCCTAAACGTGCCAAAACAGGGTTGCTGACTCAAATCAGATGTCTGGAACAACTTCCAAATGTCTTAAAAGTGTCCAGAAACGTATCTTAGTCTCTACGTCGTCCTCAGATGTCCAGGAACTCTTCTGGACCATCTAGACCCAACTCTAGACGTCCGACCACCTCTCTAGACGTCTGGAAGTGCTTCAAGTCATCTGGTAAGCTCCCCAAACGTCTGAAATGCGTGGGAGGGCGTGTCCCGCGCCTTCCCAAAGCAAATCCTGCAACGCCACCACACAATCTCCTCAAAATAGGCACGCAGAAGGGTACATGCGGAGCAACCTGCATGGTTGTATCCGCAAAGAGTACGTACCTTCGCGAAACTCTCTCCTTAGATATCTAGAACAGCTTCCAGACGTCCGCTCCCTCGTCTGGACATCACTCCAAATGTCTGATTCTGGGAAAAACCCAGAACCAGAACCTGCTCCCGCTCGCTCTCACCGGGTGTGGCAGCG
Organism: Thalassia testudinum; assembly: GCA_037157565.1. Lineage (NCBI taxonomy): Eukaryota > Viridiplantae > Streptophyta > Magnoliopsida > Alismatales > Hydrocharitaceae > Thalassia > Thalassia testudinum. The sequence continues at coordinate 62,322,626 of JAZHRO010000054.1, forward strand.
CCTCGCCCCCTCGCCTGCAGCTCTGAGTGCAGCAGTGTCGGGGAGGACTCCCCGACGCACTCCTCTTCGCGCACGTGCCACTCCGGCCGTGCGCTCTCCGGTGAGCTCCCAAACGAGCTCGCAAGCACAACTCCTCCTCTCCTCACGTCGCTCCTCCTCGTTGCCGCTCTCGCGCTCACTCGCTCGTGCTGGGGTAAAGAGGAAGGGAAGAAGAGACTAGAGTGGGCTGAATGAGAGAGGAGGAAGGGGGTTTTATAAGGGTGAGGGTTAGGGTTTGCTGGAGGCAAGGAGAGAGAGAAGGGAAGGAAAACGAGAGGGTACTGTCTGCGCGCAGCCCGCGAGCAGATGCGAGTTCGTACCCAAAAATTTTAATTTCCAGATGTATAGGAAGGTGTCTAAACGTCTGACCGATAGTCCAGACGTCTTAAAAAGCTCAAACAGGACAGGTCTTAACATTTTCCAACTTATACCCTATTCTAACCCTCATTCTCAAGTAAACGCCCTCCTTTCACATCATAGGATAACCTCCATTTCCAATCCCCATTCAATAAACAAAGGTTAACCCTTATTTGCAAGTAAACAGAAATAAGGGTTAACCCCTGTTACAACTTTACTAACCCAGGTTAGTTAACTCGCACCCTAAACTAGACTTGAAAGATGATGTGACCCTCTTAAGCACCCAAATGGGATGTCCCCATTTTCATAGTGTTGCTCCTTTATTTTTTTTGTTTGATTTTTGACAGGCATGGCATCCATCCATCCATATTCATCCATAATCTCTACAAAGCACCCATGGACATGTCACTATTCATGGTGATGGACATGCCCTATCTATTTTAACTTTAAATTGATCCTTAATAGGTTTTATTGGGCCTTACTTAGATAACAATAAAAAATTAACTTTAGTAGTAAGTCTTATTTAAAAATCAATGAAAATCGATCATAATAGATTTTTTGAGCTTTAATGAACTTTTCTGGGCCCAACGTGAAAATCCACCCTAAATAATGAAATCCAACCCAACCTGACCCGACCTTGGACCCATAAACATAGACCTTAGGCTGGGTCCGGGCCTTGATTTAATAAAAATTGTAGACCTTGGGTTGAGCCCAAGGCCTTAAAAATAAAATGGGCTTTCTCGATTTTGGGCCGTGCCAGGTCAGGCCCAGCCTAATGGTCCACCCTACCCACAAGTATATCCATCCCAAGTAGCATCCCCCCCCCCCCCCCCCCCCCAGTAAACCCTTGCATCCAATGGACCCCACAAAATTTGAATTTCAAAATGCTTTGAAAAGCAACTCAACCCAACCCCTCCTACCCCACCACCATCCTATCCAACCTCCCTTCCCCCAACCCACACCTCCACTATTAGCGCGTGCACCTCGCCGGCCACTTCCCTGCACCAACTCGCCATTGCCTCCATTATAAGCACCAACCTACTATCACTTCCACAACGAGGTTTGATGGTAACACCATCATCCTCTACATCCAGCTTAATTTGACTAAATTCTAAGGTTAAATTCACCTAATTAATATACAAAATGGTACAAGTCAATCAGAGCTGAATAAAGAGGAATTAATAAAAATAGGTTAATTCTGTTATTTTAACAAACAAATTTAAATATAGAATAACTTAAGGGTAAACATATGATTAATTAGTGGTCAGATAAGCTTAAATTGTCAATAAGTGAGTTGATATTGAGTAATTTAGAGTTTTTTTTTTTTGAAAGGATGAGGAATGCTATCGGGGACGATAGCAGATCGGGAGTAATTTAGAATTTCTATTCAAATTTAATGTTATTTTTTAATTAAAAATCTTAATTTCAGCTCCACTTCAATTAAAAGGGTTATGATAGGAATAAATGTAATCTGAATCTTCTAAAAATCATTGAAAAATATTTTATAAGATTTAGAATGACTAATCTGACAAAAGAAACTTATTTTGAGATGGAAAAAAGACTTAGGTATTTAATTAATACATTTTGAGTCCGAATGCAAATTAATCAATCAAATTTCAATAAAACCCAAAATTGAAGTTACCATTAAATTACTTGGGTCTAAATTAGGTTAGCCCAAAAAATTGAGACATTTTGGACTTCATCTTCACCTACGTTGCATTCTAGCCCTTAATTTTCACATTTCCCTCAACCTGGTCCAAAATCATTACTTTTAGGTCTTCAGGTGACGTCATGCTGATGTCACCTCTTCATCCTCCTCCAGACAGCAACCATGGCAGCGAGCAGCTACTTACGATGGAGTTTTAGGAAGGAATTCATGTTGAATCGAACCACGAAACACCACGAAATCTAGGGGATATGGTCCTCAACCAATCCCGCGTTGATTGACGATGATTTGAGGCCTCGAGACCACTTCTCAAGCTTGGAATTCACAGTCAAAGGCCACAGTTTCGACACTGGCAACCAAGCTTCTTCTTTGCAACGTCTTGCTCATCTCACGCAAGAAAAGGTTGTAGAAGGGAAAGAGGAGGAAACGAAGGAGGAGCGGGCGCGGTCGGTGGTGGTGGCGCGATCGTGAGCGAGGAGGAGGGCGGTGGCTCCGGTGTTGAGGAAGACGTTCGCAGTCACTGCTTTCGTGGTCGGCGCGGTGGCGAGGAGAGAACGAAGGTGGAGGTCGCGGTCGAGGAGAGTAGCGGTGGCGGCGTCGACGCTGTCACCACCGACCACGGTGATGGCGAGGGCAGAGGAGGGCGCGGTGGCTCGCGGTCACGGTGGCGAGGAGGCACGCAGTGGCGGAGGGCGCCGTGGGTGTTCCGACGAGCTCTATTGGGTGGCGCGGCTGGGAGAGGGGAAGGAAATGAAGATGGTGGGTGGTCGCTGTTCTCTCGTGGAAGCGAGAGGGGACAAGAAGTCGTGGAGGGGGCCTTTTCGAGCGAGAGGAACGGTGCTGTGTTCCCTTCCAAAAAAAAAGAGCGGGAGACCAAAAAAAAAACAAAGGAAATAAGGGGGTGGAAATTGGGAAATTGGAGAGGAATTGATAAGGTGATTGAGGGAGAGATATCAAGGTGGTGGATTTCTCTCTTGCTAAAAAAACATAAGTGTCATTTTCTTATAGAACTTTCTAAGTGCCAAGGTGGCCTTCCAGAATAAGGTTTGATGTTAAAAATTATTGGTGCAAAGGTACCACGATCGTTAATTTTGATGAAAACAAAACATTTGTTATTTAACATTTACAATTTTAGTTTATGAGTTTCAGAATAATTGCAAATGAATACAAGTGTGAAAGAGTTAAAGCTCGCATCCTTGATAGATTAGAGGAGCTTGTTGGAGGAGAAAGAGCTTCACGTGGAGCGAGAGCTTGAAGAAGATTAAGAATAGGATAGAAATTCTTTCTGTTTCTTCTATGCACTTGTTTTTCGTTCTTTATTTTTTATTTTCTTAGATGATTTGTTAAAGAGCCTCAAAGTAACAAAACAGCAGTCTTAGGAACACTTACTCAACTTTAGAATACTTAGACATCTCATAAAAAACTTAGAAAATCAAAATAAGTTTCATACAACCTAATCAGACATACAATCTAAACATCAGACGTCTGATCTTAGACTTTAAGATGTTTAACTGTTTGATCAAACATCCGAACACTTAGGCTAGACTTAGTGCTTTTTATCCGTTAATTTCAGACGACTAGCCCTTAGTCCAGACGTCTTAAAAGACGTATGAAAACCTTGCCAGACGTCCAACTAAAGAACAGCTGGCTTGAGAAATCTAATCGTTGAGGATTATTCCTCAAGATGATTCACATTCACTTTTAGACGTCCGTAGTGTATCCCAGACGTCTGATAAGTTGACATTAGGCTAAGGTGGGGTTGTTCGGTGGAAGTGTGGGGCATGTGTGGCGGTCAGTGGAGAGGGGGAAGATGGACAGTGAACAGAGGCGGAGCTTGTGAGGTAGTTGGCGAGGCGTGTGGATGTGTGGAGTGGTGGATGCGCCTCGCCGAAGGTTAGCTGGAGATGAGGAAGATGAGGGTGGACAGTGGCAGTCGAGGGGTGGTTTATGAAATAAAAGGAGGGAAAATAAAGAGTGGGAGAAGAGGAACTTATCTAAGGTGATTGGAGCAAAGGGGAGGCAGAGGAGACGAATGACGTGTATGTGCCGTTGTTGGAGAAGACGGCCCTGAGGTGGAGATAACGGCGACGAGGAGGAGGTCAAAGAGGCGTGCGCTGGTGCGACGCAAAGCGGAGGAACGAGGCAAAGCGAACCCTACCACTGGTATAGTCTCCGGAGCTTGCGGGCAACTTGGCCGGAGGGGAAAGAGGAATTCTGGGGGATTCTTCGGCAAAATCAAGCTTGGGCCATGCGCAAAGGACCGAGGGTCCTTTTATACTCCCTGGCCGAGCTTCTTGTGCTTATAGGGCAAGCCTTCCAACGCAAACTCCTCATCGAAGAAGGAAGGAGTTTAGGATACCCAAATCTCTCGAGCGTTCACACGAGAGATTGGGTGTAAATTTGATCTGGAGATCTCGTTCAGACGGTGGAGAAATCCGCAGAGAATCTCCCTTCCAAATCTTGGAGATCTCTAAGGATTCGAGAAGATAACAGCCTTCTATCCTCACTGGAGTGGGATTCCTCCACTATAATGGAAGAGGGACCTGAATGCAAGGGTGGCAAGGTAGCTAGGGGGCTCTGCGCAAGGGTTTTTCAAAAGTTAGGAGCCAGAATGTAATTGGGTGGACCATTTGCAAAGTAGGTCAAGATGACCTTCTCTTAGGCTCAAATTTTGGTATAAACCTAATTTGGACCTAAGGAATCCAATGGTGAAGTTGGATTTTATGTTTGACCACGTTTGACTAGACATTTTGCATAAAAATCAAAATTAGGTTAAATACTGAGTTAGGACCCCAATCTAGGTCAAAATAGGTTCCAAAGGCCAAATTGAAGGTTCTAAACCATAGGGGATATTTTTCCATAAATTTTAGAGGGTTTATTTGATTTTTATCCAGACCAAAACTTTGTTGAATTGAGCGGATTTGTTTTAGGGTTACAGAATGTCATTTAATTCTTAAATCTCACAATAACCCTTTCTGACTGAATCATCCCACTTTTCCTCTTATTAAGTCCATTTGACCTATGTTTAACCCTTGAGAAATCCCATTGATGCACTGCAATGGTAAAATTACAGTTTTACCCTTTAGTTCATGTTTCCTTCTCAGAACAGTAAACCCTTGACTTAGGTCTTCCTTTAGGTTATGCAGGAGCTTTTGTTTACTTTCTCAGGTCAAAATGAGCTAGTTAGGGCTCATGATGAGGCTATCATCATACCCCATGCCTAGCTTTTGCAAGTCCCTTAGCAAAATTTTAAGATTTTAACATCTGTTCTAGACCATGAATTTCTTCTACTAATTGTGATAAGTGTGTTTTTCTTTTTCTTTTGTGATTAGGTCAGAATGCCGACAATAGGCCTAGAGGTACTCAAGTACCAACCAAAATCCGAACCTAACCCTCTTTAGCCTCAGTCCTCTGCAAAGGTTTTTAAGACCCACAGAAACTATCTTAGGGTTTGTCGGACTCCGCGGTTAAAGCACCCGTGCTTGAGACATTTTTAGCCTAGGTTCAGTTTGCAGTGCATTTTTATAAGAGAGAGATAGAAGATTTATTTGTTTAGAGAATTCTCTCTCTTTTTCTTTTTATTTCTAGCTTCGGATTGGCTTCTCAACATGGTCTGTATCGGATTCCTCATTCCCATCATCAATTCTCAAGGGTCCCTGGCAATCGATGCTTCATGATAGCATCGCCTATGGCAACCCTCGGAACCATAGCTTTCGAGATTTTGAGATAATCCCGCCCATGGCGTTCCGTGGCCGAATCCAGACCCTAGCAATCGATATTTCGTGATAATGCCGCCCATGGTATCTGAACCAGCAGAGTACTTACATGCCCCCGGTAGGATATTTAAATATCCTAAGAGACAAGCACCAAGGAGACGATATGTTGTTACGCATCTTCGAGGGGAATTTTCCACCTCTCCGCGTCGGGAACTCGTCCAAATCAACTTGTGTTGATCGGCCGTTCCTAATCTAGGCAACTTTTTCAGAACATTAAAATTCTTTTTGTGTGATTTTGATATTTATGCGCACTGAACCAGACTGTGTGTGGATTGGGGTGCTTAGGTTACCAAATTCCGCAAACCTAAGGTCAGTTAACGAGGCCGAATACTCCCTAAGCTTTAGACCTAATACTTAACCTTCGCATTTTCCCCAACCTCTTGAAAAGTATCCAGATTTTAGCGAGTACTTGAATTTTTAAGCCTAAGAGTCTAGCCCAAAAGGCCTAAAGTCAGCATTCCTACTAATCTCTTTTGTATCTCCTCAGCACTTTTTTTTCTCATTTTTCTCTTTTCTTGATGTGGTCTAGAAATTCAGTTAATCTCTTAATCTTTTACTAATGACTATTCCTTTTTTTTTGTGCTCCTTTTTGGCATTTTGCTCTTTTCCTCATATTTTGTATAGCCCATAAGATTTTTCTCTCCCCCCTCAGTTTTTTTTTTCTTTTTCAGATTTTTTTTTTGTTGAAACATTTTCTTGATATGAGTTTTCCTGACATTTTGCACTTTCATATCCCCCATGCCTACGATTTGCAATGTCCCCATTGTAAATTAGGTGGGTTTGAATTTAGCTTAGTTCATTCATTAGGACAGGTGTTGGGTGAGCGAATGGGTCGAGGTGACTGTTACGAACGATTTCTAGACTCGGGTACAGGTTCCTGAGGTGGAGTCGGCTGTACTAATGTATGAACCCTAAAGTGCAATATGAATTTAGCATGGAAATGTTACAAAAGGTTTTGGATTTTTTCAGAGAATGACGAGTTGTCTCCAATTAAGCACTGAGTTTTACACCATCGGCTGGGTGCAATGAACTCAAGGAGAATGGAGGATAAAGGATGACTCAGCCAAATTTGTATTGGTCATGTCAATGAACGGTTTGAGTCTCTGACCGTTCACGACAAAGGGTTCGGAATCGTGGCTGAATGGACTGATCTCAATGGCTCCATTTCCAAAGATTTGTTAGACTAGGTAGGGCCCGATCCACTTATATCATAGCTTTCCTGGGAGTAATTTGAGTTGGGCATCAAAGAGTAGAACATTTTGACCAGGATAAAAGATCTTTCTAGAAATGTGTTTGTCGTGAAAAGTTTTAACCCATTCTTTGTAAATTCGTGAGTTCTCATACGCGTCGTGGCGTAATTCATCGATCTCGCTCATTTGAAGCCTTCTTGAGTTCCAGCCTTAGATAGATATAAGTTGCAATTCCGTACTACCCAATAGGCTTTATGTTCCAATTCGACGGGGAGGTGACCTGCCTTCCCGTACACCAGTCTGAAGGGAGACATGCCTAATTGGGTCTTGTGAGTGGTCCTATAGGCCCACAATGCTTCCGGAAGTCGGGATGACCAATCCTTCCTGTCAAGTCGAACAGTAACCTGGAGGATTTTCTTGATCTCCAGGTTTGATAACTCAGCTAGACCATTAGTTTGTGGGTGGTAAGGAGTAGAAATTTGATGCGACACCCTGTATTTGGTCATCAGTGACCTGAATTGAGCGTTTGTGAAATGGGTCCCTCCGTCGGAAATTATTGCTCGTGGAATCCCGAACCTTGAGAAGATGTTTTGATGAATGAATCTGATAACAACCTTGTGATCATTGGTTCTGGTCATAATGGCTTCTATCCACTTTGACACGTAGTCAACGTCGAGTAAGGTGTATTCGAAACCATCCAAGATAGGGAAGGGTCCCATAAAATCAATCCCCCAAATGTCAAAAATCTCGCATACCAAGATCAGCTGTAACGGCATCATGTCTCGATGGCTCATGTTGCCCAAGGTCTGGCAACGAGTACATGCCTTACAGTGCTCGTATGCATCCCTGAAAATTGTGAGCCAGTAAAAGCCACACTGGAGGACTTTTGACGTGGTTTTGTGTCCTAAAAAATGTCCACCGCATGCTTGGTCATGGCACAAGGAGAGTATGTCTTTGATTTCTGCTTCCGCGATATATCATCGAATTATGTTATCAGCACCAATGTAGAATAGATACGGGTCTTCCCAGAGGTAATACTTGGCATCGGAACGCAATTTGTCCTTCTTGGCCTTCGGCCAATCAGACAGGATCTGATGTGATGCCAAGCAGTTCACTATGTCTGCGAACCATGGAAGCCCTGTATTGATAGTCAGGAGGTGCTCATCAGGAAAGTGTTCTGTGATGGGTCCAGAAGGATCAATGATCTCAGAAGGAAGGTGGGACAAGTGATCAGCTACCACGTTCTGTTTTCCCACTTTGTAACGAATCTCGAGGTCAAATTCTTGCAACAGCAAGATCCATCGGATTAATCGAGGTATTGCGTCCTTCTTTGCAAGGAGATGCCTCACAGCCATGTGATCCGAGTAGATGATAACACGGGAACCCAGGTGGTATGATCTGAATTTTTCTAGGGCAAATACTACAGCCAGTAGCTCTTTCTCAGTAACCGTGTAATTACGCTGAGCCTTGTCTTGTGTTTTGCTAGCATAGTAAATGACCACGGGTTTCCCGTCAATTTTCTGCCCCAAAATCGCTCCTACAGCGAAGTCAGATGCATCGCACATTATCTCAAAGGGTTGAGACCAATCAGGGGACTGTAGGATCGGGGCTTGGGTAACTTGGTCACGAAGGATCTCAAATGCTTGAGTGCATTACTTAGAGATTTCGAAAGGCACATCCTTGGAGAGACTAGTAGTCAGGGGACGTGCGATTTTTGAAAAATCAGGGATAAATCGACGATAAAAACTGCCGTGCCCCAGAAAAGATCAAATGTCCTTGATCAAGCTAGGCATAAGGAGTTTGGAAATCAAGTTAACCTTGGCTCGATCCACTTGGATGCCTTTCTCCGAAATTAGATGTCCCAGGACTATTCCATCAGGCACCATGAAATGGCCCTTTCCCCAGGAAAGAACCAAATTCACATCGATGCACCGCCTGAGTATTTGGATCAAGTGCTGGAGGCAATCGTCAAATGATGCTCCAAAAACTAAAAAGTCATCCATGAAGACTTCTAGACAATCACCTACCATATCTTAGAATATGGCAAGCATGCACCGCTGAAAGGTCGCAGGTGCATTGCAGAGACCGAAAGGCATCCTTCGAAATGAGTACGTTCCGAAGGGGCAGGTGAACGTAGTCTTTTCTTGGTCCTCTGGATGGATTGCCACCTAGTTGTAACCAGAGTACCCGTCAAGAAAGCAAAAGAATCTATTTCCCGCTAGTTTCTTGAGGATCTGATCAATAAATGGTAGTGGGAAATGGTCCTTCTTTGTGGAGGTATTGAGTCTTCTGTAATCAATGCAGACTCTCCAAGAGTTAGCTATTCGGGTAGGTATGACCTCTCCGATTTTAGTCATGATGATGGTGAGTTCGGCCTTCTTAGGCACAACCTGGATTGGACTCACCCAACGACTATCAGAGATCGGGTAGATGATTCCTGCATCTAACCACTTGATGATCTCCTTTTTCACGACCTTATGCAAGTTAAGGTTTAAACGTCTCTGCATCTCTCGTGAAGGTCGTGTGCCCTCTTCTGTGCAGATTCGATGTGTGCAATATGAGGGGATTATGCCAGTCAAGTCATCGAGAGTCCATCCAATGGCTCTTCGATGTTGCTGGAGAACAGTAATCAGACGGGATTCCTGGTCAGGTGTGAGTCGGGAGTTGATAATCACAAGAAGCATCTGATTGGAACCCAAAAAGACGTACTTCAGATGCTCAAGAAGGGGCTTGAGTTCCATAACAGGATTATCAGCAACAGGCGGTTCGAGGTCTGTATTAGGAACAAGGGTTGGAATTATGGGTGTGTCTATATCAGGTTCATGCTCCTCTAATTGTGAGTTTTGATCTTCTAGTGGTTGATCGGGGATAATCAGGTTGTCCTCAACATGCGATTCATCAACCACGGCTTTAATATCACATATTTGCTCTATAGCCCCGTAATTAATCCCTTATTGGGCCTTAAAGATGTCAAACTTCAGAGTTTGATTCCCAAATTTTAATTCTATTTGGCCCTCTTCACAGTTTATGTTAGCCCTAGCAGTGGCCAAAAATGGTCTCCCTAATATGATTGGTGTATCCCTTGGGCTCTCAGGTGCATCTATATCCAGAACTATGAAATCCACCGGGAAGTAGAAATCCTGCACCCTAACAATGACATTCTCGAGTATTCCTTTAGGTGACTTGATGGATCGATTAGCTAACTGCAACGTCACCTCAATCGGTTTAAGTTCAGACTCTTCAAGGTGGTCAAGGAGGGATATAGGTATTAAATTTATGGAGGCACCTAGGTCTAGCAAGGCTCTATCAAATTGGGTTTCACCAATTTTACATGAAATCAGGGGAGTTCCTGAGTCTTTAGCCTTGGATGGGAGTTTACTCAAGATTACAGAGCTGGCTTACTCTGACAGTACGATAGGATTCCCACTTTTGGTTCGCGGCTTACTCTTGGGTGTACACATTTCTTTCAGGAATCTTATGTAAGCTGGTACGTGGCGGATTGCATTCAACAAGGGGATGTTTATCTGGACCTGTTCAAAGAGTTTGACCAGATCCTCCTCAGGAGCCACGAGTTTGGTTATCCTTTTTCCTTTGGTCAAGGCATTAGGAAATGGAACCCTAGTTGGTTCCTCTAGAACAGGTCCAGGTTCTTGATCTGGAATAGGGGTATCTTGGATAACTATCCTAGGGCTTGAGCTATTACCAAGCTTAGAGTGGTTTGGATAATGTGGATCTTGGGTTACTTTACCACTACGAGTTGTTACGGAGTTTAATCCTACCTGATTTTGGTTTGGGTTTAGCAAGAGGGGTGGCTTCTACTAAAATCCTGCATAAGATGTTGAGGCTTCCATCCCGTCTGGTGATGGAACAGAAGGAGCCTGATAAATCATATGTGTGTGGCCTGAATTTGGGTTCATAACGTGCCTCTGGGTTGGCACGTTATTTGGGTTTGGCAGAGGTTGAGAAGGAAGGGTGCCAGGTTGGCGGGAATTTGCCATCTAGGCTAGTTGATTGCAAACCTCTATGATCTTGTCTTTGTGCTGTTTTTGCATTGTCGTAGTCGTCTTTTGAATGTCAGCCAATGCTTGAAGGATAAGAGTCATTTGATCCTAGTTTGGCCCAGATTGATAGGTGAGATTGGGCCGAGGCTAAGGCGGCTGATATGGACTAGGAGCTTGTGGACGGGGTTGATAAGGTGGTCTTTGAGTCTGAGAATTTCCCGTCCACTGGAAGTTGGGATGATTTCTCCATCTAGGGTTGTAGGTATTGGAGAATGGGTCATTCTGGATGGCATTGAGGTCCTCGCAGATCTAAGGAGCCTAAGGAAAGTCAGAATACGAGGGTGATGAGAACCTCATCATGAGCCCTAACTAGCTTACTTTGATCTAATAAAATGAACAATAGCTCATACATAACCTAAAGGAAGGCTTAATTCAAGGGATTACTAATCTAAAAAGAGAACATGAAACAAGAGGTAAAACTGTAATTTTACCATTGTAGTGCATCAACGGGATTTCTAAGGGTCTATACATAGGTCAATTGGACTTAATAAAATAAAAGGTGGGATGGTTCAGTCAGAAAAGGGTTATTGTGAAATTTAGGAATTAAATGACATTCTATGATCCTAAAACAAACCCACCTAAATTCACAAGGTTCCAGGCAAGATAAAAATCAACTAAATCCTCTAAAATTCATATAAAAATATCCCCTAGGGTTTATAACAGTCAATTTGACCTTTGGAACCTATTTTGACATAGATTGGGGACCAAGCCTAATATTTAACCTAATTTAGGTTTTTGTGCAAAATGTCCAGTCAAACGAGGTCAAACCTAAAATCCAACTTCACCATTGGATTCCTTAGGTCCAAATTAGGTTTATACCAAAATTTGGATCTAAGGTAAGGTCTTCTTGACCTACTTTGCAAATTGGTCCACCCAATTACATTCTGGCCCTTAACTTTTGAAAACCCTTGCAAATACCCCCTCATCTTTTTCGTCACTTTCTTCATTTTGGTCCCTCTACCATTGCAGCAGGGACCCATACAGCCGACGACTTTGCGAGGAGGTTTTCTCCTCATCTCCATGGGGAGCTGCACCCAGATTTGAAAGGGGAGCTCTCTACGAAGCCCCCTACCGCATGAGTAGCTCCCCATACCCTGAATTGCCCCATACCTCTCGTGCGAACGCTCGAGAGGTATGGGTCTCACTCTGACCATACCTCTGGCGTGGTGTTCCCGCCGCTTCCTTTCGATTCCCCCTCTGCCCGTGCCTATTTAAGAAGCCTCAGGAACGACCGCTTCTGGAAGCTTGTTTTGGCCGAAGAATTCCCCCCAAATTTATCTCCTCCTCCTCCAACCATCTGCCCGCAAGCTCTGGTGACTCTCCCTCCCTCTTCTCATCGCTCTACCATCGTACGAGTGTAGATCCATCTCTGCCTCACTCCTCCGCATCGCGCCGAACCCGCGCAAGGCCCTCTGACCCCCTCGTCGTCGCCGCCTCTCCATCTCAGGGCCTTCGTCTCCGGCGACGGCAGACACGCTCCGCTCGCCCTCCGCCTCCCCCCTTCGCTCCAAGTCCCTTAGTTAAGTTCCTCTTTCTCCCCTCTTCATTTCCCCCTTATCAATTTCTATTTTCGACCCCTCGACTACCACTACCACCACCATCGTTCCCAACTTCGACTAGATCACCGGCGAGGTGTGCCCGCCGCTCCACGCCTCCATCCACCTCCCCAAACCCCTCAAAAGCTCCACCACCATCCACTGATCATTTCCCCCCTTTCCATCGACCACCACACATCCCACATTCTTCCCCCGAACACACCCACCTGCACATCTACAGGGTGACCTAGGCACGCTCACACAGGCGTTCCCATGCCACCCCGACCACTGCAGCACACTCATCACACCTCGGCAAGGATTCCCATGTATTCTGACGAGGCCATGAGGCCGTTTGCTTGTGGACAGGTGTCGACCCCTCGCCGCCATTAACGCAAGCAAGGAGCTTGCTTGGGAGCTTCCCCAGGTCTCCTCACTCCAGGCTACAGGTCCTAGGTTGCGCGGATTCCCTTCGCGCACAACTCCAGCCAAGCGATTGGCACTGAAGCCCCACGTAGCTGATGCAATTTGCGAAGTCACCTGTTGCGGGCGTGCGTGAGAAGAAGGTGGGACATTTAGTCCCACCTCGGAAGTCTGTGGGCAGGAGGCGCGACATAAATTGAAAAAGTGCATTGGCTTAGTTGCCTCCTGACCACGGGGTGAGGTCCCCTCGCCCACCATGCCTCGTCCGCGACCCACACCTCGGCGAACCTGGCTGCCTAACCCGACTACCCATGCACTCCTCGCCCACCACACACGCCGGTGGGCCTGGTCTCAAGCACGCATACCCGACCCGATAACCCGAGAAGGCTCTGGGAGAGTTGTCCTGAGAGCAAAATAAAGAGAGAGAGACGTGGGGAGGGTAGAGGGTAGGTTTTGCTTCTCTGTGCTGTGCAGGGAAGAAGGAGAAAGAGGAAGCAGCTGCAGGGAAGAGGAAGAGAAGAAGAAGAGGAGCAGCTGAAGGAAGGAGAAGCTGCAGAGAAAGAGAAAAAGAAAGAAGAAGGAAGAGAGAAAGCAAAGGCAACGAGGGAGCCGAAGAAAAAGAAGAAGAAGCCAAAGAGGCAGCTGCAGAGAAAGAAAAGAAGAAAGAAGAAGGCGCAGCAGAGAGAAGCAGGAGCAGATGAAAGAAGAAGAAGATGACGCCAAGAAGGACTTAGTCGCAGAGAAGAAAGAGGAAGCTAAGGCCAGAGGAGGAAGGAAACTGTAGCAGCAAAGGAGCTAAGGAAGAAGAAAACCAAAGACAGAGAAGCAGAAGCCAAGGAGAAGGAAGAAAGAAGAAGAAGGCTCGGCTAAAGAGAGAATCAAAGTAAAGGCAATGTAGCAGTCATCAGTTAAGGCGTCTGATTCACAGAATCAGACATCTGAAGAAGGCCAAAGACAGAGAAAGAAGAAAGAAAGCAAAGAAAAAGAAAGAGAAGAGAAGGCGGAAGAAAAGAAAGAGAATTTATTTCTTTTTACATTTTCCTCTCTAGCATTTATCTACATTACATTATTATTGAACATTTTTCAAGTAAAATTTGAGATTGTAATTTTGCTTCTAAAATACCAATTTACTCCCTGAGTTCAACCTCGGGATATTTTTGAATTTCAAGTAATAAAATTGATAATCATTTTCGCAGTATACTCAACGAATATCTTTTTAAACTGTGAAGCGACGATTATTTTTGGTGCCGTTGCCGGGAAGCAACGGGCATTTTAGAAGCTTTAATCACAATTTCTGATTCATTACTAATTTAATTTCTCTCTTTTGTCATGATTATTTCAGGAAAATTCGAAGAGAGCAGCCGCACAACAACCACACCAGGGAACAGGTAACCTTTTATTAACCCTCTCTCTTAATCCCCTCAAAATCTGAAAAGGAGAAACAAAGAAAAAAAATCAATCTAGGGATACCTGTTTCCATATTTAGTAATAAACAAGAGTTGCCTGGTTTTTACTTTCAACACATTTTGACTGAACATCCAGTTAAGGTAACTAAGGCTAAGACCTTCTTAATTGAGCCCTAGGTACCAATTTGTGAGGCAACTAAATTGGACCAAATAGAGCCAACTTAGGATTACAAGCTAGGGTTTTAGAGACACATCTTCTTCTAAGAAAAGAATCAAATATTTCAAAAAGAGGTGTGCCTAAGCCTTGTTTGAAGAGACCTATCCAAGAGAAACCCTAAGCAAATCAGGCTCTTAATCTACTTGAACCCTAAAAGAAAGAACCTAAGAAGCTCTCAAAGGAACAAAGAGGTGAAGTTGATCCTTTAGGTCAACCAGCCTTTAAATTAGGTCACTTCGCACTCAAAAGGCTTAAAGTTAAAGTGAAATCCTAAGCACATTGAACTTAACTAAAAGAGGTAGACTTAAGAGGTCAAGGTCCCCATTCTGGCCTACCTGGAATCGCAGTGACAAGAGAGGTCGGGTGGGGGAAACCCTGTAACCCGTGGGGACGCTCTACCATGTAGGGGTCTTAGCAGGACTCCCCCTCTCTGGCTGCTCAGGTAATTCTCAAGTGGATGACCTTTTGATCCAGGGGTATCATCCGCCCTGAACCTCTATAGTTACCCAGCATATTTTGGGTGCCTCGATTGGGTCCAGCATATTCTGATCTTATCCAATCCATCGATGTATGTTTGGTAGGAGGTCCTTGAAACCTCCTTTAGAATCCACTCTCCCCGAGGCCAAGCCTCGGTACCCTTGCTTGTGCAGCAACCCCACCACATAGACCTTTCCTCTGATTCAGAACCAAGTTCCCCTTCTTCTTCCATCATGGCACAACCTGTTGAAGACGAAAACAATCTTGAGCACCAGCTTCAGCATCTAAATGACCTCTTCCAGAACTTCATGAACCCACCGCAGCTTCCTATGATGCGAGATCACTATAATCCCGCTGCGGTGGCAATCGAGCCTCGAGTCCGAATCCTGGCTGGAGGTCCTAATTCTGAATTAAAGCCTAATATGATTCATGCCATACCAAAATTCTATGGGCTTAACTCCGAGGATCCGTTCCATCATATTAAACAGCTCAAGCATCTGGCCCAGACCTTCGGGCTAGATGCGCAAAATCAGGATATTCTGCTCATGAAGATGTTCTCTTTCTCCCTCATGGATAAAGCTGCTCATTAGTACCAAACTCAGACTTGTCTGATCAACACATGGGATGAACTTTAGTCCAAATTTTTGAAGAAGTTCTTTCCCGTTGGTCGAACAAACGCCTTGCGCCATCAGATCACTCATTTCACCCAACAAACGAGAGAACCTCTTTATGAGACATGGGATCGATTTTTTGATCTCATGAGAATGTGCCCCCATCACAAAGTTCTTAAATGGGAATAAGTCCAGTCTTTTTACCAAAGACTTCGTGAGGACATTAGATTATTCATCAATGCAACCTGCAAAGGAAACATCATAGGTCAGCATGAGGACACAGTGTGGGAGATTCTCGAGAATATGTGCGAGAACTCCATCAACAATGACTCCATGGGCTTATTCGACCGGACGAATGCCTGCGCATCGACGAATTTGAGGGGAGCACATGAGACACAGGGTCTATCTGCATCCATCGACTTGGAGCTAATGGCCAGTCGGTTGGACAAGGTCTCTATCATAGAGAAGAAGGTGGACGAGCTGACTCAGCATTTGCAACGAGCCACCTCTGTGCAGAACTCTTTCACACAGCCACCTCCTGCGAGGGAAACTATGCAAAACATCTTCCACCGATCTTCTCCGGGGATGGACCCGTACCCACCTCCATCTGACTCCAGGACCGAAGGGATCTCCGATCCACTCTATTCTTGTCGAGGAAACTCTGAACCCCCATACTCTGACTTCCCTGAGGCTCCTCAGACTTGCGAGGACCTCAACGCCATCCAGAATGACCCATTTTCCGACACCTACAACCCTAGATGGCGAAATCATCCCAACTTCCAATGGGCGGGAAATTCTCAAACTCAAAGACTACCTTACCAACCCCGTCCACATACCCCTCGTCCATATCAGCCGCCTCAGCCTCGGCCCAACCCCACCTATCAATCTAGGCCAAACCAAGACCAAATGTCTCTCATCCTCCAAACACTGGCTAACATTTAGAGAACGAATGCAGCATTCCAAAAACGACACAAGGACAAGATCACAGAGGTCTGCAACCAACTCGCCCAGATGGCAAATTCCCGCCAACTGAGTGCACTTCCTTCACAACCTCTGCCAAACCCAAATTGTGCCAACCCAGAGGTGCGTTATGAACCCAAATCCAGGCCACGCACACATGATTTATCATGCCCCTTCTGTTCCATCACTTGATGGGATGGAGCTTCAACATCTTACGCGGGATATCAACAACAACCACCCATTTTACCAACCCCCAACCAGAACCAGGTAGGATTAAACTCCGTAACTACCCGTAGTGGTAAAGCAATCCAAGACCCACCTTATCCAGACCACTCCAAGCCTGGTAGTGATCCAAGCCCTAGGATAGTTATCCAGGATGTCCCTATCCCCGATCAAAAACCTGGACCTATTCTAAAGGAACCAACCAAGGTTCCATTTCCCAAGGCCTTGACCAAGGGAAAAAGGACAACCAAACCCGTGGCTCCTGAGGAGGACCTGATCAAGCTCTTTGAATAGGTCCAGATAAACATCCCCTTGATGGATGCAATCTGCTATGTACTGGCTTACTCACGATTCTTGAAAGACGTGTGTTGGTGCTAGAGCACCACGATCATTTGTTTTGATGATAACAAAACACGTGTTATTTAACATTTGCAATTTGAGTCCTAGATTTCAGGTCAATTGCAAATGTGGACGTGTTTAGATGGAGTTCAAGCTCGCATCCAGGACGGATTGGAGGAGCTTGACGGAAAACAGAGGAGGTTCGTGTGGAGCGAAAGATTGGAGATGGAAGACAAGAAGAATAGGATAGATTCTTTTTTATCCTTTCATGTATCTCTTGTATTTACTTTCTTGCTCTTTTTTATTCCTTAGAACATTATGTTAAAGAGCCTCAAAGTACCCTAAAAGTAGTCCTAGGAACACCTGCACAACCCTAGGATACTTAGGTTTTCTGTAGAATACTTAGAAAACCAATATAGGGCTCAAACAGCATTTCCAGACGTCTAATTCACGAATCAGACGTCTGATAAAGAATTTTAAGACGTCTGACTGTTGTTTCAGACGTCTGATAACTGTTAGGATGGACATAGTTAGTTCTGTCTGATGAAATCAAACGTCCAGACCTTAGACCAGACGTCTTAAGAGACGTCTGATGACTTTGCCAGACGTCCAGTTAGTGGACCGTTGGCTGGCTTAGAAGACACTCAAGAATATGACCGTTAGAGCCTTATCAGACGTCCATAGGACTTCACAGACGTCTGATAAATGACCGTTTTGCCTCGGCTGACCCAAAATCTCTTCTCAATGATTTTCTAGCCGTTGCAACGTTTGGAAATCAATTCCCACGGTAAAAGTAGGTTTCCAGACGTCCAGACTTAGTGCCAGACGTCCTCTATGTCGTCTGATGGACTTGTACAAAAACCCTGTTTAGATCTGATTCAAGTCAGGGAGAAACCCGCATAGAATCAGACGTCTGACCTTGGAATCAGACGTCTTAAAGTGGCCTTCCAGACGTCTGATGCCAGAGTTAGACGTCTGATAACCCTGTGAAGTGTAATCATTGTCCTGATTTCGGCCTGATTCTCTTGGGCTTTGCACCCAACGGCTATGGAAGCTTTTCCAAGCCTTCCAAAGCCTTCCTAAGGCCTCTATAAATAGAGGGGAACCTTTGTAACAAAAACACAACATAAGAGACACTTAGAAATACACTTGGATACACTTAGCTACACATTTTCACACTCTTGTGTCCAGAAAAGTTCTTGCTCTCCAAGCTCAAGCTCTACATCTTGAGAGCATCAAACAGTTTGCGCGCCCGCTCTCCCGCTGTTGATAACGAGAGCGACGTAGCGCCGTCGCGTGGCACACGCACCGCGTCATCATCGACGCACTCCTTGCAAAGGGGAGTTTCCTATTTCCTATAGAAGCTAGGTTTAATTTTGTTGGCTCTATAGGACTGTTGTTTATTCTATCTTTGTATTTTGGTTGGGTATTCGCTTTGCGAATTCCCGTCTCCTTCGTGGGACAAAATCCTTCTCGTGGAGAGAAGGGGTTGAGGAACGCTACCCTCGTACTTGTAGCGTGGTTGTATTGAGGTTGAATCACCCTCGTTCAAAGTGATTCGGTTAGTGGATTTGATCAACTTGGTTGATCGGAAAATCCTAACTCGAGAGGGTTAGGTGGTGGTTTTCACCCGGTTTGGGTTTCCACCTAAAAAATACCTGTGTACTTGTGTGATTGCTTAATTTCTTGTGAGATTGCTTTATATTTTTATTTCCGCAATTTATTACGTCACCCCTCCTGGTAGGGACGAAACTTTCAATTGGTATCAGAGCAGGTCTTGCTGTTTCGGCGTAACAACC
Source organism: Thalassia testudinum (assembly GCA_037157565.1). Taxonomy (NCBI): domain Eukaryota; kingdom Viridiplantae; phylum Streptophyta; class Magnoliopsida; order Alismatales; family Hydrocharitaceae; genus Thalassia; species Thalassia testudinum. Next base: position 62,341,701 of record JAZHRO010000054.1, read on the forward strand.
AAGCAAGAAGATCGATGGAGGGAAGCAGTTCCGCGTGTAGGATTTCGGAGGGACAGTCCACAACCCGTCCGCCCTACTTTGACGGGAACAACTACAGCTACTGGAAGCTGAGGATGAGGATGTGGCTTCAAGCCACGGACTTCGCTCTATGGGGACGTTGCGAAGCCTCATACGAGATCCCGGAGCGACCGGATGCAGGCTACTCGCAGCTGTAGATTCAAGATCTCTCACTCAACGCAAAGGCAATCAATGCCTTGTATTGCGCATTGAGTCCGAAAGAATTCGAACGAATCCAAGAGTGCACCACCGCTCACGAGATATGGAGGAGGTTGGAAGGCACTCATGAGGAGACGAGTTCGGAAGAAGATCTCGGAGAGAAGGAAACCACGTGCCTTGGTTTCATCGCAATCGGAGAAAGCGACATCGACAGCGAAAGCGACTCCGACAATGAGGTAAACCTGGATTTACAAGAAGCCTTTAATGAACTTTTTGAGATTAGTAAATCACTTAGGGTAGAAAATAAAAGCATTAAAAAGAACCTTAGTTTTCTTAGAAATGAAAATGATAGGTTAGAAAAATAACTCAAGGATATAGAGACTAGTCCTAAGGATAATAACCTGTTATTAGAAAATCAAGACCTCATCAATGAAAATAATAAATTGATTGAAAAAAATAATAGTCTAAAGTTAGAAATTTCTGATTTAAAGACTAAGATGGATATTATAGAAAAAGAAATCGCATGTCTTAGGGAAAATTCTAACAAATTAATCAACAAAGTTGATAATTTTTATAGCCCTAAGGTTGAGAAAGGATCTCCATCAAGGAGACCCTCTAACAAACACGGATCCAAGCCTACTTGGATACCGAAAAAGGAATTAGAATCTTGTTTTGTAGGGTTCAGGAATAACTACAACATAAAGGACTGGACCTACAAGCTCAAGGCTGGTCAACTTAAGTTGGGAGAACCAATGAGTAGACCAAGGAGGAGAACAAGAAGACCGACGAGACGGCGAACAAATGACGGACCCGCCGCACGTCGACCACCAGATTGGAGACCGGCGCCAATGCCCGGGCCTCCAAGCTACGGATGGGAGCCCCATCCGATGTGGCATCCACCACCACCATTCGGGCCATTTTATTGGCCATGGTAGGTGAGGTAAAAATTCTTAACCCTATCTTATTATCATAAGCATTTAGATAGGGGGAGTTAAAAAATGATGAGCTAATTGTCAATTTTTAAGGGGGAGAAATAAGGTAGCTAAATTTCCTTTAGTAAGGGGGAGAAAAATAATAGCTATCTTGTTGTTACAAAAAGGGGAGAATATTACCTTTGTTAAAATAAACTCATAGAAGAGCATGTTTTAAGGGGGAGTTATAGGAAATGTAAAATCAATTAAACCTTTTTGATAATGTCAAAAAGGGGGAGGATTTTTTTATGCATTATTATTTACGGTTTTGTCATCATCAAAAAGGGGGAGATTGTTGGTGCTAAAGCACCACGATCATTTGTTTTGATGATAACAAAACACGTGTTATTTAACATTTGCAATTTGAGTCCTAGATTTCAGGTTAATTGCAAATGTGGACGTGTTTAGACGGAGTTCAAGCTCGCATCCAGGACGGATTGGAGGAGCTTGACGGAAAACAGAGGAGGTTCGCGTGGAGCGAAAGATTGGAGATGGAAGACAAGAAGAATAGGATAGATTCTTTTTTATCCTTTCATGTATCTCTTGTATTTACTTTCTTGCTCTTTTTTATTCCTTAGAACATTATGTTAAAGAGCCTCAAAGTACCCTAAAAGTAGTCCTAGGAACACCTGCACAACCCTAGGATACTTAGGTTTTCTGTAGAATACTTAGAAAACCAATATAGGGCTCAAACAGCATTTCCAGACGTCTAATTCACGAATCAGACGTCTGATAAAGAATTTTAAGACGTCTGACTGTTGTTTCAGACGTCTGATAACTGTTAGGATGGACATAGTTAGTTCTGTCTGATGAAATCAGACGTCCAAACCTTAGACCAGACGTCTTAAGAGACGTCTGATGACTTTGCCAGACGTCCAGTTAGTGGACCGTTGGCTGGCTTAGAAGACACTCAAGAATATGACCGTTAGAGCCTTATCAGACGTCCATAGGACTTCACAGACGTCTGATAAATGACCGTTTTGCCTCGGCTGACCCAAAATCTCTTCTCAGAGATTTTCTAGCCGTTGCAACGTTTGGAAATCAATTCCCACGGTAAAAGTAGGTTTCCAGACGTCCAGACTTAGTGCCAGACGTCCTCTATGTCATCTGATGGACTTGTACAAAAACCCTGTTTAGATCTGATTCAAGTCAGGGAGAAACCCGCATAGAATCAGACGTCTGACCTTGGAATCAGACGTCTTAAAGTGGCCTTCCAGACGTCTGATGCCAGAGTTAGACGTCTGATAACCCTGTGAAGTGTAATCATTGTCCTGATTTCGGCCTGATTCTCTTGGGCTTTGCACCCAACGGCTATGGAAGCTTTTCCAAGCCTTCCAAAGCCTTCCTAAGGCCTCTATAAATAGAGGGGAACCTTTGTAACAAAAACACAACATAAGAGACACTTAGAAATACACTTGGATACACTTAGCTACACATTTTCACACTCTTGTGTCCAGAAAAGTTCTTGCTCTCCAAGCTCAAGCTCTACATCTTGAGAGCATCAAACAGTTTGCACGCCCGCTCTCCCGCTGTTGATAACGAGAGCGACGTAGCGCCGTCGCGTGGCACACGCACCGCGTCATCATCGACGCACTCCTTGCAAAGGGGAGTTTCCTATTTCCTATAGAAGCTAGGTTTAATTTTGTTGGCTCTATAGGACTGTTGTTTATTCTATCTTTGTATTTTGGTTGGGTATTCGCTTTGCGAATTCCCGTCTCCTTCGTGGGACAAAATCCTTCTTGTGGAGAGAAGGGGTTGAGGAACGCTACCCTCGTACTTGTAGCGTGGTTGTATTGAGGTTGAATCACCCTCGTTCAAAGTGATTCGGTTAGTGGATTTGATCAACTTGGTTGATCGGAAAATCCTAACTCGAGAGGGTTAGGTGGTGGTTTTCACCCGGTTTGGGTTTCCACCTAAAAAATACCTGTGTACTTGTGTGATTGCTTAATTTCTTGTGAGATTGCTTTATATTTTTATTTCCGCAATTTATTACGTCACCCCTCCTGGTAGGGACGAAACTTTCAATGTGTACACCCAAGCGTAAGCCGCGAACCAAAAGTGGGAGTCCGATCATACTATCAGAGCAAGCTAGCTCTGTAATCTTGAGTAAACTCCCACTCAAGGCAAAAGACCCAGGCACTTCCCTGATCTCATGTAAAATTGGTGAAACCCAATTCGATAGAGAATTGCTAGACCTAGGTTCCTCCATAAACCTAATACCCACATCCCTGCTTAACCATCTTGAAGAATCCGAGCTTAAATCGACTGAGGTGACATTGCAATTAGCTGATCGATCCATTAAGTCACCTAAGGGAATACTCGAGGATGTTATTGTTAGGGTACGGCATTTTTATTTCCCAGTGGATTTCATAGTTCTAGATATGGATGCACCTGAGAACCCAAGGGATACACCAATTATACTAGGGAGACCTTTTCTGGCCACTGCTAGGGCCAACATAAGTTGTGAGGAGGGCCAAATAGAATTGAAATATGGGAACCAAACTCATAAGATTGACATCTTTAAGGCCCAACAAGGGATTAATTGCAGTGTTGTAGAGCAAATATGTGATATCAAAGCCGTGATTGATGAACCACATATTCAGGACAACTTGATTATCCCCAATCAACCACAAGAAGATCAAAACCCACAATTAGAGGAGTCTGAACCTGATCTAAATACACCCATAAATCCTACCTTTGTTCCTCACACACACTCTGAACCACCCGCTGCTGCTGATAATCCCCTCTTGGAAGTCAAGCCCCTTTCCGATCATCTAAAATACGTCCTTTTGGGTTCCAATCAGACGTTTCCTGTGATTATAAACTCCAGACTCACACCAGATCAGGAATCCCGTCTGATTACTGTTCTCCAGCATCATCGTAGAGCCATTGGATGGACTCTCAATGATTTGACTGGTATAAGCCCCTCTTATTGCACACACCACATCTATTCCGAAGAGGGTGCACAACCTTCACGTGAGATGCAGAGACGTCTGAACCCTAATCTGCAGGAGGTCGTGAAAAAGGAGATCATTAAGTGGTTAGATGCAGGGATCATCTACCCAATCTCTGACAGTCGATGGGTGAGCCCAATCTAGGTTGTGCCTAAAAAGGCTGGACTCACCACCATCACGATTGAAACCGGAGAGGTCATACCGACCCGTATAGCCAACTCGTGGAGAGTCTACATAGATTACAGAAGACTCAATTCCTCCACGAAGAAGGATCATTTCCCACTACCGTTTATTGATCAGATCCTCGAAAAACTAGCGGGAAATAGATTCTTCTGCTTTCTTGACGGGTACTCCGGTTATAACCAAGTGGCAATCGATCCAGAGGACCAAGAGAAGACCACGTTCACCAGCACCTTTGGGACATACGCGTTCCGAAGGATGCCCTTTGGTCTCTGCAATGCACCCGCGACTTTTCAACGGTGCATGCTTGCCATATTCTCTGATATGGTAGGTGATTATCTAGAAGTCTTCATGGATGACTTCTCAGTATTTGGGGCATCATTTGACGATTGCCTCCAGTACTTGGATCAAATACTCAGGCGATGTATTGACGTGAATCTGATTCTTTCCTGGGAAAAGAGCCACTTCATGGTGCCTGAGGGGATCGTCCTGGGACATCTGATTTTAGAGAGAGGCATCTAAGTTGATCGAGCCAAGGTTAACTTGATTTCCAAACTCCCTATGCCTAGCTCGATTAAGGACATTCGATCTTTTCTAGGGCACGTCGATTTTTACCGACAATTCATCCCTGATTTTTCAAAATCGTGCGCCCCCTAACCACTCTTCTCTCCAAGGATGTACCTTTTGAAATTTTCAAGGAATGCGCTCAATCATTTGAGATCCTTTGTGACTGAGTTACTCAAGCCTCGATCCTACAGTCCCCTGATTGGTCTCAACCCTTTGAGATCATTTGCGATGCATCTGACTTTGTTGTTGGAGCAGTTTTGGGGCAGAAAATTGACCGGAAACCCGTGGTCATTTACTACGCTAACAAGACACTTGACGAGTCTTAGCGTAACTACATGGTTACGGAGAAAGAGCTGCTAGCCGTAATATTTGCCTCGGAAAAGTTCAGATCATATCTCTTGGGTTCCCGTGTTATTATTTACTCGGACCACACAGCTGTGAGGCATCTCCTTGTGAAGAAGGACGCGAAACCTCGATTAACCCGATGGATCTTGCTGTTGCAAGAATTTAACCTCGAGATTCGCGACAAAGCGGGAAGACAGAAAGTGGTAGCTGACCACTTGTCCCGCCTTCCTTCTAAGATCATCGACCCTTCCGGACCCATCACAGAGCATTTTCCTGATGAGCACTTCCTGACTATTGGTACAGGGCTTCCATGGTTTGCTGACATAGTAAACTACTTGACATCACATCAGATTCCGTCTGATTGGCCGAAGGCCAAGAAAGATAAATTGTGCTCCGATAACAAGTATTACATTTGGGAAGACCCATATTTATTCCGCATAGGTGCTGACCAAATTATCCGGTGATGTGTCACGGAAGTTGAAATCAAAGACATACTCTCTTTCTACCATGACCAGGCATGTGGTGGCCATTTTTCTGGGCACAAAATCGCATCAAAAGTCCTCCAGTGTGGCTTTTACTGGCCAACAATCTTCAAGGATGCATATAATCACTGTAAGGCATGCAACCTTTGCCAAACCTTGGGCAACATGAGCCATCGTGACATGATTCCTTTACAACCGATTCTGGTATGCGAGATTTTTGACATATAGGGGTTGGTTTTATGGGACCCTTCCCTATCTCAGACAGCTTCGAATACATTTTGCTCGCTGTTGACTATGTGTCCAAATAGATCAAAGCCATTCCGACCCAAACCAATGATCACAAGGTTGTTCTCAAGTTCATTCACCAAAACATCTTTTCACGGTTCGAGATTGCACATGCAATCATTTCTGATGGAGGGACCCATTTCACAAACGCTCGGTTCAGGTCACTGATGACCAAATACGGGGTGTCACACCGAATCTCTACTCCCTACCACCCCGAAACTAATGGTCTAGCTGAGCTATCAAATTGGGAGATCAGGAAAATCCTTCAGGTTACTGTTCGACCTAAAAGGAAGGATTGGTCGTCCCGACTTCCGGAAGCTTTATGGGCTTATAGGATCGCCCACAAGACCCAATTAGGCATGTCTCCTTTCAGACTGGTGTACGGGAAGGCGTGTCACCTCCTCGTCGAATTGGAGCATAAAGCCTATTGGGCAGTACGGAACTGCAACTTAGATCTTTCTAAGGCTGAAACTCACAGAAAGCTTCAGATAAGCGAGATTGATGAATTACGCCTCGATGCATATGAAAACTCGTGAATCTACAAAGAGAGGGTTAAAGCCTTTCATGTCAAGCACATATCTAGAAAGATCTTCTATCCTGGTCAAAAGGTCCTACTCTTTGATGCCCGACTAAAATTGTTACCAGGAAAGTTGCGATCCAACTAGATCGGACCATACTTGGTCCGACAAATCTTTGGAAATGGAGCCGTTGAGGTCAGTCCACTCAGCCACGATTCCGAACCCTTTGTCGTGAACGGTCAGAGACTCAAACCGTTCATTGACATGACCAATACAGATTTGGCTGAGTCATCCTTTATCCTCCATTCTCCCTAAGCTCATTGCCCCTAGCCGATGGGATAAAACTCAGCGCTTAACCGGAGGCAACCCGTCATTCTTTGAAAAACTCAAAACCTTTCCTGACATTTCTTTGCTAAATTCATATTGCACTTTAGGGTTCACCCTTTAGGACAGTTGACTCCACCTCAGATACCCATACCCGAGTATAGAAATCATCCGCAACAGTCACCTTAACCCGTTCACTTACCCAACACCTGTCCTAATGAATGAACCAAGCTAAGTACAAACCCACCTAATTTATAATGGGGACATTGCAAATCTTAGGCATGGGGGGGTATGAAAGTGCAAAATGTATGAAAACTCATTTCAAGAAAAGGTTTCAACAAAAAAATCACATATCATATAAAAAAAAACTGAGAAGAGGAGGGAAAATTTTGTGGGCTATATAAAATAGGAGAAAAAGAGCAAAATGACAAAATAGGAGCACAAAATGAAAATGAAAGAGATAGTCATTAGTAAGAAATTAAGGGATTAACCGAAGTTCTAGATCACATCAAGAAAAGTGAAGAAAAAGTGTTAAAGAGACACAAAAAGATTAGTAGGAATGATGACCTTAGGCCTTTTTGGCCAGACTCTTAGTACCCGTTAAGATCTGGATAATCTTCAAAAGGTTGAGGAAAATGCAAAGCTTAAATATTAGGTCTAAGGCTTAGGGAGTATTCGGCCTCGTTAACTGACCTTCGGTTTGCAGGACTCGGTAACCTAAGCACCCCAATTCACACACAGTGTGGTTCAGTGCACATAGCAATCAAAATCACGTAGAAGTGTTTTAATATTTTGAAAATGTTGCCTAGATTAGGAGTGGCCGATTAACACAAGTTGATTTGGACGAGTTCCCGGTGCAAAGAGGTGGGAAATTTCCCTCGAAGATGCGTAACAACATATTGTCTCCTCGGTGCTTATCTCTTAGGATATTTACATATCCTACCGGGGGCATGTACGCACTCTACTGGTTTAGATACCATAGATGGCATTATTACGAAATGTCAATCGCAAGGGTCTAGATTCAGCCACGGAACACCATGGGCGGAATTATCTCAAAATCTCGAAAACCAGGGTTCTGGGGTTACCATGGGCGGTGCTATCATAAAGCATCGATTATCAGGAACCTTTGAGGATTGATGATGGGAATGAGGAATCCGATACAAACTATGTTGAGAAGCCAATCCAAAGCTAGAATTAAATAGAAAAGAGAGAGAAAACTCTCCAATAAATAAATCCTCTGTCTCTCTCTTACAAAAAGCACTGCAAACTGAACCAAGGCTAAAAATATCTCAAGCATGGGTGCTTTAACCACGAAGTCCAATAAACCTTAGGGTAGTTCCTGTAGGCCATAAAAACCTTCGCGGAGGATCGAGGCTAAAGCTGGACAGGTTGGTACTAGAGTACCTTTAGGCCCATTGTCAGCATTTTGACATAGTCACAGAGGAAAAAGAAGAAAAAGTACTTATCATAATTGGTGAAAGGAACTCATGGTCTAGAAAAGAAGTTAAAACCTTAAATTTTTGCTAAGGGAACTCGAAATTGTGTCGGTTATGTAGTATAGGATCGAATTAACCTAACATTTTAAAAATTTTTACTAATTGAGTCCAGGTCGTTCGCTGGGAGGTATAATTCATTCTAAATTCACCAATTATCTTTATTTCTCTTTAAGTTTAGGAGGTATAATTAAGTTAATTTAGAAACATGAATTTTGCAAAAATTGATTAGATTGAAGAAGTATGCAAAATCCCATATGAAAACTCATTTTCAACATTTAAAGCATGCAAATCCTCTATTTATTTCAAATGATTTAAGGCAAGAAAGGGTTTATTTAATCAAAACATGCCTTATTACAACAATTGAGAATAAAAAATAATTAAAATGATGTAAGAAAAATAAATTTTCCTTTATTTCTTCAGCCACTCTTTTCTTCTTCTTTCTTTCTTTCTCTCTTTTCCTTTTATTCTCTATTTTTTACTCTCTCTCGAACTCTCTTTCTTTCTTCTCCTGTTCTGCTCCTGCCTTTCTGCTTCCCTTAGTCTTTCCTTCTTAGCTTCTCCTTAGTCTTCATAGTGCCTGTTCCTTCTCTTTCTTTCCTTAGCTTCCTTAGCTGCTCAGCGTCAATACTTAACCTTCAGCACTTAGCCATCAACTCTTCTTTTCCTTAAGCCAGCTAAATCAGGTTTATTTTTACTCTTTAACCAAAAATTATTTTTATTTGTGGTGAGGTCCTTTCGATGATACACAGCACCCTCAGATCAGGGTGGGACCAGGCCTTACTCGGTCCTTGCCTGATTTCATTATGGTTCGATTTTGGTTTATTTTTTGGTTCACAATTTCGAGCCAATTCGGCTCAACCAAGCCAAACTGGTTCACACCTCCCAGGCCTCGCCCTCCTAGGGCCACAATCGCACACGCCCACTCGGGCGTACACCCGCAAGCACACATGCTCGCACACACACACACAAATGCTCAGATGTTCAGATGCTCAGATCGTGCTGAGCGCTTGACGACTGGATAGCTCAGTTAACAAATTCCTTTTGTTCCCAAGCCTTATTGCGCAGTAATCATAGGTCTTAATTGACCTAGATTAAGCTAGGACTTAGCATAAGTTAGGGTTATTCATGCATGCATACGCATTATCTGCATCTTTACTGCTTTCCTTTAGCTATGCATAAAATAATGTTATAATATGTTGATTAAGTGCATTATGTCGATTGTAGGGAATAAGCTGATCAGGAGCTGGATCTGAAGCTGGATCAGGAATAACGGGAGTTGCAGCAGAGCTGGAGCAAAAGGCTTAGATTAGATGTAGGAATAATAATGTAAGGGAGTTAAAGGTTTTATATGCTATTAAGTAGGAATAAAGCAGTAAAATGTGAAGAGCTTAGGTCCATCCTAGCCTTAGGATAGCCTAGAGACTTCCCCAAGCCTTAGCCACCCTTAGATTAGGTCACAACACCCTAGGAAGCCCTAAAACCCTAGTTCCAACCCTTATCTGGATGTCCAAATAAGTTATAGGGCGTCTAGGACCCTTAGCCATCTCCCGCAACCTCAAACCCACTTCTGCAGTGTTATTGGATGTCCAGACACTTTGTCAGACGTTCAATTTCTGCAGAATACCCAAAACAGAACCTTGATTTCCCCCTGACTCAGATTGGACGTCCAGAACTGAAGTATGGACTTCTGATTTTTGAGTATAAGACGTCTGACACTATTATTAGATGTCTGATACTGCTCTCCAGTTCCTGTTTTGAGATTTAAGCCTTGATCTTGGATCTCTAAGTCCCTAAACCTAATTCCAACCCCATAGGAACTTAAATTAAGGTTCCCTAACCCTAGTACATCACCTATAGACCTCCCTAAGGACCTAATTAGGTCCTCACTAAACCTAATTGACTTGGATCTTAGTTAATTCCATCAGCCTATTCAATTGGACTCATTGAATCCAATTGAGCCCTGATCTCAGCACACACTGTCCAATTGGACTCAGTGATAGACCAATTGACCTAGACCTAAATTAATTGAGTTGTTTTACTCTCAATTAAGTTTTCACACACCCAATTAAACTTGTATTAAGTTTAATTACACTTTACCTTAGTGAATTAGGGTTTATAACCCTAATTTGAGACATACCTTGACCTAAACCCACTAGAACCTAACCTAATCAACCTAGCCACCTAAGTTTCGACCCACACACACCCACACACACCATCCACACGAAAATACCTAGCCTAGAGTTCTCTAGAACTCTCTACCATGTGTGGTTGCCTTGGTTGCCAAAATTAGCAACCAAGAGCCATTCAATTTTTAGATCCACATTTGGTGGATCTAAAAACCACCATCCATCCTCTCTCTCTCACTCTCCCACGAGCTCCCACCATAGGCCTCTCTAGAGAATTCCATAATTCTCTAGAGAGCTTCCCTTAGGTCTATAAAAAGACCTAAGGGGTGGCCATTTGCACCCATTCACATCCCTTCACTTCCTTGGCAAATTCACTCCATTGGTGCCATTCACGCCACCTCCACTTAGCTAGCCACTCCACCTCCACGAGCTCACTACCACCACCATGGAGGACATCATGCCGGGATGTTGGTTCAATCCTCCCTCTCTCCAAGGGCCGGCCTAAGCTACATTGGCCGCCCCTTATTCTTCTCCCGACCACTCCAAGGCCATCAGGGACCACCCCTGAATGCCCTTTATTCTGCTAGAGTTAGTTTATGCTCTCCATGATTTTTACTGTTTTTATTTACTGCTTAGTAGTGTAGCCCTTATTCTCCCCCAATGATGCGTGCAAAATCCCCCCGTAGATTCTTGTATGCAATCGTTTTCTAGTAGCTAGATTTACATTTTTAAGCATTCATGTACAAGCTTTCTTCTACCTTCCATGTTGCAAACACTCTCTTAAATGAATAGAAGATATATTTTTATATATGTCTATGTGTTGAGAATCACCATGAGCTTATTGCAATATCTTTTGAGTGATTAATGTTTCCTATTTTTAATTCCTGATATACTTGCAACTAAGCATGTCGTACTTCAATACATAATAATCATAAACCAACGTGTGATTTTAAACGAAGTAGAGCAGCAAAAAGATCGATTTCAAAAGTAAAAGCAATGCCTCCCAGAGACGAATGACGAGACTCAAGTCTCGTTATTTTTACAAACTTAATTTTTGACGAACGTTTTTGCACGACTATACTTCAATTTCCGACGACCTTCAAATGCACGAAAACGGATCACGTCAGCGCACACTCAAAAACTACCAATGTGGGACTATGTTCCCCCCTCCAGACCCGACTTCAATCAACCATATCTCCCTCCTCAGAGCTCCGTTCCAAGTGATTCAAGGCTTGTTGGAAAGCTCTAAGGTTACTCTACAAGGTTGCAGGGTCAATTTTAAGTTTAGAGGATGATTTCCAATTCAATTTGAAGGGTGAAATAAGGGAGTTCCTACGGGTTATACTGCCTAGAAAGTGAAGTTTATCTTACAGAGTCCACAGATGGACTTGTCTCTCTTATTTAAAGGTCTGAATAGGTTCTATAAATGATTCCGCAGCTTCAGAAGTGGGATTTGAAGCTCTTTAATCTTCAGGCAACACAGAGAAGCTTCAAGCTTCTCTGAAAGCTTCAGAGAACAGATTTACAACTTAAAATAGGTAAACAGATATAGAAGAACATATCTGATCGATTTCAACTAGTTCTAAGGATTAAAATTGACTCAACTGGGCAGGATTTCACTTCAAATCTCTTCAAACAACAACTGCTATCAGTTTGGGTTCGAAAACAACCCAAACTGATAGGCTGTAAATTACAACTAATTAACTCATCTGAGCTTATTTAAATCTCTTTCAGATTATTCAAAAGATTTTCAGAATCCATTTAAGCTTCTCAAATCATCAAACCATGCTCAGAACTCCAAAATCAGACTCAGTTTGACTGTGAAGGCTCGAAATTTGACTTTCTGATTAATGCTTTCTTACAAGGAATTAAGGCCTCAAATAGCATCTCTTCAATCTCAGGAATTCATTTAGACCCTCAGATAGGTGTTCTAACCCTAAAAATTAGGGTTTCAGGCTCGTCGCCTGAGCTCCTAATGTGGTTTGTTCGTCAAAAGGAACAAAGGATTGTTACACAAATTCTAAGGGCATAATTAACTTTAGTGCATTGCACTGAAGCTTTTGAATCCATCAAGTGCCTTTATAAGACTTTTGTCAGACTTCTCCAACTATGCCGGAGTTGGAGAAGATGAACCTCAATCTACAGCTCCAGTCACTTAATCTTCAAATAAATGACCTCAAATTAATCAGTGATCGCACTTATATCATGCTGAAGCTTCTCACTAAGTTTTGTAGGCTGAAGAACAAATTTGACTCGCCGGAGCTCGCTGGAGCTCCAGTGAGTCCAGAAAAAGTGCAAACTATGCACAGAATGGTGAATTATGCCATTTTTAATCTAAGAAGGTTCCTGAGGTTGCAAAGAACCTCAGGGACTCAATTAATTCTCCATTTGTTCATTAGAGTTAAGGATTATCAGTGAAATTCATTTTTCATAAATCTGGATTGGATTAAGCTCAAGACCTGTTTCACCACTCAATTGAGTGGTCAAAACAAGTCAACAAATACTTGCGATCATAAATATATATATAATTAAGGATTTGAACTGCTCCTGAGCTGCCATGGACAGCGACCTCAGGAGCTTAATTACAAATTGGGCGTTTAAGTTATATGTGGTAATTCTACATATTAAAGTGTCAATTAGGGCCCTTAGGTTATGAATAAGTGATGGAGAACCCTATGAAGGTGGTTCTAAACTCAACTACTGTCGTCATGGACAGTGACAGTAATTGGTGAAGGTGAAGGTGAATTAGGCGAATCAATGATCAATTAAGTGTTTAAATGGCTTAGAAATGGTCATGGATGAAAGAAGAAGGTGATCAGCGATTTCAAAAGATAAAACTAAGGCTCTGAGAAGATGACAACTAAAATTCTGACATTAAATTTAATCTAACTAACTATCTAACTAACTAAGCTATCATATTCCTACTACTCCTAATCTACTGTTACCTAGACGAAGGGGTCAATAGGGTTTCGCCGAAGGTTCATAGCGGACAACGAAATCAGAGGGTGTAAGAGGAAGATCTCCGGAGGGTTGATTTGAGGTGAAGTAGAGCACTCCTTGGTCGGCGCCTGTGTCCAGAGACGCGGCTAACCACGACGAATCTCCTCGGCTGATCAGAATGGATGGAGGAAGTCGAAAGTAAGATAGAAGGTCACCGGAGTTGTGAAGAGAATAGCCTATCGAAGTCGGCTGCAGTGTTAGAAGAGGGAAGGGAGCCAACTTGAGAGAAATCAGAGGGGTGAGGGGGTATTTATAATGGTTGGCGACGAAGAGATTGGCGAGGTCTGGACGAAGAAGAAGCTTGAGGAGCTTAACCTCCGGCGTCGTCTCCGACGACGATGAGGTTATCTCCCAATGAAAATTAGGATTTTCGAGAAATCCAGACCAATGGATGAAGATGGAGTGGTGAGCACAAGCTGCAAGAGCTTAGAGAAGGAAGGGTGATGTCGGTAGGGTGGTGATCCTGCGATGGCATAACTCTTCGTTGCCAGCCATCCATTCAGCTGAAGAAGAAGAAGAAGACGAAAAGGGACCTATATGAAATGAAACTTAAGGACCTGTGTGAGAATTAAGGACCCAATTGCAATGAATATTAAGGACCAAAATGTAAACCCAGGTTTTGAAGGTTTATTTTAACTTAGATCTTTTCCAACTTTTTATATATGTTAGTAAATAAGGTAAATATTATGTTTTCACCTTGAATTTACATTTTTGACCTTTTTAAGTTAATTTATTAGATTAAGTAAAATTACTTAAGTTATTATATACTTAGGTTTACATTATGTTTAAGTTACTTAACTTATTAATTAAGGGAATGATTAATAGGATTTCAAGTCCAATTATTAATTAGATTATGAATAATGTTAATTGACTGATAAAATGTCATTTTTAACTTATTTTAAGGTCCTTTACTAAATATCCCTTATTTAATAATTAACCCTTATATATTCATAACCTTAGCAAATTAACTAGGAAGACTAGTTAATTAGGGGTAATTAGAGATCATGATGAGTCTCTCATCATGGGGGTATGATGAGAACCACATCATGAGCCTTAACTAGCTTACTTTGATCTAATAAAATGAACAAAAGCTCCTACATAGCCTAAAGGAAGGCCTAATTCAGGGGATTACTGATCTAAAAAGAGAACACGAAACAAGGGGTAAAACTATAATTTTATCATTGCAATGCATCAATGGGATTTCTAAGAGTCTAGACATAGTTAAATTGGACTTAATAAAAGAAAAAGTGGGATAGTTCAGTTAGAAAAGGGTTATTGTGAAATTTAGGAATTAAATGACATTCTATAACCCTAAAACGAACCCACCTAAATTCACAAGGTTCCAGGCAAGGTAAAAATCAAATAAAACCTCTAAAATTCATGGAAAAATATTCCCTAGGGTTTAGAGCCTTCAATTTGGCCTTTGGAACCTGCTTTGACATAGATTGGGGACCAAGCCCAATATTTGACCTAATTTAGGTTTTTATGCAAAATGTCTAGTCAAATGAGGTCAAACCTAAAATCCAACTTCACTATTAGATTTACTAGGTCAAAATTAGGTTTGTACCAAAATTTGGACCTAATGGAAGGTCATCTTGACCTACTTTGCAAATTGGTCCACCCAATTATATTCTGACCCTTAACTTTTGAAAATCGTTGCAAATACCCCCTCATCTTTTTCATCATTTTCTTCATTTTGGTCCCTCTGCCATTGCAGCAGGGACCCATACTGCCGACGACTTTGCGAGGAGGTTTTCTCCTCATCTCCATGGGAAGCTATTCCCAGATTTGAAAGGGGAGCTCTCTACGAAGCTCCCTGTCGCATGAGTAGCTCCCCATACCCTGAATCGCCCCATACCTCTCGTGCGAACGCTCAAGAGGTATGGGTCTCACTCCAGCCATACCTCCGACGTGGTGTTCCCGTCGCTTTCTTGCGATTCCCCCTCTGCCCGTGCCTATTTAAGAAGACTCAGGACCGACAGCTTCTGGAAGCCTATTTAGGACGAAGAATTCCACCCAAATTCATCTCCTCCTCCTTTGGCCATCTTCCCGCAGGCTCCGACAACTCTCCCTCCCTCTTCTCGTCGCTTTGCCACCATACCAGTGGCAGAGCCATCTCCGCCTCACTCCTCTACATCTCACTGTACCCACACAAGGCCCTCTAACCCCCTTGTCGTTGCCACCTCTCCATCTCAGGGCCTTCGTCTCCAGCGACGGTAGACACACGCCGCTCACCCTCCACCTCCCCCCTTCGCTCCAAGTCCCTCAGTTAAGTTCCTCTTTCTCCCCTCTTCATTTCCCCCTTATCAATTTATATTTTCGACCCCTCGACTGCCACTACCACCACCATCGTTCCCACCTCCGACCAGATCACCGGCGAGGTGTGCCTGCCGCTCCATGCCTCCATCCACCTCGTCAAACTCCTCAGAAGCTCCACCACCGTCCACTGATCATTTCCCCCCTTTCCATCGACCACCACATGTCCCACATTCTTCCCCCGAACACACCCACTTGCACAGCCACAGGGTGACCTAGGCACACTCACACAGGCGTTCCCACAGCACCCCAACCACTGCAGCACACTCGCCGCACCTCAGCGACGCTTCCCATGTATTCTGACGAAGCCATGAGGCCGTTTGCTTGTGGATAGGTGTCGACCCCCCACCGCCATT
This sequence comes from Thalassia testudinum, assembly GCA_037157565.1. Taxonomy (NCBI): domain Eukaryota; kingdom Viridiplantae; phylum Streptophyta; class Magnoliopsida; order Alismatales; family Hydrocharitaceae; genus Thalassia; species Thalassia testudinum. The sequence goes on from JAZHRO010000054.1 coordinate 62,357,837, forward strand.
AACGCAAGCAAGGAGCTTGCTTAGGAGCTTCCCCAGGTCTCCTCACTCCAGGCTACAGGTCCCAGGTTCCATGGATTCCCTTCGCGCACAACTCCAGCCAAGAGATTGGCACTGAAGCCCCACGTAGCTGCTGCAATTTGCGAAGTCACCTGCTGCGAGCGCGCACGAGAAGGTGGGACATTTAGTCCCACCTCGGAAGTCTGTGGGCAAGAGGCGCAACATAAATTGAAAAAATGCATTGGCCTGGTTGCCTCCTGACCACGGGGTGAGGTCCCCTCGCCCACCACACACGCCGGTGGGTTTGGTCCCGGACACGCATACCTGACCCGATAACCCGAGAAGGCTTTGGGAGAGCTATCTTGAGAGCAAAATAGAGAGACAGAGACATGGGGAGGGTAAGGGGTAGGTTTTGCTTCTCTGTGCTATGCAGGGAAGAAGGAGAAAGAGGAAGCAGCTGCGGGGAAGATGAAGAGAAGAAGAAGAGGAGCAGCTGAAGGAAGGAGAAGCCACAGAGAAAGAGAAAAAGAAAGAATAAGGAAGAGAGAAAGCAAAGGCAAGGAGGAAGCTGAAGAAAAAGAAGAAGAAGCCAAAGAGGCAGCCGCAGAGAAAGAAAAGAAGAAAGAAGAAGGCACAGCAGAGAGAAGTAGGAGCAGAAGAAAGAAGAAGAAGAAGAAGAAGAAGATGCCAAGAAGGACTTAGCCGTAGAGAAGAAAGGGGAAGCTAAGGCCAGAGGAGGAAGGAAACTGTAGCAGCAAAGGAGCCAAGGAAGAAGAAAACCAAAGATAGAGAAGCAGAAGCCAAGGAGAAGGAAGAGAGAAGAAGAAGGCTCGGCTGAAGAGAGAATCAAAGTAAAGCCACTGTAGCAGTCATCAGTTAAGGCGTCTGATTCACAGAATCAAACGTCTAAAGAAGGCCAAAGACAGAGAAAGAAGAAAGAAAGCAAAGAAAAAGAAAGAGAAGAGAAGGCGGAAGAAAAGAAAGAGAATTTATTTCTTTTTACATTTTCCTCTCTAGCATTTATCTACATTACATTATTATTGAACATTTTTCAAGTAAAATTTGAGATTGTGATTTTGCTTCTAAAATACCAATTTGCTCCCTGAGTTCGATCTCAGAATATTTTTGAATTTTGAGTAATAAAATTGATAATCATTTTCACGGTATACTATAACGAATATCTTTTTAAACTGCGAAGCGACAATTAGAGGGTTCAAAGTTCCCCAGACTAGAATAGAGTGGATCGGAGGTCCCTCCGGTCTGAGAGTCAGACGAGGGTGGATATGGGTCCATCCTCTGAGAAGATTGGTGATAGATGTTCTGCACGGTTTCCCTCGCAAGAACTGGCCATGCAAAAGAGTTCTACGTAATGGTGGCTCACTGCAGGTGCCGAGTCAGCTCGTCCACCTTCTTTTCTATGATAGAAACCTTGTCCAACCGATTGGCCATCAGTTCCAAGTCGACAGATGTGGACAGGTCCTGCATCTCATGTGCTCCCCTAAGATTCGTCGCTGTGCGGGCATTTGTCCGATCGAATAAGCCTATGGAGTCATTATTAATGGAGTTCTCGCACATCTTTTCGAGAATCTCCCACACCGTGTCCTCATGTTGACCCATGATGTTTCCTCCGCAGGTTGCATTGACGAATAATCGAATGTCTTCACGAGTCCTTGGTAAAAAGACTGAACTTGTTCCCATTTAGGAACTCCATGATGGGGGCACTTTCGCATAAGATCTAAGAATTAATCCCATGCTTCATGAAGAGGTTCTCCCATTTGTTGGGTGAAATGAGTGATCTGGTGGCGCAAGACATTTGTCCGGCCAACGGGAAAGAACTTCTTCAAAAATTTGGACTGAAGTTCATCCCAGGTGTTGATCGGACGAGTCTGAGTTTGATACCAATGAGCAGCCTTGTCCAAGAGGGAGAAAGAAAACATTTTCATGAGCAGAATATCCCGGTTGTGTGTATCTGACCCGAAGGTCTGGGCCAGATGCTTGAGCTGTTTAATATGCTGGAATGGATCCTCGGAGTTAAGCCCATGGAATTTTGGTATGGCATGAATCATATTGGGCTTGAGTTTAGAATCAGGACCTCCAGCAGGGATTCAAACTCGAGGCTCGATTGCCACCACAACGGGATTATAGTGATCTCGCATCATTGGACGCTGCGGTGGGTTTACAAAGTTTTGGAAGAGATCATTTAAGCGCTGAAGCTGGTGCTCAAGGTTGTTCTCTTCTTCAATGGGTTGCACCATGATGGAAGAAGGAGAACTTGGTTCTGAATTAGAGGAAAGATCTATGTGGTGGGGTTGTTGCACAAACAAGGGTGTTGAGGCTTAGCCTCGGCGAGAATGAATTTTTAAAGGAGGTCTTAAGGATGGTCTTAAGGACCTCCTACCAAACATGCACTGAAGGATGTGATGAGATCAGAAGGTGCTAGACCCAATCGAGACACCCATAAATTGTTGGGTGACTATAGAGGTTCGGGGCGAATGATACCCCTTAGTCAGAAAGGTCGTCCACTTGAGAAATACCTGGGCAGCTAGAGAGGGAGAGTCCCACAAAGACCCCTACACGGTAGAGCGTCCCGACAAGTCACAGGGTTTCCCCCACCCGACCTCTCTTGTCACTAAGATTCCAAGTATACCAGAATGGGGACCTTGACCTCTTAAGTCTACCTTTTTTAATTAAGATCAAGGTGCTTAGGGTTCCACTTGAACTTTAGGCCTTTTGAGTGCAAAAAGTGACCTAATTTTAAGGTTGGTTGACCCAAAGGATCAACTTCACCTCTTTGTTCCTTTGAGAGCTTTTGGGTCCTTTCTTTTAGGGTTCAAATGGATCAAGGGCCTGATTTGCTTAGGGTTTCTCTTGTATAGATCTTTTCAAATAAGGCTTAGGCACACCTCTTTTTGAAATTTTTTGCTTCTTTGTTTAAGAGAAGATGTGTCTCCAAAAACCCTAGCTTTGCAATCCTTAGGTTGGCTCTAGTTGGTCCAATTTAGTTGCATCAAAAATTGGTATCTAGGGCTCAATCAAGAAGGTTTTAGCCCTAGTTACCTTAATTGGATGTACAATTCAAGATGTGTTGAAATGAAAATCAGGCTACTTTGATGAATTACTAAATATGGAAACAGGTATCCCTAGGTTGATTTTTCTTTGTTCTTTCCTTTTCAGACTTTGAAGGGATTAAGAGAGAGGGCTAATGAAAGTTACCTATTCCTTGGTGTGGTTGTTGTGCAGCTGCTTGTCTTTCCTCGGCTTTCCCGCTGAGATAAACACAACAAAAGAGAGAGATTAAGTCAGTATTGAATCAGAAGTTGTGATCAAAAGCTTCTAAAGTGCCCGTTGCTCTCCGGCAACGGTGCCAAATTATTTGTGAGGCAAAATCGTGTTTTAAAAGTTGTCACATTGTAGTATAGATGAAATTGCCACGAAAACAAATAAGAATTTATAACTCGAAAATCAAAGTATCCGAGGTCGAACACAGGGAGCAATTGGGTATTTCAAAACTTAAGAACACAACTCTTAATAAAAAGCAATAACTAATTCAACCAAAATTGAAGAGTAATGTTATGTAGAAATAATGCTCAGAAGAATTGGACTTCTGATATTTTATCAGACGTCTTAAAAATCTTGCTACAATGCTTTGATTTGTGATTTTGGCCGTCTATGTCTTCTCTCTCTCTTCTTTCTATTTCTCTTTGCTCTGCAGCTGTGCTTCTTCTGCCTTGTTCTTTGGCTCCTTCTTCTTTTCTTCTTTGTCTTTCCTTGTCTTCTTCTTCTTCTGCTTGACTGCTCCTGCTTCTCTTCTTCTTCTACCCTTGCCTTCTTTCTTCTTCTTTTCTTCTAAGTCCCTGCTTCCCTCTTTCTTCACCAGCTACCTTCTTATTCCTGTCTTAATCTGTCGCTCCTCTGCTACAGTGCCTCTCTTTTCTTCTTCTCCTTTTTCCTTCCTTGCTGTGGCTACCTTCTTCCTTGCTAAGTCCTTCAGCCGCTACCTTCTTGTTCTCTGCTACACCTCTTCCTTAGCTCCTTCTTCTTTCTTGCACAACACCACACAGCAAAACCTACCCCCTACCCTTCCCACGTCTCTCTCTCTCTCTATTTCTCTCCTCGGTACGCTCTCCTAGAGCCGGATAATCGGGTCGGGTGCGCGCCTGGGTCCAGGCAGGCGCACCGGTGTGGGTGTGATGCGCGAGGAGTGGTAGGCTTAGGTAATCAGGTCGAGCGCCAAGTTCGCAAGGGTAGGTCGCGGATGAGGCGTGAGGCGAGGGACCTTACCCCTGTGTACTGGAGGTGAATAGCTGGAAGCACAAAAACAACTTATATCACACCACTCACCCCTGAGTTTATGAGGTGGGACTAAATGTCCCACCCGCTTCTCCTGGCGCCCGCAGGAGGAGATCTTCACTTAATTGACGCAGCTGAAGGACTCACAACGATTGCTCTTAAGCTGGATGCACTCGCACACTCAACCTGTGTAGCCTGGAGTCCTGAAGCCTGGAGCATGCGGCCTGGAGCTCGGAAGCAAGCAAACTTGTTTGCTTGTTAATGGTGGACGAAGGCTCCACCCTGCACGACACAAGAATAGCCTTGCAACCCTATCAAACAACAAGAAAACATTTGCTGTATCACGGCGAAGGTGAGGCGAGGGTTGACGTGGCTCAAAATAGCCTAGGCATGCGTGCCTAGGTCGGACTGTGACCGTGTGTGTGGGTTTGTTCGGTGGAAGCATGAAGCATGTGTAACGGTCAATGGAGAAGGGGAAGATGGACAATGAGCAGAGGCGGAGCTTGTAAGGTGGTTGGCGAGGTGTGTGGATGTGTGGAGTGGTGGATGCGCCTCGCCAGAGGTCAGCCGGAGATGAGGAAGATGAGGGTGGACGGTGGCAGTCGAGGGGTGATTCGTGGAATAAAAGGAGAGAAAATAAAGAATAGGAGAAGAGGAACTTATCTAAGGTGATTGGAGCGAAGGGGAGGCAGAGGAGACGAACGACGCGTATGTGCTATTTTCGGAGAAGACGACCTTGAGGTGGAGATAACGGCAACGAGGAGGTTAGAGAGGCGTGCACTAGTACGGCGCAACGCGGAGGAATGAGGCAAAGCGAACCCTGCCACTGGTACGACGGCAAAGCGACAAGAGGAGGAAGGGAGAGTCGCTCGATATTGTGGGCTACTTGGCCGGAGAGGGGAAAGAGGAATTCTAGGGGATTCTTCGGCCAAATCAAGCTTGGGAGATTCGTAGAGGACCGGGGGTCCTTTTATAGTCGCTGGCCAAGCTTCTTGTGCTTGAGGGCAAGCCTTCTAGGGCAAACTCCTCGTCGGAGAAGGAAGGTGGTTAGGATACCCAAATCTCTCAAGCGTACGCACAAAAGATTGGGCGTAAATTTGATCTAGAGATCACGTTCAGTCGATGGAGAAATCTTCAGAGAATCTCCCTTCCAAATTTGGGAGGAGATCTCTGAGGATTCGAGGAGACATCAGCCTTGAATCCTCGCCAGAGTGGGATTCCTCTGCTGTAATGGCAGAGGGACCTAAATGCAAGAGTGGCGAGGAAGCTAGGGAGCTCTACGTAAGGGTTTTTTTCAAAAGCTAGGGGCCAGAATGTAATTGGGTGGACCATTTCGCAAAGTTGGTCACGATGACCTTCCCTTAGGACCAAATTTTGGTATAAACCTAATTTGGACCTAAGGAATCCAATGGTGAAGTTGGATTTTAGGTTTGACCATGTTTGACTTTACATTTTGCATAAAAATCCAAATTAGGTTAAATACTGAGCTAGGACCCCAATCTAGGTCAAAATAGGTTCCAAAGGACAAATTGAAGGTTCTAAACACTAGGAGATATTTTTCCATGAATTTTAGAGGATTTATTTGATTTTTATCCAAACCAAAACCTTGTTGCATTAAGCGAGTTTGTTTTAGGGTTACATAATGTCATTTAATTCTTAAATCTCACAATAACCCTTTTCTAACTAAACCATCCCATTTTTCCTCTTATTAAGTCCAATTTACCTATGTTTAACGCTTGAGAAATACCATTGATGCACTGCAATGGTAAAATTGTAGTTTTACCTTTTAGTTCATGTTTCCTTCTCAAAACAGTAAACCCTTGACTTAGGTCTTCCTTTAGGTTATGCAGGAGCTTTTGTTTACTTTCTCAGGTCAAAATGAGCTAGTTAGGGCTCATGATAAGGCTCTCATCACATTCATGTGCATTTAGGGTTTAGAGCATATATTAGCATGCATTTCACATTATCTCATGTAGTTTCCGTTTGATTGCTAGGGAAGAATGCATTAAAAATCAGAGAAACCCTGGCAGTATGGAAGGAACTTAGAACATTTGTGAAGACAAAAGCTCCAGTAGTTGGACCTCATCTCAACTCAGCTAGATCCAACTCCTACCCTACTCCTTCTCCACCTTAATGGCCGTCCACCTACATTAAAACCACCAACCATTGGTGCCTAAAATACACTCCTTGGCACCCTTTCGCATGGCACCAAGGAAGCTTCCTAACCATCCTCCTTGGCGCCCTTTCACATGGTGCCAAGGAAGCTTCCTAACCACCATCTATACTATCCTATAGAAAGAGCCCCCAATCCTACCATTCAAACCATCCTTGGTAAGCAACAATTCTTCCTCCTATCAAACACCTATAGCCATCATACATCCCACGCCTAAGAAAGGAGAAGGAGAGGAGAAGATTAAGGGAGTAACCTACCCACTCCCTCAGTGCCTTCTTCTTCTTCTCTCTCCTTCCTTGTGCCTCAGCAAGGAGCAAGGTTCCATCTAGGGAGGACAGCTAGGCAGGAGGAAAGAAGGGTGGAGGTCGTCCACATTTGAGTGGAGAACTCAAGGAGCTAGAAGGAATTCTTCTTATCTAGAAGGAATTCTTCTTCAAGTCTGGGAGCCACCATTCTTGGAGCGAAGGCTGTCTCAGCTACTTGGGAGAACTTTCTATCTTTTATTTTGTTGCATTTTAATTCCTGTTAAGCATTCATCTACCTAAGGATTAACTAAGTGGAACCTCTGCTTAATTGAGCTCCCTAAGTACTTTGTAAACATTTCTTCTTAATAGTAAAATCTCTTTCTTCATTCTTGAATTTTCAATTTCAAGTAACAATTTTATTTATTTTAGTGCATCACATCTCTCTTCTAATTACTCTAGGCGCACTTGCCTAGGGTGAGCTTAGAAGAGAAGACTTCTCTTCTCACTTAGGTTCTAGTTGTCAGGCAAGTTTCTTTAGCGTAGTTCTATCTTCGCATTCGTATCCTACTTATTTCCAAATATAAAAATTTACAAAAATCAAAATGCAAAAGAAGTGTTGATTTGAGAGACGAGAGAGAGAATCACTTATTTGACTAACAAATTGGTCTCCTTGAACGACCCTAGATACAACCACTATCTAGAAATATAAATTTAAAAGATGATCGATTTTGCACGTTACATCATTAAAACCCCCATTTATAAAATCATGCAAATCTTGCATTACTTTTTGGCGCTGTTGCTGGGGAGGCACAACTTAGTCACATATTTAATCTCTCTCTTGCTTGCTTGATCTTCACGAAATTTTGTTTGTTTTGATTTCAAGTGCGAATCAGGAGCGGGAGCGAGATTTAGAGCACTTGGAGTGGAAGCTTTAAGTTTTTTTTCTTCCCACGTACTTTAGGTTAGTACCTTAGGCCTCTTCTTATAAAAAAAAAAGCAAAATATCTTTCAAAAATATTTAAATTATAAAAAAATAAAAAACAAGAAAAATTAAACGTGGTGAAACCCTAAAATTCATTTTATTCTGATTTTTGAAAATCCAAACTTCTATCTTGATTTTAAAAAATTAGGTTTGAGCACATAGAAACCTCCTAAAATCATCAAATTTCATCCAGAGAAGTCCCTTTGAGTCAAGAACCTTGATTCCAATTTTCAAGTAGTTTTCCTAAATAGAAAAAATTAAAAAATTCACAGACTGAGTAAGGGTCAGACCTTGTTTCTTACTATTTTCTTATTGTCCCAGAATTTTATAAATTTTTTTACTCATCAGATTTAGGTAAACTTTATATTTTTCGAAACCCTGAGAAATTATCTACATTATATAAAATTCTCAAAAATGTTTGAGATCATTTGAGGCTTCTACAGAATCAATTTCCTAAATCAATCATTTCTCACTCCTGACACCAGTAAGAAAAAAAATTCCAAAAAAATATAAAAAAAATTTTTAAATCACAAAAAAATAATTTTTAGATTCCTTGTTTGATTTTACATCTGATGATGGTGTTGTTTGTCTTGTTTGAACCATCACCTAAAAAGATTTTACGAAGAGATTCATTTTTAGAAGTTGCATAACTAGAATTCCAACTTTAAGGTTTTTAATTTTCTCTTAGTCACATCAAAATTCAAAGAAATGGATCTCCACCAACAACAACTTGTTTGTCATTATTTTGTGGGACATCAAAATCTTGTTTGAACATTTAATAAGAAAGATCCTAAAAGGCATTAAATCTTTATTAAAACCTTAAAATCCTTCAACTAAAAATCCTTGTTTGCAAACCTCTTATGATTTGGCTTGGGCACCACTTCTTGCCCAATTCGCACACAAAAAAAAAAGAAATAATCAGGCATTACCCAACTAACGCCCATTACATTTCTTGTGCACTTTAAGCTCCTAAACTTAATTAAAATTTTGTAGAAATTTGACCTCTAAGGTTTCATCAAACTTAGGCTTACTACCTAGGTCTTAAGATTTCCTTAGTTCGTTTCAATTCCTTCATCTATAACTGGTGCTAGATTGAGGGATTGTGTCAAACGACCAGGCATGGGTTTATACAAGCCCTTAGTGATTTTCCTGGGGCATACTTGGACCCAACCCTCCCCTTATTCAGTCTAGCCAAATTTGTTGAGGGAACGGTTATCAGCTACTGATTTTTTATTTCTTAGGTAGACCAAGTCTTAGGTAATTTTTAGGGAGTCACCCTTAAGTTAGGTCTAGAATTTTGCTTGCTTGGTTGCACACTTGTTCTTCTCATCTTTCCTTCCTCTCCTCCCCATTCTTCCATTGCATGCATGGGCGACGATCCCAAAATCCACACTTGGAGGGACCTCTTGATTCTGCGCCCCCCCCCCCCCCCCCCCCCCACACACACACACAAAAAGACTTTCTTCCTCTCATTTTCATTCTTCAAAAGTGGAAAATCCCCAAAATATGTCCTACGTCGCTTCCACCTCTCACTGTCAAAACATTTCTGATCCCACCTCTAATCTTGTTTCTAACCTTCCACCCAAAATCCGCAATCTAACCCACCTTTTGACTTACCCATCCCCAACCTACCCGTCTTAGAACTACTTGAGATGCCACAAGGACAAAACCAAGGCCCCCCGCCCAATCCCCTGTACATGATGGTTGAGCAACTGGCTCAACTACAAGCCAACCAACAATAGTTGGCTAGAACTGTAATGAACCTAGCCAACCAAGGGCAAAACCCACCACCCCATCATCAGCTTGTCGTTCCTCTTAAGGATTTTTATGATCCTTCCAATTATGAGGACATACTAGGGGTGGTCATACCAGATGGGGACTTTGAGATTAATCTTGTTCTGACCTTAATCAAGCATTTCCATGGCCTTCCTCAGGAAGCCCCGTTCAGCCACCTTGAGGAACTTACTCTCCTCGCACAAATGACCCATTCTCACAATGTGCGAGAGGATTTATGGCTGATGTGGTTATTCCCGCTTTCCCTAAAGGACAAGAATGCATACTGGTTCAGAACCATTGGCAAACCCATTACCACTTGGCCTCAGCTTAAAACTACTTTCCTAAAGAAATTCCTCCCCATTGGTCATATGATTTCCTTACGATAATCTATTACGACCTTCCAACAAAAACCTGGTGAGACCTTACATGATTCTTGGGAGCGATTCCAAGATCTTTAAAGAAGTTGCCCGCGCCACGAGGTTCCATTAAGGCAGCTCATTGAAATCTTCTACTGTGGATTAGAAGATCAACTTCGACGTTTCTTCGACGCCTCATGTGGTGACAACTTTTTGAATAAAGATGCTGAGAGTGCCTATGATCTTTTTGAAGAAATGAGTGAAAGCTCATTTAACCATGCACCCATGAACACCTTTGGCAGGACTACCAACTTGTAGTTTGGTGTTCATGAGATAGGCACTCAATCAATCCCTGCTACCCAAGATGACCTTCAAATGATTTCCCACAAACCCGACCAGATGCAATTAAATCAGAAGAAAATTAAGGAAAGACTTACTACACCCACCCAGGTTCCACATCCAACCCCACTTAACATGCTAAAGAGAGAGAACTTGCACAATCTCAATACTGTCCCTGCTGAGTATAATCAATTTTCTGAGGCTTTATATGGTTCCCCGAGGACTTGCAGTTATCCAAATCCTAACCCCACTGAGAATATTTTAGCCCTCCAAGAGCAATTTAGAACTCCCTCCAACTCTAATTGGAGGAATTACCCGACTCACTCCTGGCCCAATCAGGTGCCCTCTCAGAAACAAAACCAATTTTGAGGGTATGGGCAGAACCAGACTTTCTATCAACCTAGGCCATCCCAAGAAGACATCAATGCCTAGGTTATGAAAACCCTGCAGGGGATGCAAAATCAGATGTCGAAGGTAACCCGTGTTGTTGCAAATCTCCATAATCAGATTGGGGTTACTTCGACCCAGAGACCTACAGGACATCTGCCTTCCCAGCCCATACCCAACCCTATCAATCAGAGGAACCACTACCAGGGCGGGCACTCAAATCAGAACCATACTAATCAGCCTCCAATCAACCTAGCATCACATCACTCACCAGGTTTCCCACAACATTAGGCCCTCCAACCCCCTCCCAGGAACAACCAAACTGCCAATGCAGTTACTTTGAGGAATGAGAAAACAATCACCAATCCTGGGCCTTCATACCAACTTGATGAAACCCACACTACCCTAGTGCAAGTCCACTCTCCTAACACCATCACTCAGGGAGAAAAAGAAATTGATTATCATGACACGACTCCTGTCCCTTTTCCCCAAGCTATCCACTCCACCACCAATAGAAGAAAAAAATCTGAGCCCACAAATGAGGAACTCATGGAATTATTTGGGCAAGTTCATATCAACATCCCTCTCCTAGTTGCAATCAAATATATCCCTACCTATGCTAAGTTTTTGAAGGATCCTTGTATACTAAAAAGGCATAATAAACACCTAGTAAGAGTTCATCTTTCGAAGACAGTAAGCTCTATTAAATAGAGCAAGCTGCCTCCTAAGATGAAAGAGTTGGGCATGCCTTTGATTTCTATGATTATTGATGATACTACATTTAACTGCACCCTTCTCGATCTTGGTGCCTTAGTCAATATCATCCCCACAGTTCTATTCGAGGAATTTAAGATCGGTGATCTCAACCCTGTCAAGGTTACCTTATAATTAGTTGACCGATCTACAATCAAACCTCGTGGGATTGTCGAGGATGTCCTTGTCAAGGTTCAGAATTATGTCTTCCTCATAGATTTTCTTGTCATTGACATTGAGGTACCCAATTCTCTAATCAATGCCCTTATCATTCTTGGACGACCCTTTTTCGCCACTACGAAAGCAAATATAAATTGTCATACGGGTAAAATGGATATCACTTGCGCGGGCCAAACAATTACCCTAGATATTTTCAAATCCTCTAGGAAATTCCATAATGATGATGACTTCTTCGAGGACTCAGATATTGAAACATCTAATTTGGTGGAGGAAACAATGTTGATAGATTCTCTTCCTGACCACAATTTTTTCGAGAATTTTGACTCTGAATTGGTGGTCGGCGACATCAAGGTCTTGGAGCCTTGTATTCACTCAAAATCTCTTCCTGACTATTCACCAAACCCGCCAACTCTAATTTCACCTCACCTGCAAACTCTAACTTCAATTCAACCTCCCACCCTAACTTCACCCACCCTTCATCTCGCTAACTTTTCCCCCAGTACCTTTGCCTTGGATCTACAATCTAATCCCCCCGAGCATGGCCTTCTTCCTAAACTGAAACCTTGGACAGACTCGGGAATTTCTTCCATTTTTTACACTCATTTTAGTCACCCTACTTCCACCATTTTCTTTTCAGGGGACCAAGAGGAAGATTGCATTTACAAGGCATTCACGTGTCTAACTATCTTCATGATTGACCATCTTCCGTGCATCACTTAACACCTAGCTAAATGGCATTAAAGACAACACTGGTTGGGAGATAACCCAGCAATATTTTCCTTTTCGCTTTCATTTTCTTTTTCAGGTTCTACAAAACTTCGTCTCTATCCTGACTTCCTCTCTCAGGTGATATCTTCTCCTACTCTTTTCCTTTTGCAAGGGACTTGCAAACCTTAAACATAGGGCGGTACTTCAATTTTGTTAGGCATTTCATTATTTTTCAGAACCTAAAAACATTAAAATATTTTGCATTTGCATCATCTGCATCTGCATATGCACTCTATTTGCATAACTTCTAAAAAAAATGTTTTGAGAATTTTTAGTGAAAGAAAGGACCAATGGTTGAACTTTAATTCAAACTAGGTACACCTGGGGTTTAATCATTAACAAACTAAGGATAAAGCTGCGAATTCATTTTTAGACGTTTCAGGTCTAGAAACCTAGACTAGATCAAGTATCCTACAAAGAATTCCATCCTAACACTTGATGATTCAAGTAACCCGACTTTGTTTAGCAACCTGGCTAGTACCTGACTTAGCTCTCGATCCAAAAATTTGCTTTTCTTTTGAAAACCTGGTGTCAAACATTTCACACACACAGTCAACACTACCCAAGCCCAAAAACATCTAAATAATTAAAAAACTCTTTCAAAATCTTAATAAAAGATCGAAATAGATGATTTGTTTGAGTTCCCACCGCTGAGAAGGAAAAATACTTCCTTTGAGGACACGATGTCAACATGTTACCGCCTCGGCACTGCTCTATATCTATATTTCATATCTTTAAACGGAGCATTAAGGTGCATATTGCAACTCAGGTGTCTTGGATGGTGCTCTACCCATAGCGTTGGAGCAAGAGCTTGAGTTTGCTTGGAGCACCCCTTTACACCTCATTATGTTTTGGGGTTGTGAGCTCCTAGGGTGTGTCTTGGACGATACTATCTCGAAGTGCCGGTGCTAGAGCCCCCTCGAGGATTAGTAATGGGAATGATGATCCCGACACATCTGTAGTAGTACTAAGCTAAGGCTAAGCATGGGGGAAATAATTGAAAAAAAAAAGTTTCAAAAACATGACCTTATCCCAATAATGTTGGCATATCACAAAGCACTGACACTTGAATTTTCATCAACTTATAAGTTACGGATCGAGTTCACGAGCCAGGGAAATCCTAACAACAAAAATGGTTTCGAGATATTTGAATTAACAAGGAGTTAAGTAGTGAATCCTCAAAGGATATAGCGGTCCTGATTTGTCTAATCTTTGAATCCAAAGCTAAGTCCAGATGTTTTATCCTTAACAAACCTCGTACCCACCTTAACCAAAAATCAACCAAGGTCCTATCTTGAACTTTTTCCTCAAAACACAAAAAGTTGGTTTCTTGAGAAATAATGTGATGCAATCACAATTTTTGCTAAGGGACTAGCAAAAAGATAAGTATTGGGATGTGATAAACGCCAGTTTATCATCATCCTTAGCATCCATTCACATCTAGTTCCTAAGATTTTTTCCACTGCATTGCATTTTATCATTGCATTTAGAATGCATATGCATTTAGGGTTTAGAGCATACATTAGCATTCATTTCACATTATCTCATATAGTTTCTGTTTGATTGCCAGGGATGAATGCATTGGAAATCAGAGAAACCCTGGCAGTATGGAAGGCACTTGGAACATTTATGAAGACAGAAGCTCCAGTAGTTACCAGCTCAACTCAGCTGGATCCAACTCAAATCCAACTCCTACCCTACTCTCTCTCTCCACCTTAATGGTCGTCCCCCTACATTAAAACCACCAACCATTGGTGCCTAAAATACACTTGTTGGCACCCTTTCACATGGCACCAAGGAATCTTCCTAACCATCCTCCTTGGCACCCTTTCACATTGCGCCAAGGAAGCTTCCTAACCACCCTCCTTGGCACCCTTTCACATGATGCTAAGGAAGCTTCCTAACCACCCTCTGTGGCACCCTTTCACATGGTGCCAGGGAAGCTTCCTAACCACCATCTATACTATCCTATAAAAAGACCCCTCCCTTCCTACCAGTCAAACCATCCTTGGCAAGCAACAATTCTTCCTCCTATCAAACACCTATAGCCACCATACATCTCACGCCCAAGAAAGGAGAAGGAGAGAAGAAGATTAAGGGAGTAACCTACCCGCTCCCTTGGTGCCTTCACTCTCTTCTCTCTCCTTCCTTGTGCCATGCCAAGGAGCAAGGTTCCATCTAGGGAGGTCAACCAGGCAGGAGGAAAGAAGGGTGGAGGACGTCCACATTTGAGAGGAGCAACTCAAGGAGCTAGAAGGAATTCTTCTTCAAGTCTGGGAGCCACCATTCTTGGAGCGAAGACTGCCTCAGCTACTCGGGAGAACTTTCTATCTTTTATTTTGTTGTATTTTAATTCCTGTTAAGCATTCATCTACCTAGGGCTTAACTAAGTGGAACCTCTGCTTAATTGAGCTCCCTAAGTATTTTGTAAACATTTCTTCTTAATAGCAAAGTGTCTTTCTTCATTCTTGAATTTTCAATTTCAAGTAACAACTTTATTTATTTTAGTGCATCATGTCTCTCTTCGAATTACCCTAGGTGCACTTACCTAGGGTGAGCTTAGAAGAGAAGACTTCTCTTCTCACTTAGGTTCTAGTTGTTAGGCAAGTTTCTTTAGCGTGGTTCTATCTTTGCATTTGTATCCCGCTTATTTCCAAACATAAAAATTTACAAAAATCAAAATACAAAAAGTAAAGTGTTGATTTAAGAGACGAGAGAGAGAATCGCTTATTTGACTAACAAATTGGCCTCCTTGGATGACCCTAGATATCACCACTATATAGGAATATAAATTTAAAAGTTGATCGATTTTGCATGTTGCAACAACATTAAAACCACCATTTATAAAACCGTGCAAATCTCGCATCAGCTACCCTACCCTAAAGGTATTTCTTGATACTCATCCGTGTTAATGTGCGATCGAATAGCACCGTGGCATCGCAAAAGCGTGAATCGGGCATTTTAAAATTTTTAAACCATAATTGCATCGATGCAAAAAACAATCATACAATTAAACAATAAACGCCCTAATCACTACAACTATATGGTTGAAACTAGTTTCCAATCATTCTAGGATCTCACGAGTTAAAATTATAACTTCATGGGTGGCGTACTACCGCATTACACAGGCGATACCTTCTATAATAAGTCTCAATGTGCCTTAGAACCCTTCTCGACGAATAGATGAGACCCTTCATGTTGAGGATGATCAATTACAACAAATCCGTTAACTCCTTCATGGAAAACCAAAGACGACACTCGTCCTCCCTCTCCAACACTACAATCACCTGACACTCAAGAGATGGGAACCCATAAATCAGAAATTTAACATGCAAGTCAAACCTTTGATGATGGCTTTCTAGAAGTCTAACAAGAGTATCAGACTTCCAGAACATGTTCTAAATTTCTCTTATAAAGTTGGATGCCTAAACATATAGGAAGGGAGGAAGCAGTGACGCTCTCTCACCTTTCTCCCTTTCTCTTTCTTGCTAGCAATGAAGGTAGAATTTGTGAATAATTGGTTGATTAGGGTTTTAGGATTTTCCTTGGGAGATATTTATAGGAATTCTAATCAATTCCTAATATGATAGGATCTATTGGAACTCCATCTAATGGATGGGATTAAATCCTACTTAATTTTTGCATGATTGGCCCATAACTAATTACGAAGACTTTGGATTTGTTATCCAAAAATTATTTAATTTCCATCCAAACCTTCTGGATTAAGCCCAATCAAATTAGGTCAAATTAAATGATAAATCAAATGTAATTTAATTCTTGAGATAACATTTGATCTCTTCTAGAAATAGTAACCCATCAAAATCATTATTAGTTTTATCGCACCAATAATCAATCATTTAGAATTCGAGGAATTATAGCACCAAACCTCCTTAGCTATTTCCAAATACTTGTGAATCCTTCACACATGGAAGATAATATTATCCCTTAAGCGTAGACAACTATCATTCTTCCTTGAATAATATTATTTCTGACATCTCTTTGTATAATTAGGATGAGAACAAAGATCGGCTCCTTTCCTAAAGGATTGTCTTCTCTTTCATGCTTGGGTCTGATCAGGACTTCATGACCACATATGGAAATCTCTTTTCCAACATACTTGGAGTAAGCTCTTTCCTCTAATCTATCACATACATCTATAGGGCAGATTTGTGTGATCCCTTCGAGAGATCATGTACCTCCTATCTCCTCCCATAGATATTAGCTTTCTAATATCAGCACAAAGGTGGGTGAATTTACTATTGGTCTGTCAAAAGTATGCGTTCGTGAACAAAGACACATACCTGTCTTGGATCAAAGGATACATCTTCTCTATGACAGCATTGGAGATGGACTTTGGTTATCTCTTGCTTCACCAGGTCAACTTCTTAATCCAATCCACGTGATAGTTATTCAAGAACATTAATTAGGTGACAACCTCTTGAGAAAGTTGTCATCCCAACTCAAACAAAAAACAAGTGATCAAATTAGATGGTTTCACGATATGCTATCACATTCTCTACACCATTTAGGTCTCTAACTCAACACATATCAGCTTTATTCGATCTAGCTAAGTGCATTATCCTATTCGTACTAAGAGACCAAATCATACACTGGAAAATAATCTACTTCTTTTATTCAAATGAAATGTAACTCCTTAAATTATCCGATTAGCTTGCTTAGAGCATAAAAAATCCAACAGTAGGGACCCCAGAAGGGGATGAAATTATTTCTTCCCATGTGGTTTCGGTATTAGGTGTTTTGATTTTTGATTAATTAATTTTTTAGGCATCAAACTGTACTCTCAAATTGATTTTAAATGCCTATTTTTCGTGCTTCTATGATGCCACGGTTGTACTATTCATCCTTAACTTGGGGTCGAGGAGAAGCTTCATGAAATTTAGGGAGCTTGGGGTTAAAGGAGGTTAAGGTCAAAGGAGGAGCTCGGAGCCTTGACAGAGCTCAAGCTTGGAGGAGGAGCTCGATGGGGGTTAGGGCCAGTTGCCAACGAGCTGTAGGTTGGGGGTGATGGGTGTGGGTGGGTGGTGTGGGACGGGATGCCCTTTTATAGCCAACGTTTGAATTCAAAATTGAACCCTATAACGGGTGAGGGGATTATACATGAATTTCTATTAGGATTCCTGTTAGGATTGGATATGTTGTTGGGTATATAGTAGAGTGTATATGTGATGAGGAAGGTAAAGTCTGGCCCATCAGGCAAGAGTCTACAAAGCCTTTGGCCCAAGCAAAGATAAAGATAGGCCCAAAGCCTAAAACCTCACGAGGAGACCCAGGCATACGAGTTAAGTGCGAGTAGTTGACATGATTGTTAAATTGATGCCAGCCGGCTCCCCACCAGGAGTTGTCATCCTAGCGGGAGTCCCCAAGCATTCCCACTTAGATCTTTCATGCTAGAGTTAGAGACTCGGAGCCTCCTAGTTGCATCCCTACTCAAACTACCTATAGCCCGCTTAGCCGACTCATCCACCTGGCTTGCCAAGCACCCAAAGGGTGGGATCAACAAAAGCAGCAGGGCAAAGCTACAACTGAAGAACCACAGCAATGACGTAGGACTCCACTCAATCACGCATCTTTTGTCCTTCGTGTCTTTTTTGTTGTGGCTTGTCCCTCAAGCATGCTGTACAACCAACTATGCGCCACCTCTGCGAAGGTTGCACCTTCGATAGTGGAGTAGACTTGCAAAAACTAAAAGTCAATTAGAGGTTATCCCCCTTACATTTTCACACGACGTACATATCCCCTTGAGGAGGCTGCCTCCCCCTAAGAGAATTGTACTCCATTCCCCTATAAAGGGAAACTTGAAGTTGAGAGGAGACCATCTAGCCACCTTATACTCAAAAAATTCCTACAAAATATTGAGTTGATGTAAATTTTAACCGTTAGAACTCTTCCCCAAATATACATCTTCCATGATAAAATTGGGTTATCAATCTCCAGGTATTCATGAATTTTAATATTTCTCCCACACTCGATGTAATCCTCTTGATCATATTAATATAATAATACTCTTAAAAAATGACCAATTTTTTTACTTGTGATCCGATACTTTGCAGATTATGGTGTCTGTAGATATGATCATTGAAAAGAGAATGAGGGGGGGGAATAAAAAGAAGAGATAAGGAATTTATTTTCCATATCTTGGTATTGCTAGGTAATTACTGAAAAGAAGAGGAGGGTGGAATAGAAAGGAGATACAAGGAGACACAAGAAAGGTTGAGGTGGCAAGTGTTGGTGGATTGGTTTTCAGGGGAAAAAAAATGTTGCGGGATTGCCGGTGAGGGGCCGTAGTCTAGTGCAAATTGGCTTTGGTTAAGATATCACCACTTATCAATGCGAGGGGTCCCTCATATCCTCCGGTACGTTCAGTACAGACATTGACAAGGAGAAGTTAATTACCTTTTTCTTTACACGGAAAAAAATAAATAAATAAATAAATAAATTCTTCTTTCTTGTTTCTTTCTTAGGCCGGTGGAGGAGGTTTTATACGAATGGCACGTACGGATTGGATATTGCAGAACTATCATCGCAATTTTCTTGCTTGCGTAAATGCTGCTAAAAAATTTGGGTTGTCGTATTATATACCTTTAAGCAAGTATTATGCCAGATATGTCACCTAAACTCTAACCTATTTTCGTTGACATGTCTATATCTTTGATGGTTGGTGAGAGGATGATCAAATGGATATGAACATTTCAAGGAACGGAGGAGAAGGAGACCGTCGAAGAGGTAGTGGCAGAGGAAGGGAGGTGACAGTATACTTTAGGTGCAAGTTAAAAGTCGTTACCAATAACTTTTTTTTAAAGAGAAAAAGTAATACAATATAACCGAGTGATACTTTTACAAGGGTTATCAACATTGCAGTGCCATAAACGTGGGATTACAACTGCAAGCTATGTTAACATTTACAATGACATTTATGTGAAAATACTCCCATCATTTTACGTGACATATAGAGCAAATTGAAGTTACATATTTATGTTTGAAAAGTTACTAATAACTAATAAGACCTTATATATGCATGTGTAGTGGAGTTGGGAGTCCAAATTAAGGTTTATTGTAATCCATCTGCAAGCGCTACTTCGAAAGGGTACGATGGGACTGGCTCAACTGTTGTTGGTTATCCTTTTTTCTCGATGTATTAGAATTCTTGAGTAGACAGTCACTTAGAGATGGTCAAAGTTGAGCAAATTAAAAGATGGCTCCCTATGGGTTTAAATAGTATAAGGATGAACACAAACTTTAGCATCTCCTACAACAATTAGGAGTCCTTATCACTCAACCATGCCTTGATAACACATTATGTTGAAATAAATATTTATAAGAAATAAATAAATAAAAATATATGTATTTTTAACGTTTTCGTATAGTTAAAAAATATCAAATCAAACAAGTTAAACATGAATTGGTAAAATTCAGAATAAAATAAAGAACAAATAACATGCAATAACACAAATAAATAAAACGAGAATGAATTAGATTTTACTCCGATTGAAGAACCCATTAAGAACTTTCCTTAGAGAATGTATCGCCCCCCACAATATCGATGTGTCAGGGTCTAACGAACTCCTCCCAAGATACGATGATCCACCTCCAAGATTCAGCGCACTCCAATCTTAGACGTCCTAGAAAACCACCTCAAGAGAACGAAGCCGAGCTAATTTGGTTTCCAACTAAATTCCTGATTGATCTACCAATTTAATAGTTTGATTAACCAAAAATTTCTTGTGAACCTCTCAATCTCCTTGTACAAGATCAACAAAAAGTGATTGGAGATTTTTCTACCAATCTCATGTCGAACTAAGGCAACAAGAAAGAGTGACAAGAATGAGAGAGAGAGGGAGAGAGTGGAGAGAGCTTTTCTACTCTTGTTGTGTGTCAAATAAGAACCCCTTCGTGGCCTTTATATAGAGCCCATGACCAGACGTTTATGAAAATTCATATTTTATGGAAATACGACAATTGATCAACCAATTAAATTCATTGATCAACCAAAATAATTGGTCGATCAAACTTCACTATTTGGTCAACCAATTTAATTGATCGACCAAACTAAATTCATTGATCAACCAAAATAATTGGTTGACCAATTTCACTATTTGATCGACCAATCCAGGTCAAAATCATGATATTAAAAATCTATAGCAAAAGGAGTCCAAGTTCCAAGTTCCAAATTGATTTTCACCCGAGCTCGAGCCTGAGTCGGGATGGGGCATGTGCACATGCGTGCGTGGTTCCTAGTCCCACCTCTCACTCTTTGCTACATAAGTCATGGGAGACAGAAACCTTTTACACCCACCAAGAGATTTGTCCACTTTAAGTATAGGACTAAAAACCTCTCCTAAATCTCACTAATTTAAACATTAATTCCCACATCACCATATAACAATTGCATCATAATTGATGCAATTAGGCTCTCAAATGCAATAATCCCCCACAAATTCATCGTTGGAATTTAACGATAAAATTCTCAGCTACCACACTCTGCTTTTAGTAAAGGTACCTTCTGGTTTGAACCCTTACCTAAGTCATTCACCTTCACCACAATAGGAATAAAGTGAAACTAGTCTTGAACTCTAGACCTTTGATATGGGGTGTATAGTGGTTGCAATAGAATGAAGTTCTTGGTAATAATCTTTAGGGTTGGTGCTCTTAAAAGCCATGCACCCTGTCCTGTTTTATGAGTGCAATCGGGAAAGACCTTATTCCCTTACCTACGGCCCACAGTAACACTCACATAGGTGGAGTTCTCCAAGGATGCATTGCTCACATCCTACCATAAAGGCTTGAACCCATTCAGAGCCTTTGCTCTTCCTAAATTTATAGCTTAAGGCACTCAAGATTCCTGGGATTAGACTCAGATGCAAAGGCATCTAACAATGAGTGCCAACCAGTTCCCCATACAACTTGTTACCACATTGAACGTACTTTGCGGGATCTCCATTCAGTTAGGCTGGGTTGCTGCTATGGGTGAACTCCCAATGGGTCTCAGTCCCATCCCAAGCATAAACTTAAGGACTAAAGATCTATCAAGTCCTTTAATAAACGGACTTGGATCCTTAAATTCCACAACAATCACTCCTTAAGACACTAAATCCCTTACAGACTTAAGTCTGATTTGGATATGTCTCCTTATTTTCTGATTGAACTTTGAACTCTTAATCTTTGCTAGCACAATGCAAAGATTGTAGATTCCCGACTCGGAGGGGGTGAGATCAGCGTGACGTAAAAAAATGCGGAATATAATGTAAAGCAATCTCACAAAATTCAATCACACAAGGTACACAATTATTTTTAAGTGGAAACCCAAATCGGGTGAAAACCACCACCTAACCCTCTCGAGTTAGGATTTTCCGATCAACCAAGTTGATCAAATCTATTAACGAATCACTTAAAAAGAGGGTGATTCAACCTCAATTACAACCACGCTACAAGTGTGAGGGTAGCGTTCCTCAACCCCTTCTCTCCACGAGAAGGATTTTGTCCCACGAAGGAGACGGGAATTCGTAAAGCGAATACCCAACCAAATAACAAAGATAAAATAACAAATAATCCTATAGAGCCAACAAAGTAATTTTAAACCTAGATTCTATAGGAATTAGGAAACTCCTCTTTGCAAGGAGTGCGTCGAGTTGATGACGCGGGTGCGTGAGCCACGCAACGGCGCAACGTCGCTCTCGTGAACTACGGCGGGAGAGCGGGTGCGCAAAGGCTTGATGCTCCCTAGATGTAGAACTAGAGCTTAGAGAGCAAGAGATTCTTTTCTTGGACACAAAAGAGTAGAAAGTATGTTGCTTAGGTGTGTCTTAGTGTGTCTAAGTGTGCAAGAGGCTCCTCTCTATTTATAGAGGCCTTAGAAAAGCTTTGGAAGGCTTAGGAAAGCTTCCATAGCCATTGGGAGCAAAGCCCAAGAGAATCAGGCCGAAATCAGGAACAATGATTGCACTGACAGGGTAATCAGACGTCTAATCCTGGCATCAGACGTCTGGAAGATCATTTTAAGACGTCTGAAAATAAGGTCAGACGTCTGATTTTGGGCGGGTCTCTTCCTGACTTGAATCAGATCTAAACAGGGTTCTAGCGCAAGTCCATCAGACGACATATAGGACGTCTGGCACTCTATCTGGACGTCTGGAAACCTACTTTTTCGTGGGAATGGATTTCCAAGAGAGTGCAACGGCTAGAAAATCTCTGAGAAGAGATTTTGGGTCAGCCGAGGCAAAACGGTCATTTATCAGACGTCTGGAAAGGCCTAAGGATGTCTGATAAGGCTCTAACGGTCATATCCTTGAGTGTTTGCTAAGCCAGCCAACGGTCCACTAATTGGACGTCTGGCAAAGTCATTAGACATCTTATAAGACGTCTGGTCTAAGGTCTGGACGTCTGATTTCATCAGACAGAACCAACAAGTCCAGCCTAAATGTTTATCAGACGTCTGAATCAACAGTCAGACATCTTAAAACACGTTATCAGACGTCTGATTTTGGAATTAGGCATCTAGAAATGCTATTTGAACCCTATATTGGTTTTCTAAGTTTTCTACAGAAAACCTAAGTATCCTAGGGTTGTGCTGATGTTCTTAGGACTACTGTTAGGATACTTTGAGGATCTTTAACATAATATTCTAAGGAAATAAAGAGCAAGAAAATAAAGACAAAAGTACATGAAAGGAATAAATAGAATTCTATCCTATTCTTCTTGTCCTTCCATCTTCAATCTATCGCTCCTTACGAATCTCCTCTGTTCTCCATCAAGCTCCTCCAATCCGTCCTGGATGCGAGCTCGAACTCCGTTTAATCACGTATCCATTTGCAATTTGCCTGAAATCTAAGACTCCAAGTGCAAATGTTAAATGACACATGTTTTGTTATCATCAAAACAAACGATCGTGGTGCTCTAGCACCAACAAAGATATCGCAGGAATTGGATTACCCACCATAGAGATTTCTGTAAGAAGTCCCTTTAAACATTTAACCTCAATTCAAGTGGTGTCCTGTTAAGACCCGTGCCATCAAAGTTCTTTAAGACGTATGGGACTTGGGCCAGACGTCTGGAAATAAATTTTTGCGTGCGTACGACCGCAAGTCTACGCACATGGCATGCGCAGACTGAGCCCCAGCCGACTTCTTCTCTTTCTTCTTCCCTCGCCGACTTGTAGAGCTGCCCCCCGTGCCTATAAATACTCCCCTCCCCTCTCCCTCGTTCACCACCCCCCATCCGTCTTCTCCTTCCTCCAGCGCGAGAGCGAGAGTGAGAGCGAGCAGCAGCTACAGCCGAGTGCAGTGGCAAAGAGGAGAAGAGCAGCGAGAGGGAAGAGAAGAGAGCGTGTGAGCCGTGAGAGAGAGAGAGCTCGTCGGAGTAGCTCGAGGCCGGTCGAAGTGTGCGAGGCGGAGTGTGTGTCGGGGAGGTTTCCCTGACGCTGCTGTAGCTACAGCAGCGGACGATCAGTTGCGCGGCGTGGTAGCGTGCAACAGGAAGAAGATGAAGGAGGTCCTGATTCTGAGATTTTTCCCAGAATCAGACGTTTGGACCCACATCCAAACGACGTGAACGACGTCTAGAGGGAGCTTTAGACGACTGAGAGGTACGTTTTGCCTCCTATGCTTCCTTTTTGCGGATACGGATATGCAGCCCGTTCCGTCGAAGCTCTGTTGCGTGCCGTGTTTGAAAGATTTTGCGTGCGCATGCAGGATTCGTTTCGGTAAGGCACAGGACATGCCCTCCCACGTGGTTCAGACGTCTGGACGAGTCACCAGATGGAGGAGAGAGTCTCCAGATGTCCGGAGAGATAGTCGAACGTCTGGAACTAGGTCCAAACGGTTCAGCAAAATCCCTGGACGTCTGAGGAGCAGCGCAGAGTGAGGTATGGGTCTAGACCCCTTTTCAAGACGTCTGATTTTAGTCAAAGTTGTCGTTTTTGACCCATTTAGGATCCGTTCGAGGTCTGATTTCCGCGTTTAAGATTCCATTCTTCTTCGTATAAGTTCCTCTACTTGTTGGAATGCTTTTTATCATGTTCTGAGTGGTTTCTTATGGTTGATCATTGTGTTAGGACCTCGTTCTGTTACGGATTTGGGGGTTGA
Organism: Thalassia testudinum; assembly: GCA_037157565.1. Lineage (NCBI taxonomy): Eukaryota > Viridiplantae > Streptophyta > Magnoliopsida > Alismatales > Hydrocharitaceae > Thalassia > Thalassia testudinum. The sequence continues at coordinate 62,382,181 of JAZHRO010000054.1, forward strand.
GGAGGCACGTGGACCTGCCGATCACGCCTCCATTGCTCCGATTTTGCGGGTAGAGTGGCTTCCCTTAGTTAATTACAAACATAAATACATATCTGGAATAAATGATAGATCCTAGGGTATGACATAAATCCTAGGACCAAAAAAACTAGATTGAATGATAGATCCTAGAGTATGGCATGAATCGTAAGACCAGAGAAACTAGATTGAATGATAGATCCTAGGGTATGGCATGAATCCTAGGACTAGAAACACTGGAACAATTATATTAAATGCCTGAAATGCTGTCTTGGAATGAGTAGATGGAATAATAATTGCCTGTAATTAAATAACAGCTGCCTGTGAAATGTAAAGTAATGTTGTTAGTAACTGCTACATGAAATTTCTATTGTTTGAAATTAAATACGAGCTGCTTGTATATAAACTAGAAAAGAAAGATTGAATGTTGGAAACACATCCTATATACGAATAAACCTGAATGATGAAACCTAGTATGGCTTGGCCTGAGGAACATGAGCATGAACCCTACGGGAAATTAGGAGTAGAGCTCCTGGAAATAAATAGAATGGAACTGGAAAAGTGAATGGGAAAGTGTGTTGTCTCTTGGGTACATGGTACCAAGGGGAACACATATTACCTCTTAGTGCAGAGCGGAGCTAGCCGCCCTAGGGTTGAAACCCGGGGTTAGGTCTGGCCACTTTGTACCGACTTTTGGCCCTCGCGTACACAGTACCGGGGAGAGCTACCAATGTAGGGAGAGAGCTAGCCACCCCACGGGGCCCGGGGTTCAGCTAGCCGTCCTACACCAACTTGTTAGGCCCACTGGGCAAACCAGGGTAGTCAGGCGAGGGTGCGCGGACTGTGGAGGGGCGAGACCCCTGTTTGGTTACTATGGAGGGGCTAGACCCCTGTTACTGAGAGGGCTCTGCCCTATACTATTCCGTGCTGTGCTTTGGGCGCACCCGTTAAAGGAAATGACTGACCGCGTGCCAGTGCAGGATAGCTACCTGTGCGTTTATCGTGCGTGCCGTAGTCACCGTTATGCCTGTCAGCGACCTTAGGGTGGTTGACTGAGTGTAAGACCACCCCGAGGGACTCTCCCGGCCAGGAGAGCACCACGTGCTACTTCTACTCTTTGGAAAAGACTGCAATCAAGATCGTTCCCACGAGGAACATTCGAGATCAAGAAAAAGACCTGATAAATAAACCAAGTGATGAAAGAAAGAATAACTAGTTGAATAAAGAAAGAAATGAAAAGCAACAGCTCCCTATCCACTTTTACTGTTTCTCTTAGCTAGCTGGTTGCCACTCTACTCAACGTTTCGCTGACGTGTCTTACTTACCACCTTTTTCAGGTCCAGGTGTTGAGCAGCCAGAGCCTACGGCTGCAGAGGGCGTTAGGCCCAGTAGAGTGCAGTAGTTGTACTTTTGTTGTACCCGTTTTCTGTAGTAGTGAGTATTTTGTTACACTTTTATACTCTTGTATTGTAACTTCATATTCCTGTACCTATTTTTAATTCTATACTGTTGTGGTGGTGTGTGCTGTAGTAGTTACTTCTTTACTGCTGTACTTTTGTTATTGTTAGTTACTTGCATGGTGAATGTGGTTTATTTTACTGCTTTTTGATTACTTTCTCGTTGGACGATTGGATCTTGGGATCAATCGAGTCGGTCCGATTCTTGTGTCTCGTAGGGATTCAGGAATTGGGTCGTAATATGTCCAAAGCACATAGCTCAGCTTCAAAGGTAGACCGGGTTAAAATGGTATGCTTTGCAGACTGCCAGGAGACTGCACCACCTCCAAGGGAAAAGACATACCCTGTAACACAATTTCTCCCGGAATCTTCCATTTGATCGATCCAACTTGCATCACTATATACTTCCAAAACTAAAGAATATTTACCATAATGCAAATTAAGGGAAATAGTTTCCTTTAAGTACCTAAGTACTCGATCTAAGGCATCCCAATGAGTATGATCAGAACAACTTGTGTATCTACTCAACTTAGACACGGAAAAAGAAATATTCGGTCTAATACAGTTAGCCAAATACATCAACCTTCCTAAAATCTGTAAATATCTTAGTTGTGAAACAAACATTCCACTTTTATTCTTATAAAGAGTTTTTGATGAATCAAAATAAGTGCTTACAGCTTTACAATCTTCATAGTTAAATTTCTTAAGAACCTTCTCAACATAATGAGATTGAGAAATAACTATCCCCTTTGCTAACCGAATTAGTTTGAGGCCTAGGATCAAATTTGCAACACTCATATTTTTCATCTCAAACTTACTACTCAAGAACAACTTAGTTTCGTTCACAATTCTAATATCTAATCCAAACAATAATATATCATCTACATATAGGCATAGGACAATACATATATCACCCTTAATCATAGAGTAGACATACCTATCAGATTTGTGACCTACAAAGCCAAAAGATTGTATAGTCTTATCAAACTTTTCATGTCATTGCTTGGGTGCTTGTTTCAAACCATAAAGAGATTTAACAAGCTTACAAACCTTTTTCTCATTCCTAGGAGCTACAAATCACTCAGGCTGGTCCATATAGATCTCCTCCTCAAGATTGCCATGAAGAAAGGTGGTCTTTACATCCATTTGGTAGATTGTGAGATCATAAATAGAAGCCAATGTAATAAGCATTCGGATACTAGTTATCCTAGTTACTAGAGAATAGGTATCAAAGTAATCGATTCCTTCCATTTGCTTGAACCCCTTGGCACCAAGTCTAGCTTTGTATTTTTCAATAGATCCGTCAGGCCTGAGTTTTCTCTTAAATACCCACTTCCACCCAATAGTAAAACATCCTGGAGGTAAATCAACCAACTCCCAAGTGCCATTTGAGATGATTGAGTCCATCTCATTCTTAATAGCATCTTTCTAGTGCTTAGCTTCAAAAGAAGCCATAGCATCTCGATAAGTGGGGGGATGGCCCTCGATTTGGTAAGTGATAAAATCACTTCCCAAATCCTTGGCAATTTTTGAACTTTTACTTCTCCTAGGTTCATACTCTTCTACTTGATTGGGTTCAGAATGGGAAAAGCTAGCCCCCACATTAAACATCCTTTCCACTTGACCTGGAATAAAACCAGATATGGTGGGCAGATCATCTGAAGTCATATTTTGAGATAATCTAGTCTTCATAGGGAAGACATCCTCAAAAAATGTAACATCGTGACACTTAAAAATAGTGTTAACATCTATGTCTGAAATCTCAGATTTATAACAAAAAATCTATAGGCATAGCAATTATCAACATAACCCAGAATGACTGCGTCAACTCTCTTAGGTCCAAACTTCTTCCTCTTGTGTTCAGGGACAACCACTTTTGCAAGGTAGCCCCATACTTTAAGGTATTTCAAACTTGGTTTCCTATTTCTCCAAATCTCAAATGGACTACTTTCCTTATGCTTGAGGGAAACTCTATACAGAATATGGCATGCCGTATTCAAAGCTTACCCCCACATGTAAGTAGGTAATCCTGAGCTTTGCAAGAGAGCGTTGATCATATCAGTTAGGGTCCTATTCTTTTACTCTGCTATCCCATTAGATTGAAGAGAATATGAAGCCGTCACTTCATGAACTATACCAAAAGCTTGGCACTGTTAATCAAATAAGTTGGACGTATATTCCCCTCCTCTATTTGACCTCAGTCTTTTAAGAGCTTTCTTAGTTTGTGTTTTTGCTTCTTTCTTAAAGATAAGGAATTTACTTAGTACCTCATCCTTAGACTTAAGCAAATACACATAGCAGTATCTGTTACTGTCATCTATAAAAGTGATAAATTACTTTTATTGTTTTTAGTCAACACACCGTTAAACTCGCAGATATCCGTATGCACCAAATCTAGAACCTCAGTATCTTTAATAATAGAGTGAAAATGCTTCATAGTTTGTTTAGCCTGCACACATATCTCGCATTTCTTAGTTTTATCTATGGTGTGTTCAAGAATCATATTTAATTTCATCATTCTTTTTAAAGAATTGAAATTTATATGACCCAATCTGCCATATCATATATCACAAGTTCAATATTACTGCAAACAGATTGAATCAAATGAAAACTAACATTATTTAGAGTATTTCTAAATGATACATCCACATCACATCTCACTTTAAATAATAGATCAAAATCTGCTAAATATCCATTTCTATAAAATATTTCATATCTCAACATAATATCTTTATTACATTTAAAATTTTAACTCAAAACCCTCTCTAACTAACAAGGAATCAGAAATAACATTCTTTTTAACATTAGGAACATGCAACACCCTGTGCAAAGTCCAGACTCGCCCCAAGGAAAACCTTAAGTCCACGCATCCGAATCCCAGCACCTTGGCTGCAGAGTCGTTCCCCATCTTCACAGTCCCACCATTGCAGGCCTATTAGGAAGAAAAGAATGATCTATTAGTACAAATTATGTACATTGGTTGCAGTATCCATGAGCCATTCAGTAGGATCTTGAATAACATAAAGTTTGGGTTTTATTAAGACATACCCTTCACTAGTCTTGGCTTCCTCAGTAATTACATTCACTTGAGGATTCCCATCTGTGATTTTTTGTTGAGCTTTATTAGAAGGGCAATCTTTCTTCCAATGTCCAACCTACCCACAGTGCCAGCATGGTTTGTTCTTAGATTTCTTCTGGATCTTGGGTTCGGCCTCTCGCTTTGTTTTTATTATTCTTATTTTTATTCTCCTTGTCCTTAGACGTAGTGACATTCACCTTAGACCTTATAGGCATTAGAGGTTTCTACTTTCTATGCTCTTCCTTAATAGCAATGGCTATCATCAAATCATCTAGAGAAATCTTTCCCTTCCTATACTTAAGAGTCATCCCAAAGTCTTCCCAAGATTTAGGAAATTTCTCAATGATAGACATAACTTGAAATGTCTCAGGAGGCTTCATTTCAGCCTCTACTAAGCCATGGAACAATAACAGATATTTCTGTGCCTGCTCCGATACTGATTTACCGTCAGCCATTTAGAATTTAAGGAATTTTGCGATAGAGTATTTTTCAATACCAAAGTCCTCGGTATTATACTTCTTGTCTAACTCCTCCCATAGCTCCTTCACAGTAGACGTGGATGTAATGTATACATCAAACAACACATTGGACAATACCAAAAAGATGCAACCATGACAAATATGATCTCTCTCATTCCACACATCCACCACCTTTTGGCCTTCAGGAGTGTGTTTTCCTTATCCAAAATCGGGTAATCAATTTCCAACGCCTAGATCAAACCAATGGTGGTCAACCAAATTCTCATACGTTGTTGCCAGCGCTTGAAATTTTGCCTACCAAATTTCTCGAGCATACCAAATAAGTCTACATGTGATTTGAAAGTCATTTCCGACATCTCAAATATTTTAGGTGTAAGCGATACCTTCTCTAAGATTGTTGAAATAAACGCATATAAGAAATAAATAAATAAAAACATATGCATTTCCAATGTTTTCGCATAAATAAAAAATATTAAATTAAGTCAAACATGATTTGGCAAAATTCCTAATAAAATAAATAACAAATAACATGCAATAGCATAAATAAATAAAACGATAAAAGATTAGATTTTACTCCGATCCATTAAGAACTTCTCTTAGAGAAGGCATCGCCCCCCACAATACCGGCTGCGTTGGGGTCTAACAAACTCCTCATAGGATACAACGATCCACCTCCAAGATTTGGTGCACTCCGATTTTGGACATCCTCGAAAACCACCTCAGAAGAACAAAGCCGAGGCAATTTGATTTTTAGCCAAATTCCCGATTGATTTACCAATTTAATGGTTTGATCAACCAAAAACTTATCGTGGATCTCGCAATCTCCTTGTGCAAGATTGACAAAAAGTGATTGGAGATTTTTCTACCAATCTCACGTCGAACTAATGCACCAAGAAAGAGAGACAAGAACGAGAGGGGGGAGAGAGTGGAGAGAGCTTTTTTGCCTTGTTATGTGTCAAATGAGAGTCTCCTCGTGGCCCTTATATAAAGCCTATGACCAGACATTTATGAAAATTCCCATTTTATGGAAATACAGCAATTGGTCGACCAATTAAGTTCATTGATCGACCAAAATAATTGGTCGATCAAACTTCACTATTTGGTCGACCAATTTCACTATTTGATAGACCAAACTAAGCCATGGGAGGCAGAAGCCTTTTACACCCATCAAGAGGTTTGTCCACTTTTAGTACAAGACTAGAAACCTCTCCTAAATCTCACTGATTTCAACATGAATTATCACGTCACCATATAACAATTGCATCCTAATTGATGCAATTAGGTTCTCAAATTCAAGACATTATCCTCCCTTGTTGAGAGAGAGGATTGGATATAGTAACATGCTATATTTGAGAGCATTGAAAGCCACGCACCGTTGATTTTGATAAGGATTGTAATCCTATTTTGTTTTAGGCAATTAAAGCCAAATGCTGCATTTGGGATTTCCTTTTGATAGATATGCTCTTCAGTTTGCACTTCCTTGCATTATCCACTTGATCTACTTACATCTCCCATTACATAGTTGTTGCTCATTAATTGATGACACTGCTAGTTATCTTGGTGATGTTGAGTTTGCATTCATAACATTGGAAATAAGGAAACAAATTTCTTTTCTTATTAATTATCAATTCCATGACTTAGATAAAGTTACTAGCATTATCTAGATAATGGAGATTGATGGGAGGTGAAATGACCCTTTCCAAGGACTATTCGAAGTTTTTCTGGAAAGTTGGGGCATTAGCACAATTCTAAACCCCTTGGGTTTAGGCGTGTAGGGCTTACGGGAAAAGAGGGAACTTTAAGGGCGTCTCACACAATTTTTCCCTCCCCCTCTCTCTTCCCACTCACACACCCACTCACACACTCACGCATACACACTCACCTCCCTCACCAAAACCCTAACACCACTTCTATTTAAAACCCCCCATACCCCTCTCCACCTTCACACCCTCAGCACCACCTCCACCTCCTTCCCTTGCATCCGGCGACCACCACCAACAGCGTTCCCGTTTCCACTTGCAACCATGGGTGGAGGAGAGGAGCTCGCGAGGAAGGGGAGAACGAGGGAGAGAGGGAGAGTGAGGGCATCAGAGAGAGGTGAGAGCTCGGGGGAGCTCGAGCAGGAGAGTTCGCACGAGGGAGCTACCTTGCTGTGGTTGTAGCAACGAGAAGCTCGGAGGTGTGAGGATCTCCGAGGAGTTCGGATGTGCGAGGGGAGCCACGGTCGGAGGAGCTCTTACGAAAGGAGACAAGGCCGCAGGAGGAGGTTACGCAACCTCCTGCAGCTGCTGGAGCAGTTGCTGGGGGCTTTGCGGATGGAGGTCACAAGGAGACGAACGCTGCGAAGGAGTTCTATGTACTAAATTTTTCAGTATCAGACGTCTGGAGCATCTACCAGATGTCTGGGGCAGCAGCAGGATATTAGGAGCTGAAGCCGGACGTCTAAAAATACGTGAGGTGCCGAGGTATGAGTTCTGTACGCTCATGCACATGCGTACGTGAAGTATGTTAAGTGTTAGCTATCGCAGTTTTTGAATTGCATTTGCATGCGCAGGTACAGGCCTTGGAAAGGCACATAAGCATGCTCTTTGGGGTGCTTTAGGACGTCTGGACGTCTCCACTGACATCTGATAGTCATATTGGACGTCCGAATGAACCGACAAACATCTGGAAAGACCCCAGGACGATTGAAAAGGGGTTCCAGACGTCTGCCAGTAATGTAGGAACACAAGGCGAGTTACGTCTGATTTCAGTCTGTATGCACGTTTTTGGCCTGTTCAAGGCCCAAACGAAGTTGGATTTACGCAAACGAAGTACCGTTGTTTTCCGCTCGAGTTTCTCTATATGTTGGTGTTAATTATATACTGTTCTGAACTCGTATGATGTGATTTAGTCACTAGTATAGGTTTCCATCCTATAGCGTGTTCGAGACCCGCGGAGACGACGGGATCTGCGCTTCAGGCTCCCATTCCACCCATGAATCCCAGTAGAGTGGTTTATCTTCATACTAAGATTTAGTTAAGTAAAATGCATGCTTAGAATAACTTGATTGAACCCTAGGTAGAAACGAATGAACATTACTTGAGCTACACTGTTTACTTTGAGATGCATGTTAAAACCCTAATTGCTAGCAAGTGTATCGATACATGATGTGATGCCCCTTCAGTTATTAAAACATGAGATGCCTATTATATGAATTAGAATCGGAATGTGAATAACAAGATATCCATGTTGAGAAATGAAATGAAATGAATACGAGCATGAACCATATAGGGAACTAGGAGAAGAACTCCTGTATACGCAAAGAATCTCGTATGTAGAAAGGAAGTAAGTTAGCCCTTGTGTACGTGGTACCAAGGAGAGCGACTATCTTGCATATGCAGTACCAAGGGGAGCCACTATCCCTTTCGTGTGGAAAGAAAGGTGGCACTCACGTACGTGGTACCGAGGAGAGCTACGGCCACCTTAGTGTAGAGGGGAGTCAGCTGCCCCACTGGTCCCGGGATTAAGACTGGCCACCCTACACCAACTCTTGTTAGGCCCACTGGGAAAATCGGGATAGTTGAGCAAGGGTACGTGGACTGTGAGGAGCGAGACCCCTGTTCTATTCTAAGAGGGCGAGGCCTTATTCTGTTCCGTGTTGTACGTTTGGGCGTACCTGCTAGCATAAACGACTGACCGCGTGCCAGTATGGGGTAGCTACCTATGCGCTTATCACGTGTATCGTAGTCACCGCTATGTCGCAACCGTGACCTCGGGGTGGTAGACTAGGTGTAGGACTACCACGGGGGACTCTCTTGGCCAAAAGAGTGTCACGTGTACATCCTGCATCATAGGAAAACTGCAAGTGAGATCGTTCCCTTAGGGAACAAGAAGATTAAGCAAAGTTATGAATCCTGATTAGTGCACTCGACCCAAAAACGCATAAATAAGATAAATGGAAATGGATGATAATACATAACCGACAATTGCATATTAACTGGTTGCTTGTTTTTTTATGTTAAATTGCATGTAAATGGCTTAACCACCACTCTACTCAGCGTTAGCAGACCACGAATTATACAATCTTATTCAGGTAAGGGAGTTGTGCAGCCAACACCACCAGCTGCAGAAGGAGCTGATCCCAATCGAGCCCAGCCTTAGCTGTTATCATTTTTTTATTCCAGATTTTTCTTTCTGTTGTAATAGTGAGTACTTTGATATATGTATTATTATTTCCGTTACGTTTCTGTTTTACTTTTACTTTCCGCTATTGTAGTTGTAATGGCATGTAATATTGTGAGACATTTCATTCTGTTTCCTTTACTGTCTCTTAGTTATTTTTGCTTAGTTACATTGCATGTGTAGTTGTGGAATATTTTCTGCTTTTGGGTTCTTTCTCGTTGGATAACTGGGTCTTGGGAGCTAGTCGAGGAGAGTCAATCTCGAGTTCTGTAGGGAGCCGGATCAAGTCGTAACAGGAGGTATGTAAGGATTCTCTAGATGACTTAGATAAGATTGCAATTAAGAGTTAGCTAGCCTAGCTTCCTAGAACATCAACCATGATGAGCATGCAACACATAATCAATGTGAGGTATACAAGATGATGAGAGTTTAGTGGTGCTTAGTGTTCATCATGCCTTGGATGCCCACAATCAAATTCCATTTCGACACACAATTTAAATGAAACTTGGCATAAATTTTTAGATATGATTATGGGTCCAATTAGGCACATACTCTATGCATACGTGCATTAGGGTTTCTTGGAGTGTTATCTCTTTTTTTTTTTCCAAGAAAGCATCCTCCTTGGCTTAGGATTTAAGTTGACGACTATACTCCATGTTCTTCTTACTTGGTAGTGGAATATCTCTCTCTCTCTACCTTTAATTTTTCTCTTATGTTGTGGAAAGGTTTCCACATAAATCATTGTACATTTTTGTTGTGATTTGGTGCTTATTTATTTGCGTAATTATCTAATAACTAAATATATCTTATGATCATCAGGAAGAGTAGGAGTAGTCGTCCCTCATAACTTGTCAATTTCTTTAAGAATTATATACAATTTTTTAACTTGTTCGAGTAATTCAGTTTGTGAGTAAATTCATATTATCTTACTGAAAATGGTAGGTTCTAAATTTAAGTCTTGATTAATATAGAGGATAGATTTATGAATTATTTATCCCTCTCACCTTAAATGAACAGTATCACTTTTTTTATATATAATTTTTCATCTTTTACCTACACTCACACCCATGTACTTGGCTTATTTTAATGAACATAGGGAAAGAGATTTTGAACTTATAATTATCTCTCTTTCACTTTTTTATCATCGTGTAAAATGAAAAAATGACAGTTCTATATTTTTAACTTAATCCATATTTCACCGTCAAAAGCCTAAGATGACTCAATCACTTAAAATACATGACATGGGTTTTTGCATAGGTGCCCTAGAATCATTTTCAATAACACATATTAATTGATTTCTTATTATTTACATAAGTACCCTTATAAAACTTATCCAATTTATATCAACCTCTCTTTGTTTAAATAATTTGTCAAATTTAATCGAATTCAACTTAAAAGTAAATATTTTTCTATTCAGGATCTTGTGCCTCCAACTTTTACATGCCAAGTGCCTCCTAATGTCCATTTGGACCAGCGAAGGACTAGACTCACTTGGAAACATCATTTGATTGTTGGAATAAAAAGATTGTTGGAGTCGGAAGAGAAATGTGGGAATGGAGAAAGAGGTGATGGAAGGAGAAAATCAATTCGTGGAACTTTAAATGCAAAATTTTTTTATTTTTGGGCAATGTTTTAAAAATTTAATCGGAACAACTTGGCTAGGAATTTTTCACCTAAAATGCTGGTGGGATCGCTGATTTGATTATTGGTGAGCTGTCAATTCACCGTAAGTTAATCTATGAAACTGGACTGAACATCTAAATTATGGTTGAACTAATTTTGACCTTCGTGGATTACTCTATTCATAATTTCTTTTGAATTCATTTATTTAGGAAACCAATGATTGATAACGATTTTAAATTAAATTACAATATAGCTTTAACAAATTTTGCATTCCACGTAACATTTCAATGAATTGGGAGCATAGAGATATTTTGTTATTTTTTTAATTTCTTACTTAAAGCATGTGATAAATAGAATTTAGTATTAGATACTCCATTCGTATTGGTTTGAAACGATTGAACCTCGGTCTAACGGAAAATCTTGCTTGATTCCGTTTAATAATGGTTTGGACAATTGCAGCGGTTGTTGACATCGGCCATGCTTATCTCAGTTCAGCCTAACAAGAGCTAAACTACTACAATTTTAGTTTAATGCCCCGTTTACCGTTGAAAAAATTGATTTCCAATCCATTTCCATCAAATTTAATAATGGTGAGATATTGAAGTAAACGAGGCAAACCTTTTAGTGACATTGGTATTAATAAAAGGTAGCTAGGCATCACCGCAAATGATTTATTTTAGAAATCACTACGGACATGTTTATTTGATAGGTTAAGTATTTAATTTATCTTCTATTTATATTAGATGAAGTAAATTTAATTTAAGGTAAAATTATTTTATTTTTTTTGTGAAATAATTTTAATTCGTCAAAATATTCAAACAGGTAAACTCACTTATTCTATCATTTATTTTATTCATTCAACTTATTCCACAAATTTATTTCTCTTACCAAATATGACTTACAAGTATATAACTAACTTAGAAAATAATCCAGTCATCAAATTATTTTTATGGAAAATATAATTCTATTAAAAAAAAAAAAAGTACCCATTACAAAGGATGCACCCCATAGGAGAAGGGAGTGGAAGAAAAAGTCTAGTGCCCTCAAAAGGGAGAAGGTTGCACCCCGTGGAAACGGGGGAAGCTAAAACTCAAAAACATCAGACAAGAAATAAAATTAAAAGAAAATGAAGCGTCCCCAAATAGGAATCAGATGATCTCCTAAAGGAGAGTGACCTCACGTTCATGGATACAGTAAAGTACCAATGAGATAAACTCAAAGATCGCGCTAACGAGAAGCCGAATACAATGACCTGAAAGTCAAATTCGACCATTGACTCACGCTAATAATTCGACCGTAAAAAACCTAGAGTCACATGTGGTTCCCAACAAAAAACCAAACTAAATTAAAAGGAAAAAAAAAAACAAGAAGAAGAGGACCAAAACGACACCAATAGTAAACCTCAATTGACCCAACCAACAGCTGACCAACAACCCGGAGTCGAGTCCATGCTGGCCAGCCACTAACACGACACTGAGGAGCCGCTGCCACCACCGCGAGGGCGAGACCGCACACCACCACCGCAAGAGAGCTGCCACCACCGTTATACGTTGTCAACAATCACAAGGGTCGCCGCCGCCGCACACCGAGGCCGAGATCGAATGCCGAGGATATGCCACACGCCGAGGCTGAAACAATGCCATCGACGCAGCGTCGCATGTCACACAACTCGTCCCGAGAACCACCGCAACGCCGTCGTCGCCAAGGCTCTAGTCATCATCAAGTAAGATTTCAGCTGTCATTGCATCGGTTGGGACCCCTCCATCCCCTATACTAATTGCCCTCCTTTAACACCCCTGCAGTCAATGCTCTTTCTCTTGCTCATAATCCACAACGACTATCGCATAGCCAATAGATTGGTACGTCGTCGATGGTGTCTATGTGATTTCTATCCCTTGCTATTTCTGATGCAGGTGTAACTCGACATTGTTGGTTCCCCAAGCCGATGCCGTACCCACTGCCTTCACACCTTCGATGGGTTTACTTGCTTTATGCCTTGTTCTTCTTTATTTCCATTTGATTTTAGGGGACCATGCGAGGCTATGTAGTTTACACAACTGAGAAGTTCTAACTTGTTTCCGTGCCCAACTATCACCAACCTCTCGTTAACGTTAATCTTTACGTTATCGTTATCTTAGAACATGATGTAATGATTAGAAATCTGATTATTATGTGAAATCAAATTTTGTGATGCTTTCCCTTTTTTTTATTTTTCTTTTTGACTGTTCTAATTTGATATTTATTTTGATTTTATTCTCCCTTTTCCTTCTTTTTTTTCATTTTTTTTGCAAGTCATGGGCACGTCTCCTCTGAAGAAGTTGTAGTTGACCAAAAACAAAAAAACCTTAAAAAACAATCTCAAATTACTACCTCGCTTATCATGGGTAACTTTACAATCGACATTGTTCTCCAGATCTCTTCCCATGCACTCTAATGTTTATTTGAAATGTGCGAATGAGAAATAACATATCATGACACCATTCCTATTTTTTTCTCTTACAAACTTTTCTTTCCACCACGCAATAAACAAAATTATTCATCCATCTTCGAATTTGGTTCTCTTCCCTTCTCTTTTACGTTCCATTACTCTTGAATATACCTTATGGTCTCGCCAATAAAATTCGGACAGTGGAATGATAAGATAACCCCGATACCAAATGCGAAATAATCCAAAATATTCCTTTGTCTGTTATTGCCATCAACGAAGCGAATCTTCCTTGAGCGGTAGAAAATATTTACGTCGCATCCAGAGGAAAAATCCAGACAGAAGTGAGCGCAGGACACATCATCCCATTGTGGGGACCCCCACTTGGGTCCCCCATCTCAACACCCACCAATTCGCAAATCTCTCCGTAGCATTATATAACATACCCCAATACCTCCATCTTCGCCACTCCACTCCCAACCACTAAGAAGGATATACAGGGAGAGATACAGATCTAAGAGAGAGAGGGAGCCTCTTCACTTGCTTGCCTAAGAGCTGGTGCTGCTAGAAAGGCAGCTTTAATTGGGCGAGCCTCGAAGGGGATCACTCACATGAGTGATCGCGGAACGTGGTGCAGCAGCAACAACAACAACAGTCGAATTGCCACCGAGGGTTGGATCCATGAAAGAGATCGTATACTCGGGAGAAGCAGCCCTGAACGCGAGCAAGGTCGCCGCGGAATCCTCGCATAGCTCTGCCCGTCCGTCGCTCGGTTTCCCCATTGGTACTGCCTTGTTACTCCTTGTGGTCTTCCTCCTCAGTGGGGTGATCTCTTGTTGCTACCATTGGGAGAAATTGCGATTCTTCCGCGGTATTTTCGGGCGACGGTCGCCCGATGCTGACCTCGAGGGTGCCGACGGAGACGGCGGAGACGATCCGCCATCCAAGAGCAACCGGTTCCATGAGGTAGGCCGACCGTATTTACCAATGGATTGTTGAGATTTAACATCTATCTCACTCTATTTTCTATGGCGTGCACGCAAATGAGGAGTTTCTTTCTTCACAGAGATAGATAATTAAGATAATTATTATTATATTTATGAGGCGCTTTTACCTGTTGCTATCAATTAAATAAAAAGTAAACAAAGGAAGTGCCAATGAAAGCTATGGGGCCCGCTTTGTGTTTTTCCTTTTAAATTTTTTAGACCGCAGGTGTGAACGGAATAACGTCGCTGTCTTTCTCCTAAGTGCTAAACGGCCAAAATTTTGCGTAGGGTTAATTTTAATTTTAATTGGAAACTGACAGTATCGTCCATATTAAGTGTTAAATCTCAATCATACCCTGAACTTTATTAGTTCTCAGTGGGGAGGCATTTCTTATTCTCAACCACGTTCTTCCTTCTTAAGCGACCCGTCTTCCTTTGCATTTCCTTCTCCCTTTTGCTACTCGATTCTCCCTTGGCAAGAACGAGAAAGAAATTCAAAACTTGCTTTGTTATTCATGCTCTCATCCGTGTTCGATCGCAAACGGTAGAGGTGAGTTGGCTGGTGAAATATCGACTTCACCCCAGTTGAATTTGGGAGGATTTGGAACCTTGCATAGCTTCTTCGGAAGCGGTTCTTCTAACTCCGTTGCACGATTAACTATCGATGGCATCCATACGCTATCGGACACAATTCGAAAAGTTTAGGTACTAAACTGAAACATCGTAATTGAAGGGACCCTACCGGACACTTTACACGCAGCTTGTCGTCAATCAAGTAATCTCAGCTAAAAAGGCGTGAATGGTTTTGGAGTGTTTTTCTTTCGTAACCCCCTGCAAAAGCTCCAACCTTGCGTTTGTGGGCAACTCATGTGTCAGCAATTTCAATGATATCCTCTTCTTTCTTTAAAATATTTGCTTGCTTACGTTCTCATTCCTATTCTTGTCTTCGTAGGATGAGAAGCGTCACAAGGGGCACAGCCTGCCAGTTATCATGCCCGGTGACCGGGTCCCAACGTTCATCGCGTGGCACTGCCCACATGTGCCGCCTCCGTCGCTTCCCCCTCCGCTGCCATCACCTCCGGCGCCTCCGTTGCCATCATCTCCAGTGAAGGTAGTGGTCGTCGACGTCGAGTTGTCGCCGCCATCTCGAGAGCTGCCATTGCCATCAGAGACATTGGTTCATAACCATTCTCAGCTTCCACGAGGTGTAAATATATGTAGATAATCAACTACCGGAGAGGAACATACATTTGTTTACTTCTTTACGTGGTAGATTGCGGGTTTGTTGCGGGAGTTTTTTTTTTTTTGTTTGCACATAACTTATATATTGTAGCCTAGAGAGTTGTTGGTGGACCGAGAATAAATAAGAAAAATAGCCTCCTATTTAATTTTACAAAAAGGACTAGGCAACTGTTGATTGGGACCCCGCATCATCTTTGAACTCCGGCGCCCACATCTACATCGGACACCTCATCACGTGGGTGGGGGAAGGGGCATCAGACAACCACCGATCGTGAATCGTGTCTTCTTTACGAGAATTAATTTTTGATGTAGAAAAAGAGAGATATATGGTTCGCCAACCAGTCATTTATGTATGTCTCACCTCCCCATCTCCGTCATTAAATGATTTGCGGGCAACTTGCAAGTTGAAAAAAAAGGACGTTCTAAAATTGTTTCATTTTTTTTAATAAAGAATATGAAAAGAAGTCCATCCATGTATGTATGTGACTTTTTTCTTTTTTTTTTTTATGTTGATCTAGAACCTAATTGGAGTAAATTATAGCTGAGGAAGGAATCGCCCATCTCCCACATTCAAATTTTTCTGATAATGTAGGAATGAAGGGTTAAAACATGAATCTCTCCTGTTAAGATCAAGATCAGGAGTACGTATCATTCGAGATTGTATACCGTGGTGGGTTGTATGTATACGATTTTCTTACGAGCGTCATTTAAATAAATCTCACCTTGTCTTTGAATATTTCTCCATCATAAATGATTTGCAGGCAGTTTATAATAAATGATTTGCAGACAGCTTGCAAGTAGATGCAAAGGACGTTATGCAATTCCCTTTTTTTTATTTATAGAAAAAAATGAAAAGGAGATCGTCCATATACGTACGCGATCGATTTTGATATGTACCTACGCTAATATGAGGATAAGGATGCTACTGCACGTCGTACATGGCAGTTCAGAACTATGCATCGTACCAACAACACGAGCAATTAATTAATACAACACTTTAAATGGTAGTTTCCTGGCGTAATCGTTACGGCATTACAACGCCGTAGAGCATCGAGTGTCATGGTACTCCATTCATCTTGTTTCTCGTTCAAATGACTTGCATGTATTTTACGAGATCAAAGTCATAACCATCTCCTCTTTTTCCACCCTTATTCCTCTTCCTCCTCTGCTTATCCAAACGGTAGCACTTTCTCCTAACTAACCGTAGTACTTGTAGAAAGGTACTCCCTTCGCATTAGGACTAGTATTTCCTAGGAAGATCTCCCTTTAGAAAGGTATACTTGCCTCTCTTTCTTCCCCCTTCAAATTTTCCTCTTTGTATCCACCTTTGCACCTTTGATAGCATAGGGGTGAGATGGCTGATGTGCACCCTCCATGTATAATAGGAGGTGATCCAAATGGTTATTTATTTTCATTAACATTTGTTACAGCTAGGGTTGTTAAACGGATCGGGTTGTGTTGGATCCAACTCATTTAGATTTATGAGAGACAAAAAGCGTCATCAGATTTAAAACTTCAGACAAAGCCAAAAGGATTCGTCTCCCGAGGGCTTCAGTGAATCCGGCCACCCAAATATCCAACAATTAATCCTATGTCCAGATGGACCCTAGCTTGCCAATATCCAAGCAGATCCAGGTGAGCCAGACTCGTCGAAGAATTTGGTTCATCGGAGTTGAAGAGGTGGCAATAATATCCACATCAGCGCTAACTATGACGTTACAAATGTTATTTATATGCAGGCAACGGACGAGCCGGGGAATCCGAGAAGTACGTTGAAGGATTAAATGTTGTTAAATATTTTTTACTATAAATAGAGAAGAGAGGCCCTTAGGGTCTCTCTTCACACAACCCTAAAGAGAGAACAAGAGATTGTATCACATACAACTACAGTGAAAATTTGGGAGTATCGCCCTCCCCCCAGACATATACCCTTTCGGGTGGAATTGGGTCACCAACCTCTTGTGTATCTTTTTGTGTGTTTGATGGTGATTTCTATTGATTCGAGTCCCCTGTTTCTTAGGGCCTCAATCAATTGGCACCTTATATGGGGAACGACAATCATTTGATATCGTTTCCTTACTTTAAATCCAAGCAATGGCTCCCACGACTCGCAATTCCTCTCGAGCTAATCCCAAGAAGGCAACCCCGGCAAAGTTCAACATCTCGGTGTTCAAGGGACACCACTTGCATGCTAGGCCCAACAAGGAGAAGTCCACACAACCTAGCCAGCAACCTGAGTCATCTCACCTTGAGAATCCTCAGCGAGACCCTCTCTTTAAAATGCAAGCGAGTGATGCGGATTTTACACGGTTTGTAAAAATATATCGTTGTAATGCGTAAAATCGATCAACTCTTAAATTTATAACCTAGATAGTGGGGTATTTAGGGTCGTCCAAGGAGGCAAAGTGTTTGCAAATCAAATCCCTTGCTTGGAAAATCAATCTCAACTTTCTTTTTTATCTTTTCAAATATATATTTTTTTAGGGTTTTGAAATATAGGGAAACACAAGTTGTTGGCGGGAAAAGAACTACACTTAAAATTCTAAAATCTAAGTGACAAAAGATAACCTCTTTCTAAGCTCAACCTAGGCGCATGGAGGCCTAGGTTCATTAGAAAAAGGGAGTGAAATTCCACTAGAGATAAAGCAAGTAATGCAATAAAAAGTGCAACAAAAATTTAAGACAACTTTAAAATTAGGACCAAAATATTTTACATAAAACCCTAATAGAGGAAAGCTTGTCCTACAACTATCATGGTATAAAAATAAAATAAGAATTAAAGGTCCTAATGATGAAGATGGTGAAGAGGTGAAGCTCCTTGCTCCAAGCTTAGTGGCTCCTAGGCTTGAAAAGGGTTCCTCCTTCTCCTTCCTTACTATGCTCCTCCAAGATGGTATCCTCCAAGGTGGAAGCTATCACCTTCAATGATCTCCTTCAAGGGTGGACGTGCACCACCCTTTCTTCTCCTTTCCTGGCCATCCTCCTGGTGGTGAAGATCCTCCTCCTTCTTGGCGTGGCACAAAGGGAGGGAATGGGGAGAAGAAGGCACCAAGGGGGCAGATGATGTGCCCCCTTAATCTTCTTCTCTACTCCTTCTTCTTGGCTGTAGGTTTTGGTGGAAGTAAGGTGGAAATTATCTAATGGGAGGATGATGAAAATGGTGGTAGGTGATGGGCTTTTATAGAGATGAAAGGTGGTGGTTATGGTGGAGATGAAGTGTAGGGCTAGGATGGTTTTTAGGAGGTGGTTAGTGTTGGTGCTAGAGCACCACGATCGTTTATTTTGATGATAACAAAACACGCGTCTTTTAACATTTGCTTTTGAGTCCTAATTTTCAGGTCAAATTACAAATGGAAACAGGTGTTTGATAGAGTTCGAGCTCGCATCCATGGTGGATTCGAGGAGCTTGACAGAGGCGGAGGAGCTTTGCGAGGAGTGAAAGCTTGAAGAAAGAAGGAGATGAAGAATATGATAGATTTCATTTTATTTTGTTCCATGTAATTTTGTTTCTTTGTTTTGCTCTTTATTTCTGTCCTAGATCTTATGTTAAAGAGCCTCAAAGGATCCTTAAAGTAGTCCTAGGAACACCTGCACTACCCTAGGATACTTAGGTTTTCTATAGAGAACTTAGAAAACCAAAATAGGGATCAGACAGCCTTTTCACACGTCTAATATGAATTTCAGACGTCTGATAAAAACTTTTAAGACGTCTGACTGTTGACTTAAACGTCCGATTATTTAGGTTAGACTTAGTTAGTTATGTCTGATGAAATCAGATGTCCAGACCTAAGACGTCTGACGCCTTTTCCAGATGTCCAATTAGTGGACCGTTGGCTTCCTTAGCAAACGTTGAGGAAATGACCGTTAGCCTCGTATCAGACGTCCATAGAAGACCCCAGACGTTTGATACATGACCGTTTTGCCTCAATTGACCCAAAATCTCTTCTCAGAGATTTTCTAGCCGTTGTACTCCCTTGGGAATCCATTTCTGCAGAAAAATAGGTTTCCAGACATCCATACCTTGTGCCAGACGTCCTATGTGCTGTCTGATGGACATACATTAGAACATTGTTTCGGTCTGATCCAAGTCAGGAAGGAAACTCGCCTAAAATCAGACATCTGACTTAGTTCCAAGACGTCTTAAACGGGTTTTCTAGACGTCTGATAACCCTGTCAGAATCATGATTAATTCTGACTACGGCCTTATTTTCTTTGGATTTGTACCCAACGGCTATGGAAGCCTTCCAATACCTTTCAAAGCCTACCTTGGCCCTCTATAAATCGAGGAGGACCCCTTGGCTTGTAAGACACACCAAGGCACACTAAGCAAACCACTTTCCACACCTTTTATATCCAAGAGAAGTAGTTGAAGCTCTAGCTCTCCAAGCATCTGTTTCATATCTAGAGAGCTTCATCCCTTTGCACACCCACACTCCCTCTGCGATTACGAGAGCGACAAAGCGTCGCCGCGTGGTTCATGCACTTGCGTCGTCACATCAACGCACTTCCACCAAAGGGAAGTTTCCTAACTCTTATAGAAGCTAGGATTAAATATTTGAGGCTCTATAGGATTGTTGTATTTTTTATTGTCTTTAGTTGGGTATTCTCTTTGCGAATTCCCGTCTCCTTCACGAAACAAAATCCTTCTTGTGAAGAGAAGGGGTTCTGAGGAACGCTACCCTCGGTCTAAGTAGTGTGGTTGTAATTGAGGCTCAGTCACCCTCGTTTAAGTGACTGGGTTTAGTGGATTTGATCGACTAGGTCGATCAGGAAATCCTAACTCGAGAAGGTTAGGTGGTGGTTTTCACCCAGTTTGGGTTTCCACCTAAAAATACTTGTGCCGATTGTGTGCTTGCTTAATTTGTGAGATTGTCTATTTAAATTCCACACTTTATATTACGTTACGCATATCTCACCCCCTCCAACCAGGGAATTATAGTTAGGTGATCTTATGGTGGAGAATGGTTGGTGCCAAGTGGGGGGATGTGAAGGTGGTAGTTATGGTGGTGGAGAGGCACCTAAAGGTGGCGCCAACCATGGAGAGGTGCCTTGGTTTTGGCACCACCATGAAGGCTTCTAGAAGGGGGGTTAGGTGGATGGCTAGGATAGGTTGTAGGGTTAGGTGTAGGACCATGATGTGGGGGTGTTTTGGCTCCAAAAGGGAAGGCTTCTAGAAGGTTATTTTGGCGCCAAAACAAGGTGCCTTTTGGGTGTAGTTGAGGGGCTAAGAGGTGTCTATCTTGGCGCCAAAATAGAGTATAGGTTTAGGTAGCTTAGGTGGACTACGTAAGCTTAGTTGGTGGAGCTAGCTAGGGTTGAGTTGAAGGTGGAGAATGGCCAAGGAGCTAGATGCTAGCTAAGCTAAGCTAGCTTAGCTAGCTATGGAGTAGAGGAGTAGCTAATGTGAGCTAGGGTTTGAAGAGAGGAGCTGAGGAGGAGAAGTCTAGAACTTGAGCTGGAGCTGGCAGCTGCTGAAGAGGCTGGCATGGAGCTACTCTAGCTGGCTTAGCTTGCTAGTTCCTTGCTACCTACTAAGCCAAGTTAGAGTGAGCTGGCTTCTACCATAATGAGCTGAGGTAAGCTGGGTCTGGTGCTCCCGGGGAGGATCAAGCTGGTTAAGGCAGCTAAGGTAGCTTAGCTCAACTAAGTTGAGCTAAGCTGAATCCTCAGGAGCTGAACTTGAGCTTCCTAAGCTGAAATGAAGTCATCTTCAGCTAGCTGGAGTTGAGTGATGCTGGATGTAGCTGGACCTGAGCTGGGATGAACTCCAGTCAACTCAGTAGAGTTAGCTAGAGCTCCCTATGGACTAATGGGAACTGAGATGAGCTAGACTCAACTAAGTTGAGTTGGATCTGAGCTGACCTAAGCTAGGGTGAGCTAAGATGAGCTATCTTGAGCTGCCATTCAGCTGAGATGAACTGAATGGAGCTAGGACGAGCTAACCCTAGTTCAGGTGAGCTGAATTCCAGTTATGGTGAGCTGGATCAAGTTGAGTTCCGGCTAGTGAGAGCTTCTCCTTCACCAGTTGCCTTCTCGAGTGCTAGGGTTCTAGGGATCTGACAATCTGTATATCCCTAACACTCATAAACACATTAAAAAGACAATAAAAAGTGCAATGCATACCTAACCTAATTAATCCCTAAATGCAGCCCAAAAGCCCATTTACGGAGCAAAATCCTAAGAGCTAGGTTTGTTTCAATGCATAAGAATGATAATAAACGGGCGTTTATCAGCGAGGGAGGAAGAGTATGAGGCCAGGCTAGCAGCACTGAAGGCCGAGCAGTACTCGATCGCAAATAAATTCCTTGAAATCAAGCAAATCAAAGAGGACCATATGATTCAACCAGAGGAGCCCCAGAACTCCAATCCTGAAGACAACCAACTGAAGTGACATCTTGTGGTAGAAGAGGAGAACGTCCGCCTGCGCGAACAGCTCGAGAAGTTAAAATGTGAGCTTAGTAGCTAGAAAGGGGAAATCCGTCCTAGCTCGCTTAAAGCTCCCTGCCCACCTTCGTCAGAGGAGTAGTCCAAGGCTCACCCCATGATGACCAGCAGAGGAGGCTCGATCCCTAAGATCATCCATCAAGTCACCTAGGTAATGAAGGGCATATGCCCGCGTGCCTACGTTATTACCTACCCCTTCGTGGAGGAGGTATTGACAGCACCCCTACCGGAGAAATTCAAGCAGCCCACCATGGCCCAATATGACGGAATACTAGACCCCAACAACTTTGTTGGGAGCTACTGTCAAATGATTCTAGTTCACGGCTATCCTAACGAGGTGTTTTGTCGAGTATTCCCATCGTATCTATCCGACATAGCCCATGAGTGGTTCAATGAGCTGCCCGCTGAGCAAATTACCTACTTGCAAGAACTGGCAGATATGTTCTGCCAGTATGTTGCGGGGCAACAAAGGGTTAGAGATAACCCAGAGAGGTTGTCGAAGGTCCGGTAGTGAAAAAGCGAGTCCTTCCGATCATACATGGATCGGTTTAAGGCTCAATACTTTAAGTGCAAAAGGTCCCATGATGTCATCGCCATCTAGGACTTCAAGTCATGTCTCCTGACCTAAAGGTTCTGATATGATATCGACGATTTTTCGCCTAGAGACATGGTGGAATTATGGGACCAGGCTACGAGGTTTACAAAGCAAGATGACTCGTTCTGGTCCCGTAGCCGATTAGCGGATGGATACGAAGATGACCTCAATTCTATGGAAGAAAAGAGAGTATCAGGAGAACTAGCTCCTATATCCATCTGCAGAGGAAGTCGATTCAACAAACGGAAGACAAACTTCCACGATTAGAGAAGCAAGAGGCCCAGCAAGTGCCGAAACAACGAACCCCGCCAGCCCTAGTGGGAGTTCTTTGAAGAATACACTCCCCTGGCTATGAATTAGGCAAACATGTTGGCAAAGGTGTGGTCCACCAACAAGGACCTCCTAGCCCCGTCAAAGCCTCTCAAGAAGAAGGTTAACATCGAGCCCTACTGTAAGTACCACTGAGCTCGAGGGCACGCCACAGAAGATTGTCGAGATCTGCGTGACCAAATTGAGTCCCAAATCCGACATGGAAACTTGTCCCATTTCATCAAGTGGAATGAAGGCTAAGACACATGCAAGAAACCCATGGAGGGTCTGGAAGAGTACCATAAGGAGAACCTTCAACAACTTTGGGGGGTCAACATGGTTTTCATGGCAGATCTGGAGACAGACAAGTCTAAAGCCCATCAAATTGAGCAAGCAATGTCTCCATGGCTCCCCCCTACAGAATACAATTGTCAAGTCCTAGCGGTGAAAGCAACGCTACTCCAAAACACTCACCTCTCTCCACCTGAACTAACAGGTGCAGAGGTTGAGGTCATCTTTGGGGTCAACGCCACCCCAAGCTAGCAAACTACTCCTCTCGAGTGGATGCCCCATAATGCATTTACCACCCTTCAATGGGGCAAGAAAGGTATCTTCAAGCAAGCGACCTCCAAGCTATTCTCCGCCCTGCCTAACCCGATAAAGCACACAGACCCACTCATGGTGACTTTCTTGTTGGCGGGGCAACTCCAACCTAGGCTTATGGTGGATGAAGGTAGTGTAGTGGACATGCTATTTTGGAAAACACTGCTAAAGTTGGGGTTCAAAGAAGAGCACCTCTCCCCGTCAACTTAGCCGATTGTGGGGTTCGAGAACCACAAGGTGATGCTGAAGGGAGAGATATGCTTACCCTTATCTATTTGTAACGGGGACAAGCACCTAAACAGAATGACCACATTCATCATGGCTGGATTGACGGTGGTGTTTAACGGCATTATCGACTACCCAACAACCCAGGTCTTCCAAGTAATCCAGTCTTCTTATTTCCAGTTCATGCTCTTTCAAACTCCTCGAGGAGTAGGGATAGTGCATGGGGATCAGATGACTTGACGCAAACTCTTTTGAATCGAGTTGGAGAGATCCATGGAACCAAGGCCCCCCCAAGCCACAAAAGTAGGGAAAGAAAAGAAGCCAAGTCCAGACAATTTAGTAGGAAACAAATCTAGCTAATCAGCTAGCAACATCAGAGCTTCAACTGGGCTCATCATCCATGGCTATGTAGCTATACCCTGAGGACACAATTAAGCACATCAAGGTTAGGGCAAACCTTGATCCCTTTGAAGTCTAGGAGCTGCTACTTTTGTTAAAAGCCAATGTGGACGTATTCGTGTGGTCTGCCAATGACCTGCCGGGAGTAGATTCATCCCTGATTCAGCATCACCTCAATATCCAGATGGATGCTCAGGCGATCAAACAAGGTCGTTGACATAAGTCATCCGAACAATGGTAAGCAGCTAAAGCAAAAGTCAAGAAGCTCTTAGAAGCTGACTTCATTGAGAAGTCTCTATACTCGACATGGCTGTCCAATGTAGTCATGATAAAGAAAGCAAATGGCAAGTGATGGATGCGTGTCGACTTCACCAACTTCGATGAAGCTTGCCCAAAGGATGAGTTCCCCTTACCTTGGGTCGATGCTCTGGTGGACTCTTGCAGCGGCCAATTCCACATGTCCTTCATGGATGCTTACAGCGAGTATCATCAAATAAGCTTTGCTCCAGCGGATAAACCTCATACCTCCTTTATAACAGATAGGGGTCTATTTCAGTATAAAGTCATGCCCTTTGCCTTAAAAAATGTTGGAGTAACTTACCAGCGCTTTGTAAACATAATTTTTATCCATTTAATAGGAAAATTATTTGAGGTGTATATTGATGACATGTTGGTGAAGGGATCAAATTTTCCCCAGCACTTAGAATATTTGGTAGAGATGTTCCATGTCTTAAGGGACACCTGCCTCCATCTGAACCCTGAAAAATGTGTCTTTGGTGTCTCAGCAAGGAAATTCCTAGGGTTCTTGGTTTCTAATAGAGGAATGGAAGCCAACCCCAACAAAATTTACGCGATCTTGGCCTTGGAATCGCCAAATACTTTGAAAGGGAAACGGTCATTAGTTAGCAAAATCGCCTCTTTAGGCTCATTCTTGTCTTGATCATTTGACAAATGTCTCCCCTTCTTTGAATGTATAAAAAAGGACAAAGGTTATACTGTCGCCCATTGGACTCCTTTTTACTGGAAGGCATTAGAAGAAGTAAAGAAAGCTCTTAAAAGTCCTCTCATCCTGACGGCTCCTAAGGCTGGGGAGTCTTTATTCTTATACCTAGCAGCGTCCATGTCCACTGTCAATGTTATCCTAGTTGTCGAACGAGAAGGAGGGCAACGACCAATATACTTTTTTAGCAAAACCTATCAAGGCGCAAAAGCTAAGTATATTGTGATTGAGAAACTCAGGCTAGCCTTGGTGATTGCCACCAAAAAGCTATGTCCGTACTTTCAAGCTCATTCAATAGTAATCTTGTCTGACTACCCTCTGCATCGAATGTTGCATAAACCCACGGGGTCTGCACAACATATTAAATAGGCCATGGAATTGGTGGAATTTGACATTCAATACTAGCTGACAAATCAATTTTCGCTTAAAACAAGATAAGTAATAAAAATGATTCATCATTGTGTTTTTCTCATGGTGGAAACTCTATTAATCAAAATATTGAATAATCAACAAAAATCTAACCACTCATAGAGGGAGCAGATTGTATCCACAGGGAGGTACAGGCCTATCAAAACTCACTAAAGTTTTTCACAAAAGTTCACAATTGAAATTGCGGAAAATCAATATTAAAACCCCTCTCAAATGAGGCTTATAGGGCTCACATATGCTGATAAAGCAATTAAAGAAAGGAGGAGGGTTCTCTTCACAAAATGGTTAGCATTATAATATTAATTTCCTAAATCCATTAAATCCCACAATGACACGTAAATGTAAAAACAAATTAAACCCAAAATAGGGGAAACTTTCCCCTTGATCGTGCACGATGAGGAGAGGATGGCCGGAGATGTGAAGGTTGTCGGAGGTAGTTGCCGCCGAGGGCATCGCGATGGCGGTGGTGGTGCAAAGAATGGCGGCCAGAGTCGGCGACGGTGAGGAGTAGGTGGTGGGTGGCAGTGGTTGTTCCTGCTATTGGTGCTCGCGGAGAGGAGGAGGCGACATGCTGGCTGTGGTGGAAGCTAGAGGTGGGTCATGTGCGGCCGGTAGGGCGCATGAGGTGAAGGGGCGGCGCTAATGGGAGCGGTGGCAGAGCGGTGCGCTGGGTGGCGTGCGACCTCGGCTGCATGCGGGTGGAGGCACAGCGAGGGGAGGGGGGAAGGTAGACACGTGAGGCGCATTGTCGAGAGCTGTGGTGCGTGAGGGCAGTGCTGGGGCGGCGCCGATGGGCGTGTTGGTGGAGCGATGCGCTGGTGGCAGGACGACGGTGGTGATGGTGTTGGGTTTGTTGGTGGAGTTGCAGGAACGAACAAGAAGAAGTGGATGAGGTGGGGCTGGCAATGGTAGTTGCATTGGGCTACTAGAAGTGGCGAGAAGCGGCACAACGTGGTGCGAGCAAGCGTCGGTGGCCGTTGGCCACTTGGCATGGGGGTGTTGGTGGTCTACAAGTGGTTCCAAGAGATAAAGAATAGAGAAGATGGTGGTGATGTTGGGTGTTGTTCGGTTCGTGGGGAAGGATATGAAGGTGGAGGAGATGGTGTGCACCTGTAGGTGCACTCACGGTGATGTAGAGACTCCGGCTGGTACTGTGGGCTGTCACACCACATGCCTCCGGTGGTGGAGTCTTGCTGCCACGGGTGAGGCCAGTGGTGGTGGAGCGGAGGAGAGCTTGAACTCTCTGCATGGTGGTGAATGGGGGTGGAGGCCTGAGAGGCTCGACCACAAGAACTTCTTATATTGCAAGGGAATAGCTTCCAATGGTTGAGGGGAGGAGATGAAGTGACGACGAACATGAGCGACAATGATCCACTTTCATTGACTCTTAAATGCTGCTCTTCAATGGCCACAACTCCTGCATGCATTCTTTGAAGAAGAGAGTGAATAAAATAATAAAAAGATATGAGGGATTATTTATGCACAAACCCTTAGCTTCTATGTTAAACCCAAAACAATGCATGCAATGCACCTAATTGGTTAACTAATCAAATGCATGCTATTATAAGTTAATTCTAAATTCATTTAAATATGAATGCAATGCATGAATTATGCAATCAAGCCAAAAATATAAACTAATCTATTTGCATCCTAATGCATGCTGAATAAATGTTAAAGATAACTTAATGTCTAGGCATTCAAATACCTAAATAGCCCACAAATATGGGCTAACCAAATACCTCCATGCTTAGTTTTTGCTAGTCCCTAGCAACAACTATGAAGAACTCCTATGTTCTAGGTTATCTTAACTGTCAGGATGCCTTAACATACCTCACCTACTAGTTTGAGTTACACCTCTAGATCTTAAGGCATCCAAGTACTCATTAAGATGCAAACTTGGTCAACGTAGATTTTGGGTCGTCAACAGAGGTTTCTCAGACTCCCGAGCCTACCCTAAAATTTATCGGTCCCATAGGTTTAAGCATCCGTGCATAAGTGCAAATGGTCTTGATTCAGTCTACTAATGACTTAAATTGTGTTGGTATGATTGCCAACAAGAAAGAAAGAATTTTTTTTTTGTAATTTTTTTTTGTTTGATTCCTCTGAGTCTAACTTTGGATCAGCTATCAACACGATCTGTGTCGGATTCATTGTCCCCATCATCAAATCTCGAAAGGTGCTTGGCTTTCGATGCTTCAAGATAGCACTGCCCATGGCGACCCCAAGAAATCAAGGCAATCGACACTTCGAGATAGGGCCACCCATGGTTTTTTAAAGCAAATTCAAGCCTATGGCAATTGACACTTCAAGATAAGGCTACCCATGGTATCTGAACTGCACAATGCGCTTGCATGCCCTAGTAGGCTGGGTATCCTAAGAAACAAGTATCAAGGAGGTGACATGTTATCATCGCGTCATCAAGGTGAGTATATACTCCACCTCTCATGCGGTAGGAACACGTCCAATGAAGTTATGCTTTCAAGCTTCTCCTAAGTCAAAACTAAAATGACCCTTCCCAAGGTTCGTTCAGAAATTTCCCTGAATTGTAGGGGTGTTATTGTAATTGTAAACCCCCTGGGTTTTTAATTTGTTGGCTCTATTGGAATAGGAGGCTTCCGCGGGGTCATCTTTTCAAAGTCCCCCATGCCATGCCCCTACACCACCATGCCCACCACGCCCATACACCTCCACCATGCCCACCATGCCCATACACCTCCACCATACCCCCCACCATACCCATGCCCATCCCTCAACCATCCATAAAACCCCCCTCCTCCATTTCTCTCCACCACCACAACCGAGTGAGGGAGGAGAGGAAGAACGGGGAGTGGGAGGAGCTCGAGAGGGGGGAGAGCGTGGGTGAGGGAGAGAGAAAGAGAGTGGGCGAAGAGGGTGGCAGGAGGTCCGCATCACGTTGGCAGAAGCCCTCGCAGCAGCACACAGAAGAAAGAAGCTCGCGAAGGGTTTTGCGGAGTCATTTTTTCACAGAATTAGACGTCGATGGAGTTCAATAGATGCCTAGTTAGACATTCGGAGGTAATACCATACATCTGATGGCGCACAGTTTTCAATTATTTTTCCCCTGCCGAGTTCTGATTGTGCATGCGTATGTTAGAGGTTGGGAAGGCGTGCTAGTAAGAGGATCGAGGTGGTTTCAAACATCCGAGAGTGTTGTCAGACATCTAAAGACCCCCTCAGACGTCTGCAAGGAGTTCCAAATGTCTGAAAAAGACGTAGAGAGCAAGATGAGCCACTGTGTTCGTTTAAGACGTCTAGGACTCTTCCAAGATGTCTGATTTTGATCAAAATTGTATTTTTGGGCCTGTTCAGGACCCAAACGAAGTTGATTTTTCGCAAACAAATTATCGTTGGTTTCCGTTCGAAATCTTCTACGTTGAAGTATAGTGTTTACACTGTTTTGAGATCCTTTTGACATTTTGGTCAATGTGATAAGTCATCCGTTCGTGGTGTGTGCAGGACCTACGGAGGCTGCAAGATCCATCGTTTGTGCCCCCACATCTCTCGATTATCTTGGTAGAGTGGTTTTCACTTTAATCTCGTAGTTAATAATTAAATTACATGCGTAGAATTATTTGAACCCTAGGTTATGAAATGAACCCTAGGACTGAAAAGAGACAAATGCATGCTACTTTAGAATATATTCGATTGAACCCTAGATTGTGAAATGAACACTAGAGCTGGAAGAAATGCATATGTAGTTAAGGAATGATTGACTTACCATGATGCTTCCTGAAAAGAAATAAATCATGAGCTGCCTGTACTACCTGTAATGAACCATGTCATGAATGGAAATATATACCTGTACTGGGCAATCGATGGTGAAATTTGAGTTGCCTATTCTACATGTAACGAACCAGATATGGAAATAAGAAAAGTCCATGTATGAACCCTACGAGGAATTTAGAAAGAAACCAAGAATACTATAGTACAGAAAACCTGATGGTTTTGGAACATGTTGCCTACGGGCGGCTGTTCAGACTTGGTTAAGGGAAGTGCATTAGCCCTCGTATATCGAGGAGAGCAACTATCCCTTTAGTGTGAAAAGTGAGCTGGCCCTTTGATGAGTCCATTTTAATGGATTATTGTTACGCATAAGTAATTCAATTCTAACATTGTATGTTTGTTAATAATCACATTAGGTCATTAAATGATTGCATGTGTCATTATTTAAGTTTACAATTCTTCTATTGCTTATTATGTAATTATATCTCATGCAGGTCCCGCAACAGCGCACTCATCTTCTCCACTTAATCTACTCCAACAGGCTAATAATCGGGAAGAAGAGGGAGGAGGATCAATTGTGGAAAAGAACAGGGGGGTGAAACGATATTTTCCCCCCCACAAATATCTCAACCTACGGCCGTCCTCCTTCAACAGAACCCAACAACGTCAGCCATGTTTAGTAAGGGATTTTGAAAATCCCTTGACTCGCGCGGGGAGAGGAGATAAAAGAGGTTCTGGCGAGAGAAAGAGGGCTTAGTCTTTGCCTTCCTCCCCCTGAGGGGATATCTCTTCTTCTCCACCTTCCCCACCGTGGAGAGGGTGGGCACTGCAGATCGTGCTTCTTGTCTTCTTCATCTTCCTCATTCTTCCACTGCTGCAACGAAGAGAGGAACCCACTGCTGCAACTGCGCCTATACCCTTGCACACACACACACCTCACACAACCTCAGACTGCGCATAGCGCCTCAACACACCCGAGTGCGAGCACGTAGCCGCAGGCCACGCCACAGGCCGCGTGCACAACCGTGCAGCAGAACCCAACACCGGCGATGCACCTCCACCGTTCGGCCGCCGCCGTCCACCTCCGGCAGCCGCACCACCTCTGTTACGATGCCTGGCCTCCGACGCACCTCCACCAAACTCCATCCGGTCGACGATCACCACTCCACGCGTAAGCACAAGAGAGAAGGAGATTCCCTTGTTTTCCCTCCTATTAAAAATTACGGGGTATGCCATTGTCAAAGATACTATTTATTTATTTATATTATTATTATATTACTGTAGAATTGCATGAATGACCCTCAATTCTAATTGAATTGCATGCAGTCACATTACATTCATCTCATGACTCAGCTAACATGTATCATTGTTATGGGGAACAAATTCTGATTTAGATAAATTTGATGACGCTTGTCAATATTAAGATAGCCATTCTGGTATTTCCATAGTGGTGATTTTGCATGTGCACCCTCAGATTCTTGGTTAATTATCTAAATTGAGAATTTATGCTGGAAATGAGAATACTAATTAGCATGCACATCCGTTGAAATTCCTGATTACTTGATGCATCATTATTCATTTTTGATAGGTTAATTCCTCCCTGTGGAGACGACCTAACTATTCGTGGTTAGATTCTGAAAATTAAAATGTTTTGAAAAGTGATTTTCTACCACGCGATTAAATACGACACATCATTTTATGTTAAAGTTTTCAACGAAAACGAAGATCGCTCTTTCACCCTTGTGTACGCGATACCGAGGGCGACTGTCTTGCATACACGGTACCAAGGGAGCCACTGTCCCTTTAGTGTAGAGGGGAGCTAGCCGCCCTTGGGATGAAACTCGGGGTTAGGACTAGTCGCTCTACACCGACTCCTATTTGGCCCTCGCATACATGGTACCGAGGTGAGCTACTTAGTGTAGGGAGGGAGCTAGCCGTCCCACGGGGCTCGGGGTTAGGACTAGCCACCCTACACCGACTCTTGTTAGGCTCACTGGGCGAACTGGGATAGTCGGATGAGAGTACGTGAACTGTGGAGGGGCGAGACCCCTATTCTGATAGGGCAAGGCCCTGTGTTGTTATGTGCTGTACTTTTGGGCATACCCGCTAGCGGAAACAACTGATCGCGTGCCAATGCGAGTAGCTACCCGTGTGCTTATTGCGCATGCCGTAATCACCTCTAGGACTACCATGGGGTAGTAGACCGGGTGTAGGACTACCATGGGGGACTCAATCGGCCAGGAGAGTGCCACGTGTAAATTCTGCGTCGCGGGAAAACTACAAGTGAGATCTTAATTGAGATCATTCCCTTAGGGAATAAGAAGATTTTGCAATGTTATGGATCCTGATTAGAGTGCTTGACTCAAAAACGCATAAATGAGATAAACAAAAATGAATGATAATGAATAACTGACAAAGTATAATTAGCTAGTTGCTTGTTTAAATATGTTTAGTTACATGTAAATGACTTAACCACGACTCTACTCGACGTTAGTTGACCACGAATTTCTATAACCATGTTCAAGTCAGGGATTTGAGCAGCCAGCGCCACTGGCTGTTGAGGGCACTGGGCCTAGTAGAGCCCAGCGTAGTCCTTCCTTCTTTTCTGCTGCAGAGTTTTGTTAATAGTGAGTAGCCTGTAAACTGTTCTATTATGTTCGGTTATATTTCTACCAGTTTCTATTATGATGACTATGTTCGTAACTGTACTTTTCCACTTGTGCCATGTTATATCCTTAAGATATACTGTTATGTTTCCTTTACTATCTCTTACGTACTTTCTACTTAGTTACATTGTACGTGTGGTTGTAGAATGAGTATACATTTGGTTGTTTCTCGTTGGACAACTGGGTCTTGGGGTTAGTCGAAGCGAGTCATTCTCGGGTTTTGTAGCGAGCCAAGAACGGGTTGTGACAAAAATCGAGAGAACCAAATTTTCTTCAGGAAAGGTGATCACTTTATTATGCATTCTAAATAAGATCATAGTGTGTGTTAGGTTGGATGCTTAGGTTACCAAGATCCACAAACAAAAGAGTAGACAATGGTATCCAATACTTCTAAAGTCCTTGACTTAATACCTTTGCTTCACAACATCCTCAACCACTCGAGGAATAATCTTCATCTTTACATATACTCAGACTTTTAAGCTCAGAACCCTAGGAACCTAAAGGCAGTATCTCTCACTTATCTCTGTAGGTAAGACACTTAAGGTCTTATCTCATCATTCGTTCAAGCCCAGAACTTTAGGTAAACTTCTCTATAGAGATTGGTGGGACTAACCAATTAAGCTCAACAAATTAAAACTCTTTTTTTTTTAATGCAATATGAATGCATGAATGCAATATGCATACATGCTATAAACAAATGTCTCAGGTCCTATCCCCCCATACCTAGTTTAAACAATGTCCTCATTGGAAGTAAAATAGCTAAGGGAAGATGCTACCTGAGGCGGAGAGTGAGAGGAGTTAAGGCTCCTTGAGACTAACTTTGTAAACCAGATGACCATCCAAAATAACATATGGTTTTAAGTGTTGGCCGTTGACGATAAAGGGTGTTGCTAAAGAGGTGGGACTCTTAATCTCCACAACCCCATGCAGAAACACTCTGGTGATTATGTATGGCCCATCCCAACAAGATTTCAATTTCTCTATAAAAAGCTTAAGTCTAGAATTGAAAAGCCAAACTTGTTGGTTGGGTTCAAAGGTCTTTCTAAGGATATACTTATCATGCAAGACCATAGTTCTCTTTTTATAAGCTTGGGAGGTGTCATAAGAATCATTCCTCAGTTCCTCAAGCTCACTTAATTCCAGAAGTCGTGCCTTAGCTACCTTTTCTAAATCCATGTTGACACTTCGGATAGCCTAGAGTGCCCTATGTTCAAGCTCAACAAGTAAATGGCATGCTTTCCTGTATACTATCTGGAAGGGAGATGGTAGACGACTTTTCGCTTAGAGTTATAGTATTTAAGTGGTGGAAAAATCGACTAATCAAAAATAATGAAAATAACTACTCGCAGAAAAGCAGGTCGTGTCCACAGGGAGGCAATGATGTAATCAATACTTAATTATTTAATGTTATTTCGGATAGTGCAAAATCCCTTTTCAAATCGGACTTAAAATGTGAAGGAAAGTAGATTTGCAATAACCTAAAAAGATAATGGTATAAGTGCAGTTTTCCCTCACAGAAATTCTTAATAAATTTATGATGAATTCATGCAGTTTTCACGTGATGTGTACTAAAGACAATTAGTACTTAAGTTAAGCCCAAAATCAATCTTTAAACTAGTTAATATCAATACCATGCAATTATAAAGAACTATGAGTGTTTGAACGCAATTCTGCCACAATATGATAATAATAATAAAAATCAAATTGGTGGCAATGGCATTGAATGTAAATTTTAATTAGGGGAAAACAGGGCTTTTTTCCTCTCTCCTCCTTGCGAGAGAGGGAGAGAACCGTAGGGCTGTCACAAGACTCAGGAGGACAGCGAGGTCGAGAGCTCTCCGGTGGTGGCAGAGGCGGCGATGGACATGGCTGGCGGCGGTGGCCGGAGCTCCAGCCTGTGGAGCAAGAAGCGGAGGTGCTGCTGTGGTGCCTGCGGCTGTGCGAGCGTGCGCGCTGGTGTGCTGGCAGGTGCTTGCAGGCGTGCGGTCTGCAGGAAGGTGGAGGTGGAGCACGCTGGTTGCGTCTGCAGTGGCTGGAGGGAGAGGCGCGAGGGCGGAGGCATGTGCGCTAGGTGCGTGAGCGGATGAGAGGGTGACGAGCGGTGCGGCGCGCTAGCAGGCAATGGGGCACGCGGTGAAGGCAGGAAGCGGTAGGACATGCTGGCGCGGTGAGTAGGGGGTGGCCTGCACGCGGTGCGGGCGCCTGCTGTGTGGTGCGGGCAGCTGTTGCAACGCCTGCAGTAGGGGAGAGGCGCGCGGTTGGGTGGATGCGCCTGCTGTGGCGTGGGCGGAAGGGTGGAGAGGCGCGGCTTGGTGGCAGCGAGCGCCTACGGGTGCTGGAGAAGGACGCCTGCAGGACTGAAGGAGAGTGCTGTGCGGGAGTAGCGCCTGAGGTGGCTGCAGGCTTGGTGCGGCGTCTGCGGGTGCGGGTGGCGCGGACTGCAGGGAGTGCTGGAGATGTTGGCTGCGGGGAGGCGTGCGGTACAGGGATGCGCTGGAGGGTGGATGGGGTGATGGCGCTGGAAGGGAGGATGCACCTGCGGGCGCGGCCTGGCAGGGGCGCTGGAGATGGGTGCTTGGCGCACAGTGCACGCAATGGGTCACAGGGTTCACCCTTTCCACGGTGAAGCAGTTCCCCGCAAGGGGGAAAAGATCAAGCTTTCCAGTGCACGCCGCCTCTGCTCTTTTTAACTCCTCTCTCTCCCTACGTGCGCCAATCAAGGGATTTGCAAATCCCTTTTTTGTTTTTGGCCGGCGGGCGTTGGAGGAGACGGCCGGAGGAAAGGGAAAAGTTCCTCCGGTTGTTGGGGAAATTTGCTCCCCAACCCTTGCTCTTTTTGAATATAATACCTGCACATAAAAATAACAAAATCATTACATATTAAGTTATAGAATGTTGTAAACATAAATCATGATGCATGCAATTCTTCTACAACTTAATTGTAATTATTAACACATCTACAAGGTACGATTAAAGGTACTTAGGCTTAATATTAGTCCATTAAAATTGACCCATCAGGAGACATACCTAAAGGGTTTTGTAGGTTGTCTGGTAAGATCATAAAGCATCATCCAAGTTTTGGGATCAATCCTTCATATCTGGCCTAACAGTCTTTTCCAAAATATTCTTAATCTCCCTATTTGACACTTCAACCTGGCTACTCGTCTGAGGATGGTAAGGGGTAGCGATCTTGTGAGTTACCCCCAGATTCTTGAGTAGCCGATTGAAGTGGTGGTTCCAGAAATAAGGTCTCACATCACTTATAATCGTCTTGGGGCAACCAAACCGAGATATAATATTGACCTTCACAAATTTCAAGACCATGGAGTGGTCATTTGTGCATGTAGAAATGGCCTTTATCCATTTAGAGACATAATCAATTGCCACCAAGATATACTCATATCCATGGGACGAAGGGAAGGACCCATGAAGTCCATCCCCCATACATCAAAAATTTCCACAAGTTGGAGGAGGTGTTGGGGCATCTCATTCTACTTCCCAATCGTTCCAGCCTGTTGACATCTAATACAGGCCTTAACAAAGTTATGAGAATCCTTAAATAAAGTATGCCACCAAAAACCAAACTACAGAACCTTAAAAGTCATTTTCTTAGCACCAAAGTATCCTTCACAATAAAGCTCATGACAAAATCTCAAAACACTTTGTTGCTCCTCTTTGGCACGCATCATCACAGTACTTGGTCTTGTCTAATTCTAAATAATTTTGGCTCTTCCTAATGAAAGTATCTAGCTTGGGAAATGAATCTCTTTCTTTTCTACTCATCCCAAGAGTAGGGAGTCTCTCCACTAACCAAATAATTCATTGTATCAAAATACTAGAGTGAAGTTGGTGTTACCGCCATAAGGGTTTCATCGAGAAATGTCTCGCGGATATCTCCAAATGGAGTCATCAAGTGGGAGGTGAGACAAGTGGTCAGCCACTACATTTTTCACTCCTTTCTTCTCACGAATCTCCAAGTCAAACTCTTGAAGGAGTAGAATCCACATAATCAAACGTGGCTTAGAGTCCTTCTTGCAATGAGATGTTTCACTGCTGCATGATTAGTAAAAATGACCACCTTAGACCCAAAAAGATATGACCTAAACTTCTCCAATACAAATACTATGGCAAGGAATTCATTTTCTATCACAGTGTAGTTTTGTTGTGGATCAGTTAAGGTTTTGCTAGCATAGTGTAGCACATGAGGTCTTAACTCAACCCTTTGTCTAAGGACTGCTCCCACGATGAAATCTGAAGCATCACACATCAGCTCAAATGGGAGTGTCTAATCAGGAGCTCAGAGAATAGGCGTAGAGATCAAGGCTTCCTTCAAAGTGTGGAAGGCCTTGGCGCACTTTGCATCAAAATCAAAGGAGGATTCCTTCACCGGTAGGTCACAAAGTGGCTTAGAAAGTTTACTAAAATTCTTAATAAAGCACCTATAAAAGCCAGCATGACCTAGAAAGGATCTAATTTGTTTGACATTTATGGGCAATGGGAGTTTGGAAATAGGATCAACCTTAGCCTTAACTACTTCCAAGCCCCTCTCAAACACAACATGCCCAAGTACAATGCCTCTCTGTACCATGAGATGACTCTTCTCCTAGCTAAGGACTAAACCAATCTACTCACATCTCTTCAGCGCATTTTCTAGGTGCAGGAGACACTAGTCGAAAGATGAATCGTATATAGAGAAATCATCCATGAATACCTCAACACACTCGTCTATCATGTCCGAGAATATGGACATCATACACCATTGAAAGGTTGCCGGTGCATTGCATAATTCAAATGCCATATGCTTGAAACAAAAAGTGTCGTAGGGACTAGTAAAAGTTGTCTTATCCTGGTTGTCAGGAAAGACTGCAACTTGGTTATTCCCATAATATCCATCCAAAAAGTAGAAGTACTTGTTCCCTACCAATTTCTCGAGGATCTTATCAATAAAAGGCAAGGAAAATGATCCTTTTGGGTAGTGGTGTTCAGTTTGCAGCAATCTATGCAGGTCCTCCAACCAGTTGCGAGTCTAGTCACCACTTGTTCTCCTTGGTCATTGGTTTCTACCGTAAAGCCTGCCTTCTTAGGCACCACGTGGATTGGACTAACCCATTTTCTATCTACGATGGGGTATATGACCCCAGTGTCCAACCACTTTAGAATTTCCTTTTTAACCACCTCCCTCATGTTGAGGTTAAGACGTCACTGCATGTCCCTAAAAGGCTTGATAGTCTCATCAGTGTAAATGTGGTGCATACAGAGCATCAAGTCTATACCCTAGATATCAGCAATGCTCCAAACAATGGCTTCCTTATGGCGAGACAAACATTCAATCAGGGCTCCCTCCTATGCTTCAGATAGCACAGCATAAATGATAACAAGGTGAGTATCATTTGCACTAAGGAAGACATACTTAAGAGTTTTAAGGAGGGGTTTCAGCTCAAGGTCGGGGACTTGTATGATTAAGGGTTTCATGGTAGAAGTCCCCATATCAAGTAGCAGATCTACCCTGGGCAGAGATGATGGGGGAAGAGACTCAACATAAACACCAAGCAACTCCTTAAGTTCTAATACATCCCCTTCACATTCCTCCAAGAGATGGGAATGCTCATTTAGCATGACATGCTAAAGGGGGTCATCACATAAAATTGTAGGGGTTGTCTATTTAATCAAGTCAGCTACCACCTCAACTTGGGACCAATCCTCAAGTCTGGCTTGTTTATAAACATCAAACACATTAAGTCGAATTTTCTTGTTCCCAAAGCTCATTTTTAACGCCCCAGTATTTCAATTAATTGAAGCATTCAAGGATGCAAGGAAGGGGGGGCCCAAAATAATAGAGGGTTTGGTTGATTTGTTTGTAAGGTCTATGTCCAAAACCAAAAAATCTACAGAGAAAAAGAAATCCTCCACTCTCACAAGGACATCTTCCAGCAGGCCCCGTGGTATCTTCAAAGATTGGTCGGCAACTTGGAGGATTACAAGGGAAGGCTTCAAATTGCCACCTCCAAGTTTCTCATATACGTAACTCAAAAGGATGTTTACCCCCACACCCAAATCAAGAAGAGCCTAATCTATATGTAGGAAACCAATGACCACCGAGATGTATGAGGATCCTAGGTCCTTAAGTTTCGAGGGTGTCCCATGATGTATAATTGAGCTAACAGAATTAGGTAGGACAACTTTTGATTGGACTTGTTTCCTAGATTGCTGCCTTTTCATGCACAGGTCCTTCAGAAAGCGGGCATAGGATGGAATCTGCCTGATAGCTTCAAGCAAGGGCAGGTTAATTTGCACTTGTTTGAAAGTCTCCATGATTTCGTCCATCCTATCTTTGGCTCCAGATGAGCCAGCAGAAGTCTATCCAGAGGTGAGTAAGCACTTTGGAAAAGGCACTCTCGGTCTCTGGGTGGAAGGATTGTCATGTCAGGTAAGTGGTGGAATGGGGACAACCTCTTCCGGTGAGGTGATTTCAAGCGGTGGAGAGTTGGGCAACTCTTCTCCAATGGAGATGACAGTTGGGGTGGATGGATTTTCAAAAGGCGAGACTATAGGAGCATTAGGCTTGGAAATTTTTTTTCCACTCCTCAGAATAGTCACCGCCTGGGCGTGCTCCTTAAATACAATCCCTTTCCCTTTAGGATTCTCCTCGGTAGCGCTGGGACTCTTCCAAATCTCCCTTTGTTTAACTACCTCTACAAGGTGCCCTATCTGTTATTTTATTTTGTGTATAGCCTTGTCATGAGATTGGATGATGGCACTTTGACTTTCCTGCATATTTCTCAACATCGCTTTTAGTTCATCCATCTCTGAGGTCTTTGATTAGGCAAACGTCTAAGGTTGGTTCATTTGTTGGTTCTGAAAGGGTTGTGGTTATAATTCCCAGAATTTGATACATTCCCTTGTCTCCATGAAAAGTTTGGGTGGTTCCTCCATCCCTCGTTATAAGTATTGGAAAAAGGATCATTACGGGGTCTGGGACGAAACCCTTGGGCTGCATTCAAGTCCGCCTGCACAAGTTCAGGGAATTGGGAGGTCAATTGGCAATCCACAGTGGCGTGTGCAATGCATTGGCAAATGGAGCATTATGAAACTTGGGATGGGGAGGCATTTGCCATGAGTTGGCTAGGGTTCGACATAAGCCTTTTCATATTTTGGTTCAACAACTGAATTTGGAAGGCTAAATTCTAGGTATCCTTAGTCTCATTTGCCTCAATCTTTTATTGCATAAGAGTGGGTTTTCTATCCAAATAGGCAGAATTCAAGTGGATAGAATTCTCACTGAAGGTCTCAAAAAGCTCCCAAGCCTCATCTTCAATTTTTGCGAGAAAGGTTCTCGTATAGGCACCATCTACTATTTGCCTATGTTTATCATTTAAACCAGTGTAAAACCTTTCTACATGTTTCTATCTTGGCACCTGATGATGGGGACATAAGCGTAACAAATCTTTGAAGCTCTCCCATGCATCATGAAATTACTCTCCATCTTGTTGGGCAAAACCTATGATTCCTCTCCTATAATGATTAGTTTTGCTTATGGGGAAATATTTTTTCAAAAGCTCTACCTTCAAGGCATCCTAAGTATCCACTCTACTATCTAGAGTGTTGATGGTAACACCATCATTAGTCATAACTAACTTAAATTAGTAGAAATCAAGTGATACATGCTCCTACATGATCGCCTGAGAGCCGTAATTCCACTCAAATCCATTTTGAGAAGAAGATATTAAAAAGGGTTAAATTTGTGATTTTAACATCACATCATAATTGCAGAGTAACCAAGGGATTTCCGAGGGGTTAATTGAAGATCAAATGAGCTTTAAAGTCCAAAGAGTAGGTCCATATAGACAGAAAATAGGGTTTTACGCTTTCCGAGAATGAAAATAACACCCCAAACCCTAATTTCAAACCTACTCGAATTAAAGAGATTTTGATCAGGATAAAATTCATTTAAACCTCCTAAAATTCATAGAAAAATATTCTAAGAGGTTTGGTGCCTTGGTTTAACCATCTAAACCTATTTTGATCTTGAACAAAGTCACAGACGGGATTTTGCTCTAATTTGGACTCCTATGCAAATTGCCCAGTCAAACATGGTCAACACTAAAATCTAACTTCACCACTAGATTCCTTTGATCCAAATTAGATTAGTACCAAAATTTGGACCCAATTAGAGTCCATCTTAACCTATTTTGCATTTCAATCCAATAAATCTCTATTTCCCTTAGTCAGGCCCCTAGTTTTTGAAATTCCATACATTTATGCCCCTAACTTTGTTGTCATCTCTACGAAGGGTCCTTTCCTCCATGAATGTGAACACAAACTTCACCACCGACTTTGAGCGAAGATTTCTCGCTCAATTCTCACTCAAATCTCTCAAAAATTGGAGAGACTGTTCCTAAATGGATTCTCTACAAGATGGGCCAGGTCTCAAGATCAACTGTTGCCAAAAACTTGCTGGCAATGCTTGGATATTCCAAGTTAGCAGGCTGACTTTGAAGCAAGAAGAATCTACCTAAATCGACTCTTTAAGGACCTAAAGAGAATCTATATAAACTCCCCTACTTCCTAGCGTTCGAGTCAGTCCGGTTTAGACCCAAAACACCTCTTCCCTTCCTCCTCCAGCCATCTCCAACCGCGACTCCGGTGTAATCCATCAATCCCCTTCTTCCAGCCACCCAACCATCAAATTGGGTGGCCCAAAATCCTCCTCAAGTTCTTCTGTACCTAGTGGGCCAAAGCCAAGGCATCTACACCCCTTCGTCATGTCGTTTCTTCCCACAGGAGATATCATCGTCCTCGGCTCTGGCCATCAAACCGGCAAGGAAATTCCTCCCCCTTTTGTTCATAGTTAGGTCCCCCTTCTTACTCTCCCTCTCTAGTTAGGACTAGGACCTTTAGAGCCCAAATTCTACCACCGTTCGACCCTCTCCTACTTCATCTTCTTCGCTTCCGGCCACGCCTCCGGCATGGTTGCCCCAGTGCCTTAGACCATTAAACGCCTTACCAATGCGTCCATAAGCTTCGTCCCATCCTAGAGATCAAAAGCCCTAAGTTTGTTGGAGCTTTTGACCTCTAGAGACCACTACCGAACAACCCAACCTCCCACTATCTTCTTCGACATCGTTCGGTCACCATACACTTCCAATCACCAAATTGGGACCACCACCAAACTCCACACACTCTAGCGATGCTAATGAGCCATCTAATCGAGGCTTGAGGCCCATGCTTCTGGTTTTAGGTTCTCACCGTCGTTCCTACCATCACAACCATCATACGCCGTTGCCCGTACACCATCGACCTCATTTCCACCTCCAAGTTCTATGGAACCACTCCACGACTTCAGCTGCACCTCCAATTGAAGGAAGACACCTCACAGCAGCTACAATCGACGAGTGAAGAATCCACTGTAGCACGTAGAGCCTCGCGAAGGAAGAGGACTTTAGTCCCACCTCGGAAAGGCAGCAGCACGCGAAGGCATATAAAGTGATTTCGTGCCTTTACCCAGTTGCCTTCGAATGCACATGGGTGAGGTCCCCATACATGCCCATATACACACGCACTCACACGCCCTCACCCGCGCTCACGCCTCGTGGGTCTAGGCGGTGGATCCGATTACCCAGTTAACCAGGTTCGGCTTGGTTCTGAGAGAGAAGAAAGCTAACGAGGAGGGGGAGGTTTTGCTACCTTGGGATTTGTGCCATCCTCTCTTAGCACCTAGCTTGCGAGACCCTTGTGTCTCTTCTATGGTGCTTCGCCTTGGTTCTTTGAGGCCTTGAGTTAAGGCGTCTAAGCCTTAGCTCTGAGGTCTGACTTTGGTGCTTTCTTGGTTCTGATATTGACATGGATAATTGATTAAGGATACTATTCATATATTTGAGTTCAATTGAGTTATGGGATATATGCTTAAATGTAGGATTTATGTGGTGATCTAATCACTATTGTTTTGAGGTTCTATTCTTTTTATCCCACTGATCCTTTGAGATACGAATGTTATTATTGCATATATTTTTGCCTGTTGATTCTCATATATTATTGTGCTCATTATTATTAATTATGATTAGTGCGTGAATTTCATATTTGCTCTCTACGAATGACCTTGGTCTATAAATTTAAATGTTGTAGCATTTTTGTCAACTATACTACAACTCACATCTCTTAAATCGATGCAAAATGCTCACAACAAGTGTGATACCAATGTTTTGCCTTATCCTTGAGGGAGAAGGGAAAGAGAGTTTGCATTTGCATGTCATCGAAAATGCTTGCAGCCTTATCGTGGGACAGACCTCGGTGAACTCTTTCAAATGCCTACTTCCAGCCCTTCTCCGACCAAGCTCCGATGACCTCCTTCGATCTCCTTCCTCGTCCGCTCTAACAGACCATAGTGAGCAGATTTCTCTCCCTCACCTTCATCCGCACGCTGCAATACCAGCGGCCGTCGCCCATTTCTTCTCGTCGTCGTCGTCCCTATCTTCGGAGCATTCATCTTCCACGGCGTCAGCCTGCCAACACCGGTGCCAATCCTACCCCTTTTGTCCCTTAAAGTAGGTTCGATTAGTTCCCTTAATCTCCTAGATTAGTTTCCCCTATTCAAAAATCCCAAAAACACCCCTCGACGCCACCAATCACCTTCATCTTCATCCACTCCAATCGCCTTCCGGTGAGGCTCTCCGCATGCTACACACAACTACCCGCCTCGCCGACAACTCCACAACCTTCGCCACAACTCCCCGAACAAAACCCCTCACCTATTCCACTCTCTCGACCATCCAAGCACGTCCTCGACCAACCCACTGCCGCACCACCATCCCCAACTCTGTCCGGCCACCATACACCCTCACACGTCATGCCACCACTACCCGCACACTCGCCAAGGTCCGGCGAAGGTCCTGAGTAATTTCAATGTGGCTGTGAGGCCTTATTCTTGAGTTTCAGGTCTCGCCAGTCTCTACCGTTGCCACCTTGTTCTTCGTGTTTGAAGGCCACGAAGAGCCAAGATCTTAACTCCAGGTGATGCAAAATCACCTTAGGCATCTTTCCAAGTGGTCAATTGGGAGCATTGACCACTCTAAGGACTTCAATTTGATGGCACCTGCTGCTGCTATGCACATGCAAAGAAGGGGACTGAAGAAAGTCCCACATCGTAGGATTTGGAGACTTTTGAGTTGAATATATTATTTTTGTGTCTAAGGCTTATCGCCTCAAACACTTAGGGGTGAGGTCACCGCACACTGTTGCGGACTCGAATAGGCTTATTTAATATAGTGATATTATCGTCGAAATTAGTATAGTGAGTTAACCTAAATCGAGTCCATCAGTTTCACAAAAATTTTAACCTAGCCTACTTGATTTTATCTTGGTCACTTTTAGGCCGAGGGTTGATCTCAGAGAGGCGAGAATTAGGAGATTAAAATGTTTCTACGCCTTTCCTAGAACGTATCTCTTCCTTTCGTTTATTATGTTTTTGATTTTTTTTCTACTTTTAAGATTTTTGTGATAATGTTGTCCTTGAAGCACACCCTAAAAAGAATTCCTTGGCCTTGAGCCAAATAGTCCTTGGCTTGAAGCCAATTTAGGGTTCCAAAATTGATCTTGTCACTTACAAGATCAGGTACCTACAAGATAAGAATTATCTTTTATCTTTTATGCTTTTTTGATCTTTTTAATAGCAAGAATAAAAGACAAATGAAAATAAAATAAAATGCAAGGTGATAACGAATTTTACGCGGTTTGTAAAATACGTCGTTATAATGCACAAAATCAATCAACTCTTAAATTTATAAACCTAGATAGTGGGGTATCTAGGGTCGTCCAAGGAGGCAATATGTTTGCAAAATTCAGGTCTCTTGCTTGAAAATAGAAATCACCTTTCTTTTTGGTCTTTTCAACTATATCATTTTTTTAGGGCTTTGAAATAACAAGGGAAAACACAAGTTGTTAGCGAGAAAGTAAATAACAACTACGATCACTAAGCTAACACCTAAGTGACAAATAATTCCTCTCCCTAAGCTCACTCTAGGAACATGGTGGCCTAGAGTAATTAGGGAGAGGGAGTGAAGAGTGCTAGAATCACAGCAATTAAAATGCAACTAAAAAGAAATTTCAAAGAAGGCAACTAGATTAATAAGTGTTTTACAGAAAAACCTAGTGGATGAATGCTTCTACTACTATATAATTGCAATAAATAAAATAAAACACAAGTCCTCCTGAATTGTTGGTGAAGAGGGGAAGCTCCTTGCTCCAAGCTTAGGGGCTCATAGGATTGAAAAGGGCTCCTCCTCCTTCCTTGAGATGCTCCTCCAAGGTGGAAGCTACCACCTTCAATGCTCTCCTTCAAGGGTGGGCGTGCACCACCCTTGCTCCTCCTTGCCTGGTCATCCTCCTAGTGGTGGAGTGCTCCTCCTCCTTGGCGTGGCACAAGGGAGAAGAAATGGGGAGAAGAAGTCACCAAGGGGGCGGGTGATGTGCCCCCTTAATCTTCTTCTCTGCTCCTTCTTCTTGGCCGTAGATATGAGGTCGGTATAGGGTAGATTTTACTAAATGGAGGATGATTTTTATGTGGTGATATGGTGGGTTTATATAGAGGTGGAGAGGGGGGTAGTTGGCGTGAATAGGTGGAGGGCTAGGATGGAGTTTGGTGGTGGTTATGGGTGGTTAGA
Source organism: Thalassia testudinum (assembly GCA_037157565.1). Lineage (NCBI taxonomy): Eukaryota > Viridiplantae > Streptophyta > Magnoliopsida > Alismatales > Hydrocharitaceae > Thalassia > Thalassia testudinum. Next base: position 62,426,721 of record JAZHRO010000054.1, read on the forward strand.
ATGATCCTAGGGCTAGGGTTAGTTGGCGGCACCTTAAAGGGTGTTAAGGGGGTGGTTATGGTGGCCAAAAGGCATCTAGAGTTGGTGCCACTTTTGGCTTCTAGAAGGGGGGGTTAGGTGGATGGCTAGATGTGGTTGTAGGGTTAGGTGTATGGTGGATATGGGGGTGGATGTTGGCGCCAAAAAGGGGGGTAGTTAGGATTAGGTTTTAGCACCAAAATTGGTGCCTTTTGGTGGTGATGATGGGGTGAAGAGGTGGCTAGGTGGTGGCGCCAACTTGGAGTAGGATAGCTAGCTTAGGTGAGCTTAGTTGGTGGAGCTAGCTAGGGTTGAGTTGAAGGTGGTGGATGGCCAAGGAGTTGGATGCTAGCTAAGCTAAGCTAAGCTAAGCTAAGCTAGCTTAGCTAACTATGGAGTAGAGGAGTAGGTAATGTGAGCTAGGGTTTGAAGAGAGGAGCTAAGGAGAAGAAATCTGGAGCATGAAATGGAGCTAGCAGCTGCTGAAGAGGCTGGCATGGAGTTACTCTAGCTAGCTTGGCTTGGTAGTTCTTTGTTAGCTACTAAGCCAAGCTAAAGTAAGCTGGCTTCTACCATAAAGAGCTGAGGTGAGCTGGGTCTGGTGCTCCCTGGGAGGATCAAGCTGGTTGAGGCAGCTAAGGTAGCTTAGCTCAACTGAGTTGAGCTAAGCTGAGTTCCCGGGAGCTGGACTTGAGCTTCCTGAGCTAGAATGAAGTCATCTTCAGCTGGCTGGAGTTGAGTGGAGTTGGATGTAGCTGGACCTAAGCTGGGGTGAACTCCAGTCAACTCAGTTGAGCTAGCTAGAGCTCCCTGTGGACTAATGGGAGCTGAGATGATCTAGACTCAGCTAAGTTGAGCTAGATCTGAGCTGACCTGAGCTAGGGTGAGCTAAGATGAGCTCTCTTGAGCTACCATTTAGCTGAGATGAGCTGAATGGAGCTAGGATGAGCTAACCCTAATTTAAGTGAGCTGAATTCCAACTATGGTAAGCAGGATCAAGCTGAGTTCCAGCTGGCGAGAGCTTCTCCCTCACCAGTTGCCTTCCTGAGTGCTAGGGTACTAGGGATCTGGCAATCTGTTTATCCCTAACACTCACAAAAACACATTAAAAACACAATAAAAAATGCAATGTGTGCCTAACCTAATTTATGCCTAAATGCAACCCAAAAACACATTTACAAAGCATAATCTTAAGAGCTAGGTTTGTTTTAATGCATAAGAATAATAATAAACTGGCATTTATTACAAGGAAAGAAATGAAAAGAGATACTTAGATCAGTATATGTATATATATATATAGTAGATATGTAAGTGGATGTAGAATAGATATAGATATATAGATACTATATAAATAGGGGTGGAGATGGAAATGGGGATGGGATGTAACACGGTGTCAAGTTGGTCCACGTCTAGCAAGACTCAACCAACAAGACTAAGTGCCTCATGAAGTGTGGAGCGGATGTGTGTGAGTGTGGGTGGAAAGCTTGCTTTGCGCGAATATCAGAAAATATTCGCAACTGGTGCGCATATTCCCGTAATATGATGCACGGCAAAGGGTAGGTGCACAAGTGTGTGGGTAGATGTGAGGTGCATGTGTGTATGAGAGAATGTGGTTATGTGTGTATCTATGAGTATATATATATAAGTATATATATAACTATATAGGTATATGTATGTAAATATATATGTATATGTATATGTATATATATATATATGTATGTATTTAGATATATATATATATCTATATATATAAGGGGGTGGGTGTGAGTATGTGAGTATATATATATGTATATATATACGTGTGCATGTGTAAGAGTGAGTGTCTGTGTGTGTGAGAGGGTGAGAGAGTTAAGGCATCTAGAGAAGTGGTGTGTCGTCTAGTGCTAAGGGGTGTGTGAGGCTTGAGCATAGGGTGAAGAGTGGGCGCTGGGGATGACTGGGTGAAGGTAGTAGCGCTGAGGAGAGAGAGCGCAGTGCCACCGGCTAAATGAGAAGCTTGCCAATGGCTAAAGTGTCGTGCAGAGACAAGTGAATAGTGCGCTACAGTGCGCGTGTTGTAATGTGACCGGTTGTGGCGGTGCAGCATGCGGGAGGCATGGAGAAGCTGGAAAATGCGCGCATGTGTGCGGAAGGGGAGTCTAAGGCTTGCGGAGACATGCGGGAAAGGTGGCTGGAGCGCACGGCAACTCCAGCCAAGCTTCAGAGCTTGAAGACCTATAGTAATGGCGAAGGCGACAAAATAGAAAGAAAAAAATAAAAACAGAAAACCAAACAAAGCAACGCAAATAAAAGTCAAAATAGGGAACCACCACGCCCACTTGCTTGCGAAGGAGTTGGGTGGTGGTGGAGCTCACCATGGGGTCTGAGACGACAACGAGCTCTCCTGCACACAGTGTGCCTCTTCTCAACTGGTGAGAAGAGGAGCTATGTACGAGAGAGAAAGAGAGGGAGAGCACAGGCTGGCTGGAGAGAGTTAGAGGTAGTACTATGTCTGATGGTGTGGAAGGGATGGCTGGAGGTGGAAGTGAGGGTGATCGTTGACTCCCCCTGTAGGGGAGGGGTGCATGCTCTTTTATAGAGAGAGAGTGCGCCTCTCACCATGCAAATGGTACGTGGGAGCGTGCGCCTCTCCCTGCAAATGTAGCCGGTTGGTGGAAGAATGAAATAAAATAAAGGTGGTGAATTTGCAATGCAAGCACATAATGAAGATGTTAATTATTATGTGTGTTTGAGATGGGATGGATTGTTATGAAATTGAAGTGGATTGAATGGTCATTTGCTCTCACTATCTTCCCCTATTTAAAAATGCATGCAAATGAATATTTACAAATGCAAGTATGGCTACCTAAAATGCATGAGTAATGCTAGGAAATAACATAAGATGACATATTTATAGGCGTAGCTTGCTGTGCAATCATACCCCCATGCCTATCTTTTACTAGTCTCTAGCAAAACATTTATTTGTATTGTGTTTAGAAATGATCTTAAGCTAAAGATTTTTCTGGAGCCATTAATGTGTTTATCTATTGGACATTGTGAGAACCAATTGTAGAGAAGACTATCAGTACTCAAGTCTTACATGATATAGACCACCTCTCGACTACCTTAGACTCTTGATATTTAAACCTTAAGTGCGACTTCCAGGACTCAGAGGGTTTCACCGTACTCGAGAGCTAAGAGGTCATGGTTTGTGCATAGTGATGAATCAAGATCGACCAAATGAACATTAAGGCTCAAGCCCAGGGTTTCACAAATTAAGTCCAGGTTGGTCCCAGCTTCAGCACATGTCTTTAGATTAACCCTAAAAAATTGATGGAGAAACTAAACCCCACTTTTATTATTTTATGTGGCTCAAAGAATACAGGGTATTTGTAACGCACCCTGAAAAACTTTTGGGGAGAAGAATTTACAGACTTTTGGAAGATATACTGACTTATTTGCAGGAATTTTTTTATTTTTTGAAACAAGTGTCAGTATATCTCCTACAACTTTATTTGGAAGAGCACACTTATTTGATGGGTGAATACTTTTTTATGGAAAGAGTTTCTCCTAAACATAAGACTAAAGACTGGGATAAAAAGTCTACCTACGCGCACAAAGAAGGACTCCACCTTCCCTAATTAACACTAGGGTTGGATCTTCTGTTCACCCGGTCTTTCTTGATATGTGTAGTGTGAACCAAGATTACTTAGGCTCTCAAGTAGAAGCAAACAGACGAATCCTGTACTGGTGACTCAGGTACAAGAATACGTCCTAAGTTAGGAGAGATTTTAATCTATCTTATCAATGCTCAAGTGAATTAAGCCAAAGCCTGAGCGAATCAAGCTTCTGTGGCCCGAAAAGTCTTCAAAGCAGAGGTTGAATATCCATAAACACTTATTGTATTTTTATTTCAGTTTTCAGATCATAGCTAAACACTTTACATTTTTTATGGCTTTTTGGGTTTTTTTTTTTTCAACAACTAGGTTATGTACGTATTTATAGATGTATATGTATAATGGATGCAGAAGCTATATGATACCCATATAATACCCAGATCCTATGGATGCCTGATGTAGACACAATTATTGAGGGTAAAATGACTATTCATGCATGTTCCTAGGCTTAGATTTGCATTTCATATTATAAATAATGCATAGCATGCATCATTCCCCTATGATCAAAACCTAAATTTAACCCAAACCCACCAAACCTGAACTGAACCAGTCGGTCCAGGTGAACCAGATCCAGGATAGGGTGTTGGCTAATTTGAGGAACACCATACAATCTTTAGAAGCTCAGCCAACACCATGCACTGAAGCATTGGAGCCTATGATCAAAATGATTGATGAACTTAATAGTTCTCTATTGGATTTGCTCCAAAATGTTAGGGATAGGGACTTGGGTGAGTTTCTTCTTGGGAAGTTATTGAGGATGAGGACAAAATTTCTGGTTGCCCTAATCAAATCTTGGGATGATTCTCAAGATGAACCCCCTTAAGAAGAGCTAATGTCTAAACCTGCTCAGGTGCCTAACGGGGGGGATACATATTCTGAGATTGGAGATGACCAAGTTGGTCTAGAGTAACCCATTAAGGATGAACCGAGTTTCTCACCCGCCAGGGAATGAAAAAAAATGTCTCCACAGACCATGAAATGACATATGATTTTGAGACGTATATAAACTAGGATCATGAATTCCTTGATTTTGAGGGTGAGGAATCTCTTAGTAAAGTCTCACTTGAGCTTAAGGAGGATGATTTTAGTGAGACAAATGGGCTTGAGGAATCTGACAAACCATTTGATAGCCCAATTATTGAAGATTTGGATTCGGTTGGGGTTAAATTGGAGGATTCGAATCCTCATTTACTAGAAGATTCAATCAATAGCCCCATTCGTCAACCACACCCCAAAGGAATTGATTTTGATTTGGAAATCATTGTACCCAAGTCAATTCTAAGTTAGCCACAATTTATAGACTTGGGTAAATCATATGGGGTGAATGATATGCTAGAGGTCCCAGAGCCTAAGCTCTTGATGTTGGAGGACAGAATTGTTGAAATGAAAATTTGAGAGGCTAAGTCTGAGGGAACTTTGATTTTAGATCTAAGGGTACCTGTTGACCGAAAACCACCTACTTTCTACCAAGACCCTTACGATATCGTTCACATGCAACCCAAGCTCAAAATAATTGATTATTTTTCTAAGTTGAATGTTAAGAGGACATCTGAACCTATTGAACCATCTTTACCCATTGTCCAACACTTTGGTCTTGGGTTGCACACCACAAAACCGTAGGCCCAGCCCCGCAAGCTTAACAACCTTCGATTCTGGGTGATTTTCATCCAGAACCTTAGAACCACTCGACCGTGGGGCATGGGTTTGTACCATAACTTGGTCCACATCTGTGGACATCTTCTGTTAGTAGGTTTGAGGATCAATATTTTTACTTTGATTCTGACCTGCACTTGTGAATTCTCAATTTCTTCCTTGTATGTATGTTATGCCTAACTGAAGGTATTAAATTTAGCACATGTGTATATTCCACGTTCTCTACAGAGCTGACCGGATTTTCATGAAATTCAGGTGATATTCTATTTACTCTGCCCTTTTTATGTCTTTGTTTTTACAATGAGGACATTGCATCATTTAGGAATGGGAGGTGGATAATTTATTCTGAAATCATTTTGTTAACTCCGTAGAATTTCTTTTAGTTTCTTTTAAAGAAAAATTGAAAATTAAAAAAAAAAAGAATTAGGAGAAAAGAACTTAGGCATTTGGAGGTTATTAACTTTAGAAAATGATACGTAGGACCTGAATACTTAGACTCTTCAAGTCTTCTAGCTTAATTAGCCCGAGTGTCCACTCGAATGTGGACTTAGTCTCGAGTCCTTGCCAATCCAAATTCATCTTTAATCTGGTGAATAAATTAGGGTGATAAGTATATGACTTATCAACCCACCCTCTGATTTGAGCAGACTTTAAACCTAAGCATCTACACACTTTTTGGCACTGACTCACTTTTCAGCGATTTCTTTGAAAATTGGGTAGCTAATGAATCGTCTAGGGTGGTACAACTGGCAAGTTGTCGGTGGCAACAACTCATCGGTCGTTTGTCCAGAGCCTAACCACAATACCATTTTCTTTGTACTGTCTTTAGGTAAATCTTAGATCAGGGAAGCTACCTACTTAAAAAAAAAAAAACAAAGAAGAAGAAAGAGAAAATAAAAAACATAGAAAAAGGAGAAAATAAACAAATAAAACCATACTTCACCGCACGAGTATGGCTGGCAAGTTGCCGTGGATAACAACCCATTGGCGATTGTCCAGAGCCCAGCTTACAAAAATGCATAATAATTCCCAAAACACTTAGGGAAGAAGCGGGGATAAACTGGGGAGATATACACTGGGTTCGCTCTTGTGTTGGCCCCATAAATAAAAAAAGTAGGGAGAAAGCTACCGTTCGAAAAGATAAACCTTTCGGCAATGGCCATTGGATCTTGATCTAACCACGACAAAGCCAGCACCGCAGCACAGCGATCGAGCGGCATTGCATGAACGTGCAACGTGCGTTCGACTCGACATCCGCAGTGCGTGGGCGAGTAATCGCAACCGTGCGATCAGCTGCAGGTGGCTCGGATCAGCCAATAGCTCGCACGTGTGATCTGACGCTCAGCGCGCACGCCCGATCACAGGCGAGTGCAAGGTGAAGGTGTAGATGAAGGCGCACAAGGAGAAATCTAAGACGTCCTATCTCGCGATCAGACGATTAAGATTTGAAAGACGTGTGCAGGAGTTTTGAAAGGAGACTCGACCTCCACTTCTTCTTCATCCCTTCCTTCACCTCTCTCCCTCTCCAAAGCTCAAGAGAAGCCTGTCCCACACCTGGGATGCTACTCTAGAGCCAAATCCAATTTTCTCACCCCCATTCTGGAAGTGGATCTCGCGACGATGACGATGTGCTGCCTTGTTCCCGCTTCTTCCTGCTTCTTCCTCCTTCTTCCACTCCGTCTTCCATCTTCCAGGTGTTGTCCCGTCCGGCTCGTCCTCCAAGCAGCCATCGAGGAGGATAACTTCTCTCTATCTTCTCTTTTACTGCTTTCTAGAATAGATTTCCCGCTTTCTAGTGTAGATTTCCTGCTTTCTAGTGTAGTGGGCAGTTGTAATCGTAATGAACATCAACTTGTGATAATGAAATCCATGTTTATTCTACCTCTCTTTTGTCTTTATTTGTAATATTCTATCTCTGTCTTCTATTCTTTATTCCTTAAGTAGATAGTTAGTTTAGATTCAATTCAACTAGCTAATATGCTTCGTGACAATTAAACAAATGCGATTTTGAATCAAACGTCTACTTCCCTGTGTTCGACCCGGAATTCTTAGAATTTCGGTATAAATTTATTTATTGACGAATTTCTTAGCAAATTGAACTACAACGACGGGTTTTTCGAAACCAACTTTGATCGCGTAGTTTTCCACTCTCAACATTTTGGCGCCGTTGCCGAGGAGGCAACGATTTTTTATTTTCTTTCTGCATTTCATGCAATTTATTATTTTCTAACTTGCTTTATTCCTCGTCTATTGTTTTGCAGGTACCTTAACAGGAGATCTTCAAGCAGTAGATCAGAGTAAAGTACAGTTGAAGACAGGTGTAAGTGCTTCCCATTCTTCCCCCTCCATAGATTCCATTTCACCACATTAATTCAAACTCCAATTAACCTAGGTGTTTGCATAAATCCTAGGGTTAGATTAGTTGCTTGGATTTCCATTCACATTCATCTCACCCGCATAAATAAAAATCAATAAAAAGATATTTCTTGTAGGGTAATTCAACATACACAATACATACACCCACATTCAAGGCACTTAACCTAATTGATTTTCTTCTACTTAACCGGATTTTGATCTATGGAACCAGTACACACAAATCAACATATAAAAGAGTAGAAATCAATCTAGGTTAATCAATTTGTGTGCCTAACTAAGTGGTGTATCAGGCCATTTGTTTGAGTTGTTTGGGCCGCACCACTTCAACTAAAATCAACTCATCAAATAGCTACCACATAGGTTCAACTTTTAGGGATTTACCAGGCACTCCACATTCTTTTAAGTTTCAAAGGAAAACATCTTCACCTGTGCTTTTAAAACCTGGTGTGCCAACTGAACTTGATTGAATATACCTAAAGTCGAATCCTAAAAGCTACTAAGCAAGATTTGAACCCTAAAACTTACTGAATCCAAAAATAATCTTGGTTGAAAACCACTGGTTGTGCACACACACACATATCAATCAATCATTAAGGGCACAACCTAGATCAAGGGCCCATCACAATCCAAAGCACATTCAAACCTAACCTTAATTAAAACATAGTAGACGTTGGCCTTAAGGATTAGACTCGTTCTTCGGAGCCTAGACCGAGATTATTTTCGATTAGTCTGTTTCTACCATTCAATCTGATGTCTAGCTAGGGGAGCAGAATCAAACGATCGTAGCTGGGGGGTACACTAGGAACCTGGGGTGCAAGCCAAAGGAAGAACCTTCTCCCTAGTCCCTCCCTCTAATTGGTTGGATTGATCGGAAAGAAGTAGGTCAAATCATTTATTTATCTCAAGATGGGTTCTGGGAGTCGTAGGTCTTTAGGCTAGCCCACTTAAGGATAGGTTTGTTTGTTTGTATTGCAGGACACCATTCTTCCTCCTGTTCTATCATGGATCCCTCCACATTTTATTCTCACTTCCACTCCTACCCTTCTACTACTACTTATTCTCAAAATGATTATTATTCCAACTAAACTTATTCTCATCTATCTTCTAGTTGGGATAATCCTGATTAGGAATACAGTTCCGGACCTTCGTGTTCAGGGTTTAACCCTGGATGCTATGATCTTGATTCTTATCCTTCTCTAAGATACACTGATTATAGATCATCGCCCTCATTTGGACAACCTAATATGAACTACAATCAAGAAGGATACACTGATCCCTACCCCTCCCCTGAATACATTGCTTTTAGGTCATCACCACCTTATGAACAACCTGAAATGACCTATTATCAGGGAGGGTATCAAGATCCTCAATTCGTTAACTCCCCTGTGAATACTTTGTTTCTTCTTTATTTGTATAGGGTGCCTAGCTGAAGGCACTAACTTCAGCACATATATAGGTTATTTTCATCTCGGAGTAGACCCGTTATTCTCGTAATTCAAGTGCTTTGTACTCTAGCCTACTCTATTTCATGTCTTTTTAATAAAATGAGGACATTACATTAGATAGGCATGGGGAGTGGATATTCATCACTGAATTATTTTGCCGGCTTCATAGATTCTTTTTGTTTTCCTTTTATTTATTTAAAAAAAATTGGATTAGGAAAGAATACTTGGGCATCAGGACTTTTCAATCTTAGGAAATATTACAGTAGGATCTGAACACTAAAACCCTTCAGGTCTTTGGACTTAATCAGCCCAGGTATCCACTAAAATGTGGATTTGTTTATCGAGTCCTTGCCATCCTGAATTCTATTTTAATTTTATTAAATAAGTTTGGGTGATAAGTACACGACTTATCAACCCATCCTCTGATTTGGGAGAACTTTAAGTCTAAAGCATCTACACACTATTCGTCACTGACTCATTGTTTGGAGGTTTTAACGGAAATTGGGTAGCTAATGAACCTTCCAGGGCAGTATGGCTGGCAAGTTATCATGGGTAACAGCCCATAAGGAGGTTGTCCAGAGCCCAGCCACTGGACCATTCTTTTCCTGCTCTTAGACCAAGGAAGCCACCTACTTAGAAAAAAAAAAGAAAAAGAAAGTCCAAAAAGAAAAGAAAAAGAAAAAGAAAAGGAGAAAAAGAAAATAAAAGAAATAAGCCACACTTCACCGCACGAGTATGGTGGCAAGTTATCGTAGGTAATAGCCCATTGGTAGGTTGTCCAGAACCCAGCTCAAAAAATACATGTCAAATTCCTAAAACACTTAGAAAGAAGCAGAGAAGTAGAATAAGCCGGAGAGATATACACTGGATTCACACTTGTGTTGACCCCATAAAAAGAAAAGTATGGAGAAAGCTATCAATCGTATAGATACACCTTTAGGGAGAATTCTTTTTAAGGTCACCTAGGGGCATAGAAACCCGAAGTTCGTTCTGATTGTCGATCAACGAGTCTATCACTTTCACAAAAAGATGCTTAGAACTTAGAGTTCTCATCAAATTTTGGGTGGGTTGAGTAGCTGTAGAAAGCCACTCTATAACCCTAAACTTAAAAATCCAAAAAAAATTAGAAAAGAAGAAAAAGGAGAAAAAGAGATCTTTCTTTGAAGAAGGTGAGGGCTTGAGGTGGTTTGCATTTTGGAAGATACCCAGGCGCTATTGTGTCTTTGAAAGTTCAAGTCCTAAGTAAAAATTTCTTAATGTTGAAAATGACTTGTGCCTAAGTAATCCAACCCTAATTCTTTTATAAATAGCATATAGTTGTTGCTAGGGACTAGCAAAAGATAGGTATGGGGGTGTGATGTGCATACATCTAAATAGCCAAAAATGTCTATTAATGCATGTTCTTAGTGTCATACTAGCATCATACAATGTAAATATTGCATAACATGCATAATCATGCATTTAGGTAAAGTTGTATAAATTGTATAGTAATTGTCTCCTTTTATGGTCAGGGACAGGGAAATTTTTAACTAGGGCCTCAGATCGAAGATCCAACCGTGCGGATCTGATCAGGGCGACGTTTGGAGTTCAACGACTCTAAGATCGCCCTGATCGGACATCTGTAGCACCAGATAGAGATCGAGGAAACCTAAAGATCAAGGGCCAAGATGGTGCCAATCCACATTTCAGAAGACAAATCCGACTGCACGGATGGGTTTAGATCGATGATCGTAGCCTGAAGGCATGAAAATCAACTCAATCCGACATCCGTGGCACCATCTACAACACGTAAAAGATGGACAGCCAAGATGACGCCACATGGCACCATCCCAATCGCCCAATCGGCCCTAAAGAATCGTCACTGCATGTCCAAAGGACTTCCAACGCACGATCTGGGCCATTGGATCTTGATCCAATGGCCGTAAAGCCCACGCGCGTAATGCCTAACCGCGACAAAGCTAGCGCCGTAGGACAGCGACCGAGCGGCGTTGTGCAAATGCGCGACGCATGTTCGACTCGACATCCGCAGCGTGCGGGCGAGTAATCGCAATTGTGAGATCAGTTGCAGGTGGCTCAGATCAGCCAATGCCCGCACGCGCAATCTGACGCTCAATGCGCATGCCCGATCGAACGCGGGCGTGCAATGAAGGCGCAGACGAAGGCGTTCGAGGAGAAATCTAAGTCGTCCGATCTTGCAATTGGGCAGCTAAGATTTGAAAGACGTGTGCAGGAGTTTTGAGCGCAGCAGGTGGGGAGGCGCACGAGGCACGCGCACGTTGGCCACGATCAAATCTTTAGTGATGGATAAATCCATCACTAAATACCTGATATTAATGTTTTAAACTTGAAATGACAAATTTACCCTCAATTCCTACAACTATAAAAGGAGACCCGACCTCCACTTCTTCTTCATCCCTTCCTTCACCTCTCTCCCTCTCCAAAGCTCAAGAGAAGCTTGTCCCACACCCAGGATGCTACTCTAGAGCCAAATTCAATTTTCTCACCCTCGTTCCAGAAGTGGATCCCACGACTACTAATAGATAACTTTGAGGCTCTTTAACAATTCTCTAGACAGAAAGAGAGAGCAAAAGAAACAACAAAATAATACATAAAGTATCTATCCTATTCTTCATCTCCTTCCTTCTTCAAGCTTTCGCTCCGAGTGAAGGCTCCTCTTCTGTCAAGCTCCTCCAATCCACCATGGATGCAAGCTTGAGCTCCGTCTTTTACACTTGTAACCATTTGCATTTTCCTGAAATCTAAAACTCAATGCAAATTTTAAATAACAAGTGTTTTGTTATCATCAAAATTAACGATCGTGGTGCTGTTGCACCAACACATTTGACAATTCTAGGTCAGATAGAGTTAATGAATCATGGGGCATACAAGTGGATCTTACGACAAGATAATGGAGATAGAAGGTTTTGCCATTATGTTATGATGGAGGAAGAAGATATGAGAGTATGGCAACCAACTCAGATAGATGCTTCAATGACGTCTTAAGGGGTTGTCAAAGTTTATTGATAGTGGCTCTTTTAACTGCCGCATTATTTCAGCTACATAAGTACTTTACAAAACGAGCAAATCAAGGATAAACAATTTTGGAATAAACACTTACACCAACATTTGATACTGTTGGTAGTACCATCATTCGTCATAACTAACTTGAATTAGTCAAAATCAAGTGATAAATGACTCTTAATGATCATTTAAGGATTGTAATTTTGTGCTAAACTGATTTGAGAAGATAGGAAAAAGGGTTAATTCTGTTGTTTTAACATCTTCGCGCTCCCTCTTCCACCCATCCAACGATCAAATTAGTGGTCCAACCTTTTCCCCTCTTTCTCGCGCTCCTCTCCAGCCAAAGCTAGAGCGTTCTCCGCCTCTTCTTCCTTGTTGATTCCATCACCAGTCTTCATCGCCTTCCTCACGTCCTGCTGGTCAATGCTAGATGCTCCCCGCCTCCACTCGTCCCAATACGCATCTCTCACACTCTCTCTCCCCCCCTCTCTAGAGTGTTTCTACACCCTTAGGTTCTAGTTTCATCCACTATACACACCATTCCACCACCGTCTTCCTCGTCTCCTGCCTCAGCTCCGGTGAGGTTGCCACAACACCACAGTGCACCAAACACTCTGCCGCCGCCACCACAACCTTTGCCATGCCCCACAGACCAAAAGCCTCAACAAAATTAGGAGCTTCGACCAGTCCTTCGCTTCACCGACCAAACCCACCTTCCACCTGCAATCCTGAATTCGTTCGACCACCACCAACGCAATCCTCACATCACAAGGAACCTTTTGAATGTTTTATTAGGGGTCTTAGCCCATATTGCTTGTTTTAAGTATTATTCGTCATCGACTTCATCACCGCCGTCATCCGCCATCTACTACTGTTCGCTGACCTTGATACCACCTTCAAGAGTTGTGGTTTGACATCGTGAAGACAACCAAGCCTTCAATTGGCCAAGGCAACAGCAACAATAGCATCAATTCAGTTGGAGCTCCATTTGCTACATACGCAAAGAAGAGCTAAGTCGCATAGTCACACATCAGAGAATTTTGAAAATAAAATCGATATTTATTGTTTTGAGTGTGTAGGCATGTTGCCTTAGACACGAAGGTCGGGTCTCCCTTACACAAGCCTACACACCGGTCTATGCTAACCCACGCCTTGCAAGCTAGACTGCCTCCCAACGTTGAACCTGTCTGGGTCTGATTTAAGGAGAGAGAAAAGGAAGAGGGCATGTTCTATGGGACGGAGGGGAGGGGTTTTGTACTGTAGCGATTTGAATTTAAACTTAAGGCGTCTAAGGTTCATTAAAGACATCTGATTTGAGAAGTATTGGATTAAGAATTTGGCTAAGTGTTTGAGAAGTTAAGAAGAGGAGAGTTGGTCTGATATTGAGCTTGAATTGAGTTGAGAATAGCCTAATTATCTAAGTATTAAATTGGTGGTTCCAACCACCATTCTTTTTTCTTTCTCTCTATTACATTTTTGTTCTCTAACTCTTGACATAAATTTACAATACATTGAGCATATTTTTCACATATATTGAGTTTTATTTTGAATATTGGATTGGTGTTTGAATTGCAATTACATTTGCTCCCTGCGAACGACCTCGGAACTCATACGTTTTTTAGCCTTACAAATTTTAAGTGTAGAATTGTTTTCCGTTGCTATACTACGACGCATTTCTAAAACCCGACGGAAATACGCTCCAACAGATACTATTGTCTAAAAAAATGTTTAAGGGTCTAGATGGGTACATGCAGCCAAAATTGGATACAATAACTACCATGAATTTTCCTTATACATGGAGATGGCTTCGACGAGTACATCGACAAGCACTCTTGAGTACCACGTCCAATGACTCATATTTTTACTACTCTTCGCATTCAATTAGTCAATAACAAAGAAAAAGTAATACTTAGCAAGATTACTCACTAACCAAAAAATTCTTTAATCTACAGGTGCAATTTAATGAAAACATAACAACTTTAAAGAAATTAATGGCAAAAGGAAATAACTTGGTTGAGGAACAACTAGAGATAGCTATAGTTTTTGAGTAATTCATCATTTTTGGAGGTTGAATCTTGATCATGCTCTACTACGAGCGTTGTTAAAGCGATGGCGAGTAGAGAGACACACCTTTCACTTATAGTATGGAGAGGCCACCATTACATTAAAGGATGTAGCCATGATAGCCAGTCTTCATGTCAATGGTTGTGCAATTATCAATTCACCTCCTAGCATCAGCGATTGGGGAGAGTATTGTCTGTAGATGATAGAATGCAACTCATTTTTTGATATTGAGAAGATAATAAAGAAGAAGTGCTTGAACAAGAAGTGATTTAGAAAGAAGATTCTCCATCACATTCACACAATGCAGACTCAATATCAAGCTATTCAGTATGTACAAGCTCTTATTCTTTATCACATTGGTTGTAGCTTATTAACTCATACATTACAAGAGAGAGTACCTTTAGTATAAGTATATTACGTTATTAAAATGTAAACTTTATTTAACATTAATAGAATCATTTATAGTAACCTTTGATTTTATTACAGGTATCTGCTTTTTCTTTACAAGAGTTAAAAGTATGCAATGAGTATGCATGTATTCTTTTCCTTACTAATGGTAAGAAAAAACCACACATTTCATTTCGATGTTCTCTTTTTTCTTGCAGTTATTCAATTATAATTGATCCATGCCATATGTACATTAAATATGTAGGTTTAGGCATAGGAGTACTTGCACATTGAGAAACCAACCCTGATAGTCTTCTCGTGTGAGTTGGTATGCATCGCACCATAAGGTGCAAGATAATCATGTTATTGCCTTAATATTCTTCATTGACATATATTTTAGAAAGTAGTTAATCAATTTATAATTTTTTCTTATAGATGGAAAAGGGTTAAGAAATATTGTTTAAACGTACAATGCTTTAGCATAGCATATTATCGAAATGAGTTAAATGTGCAAAAGGAGCTTCAGGTACTCAACTAATACCGTATTTTGATTTCATTTAAAGTTCATTTCTTTGTAAAGCAATTGATCATCAATATTTAATTTCTTGCAAATTGTTTAGAGAGCCTACAAGGATGCTAATCTAGAGATGATTCATGAAATTACGCACATATGGTCAGGTTATTTGGATGTCAACGATGGTTCTTATCTGCTTCAATATTGTCATCATGCATATGTCCTAGATCGTGTAATGGCACAATTCGAGACGATACATCACCTTTTAGATCCGATGGAGATTCTTCCCTAAGAAGACAACTAAAATCGCCCAAATGCAAATTAGGTTTCACATCACGCCCAATATATTCAGCGATGTAATGTTGGATATGAATTCATCTTTCAAGAACGTTTAATTCCAAGTACACAAACAAAAGTACGATGGAAATGCATGCAGTGGTATTAGGATATAATAAAGAGGTTTATACAACAAGAATCGATACCTCTAAGAGTTTTCTACAAGCCACGAGGTCTATAGAAAGTGGATTGGTAAGTACAAAAGTTTTGAATTTTAACATCACTTTTTCATTTAGTATTATGTTAGTTATGCATTACACTTATCATTTATAGGTCTAACTTGCATTTACACGCACCAAAAATAAGATTAGAGAATGGATGAGAAAACCACATCACATTAAGCTGAGGGAGCTTCATTCAGATATGGTAAATGATGCTCAAAGCATCATTGATGTCCTCACATAATTCAATCTAACGATGGATTATCAGCATCTATATTTTCAACAAGCTACTTAATCAAGAAACGGTACTTCTTACCTTACAACTCAAGCTACTCATTTTGGGACGGTAAGTGCCTCTACTATTTACATTTAAATGTAATTTTTTAACTTTTCTAAATGAGTTGATTAATAATATGTTCCTCACATGCAGTTCGGACCTAGATCTCAAGATTACAAATTTGGTGCGATTGTTCATAGTTCTGAGTTTAGCGAGGGAGCTCACACAACCCCATTTAGTATGAGAGGAGGTCCTCTTTTCCAGCATGACATGGGATCCTAGCCATCCTAACTTCAACTTCACACAACTACTATCATCATCAACTATGTAGGATCCATATTACATGTCACAATTCTTACAACCAACATAGCCATCCACAAGGCTATTCAAGGTACAATCACAGCAGTCCAACTTGTTGTTCGAATTAGGGATGTAGCAATCTAGCACATTGTTCGGAGCAAATGCACAACAATCCAATGCAACATTCAGAGCACAGACACGGCAACCTAGTGTGTCTTTCAGAGCATGGACACAGCAATCCAATGCATCGTTCAAAGCATGGATGCAGTAGTCCAACACATTTTTCAAAGCAAGAACATGATAGTCTAGCGCATTGTTCGAAGTAGAGACACAACCCTCCAGTATGTTATCTAGGTGTTCGGGCAAAATTGTCACTGTTTAAGAGGTGAGTCGTAGTATAGGATAAAATCACTCAAATCATTTAAATTTATATGCTTAGATTCAGGAAATAGAATCAGAGGTCATTCACAAGGAGCAAAGATGCAATTTAAATTCACTAATCTCAAGAAATATAAGCAATCTGAAAGCAATGATTAATCAAAAATGATATTTCAACAAGATCAGAATAATAATACAAAAAGCTCGGGTTAAAATGGTGATTTGAATCACCAAATTAACCCTTAAGTTTAAAGCTCACAACCACTTAAATATTTGAATAGTAACAGCAATCAAGTATCTCAGTAATTATCATAACCAAGCACAGGAGCAGCCAATCAGTTGACAGAGCTAAGTCACAGATGCCTTAAACATTTACACCTTAGAGGAGCCAAGGCACAGCAGCAACAGAAGAGCACAAGGCTTACAAGAGCAAGGCACAAGGGCCTCACTAAGCCTTCAGTGACTAAGTCCAGAGAGGAGATGAGAGCAAAACCCTCCCCCTCTCTCTCTTTGATTCTCTTTCTTCTCTGTCAGCTCAAACCCAGGTGAACAGCACCGAGTAATCGGGTATATGATCATAGGTCCAAACCCACCGGTGTGGAGGCGGGAAAGGAGTGCGCAGAGGTGCGAGAGGGACCTGACCCCTGTGTGCTTCGGCGAACAGCAAGGGTCACTTTTCCCTCTTATGCGTAGTCTTGACCACACCCACTAATGATGTGGGACTATCCTTCCCGCTGTCATTCGCACTATAGCAGCAAAGAGGGAATCCCAATTAAAGTTGATGACGAGGCTATGGTGACCAATTGAAGTCCTGGAAGAGCACCTGGGAGTCAGTCGTGTGTCTTGGGGATGGAGTTTGGAGGGATTGTGGCCGGAGGGCTGCAATCGAGGTTAGAGAAGTCAAGGGCAGCGACAGAGGTCCGGTAGTCACCTGAAAAGGAGAAAACGGCCTCTCGGCCACGTCAGAGGTGCTCAGGAGAATCGTTGTGTGAAGGCGAATGAGCTAATGGTGCTTACATAGAGTGGGAGTGTTTGTTGATGTCCAACGAACTTGAGGAAGGAATGTAGTGAATGAGCTAATGGTGCTTACATAGAGTGGGAGTGTTTGTTGATGTCCAACGAACTTGAGGAAGGAATGTAGTGAAGCTCGAGCTTGGTGGCGTGTGTGCGTGGCCAATCCCCTCAATTTCTTGAAGGGTTTTGGTCGTGAGGGCACGAAGAAGATTTTGGGATTGGTGGGGAGCGGTTTGGTGCGGTGTAGTGGTTGTGCGAGGTCACTGGTGGTACACTGGAGATGTGGAAGACGATGGTGGGTGCAAGCGGAACGGCAACGAAACTGTGATTAAAGTGTGTAGAAACGAAATGGAGTAGGAGAGGAGTTTAGAGGACTTAAGGAAAGGGAGGTCGGCCGAGGGCGTCCGGCTATGATGGGCCGGAGCTGGAGATGACAAAGTGCTTCGGGAAGGAGGACGGCAACGACTGAAGGGGGAAGGAGCTTCTCGCAGGTATGGCGAGATGCTGACGAAGCTGGGGAAGGCAGACCTGCTACCTATATTATGTGGCAGCAGGCGAGGAGACCGAAGAGAGAAGGCTGCCAGAGATAAATCTGAAGCTGGCTAAAGGTAGAGAAGATGGAGGATTTCTGGGCCTAGAACTCGCTAAGGAGTTCGGCTTTGCGAAGGAGGTGCTTTTAGAGAGCTTCAGGTAAGCTTTTAAGCTTGGAAACAAGCTTGAGAAGCTTGGATTTTCAGGGAAAGAGATCCTTGAAATCCAAAAATTCGCACAAGCTTCACGAGGAGAATTGGAGTCCAAGACTTGGTTCAGACGATTAGGAATTTCCTCAAGATCATCCCTTCTAATTTTGGAAGGGATTGGTCGAGAAATCAGGGAGGAATTCCTGATTGAAGGTCGGTGTTGATGGGTTCACACTGTTAATGGCAGAAGGGAAATTTTTGAAGAAAATGATGAGAAGTTAGGGGGCTAAATGTAAATATTTTGAAAGCTAGGGGCTTAAGTGTGAGAAAGAGTTTAAATGGACTAAAATGTAAACTAGATCAAAATGAACTCTAATTGAGCCAAAATTTTGGTACAAACCTAATTTCGACCCAAGGAATCCAATGGTGAAGTTGGATTTAAATTTTACCAAGTTTGATTGGGCAATTTGCGTAGAAACCTAAATTAGGATAGAACTATGTTTGTGATTCTGTTTAAGGTCAAAATGAATTTCAAAGGTCAAATCAAGGATACCAAACCTCATGAAATATTTTTATATGAATTTTAGAAGGTTTAGATGGATTTTATCCTGACCATAACCTTTGTAATTCAATTGGGTTTGAAATTAGGGTTTTGGGTGCTGTATTAGTTCTCAAAATGCGCGAAACCCCATTTCAATCTGTATGGATCCACTTATTAGATTTAAATGCTCATTTAACCTTTATTTCAACCCTGACAAATCCCTTGGTTATTCTATGTTCATGATATGCTGTTAAAATTATAGAATTAACCCTAGTTTCCTCTTCTCTTCTCAAAATAACCTGAGGTAGAGTTATAACCCTCAGATGGTTATGTAGGAGCATTTATCTTTAAACATGACTAAAAGTGGCCAGTTAGGGCCTATGATGGTGTTCCCATCATTAAGTAAAAGGTACATTTGTCAAGCACGTCATTTGGAGCAAGGATACAGCTGTCCAACACATTATTCAAAGTAGATATCTCTAAACATGAAGGAGAGGTTATTCCACCACAAGAAGGAGGAAATGTTTCTAGCAGATGGAGCACTAATACTCGACCATGTTAGAACTCAAGGTGAACATGACAAGTTGAGGACAATATGTAAGAAAGAAGAAAGTAGTACAACTTCACAAGACAAAGCAACTAGAGGAGAAAGATGAGTATGTACATGGAGAACAAGGAGCAAGTAGAGGAGAGAAGGGAGTCGATCGAGACATAATGATTGTAGATGCTATAACTACTACTGTTAGTACTGTAGTAACAAATGTAATTCAAAGAGCTCCATAATTATGCAATGTGTTTGCAAACTTGTATACATTATGTATTATTGTATAAAAACCATTATGCAAATAAAAGTTTATTAAATAAAAGTTTATTAATTACAACAAGAGCAACTTTGCAATGAAATCTATGATTTATTAAACTTTTATTTGTGATATGAATGAAGAGAAGAGAAACAAGAAGAGATTAAAACAAGGTAAAGATAAAATCATACCAGAAGGAAGAAAAAGAAAGAAGGAAAATAAAAAGAATAAGGGAAAACGAGATGACAGGAATATGCAGTGTGAGGGTGTTACGACCCGATCCGGCTCTACCTAGAACTCAAGTCGGATTGCCTCGACTATCCCAAGACCTAGTTGCCCAACAAGTAATAAACCAAAATGTCTAAATTTCCACACATGTAGTATAGCTAGAAGAATGAATAAAAGATTGAAATCTGTACAGTAACGGTAATTGAAAAATAGTTCCATAAGATAATAGCACGATTACATCATAACTATCACAACATACTAGAAAACGGAAACTAAACTACTAGTTCCAAAATAGATACTCGCGACAACAAAAGAAGAGTCAACCTACAACAAAGAGTAAAGAGAACAACTAAGGCTAGGCTCAGCTAAGCCCAGCTCCCTCCGCAGCTAGTGGAACTGGTTGCTCACCTCCTTGTCTTGGATACAAGTGGTAGGCGTCAGTAAAAGCTGAGTAGAGTGGTAAGTGTACAATCAACTAACACAATCTAACTAAAGGGTAAAAGCAATAGACATTGCAAGCAAAACAGCTAGTAAACATTTCACGCATTTTCATGTTTTATTTCTATTTCCAATTACTAGTTGTTTAGTGATTTCAATTATTCTAACAAAGGGTCCCATTATCTCTTGGTTCACATGTTCCCTAACGAAACAATCTTGCTGTAATTTTCCCCGCAATGCAGAACGTGCATGTGGTGCTCTCCTGGCCAAGAGAACACCTCATGTTTGTCCTACACCTGGTCTACCACCTCGGGGTCATAGTTGCAACGTAGCGGTGACTATGGTACACGTGATAAACGCATGGGGGTTTACCCCGCACTGGCACACGGTCAGTCATTTCTGCTAACGAGTACGTTCTAAGTCATACAAAATAGAACAATACAGGGCCCATGCCCCTCATCAGTCTGCGTACCTTCGCTCGACTATTCCAGTTGTCCCCGTGGGCCTAACGAGAGTTGGTGTAGAAGGTCATTCCTACCCTAGGTCCCAACTCGAGGGAAGGCTAACTCTCTCCCTACACAAGAGGATGTTTGTCTCTCCTCGGTACGTGTGTTCCCAAGGGCCAACTCACTCTCACAACTGTACTCAACGTGGCCCATCTCAACCCCACCATTCCATTTTCATTTCTCAATTAGGGATGTCTTTACTTTGCATTAGGGTTTGAGAGAAACCCCCTAAGTTATTTCTAACATTCTCGTTGTCGTTAACTTCGGTAACTTATGAGTCTCCGTTAGCTAGATCTTTATTGGTATTCCAAAAAGAAACCATAATTTCATACAAGCACAAAGCGTATGTAAAAGTATAATTCTACGAAGCAAAAATATACATGCACTTGCATATGTAAAAGCACCAACATACACTTAGAATGCATATGCGCACATACATAAATAAACATACTGAATTTCCATATGTGCATAGCTACATACAAATACAATTACATCCATACGTATTATATGGGTAGCACCCTTAATTCATCCTAGGGTTTGAGTCGAGACCTCATTCGATTTCTGCTTTGGTTGTTTTTTTTTTGAAACAAAAAGGAAAGCTATCGTCTGACGATAGCAATCCAGAAAGGTATATTATATAAACAAGTAAGA
This sequence comes from Thalassia testudinum, assembly GCA_037157565.1. Classification (NCBI taxonomy): domain Eukaryota; kingdom Viridiplantae; phylum Streptophyta; class Magnoliopsida; order Alismatales; family Hydrocharitaceae; genus Thalassia; species Thalassia testudinum. Next base: position 62,448,165 of record JAZHRO010000054.1, read on the forward strand.
GGAATTACAAACCAGATCCCCACGTATGTATGAGGGACCAGCACTCTCTTACAATTTTTTCACAACACACCGGTCTCTCTTGAAAAAGCCTTGCATTTCTCGCCTTCCACACACACCAAAGAGTGATAACCATACGCACATGTGACTTCTCTCTCACACCAAACCCATGCCAGATGGAAACCCATGTTGGTAGTGGCTCCTGGCAAGTCCTCCTCCATACAGCATCGGTGACCAGGCAAGAGGAGAAAATGCGGTTCACGTTGTCCGTGTGCATTCACATAAGTAACATTCATGACGAGCAGCTCCCATCCTTCTGTGTCGCAGATCACCTGTAATCAAACCATCTCTCCTACACAGCCAAAGAAATATTTGTACCTTAAGGGGGATCTTCAGAAGCCAAATTTTCTTGTCAATGAAGTATAGCTCCACCCACTTCCATTTTCCATGATTCTATTATAACCACACTACACAGTGTAAAGCCCCTCCCAGATGTATTTATCCTCCACTCCAAGTCTTGGCCTGAAGCTTTCAAGATCTGAGAGCAGATTCCTCCTTTCATCCCACAACCGGGTGCCCCTTCTAGTGGAGTCTTCTTCATTCAATTTCTAGCTGCAGCTACTGCCAGACCAGAATCTGCTAATAGTCCCCTCCTTATCAGATGCTGCAGCAAAGGCCCTTGGATAGACCTCCTTCAGAACACCCAGCCAGGACCAACCTTCCTTCCAGAAGCTGAAGGTCCTGCCATCCCCAAGAGCCGGCTGCAACAGATGCTTGTTATCAGCCAATGCTCTGATCATTGAATTCCAAAATGGCAAGGGTCTGCAGGGCTGCAACCTAGAGAGCATACTGTTTGAAGATCCATAACTGTCCCTGATCAAGGCAATCCAAGGTTTCATCACTCCTTGCAAGAATTTGATTGGCCACTTAAGCAATAAAGCATCATTGAACTGTTCTAGAGATTTAATCCCAAGTCCTCCCCTGTCCTTTGATTGGCAGATCAGCTCCCACTTTAGTGGCTGCATAAATCTACCCTCATGCTTGGACCCCCTCCAAAAGAACCTCTCTCTCAATACATCCAACCGTTTCCATATGGATTTAGGGGCTTTAAAGATGGAAAGGTAGAAAACAGGGATAGAGGTGATCACTGAATTGAGATAAATGAGTCTTCCACCCTTGGAAAGAAAGCTGCTATGCCATCCATCCAGCTTCACTGAAATTTTATCAAAGAGACAATTCCAATCTTTTTCCTTCATTCTAGAACACCTCAGTGGCAGTCCCAAATATTTGATAGGAAGGCTGATGCGGGGGGTCCCCAAAACAGTAGAAATATCACCTTGTTCAGCCTCAAGTAAGCCAAAACAGACCAAACTTTACTCTCTCTATTCAACGTAAGACCTGAGAGCTCTCCAAAAATGTTGACCATATGACACAGAGCTTGGGCTTCTTCCATAGATCCTTCCACAAAAAAAATTGTATCATCCGCATACTGAAGTATAGGAACCAAGGTCCTTCTGCAAGATAAGGAATATCCTCTAATAAGACCTGCTTCGCAAGTTTGCAAGAATACCAGGCCAAGTTATCCACTGCCAGGTTGAAAACCAAAGGTGCCAAAGGCAATCCTTGTCTGATCCCACATTGAGGTTGAATCCAAGCACCACAGGGTTTCCCATTTATCAAAGGAGTGAAAGAGGTAGTTGTGATACACCTTTTCACCCATTGAATCCAAACAGGGGGAAAACCTCTTATTTTGAACACTTCCCAAAGATAAGGCCAACTAATGGAATCATAAGCTTTACAGAAATCAACCTTCCACAAAAAATCTTTACACTTCCTCTTGTGCCAACCACAAACCATCTCCTGGGCCATGATAAAAGACTCTTGTAAAGATCTATCAGGAAGGAAGGCGGATTGAACAGGGTGGATCAACTCTTGCAGAGCAGATCTCAACCTATTGGCCAAGACCTTGCTAATCACCAAATAAATAGAGTTAGAGAGGGCAATGGGTCTGAATTCCTGAAAATATTCAGCTCCCGGAGTCTTTGGCAAAAGAAATAGAAAGGACCTATTGATTTTTTCAAAGCCAAAGTTGCCAATCTCAAATTCTCTGATCACCTCCATCACCTCAGTGCCCACAACATCCCACATCTCTTTGTAGAAGAGAACTTGAATTCCATTAGGACCAGGTGAGCCTTCACAGTTGAGATCCTTGATGGCATTCAAGATTTCTGCTTCAGATACAGTAGCAGTCAGCTGGACCCCTAATTTTCAGTGATTCTAGGAATGTCACTTGCTGCCATCCTCCAACAGCCCCTACTAGCAGATCTTGAGGACTCCTTGAAGTGTCTGACAGCCTCAGCTCTGATATCAGAGATGGAGGTAATTCTTTGCCCATCTTTAACAATTGAGGAAATCATATTGATTCTTCTCCGAGAGCTAGCAACCAAATGGAAGAACTTAGTGTTTGCATCCCCCTCTTTTAACCACAGCTATCTTGAACATTCCCTCCAATCCATCTCCAGCTTCAGGTCTTCTTCAGCCACCACCCCCTGCCATCTCTTTCTGTCAAGGATATCTTGCTTAGACAGCCAGTCATTGGCTTCTCTGGAATCTAATTCCTGAACCTTCATCAAGGCTTCTCTGCGTCTCTGATGCCTTAAGACAGAAACAACATCACCATATTCCTTTAACATCACTCTCTTAGCCGATATTTTGGAAGCTAGCTTGAAGGTAGCGTGCCCTCAACTTGCTGATCCCTCCACCAACCTGCAAGCATTTCTCTGAAGCCCGGTTCCTTCAGCCATGACTTCCTGAATTTGAAATAGGATCCAGCCAACATATGTTCCCCATTGTCCTAGACCAGGGGAGTGTGATCAGAGAAGGGACGTTCAAGGCCACACACAAAAGATAACTAGAAAAGGTCCAGCAGCCCAGCATTGCCAAAGAACCTATCAATTTTGGACATGAGACCATTACCATTCCTCCAAGTGAATTCAGAGCCCAAGGAGGGGAATTCACTCAAGCCTAAAGCTTGGACCATCAGCTGGAAGCCAGTGGTTGAACTATCAACCACACCACTGGGTTTGTCACTTCCCACCAACACACAATTGAAATCCCCTCCAACAAGCCAGACAGCCCCATTCACAAAATCCGCAGCCAAATTCCAATCCTCCCAAAGCTCATGTCTTCTGCTAGGATCACTGGGACCATACACACCTGTCACAAAAAAATCACTGCCCCCTAGTCTCTTTTGAACTTGCAAGTCAGTAAGTGTCTAGTGGAAGAGGCCTCCTCTAACCGCAGCACATGCTCCTTCCACCAGATGGCAACACCCCCAGATCTACCACTTGAGTTGATCATCACAATGTCATTAGTAAGACCTGCTTTCATCTCTACCCAAGCCCTGTCAAACTCACTATCAATATGTGTTTCTTGGAGGATGGCACAATCAATCTCCCATTCTCGCAAATATCTAAGCAAAGAAGCCCTTCGACTTCTATCGTGCAGCCCACGCTCATTCCAAGTAAGGATCCTCATTTGGCCATCTGATCAGTCCCCTTCTTCGCAGCAGAGACTTTGCTAACTTTCATCACAGCTGCAATGGCACACTCATCAACTTTTTGTATTGAACTATGTCTTCTCAGCCTTAGCTTGTAGGGAGGTTTCCCTAGACTAGAGATGGAAGGTGTCTTAGAATCCAATTGCAGACCATCAACTGCAGGAGGACTACATTGCATATCTAAGGAATTCATAGGGGGGTTTTCCAGATCAAATACAACGGGAGCACTGGCGAGGGGAGTCACACCTTTCAAATCCTCAGCCATAATCTCATTCAGTAATGTTATCTCCTCCCCTTCTTTCACCACCATAGCTGACTCAGCTTGGAACAGAGGTGCCCCACCTCCATCCTCCAGAGCTTCAGACATCCCCTCCTCTGTCCCCAAGCCCCCCAACCCATCTTCCAGTTCCACAATTTTATTGGGTTCGGCCAACATCTCCTAACTTTCACAATTCCTCAGTATTGAGCCTGCTTTGGCTTGCAGCACCTCAGCATAAGAGGGGGGGTGATGGCTTGATTCCACATCCCTGTTATCCACATGAAAATTCAAGAGTAGCATCCATGAGCTCCCCCTACACCGGAGAATCAGCTTATCTGGAACAGATCCAGCCCTGAAGACATCCACCCTCACCTTCAAAACACTAGCATCTCCTTCAGTCAGACCAATTTCAGCATCCTTTGCCACAGAAGCAAACCCAGCAATCATAGCTTCCACCACCGCCCTAGACCTTAGGTGCAGAGGTAGAACTTTGATTTCAAGAAAACCTGATCTAGGGGCAACTCTTGGAGGTGGTCGCTCAGACAAGGATCCATCAAAAGGGGATACCAGACGTCACAACACTGACAGCCCACACAGATTACTGGACAGAAAACACAGATGTTCGACGTCCACCACCCCCAAATCAAAGAGCACAAATCGTGAGGGGGAGAGAACTACAATTTTCCAAACATCAGTCGAGAGGGAAAGGGAACTTACCAGTTGACAAGCTTTCTCCAGAGATAGAGTGCCCATCATCACTTCCCTAATCAAGGCCCCTCGCAAAACCAGTTCTGCCACCTTGATGTCCTCACTCAAAGGGATCTCCACATCCAGAGTGTGCCCCCCGAAAGCTGGTGGGGGAGGTGGAAGAGGCGGCTATGCCTCACCCTTAGGTGTCCATGGTTCAGTGCGCATCCTACCCCCAGATCCACCACGAGTTGCCAAGCAGGAGTCACGCTTGTGACCATAGCCCCTGCAGGCCAAGCAAAGCACTGGCCGTTGGCACATCGCCACCAAGTGTCCATGGTGCCGACATCTAAAGCAGACCACCTCCCTACGATTCTGTGACCACCCAACATGAGACAACCTCTTGTCCACAGCCCTAACTCCATCTGTCGCCTGGGCACCTCGCTCTTTTCTTCTCCAAGATCGCGATCTCCATACCGCCCATCCATCAATGTCGGCGGCGTGCCCACCGAGCGACCTCGGGTGGCCAACCATCATTGCCGGAGCTTCCCGCCCAAAGGAAAATTCAAATTTCAAACCAATTTTCAACCCCCCCCCCCCCCCCTCCCCCCCATGTTCATTCAATAGCTTTGGTTGTTAATTAGTACGTGCAATAACAACTCCCATCACATGCAAGTAAAACATCTAATTTACCCTAAGGTTCAAGTCGAGACCCTACCTTGAGTTCATTTTAGAGTGCGCAACCATAACTCACAACACAAGCAATTAGATTCTTCTCATTTCCTTAGGGTTTAAACAATCACCCTAATCAGTACTAAATCAAGCCTTATATTAGCAAACCCAACGTTTGCCAACGCATGAAACTAGTCTAACCATCTTTAGGGTTCATGTACTCCTAATTTATACAACTAAGGATGTCAACAACCACTTGGCCTAAGGAGTCGAGACTCAAAACTAGGCTCACATTCATATGTCCATATCGGCATACACTTTGGTAGTTACACATAGATACACATTCGTTGATTTTAATTCATGCAATAGAAGCAAACACAACATACAAGATTCCACATGAGAACCGACTCATGACAAGACTAATGTTTCCTCGTATTAAACAAAAGTGTGGAGAGAGAAGACCACTCTACCTAGGTTTTCTGGGAGGAACAAGGTTGCATTAGGTTTGCCCAATGCCTCGATATGCACTACGGGGCCTCTCGCCGAAGTTGTACCGACCACGGGTGCCAAACCAAGGGCATTCCAAGGTTTAAACTGGGTCACTAAGCGTTAAACAACTTTTCAGCACCCACACTATGCTTTAATAGTAACGAAAATTGTACCAAAACGTAGAGGGTTCCGATACCTTTCCAACGGGTCCTATCTCATGCAATTTCGAGCTTGTTTGAGCCTCAAATCGACCCCAAAATAATCCTTGGGTCACGTAAACCGATGCTAGACTGGCTAGTCTAGGTGGTTCAGGCAGACCAGCTCACCACCCCTCCTGCTTCTTCTACACACACATGTAGGCACGCTCCAGACTTCTCCTACCCACACTTCTGGTCGCACGTGCACACGTAGTGACCTCGTGCAGCACACCCTCACCATTGCACCTACTCGACGCCACGCTCTACTACAAGCTATTGCGCATTGACGCCGTGCGCCTCCTTGCCTGTCGTGCATCTCCTTGGAAAGTTTCTATGCCTACTCGACGCCACACGCAACTGGCAACGGCTCAACGTCCGCACTCTACATGAGCTCTGCTGTGAGCTACTCGCCCGCACTTGTCAGTTCCACGGCTACTCGTTGGCCCAGCTGCAACCTGCCCGACGCTTATGCTCAGCGAGCTGCTGCTAGGTCCGCCTCGCCTCACGCAACAACACCCCGTCCCCTCGTGCAGTGGCAGCAGTAGCTGCCTCCACCTTGCTCCCGTAGCTGCAGCACCTCCGGCTGCTCCTTTGCACATGTAGGCACAAAGAAAAGAGGGGGAGCTGTGGGGGTGCGCAAGCCCTCTGCCCTCCTTCTCCTGCTCTCCCTCTCTTGTTCTCTTTCTCTTGTCTCACACACAATAATGAGGAGGGAGGGGGGAAAGGTGGTGGGGATGGCACCACTTGGGGTTTAGGGTTCGTAGGGTGGGGTCATGTGGGCTGGGGAAATTTATGGTTTTGAACCCCATGAAGTTTGTATCTTCGTATGGGGTACTCGGGGCAAGATATAGGAGCATAAAAACTACCGGAAACACCTCGAAAAGCCTGAAAACTCATGGGGACACCTGGCAAGGGTCATTTCAGAGGGGTTGGGGGAAGGTGTAGTGAGGGTGTTGGGAGGAGGGCATGGAGATGGGCTTAGCAAGCCCATTCGTAGAAAAGTGTAGAGTCATAAGACTGGCTGCCAAATTTGTTTCCACTGATTGATAGGAGCACGTCTCATGTCCTTTCTCCTCCGTTCAGATGCATGCGTCTTATCCTTTAAATGACCCTTTCCAAAATTTCTTGCATCGGGCATCTATCACTGATTCTTTTTTTTTTTTTGATGACTCAGGACTATGAGTACAATTCCATAGTAACCTAAGGGTGGAAAACCTCCCATACAAGACCCCCCTCCAGATAAGGCAGAGCCCAAGCTAGAACAGGTGCCTCATACCTATCGAAGTCAGGTGTGGAGCCATCCACGACCGAGATGTGCCCTGTCAACCAACTTCCACTTATTCCTATGCATTGTGGATTGTGTTTTCTCCACAAGAATCAAATTCTGATAGCAAAAGTAAGAGATATATGTAGTCCACCGACGCATGCCTTACATGCTTTTTCTTTTTTTGAGAAATTTATTGATAACAAAGTAATTAAATTTTTTAAGGCATCTTACAAATTAAAGCAATGTATTGCACAAACCTTTTTCTATAATAAAAAAAATAGAAAGCAACTTGTCAACAAGCATATCAATATAAATCAATGATATATATATATATTAGAAAAAGGTGTTGTAGATTTTGTTATAGATAACTTGCTTTTTATTGTGTCGGCGTCAACATTGATGCTTTCACACTTTGTCCATAGTACTTTTAGCAATGTAGCATCAACGTCGTGGTTGCGAAGTATGACCAAAACACTGGAATGTTACTGTTGAGTCCGAAATAAATGTCCATGTGGGCTACCAAGCGGTAGATCTGCCATGTGTACAGTCCCATGTGGATAGGAGGAGTCGGCCGAGAGGTAGGGTCAGCTACTTTGTTTTTTGGTTGCTTGGAGTTCAATTATTTTTTAATTTAAAATTTTTATTTAGTGAAAAGATAATAAGTTGCAAGTTGTTTTTTTAATTAGAAATTAGTTGGTTGAGTGATTTTTTTATTTAGTCAATTATCAACTCTATAAAAAGAGTCTAGAGTCAATTGCTATTCCTTATAATCAAGCCACCACTGCTAAGATGAGAATTCTTGCAGAGCAACTCAACCCTGATGATGAGGATGAAGAGGATGAGTGCCTACCTCAACCAGATCTTTACGCCCAACAACCACTTCAGATCAAGGCATCCCACATCAACTTTGAAGAAACGTGGGATCCTACTATCGACTCCATCATTGATGAGATTTCCATTCTCATGAAGCACACGAGCAACATCTATTCTTATCTGGGCAACATGCGCTTAGATATGAATGAGATGCACGTTGACATTCACAGCTAGCAGATGGGTCAAGGTCTAGCTCGTCGCCACCAAATGCCTGGATCGTTAGGAGTAGAGCCATAGATCGGCCTTTTTCACTTTCTTTATGTTTTTCTTTCTTTGGCATGGATGGCTCACTTGGTTGTTTTCCCTTTTCTGTTTCGGCCTCATACTACTTACTTAAATGGAAACATTGCTAGTATCTAACTAGCATACATACATTTTCATCCGGATGTTATCCTTTCCATCTTTATATATATCATTATGTTCCTTTGTGTTTCTAGAGAAAATTCAATCTCTCAGTACTCATGCCATATGCTAGTTCCTTACTTGTTTATATCATTCCTTCTAAATAATGTTTACTTTTGTTTTTTGCATAATACTTGTTCATAATTTATCTTCTAACTACTACACTTGCTTAGTTCAACCCAATACACTTAGTTTTGATGATGTTCAAAAAGGGGGAAAAAATCTTAGGATCATCAAAATCTATCATTAATCTTAGGGCAATTTCCACTTAAAATCGATGTTTGTGCAAGACAACTATCTTTCGTAAAAACTCAATCTTTCGCAAACATTCAATTAACCCTATGAAATTATAGAAATAGTACATCTAGTACAATAAGGGGGAGAAAATAGATCCCAAGTATGGATTTTGAAAATCATCAAAAAGGAGGAGATTGTTAGCTCAACCTCTCCTAATTGTGTTTTGATGATTTACAAAATGCCTAAAAAGGAAAATAAAATTAGATAATCTAATATTTCTTTCTCCATCATAACTCTATTGCAGGTCTCTCGATTCATCTCAGCATCTAAAGAGGACTGATCGATGAAGATGTCACAAAACTAGGTCTTAGGTCTTACTTTATAATCTTAGTATTTTTCAATTTTTATTGAATCTAAAAAGAGTTGTAAAGAACCTCCATATAGATATAAGATCCCTAGACTTAGGCTCACAACACTTAGATAGAATCTAGAGACAAAATCCTAATCTAAAAACAACATAAATTATAGTATCAGACATCTGACACTTCATCCAGACATCTAAAATAAAAAGTTAAGTTGTCTGACATATAGATCAAAGGACCAAATACTACATGCACAGACTTAGGAAATTAAACACTTAGGTCTTAGACGACCAACCCTTACCTCAAACGTCCATAGGTCTATTCAGACGTCCAAGCATACACCTAAACGTCCAAAAACACTGTTGTTTAGCCTAATTACCTCAAATCTCCTTGTGTCAAAATCATATCCACATAATCCAACCGTTGGAGGTTTTCACCCTTGTTCCACATTAAGCCTAAAATCACTTAATGAGATTTTTGTCAGACTTAATCATGATCTTGGGTTCTCAAGAAATCACAAGTCATTACAACACATAGGCCTTTAGAGACAGTTGCAAAACCGTCACTAATGGTCTTTAACTGTCTGGAAAGGGTTTTTGTAACGGTTTGGCAACAGTCCCTAAAAGTGGTGTTCTAAATGATTTTTTGAGGTGGTTACTAAAAACCTACCCTAAAAGATTCCTTTAGGGATGGTTATTAACCGTCTCTAAATTTCAAACTAACATTTGAAGTAACCATTACTTTATTTTTGTGATGCTTACAACCATCTCAAAAAATCATCAGAAATCGTCACTAAAGTTCAACTAACATTTTAAATGATCGTTATATTTTTTTGTGACACAACCGTCAGTAAAAGGCATTTCAATCGTTACAAAAAATAATTCAAACGTCATTATATCTTCCGATAAAATTTACTAGAATTGTTATTAATACCTATAAGTAAGAATAGTATCTTCTCAAAATTTATATTCATTTCCATTCATAACATTGACAGTTTGAATAAGAAAATCATAAGGAACCAAATAAGAACTCATCTTCTATTAAAGAAAGTAACAAAAATAGTCTTCTACATACATTCAAAAAAATCAAAGTTCCACATATGAAACTAAAAGTTACAAATCTAAGCTATAAAAAGGAAAGCTATCATTTAGTTCTTAATAAATCTATATCAGACTAAGATTCTGGTGATACTTGCCCTTCAACCTTGCTCTTCAATCTATTCAAATTCTCCTCCATGAGTTTGTGATTGTGGAGTTCTTCAATTTTTTATTTGCTTCTTCTAATTGTGTATGCTGAGATGACACTGCTGTCTCAATATTATGATTTTCCTGTGATTGTGAAGAGATCCACAACTTCCATACCAATTGGTGATTGTGGCTCCATGACCACCACATTTTACACGTCTAGGATACTCATCTGGTAGGACTTTACGGAATGATTCTTCAGGAGATAGTGATTCAACAGTATGGTTTGCTTCATCATCTTCATTTGGAACTGGATTAACAAGCACCAACTTCCATCCCGCAAGACATTTAACATGAAGGATATTTTAAGATTAAGAAAGTAATGGAAAAGAAAAATGTTATTCATGTTTAAAGCATTACATCCAACTCCTCTATATTTCAACTTTCAAACTCCAGGGAATAAGATAGAATTAGCCCCTACTTTAAAATGGATTACCACTGTGTCAATCCCTCTTGCTTAGCAGACTTAGCTTGGAGTGAGTGTTGCGGGAAAAGTTGAAAGAAGTAGCCTAAAAGAGGAAGCAACACCGATCAGGCCTATTAACCAATGCCCCTTGATATTGTTGTTATCATCATTTATGTATTTTATTCTTTTCAGAGGAGTTAGTATTATTTTACCATAGGGGTATCATACAAATATCTTTTTGAAAAGATATCAAGCAAATAAGTTATGATAGAATAATTTTTGTATGTATATATAACTACTAGGGGTATCTGTTTGATCTTATATGCTTGATTCTATAACTAAATGATCGGCAATAATAGCTACTGACTTGCTGTAGCTTCCAATCAAGTTTTTTGTTTGAAACAAAAACCATTACCATTGGGCTATAGTGGATTAGTCATTAGTTCTCTCTTTATGACATAGCATGTGTACGCTGTTGGATTATATTTTAAATTTATATACAAAGGAGAGAAAAGAATGGGAATCCATGTACATGGAAGGAAGGAGAGGCTGGTGGGGGATGAGCACTGCAATGTTGTACATCATGCATATTGTTGTACCGAGATCTATATTTATCCTTGGTTAGTCTGGCCTTCTTGCATTATGGGAGAGTCTAAATGGATTTTTTATTGCCATTCTTATATGCTGCAACATATGCACTCATTTTCAAGAAAAGGAAGATCATACATAGCGGTTCTTCCAACCTCTTCTTTTTCCGACACTGGTTATTCTTGCGAGACTCACCATTTTAACTTTTCATGCTTTTCTCATGATCATATTCTTTTGCCTTCGCTTAGGATATCATGATAATTTAGATTTTCTCTCTAAATCTATTATCTTTTTTTATTTGTTTATTTTTATTTATAATTTTTGTCTACAATTCACCTCATCTTATGTCAGTATAATTTCCTATTCTTACTTTAATGAATATTCGAGCACCACAAGTGATGCAAAATGAATGGAGTAGAGTTATAAGATTGCTTACATAACGTATAACCCATGTCTAGCACCTAGGTGAAATGGATTTAGCATATGCACTTAATGCGCCATGTCAGTGGAGGTGATGATTTTTTATTTGGCTAGACAAATCTAGTGAGGTGTTAGGACATAAAACTATCAACTTGGAGACTCTGAAAGCGGAAACAAGTTCTACTAACTTTTTATTGGAATTGATTTCTAATAGGAGCATCTCGAGATAAGATTGAGTAAGAAGACGATGATCTACAAGATCAACTAAGCACAAGTTGTTTTTGACTACCTCCTGAGCCTAGAGTTGTTTCAAAATAGACAAAACATTACGAACTTGAAAGTATATTCCCCCGACAACTACATGCCAAATTAATACGACCTAATCCATGCCAAATAACATTGTAAAAAAAATAGGACCTAATCCATGCCAAATAACATTATGGCTGTTAACGGAGACCTAATCCATTCCAAATGGAACTTGTAGTCGATACACATCATTTTGAAATAAAAGCATATACTGATTTGCAATGTAAAAAATGAAACTCCACATTTAGAGATCGTAAGTATACTATTAACTAATCCACTTATTAATTCATTAAAATAGGACAATGGAGCTTGTTAACAAGCATACTAATTTGCATATACTGATGGCTGCAATGCCCTGTTCTTTCTATTTTAAAACTAGAATAGGATCTGTGGAATACAAGAGAACTAGGCTGTCTAGAAACCCTCGCACAGTAAATTATGCTTCTGGTGGTGTTCTATTTGGAGGTGTTGTTCAAGCAAGGTTTATCCGTGCCTTCTTGGTTGAAGAGCAAAAGATTATTGAGAAAGTTTTGAAGATCCAGAAGGCCAGAAAAGCAGTCTTCCAAGGTTATGGTGCCAGTCTTTTATGATACAGCTTTGCCTTATCAAAAAAAAAAAAAACCTGTAGATCAAAGGAGGTGAAGGATCAATCGGATGAATAGGACCTATAGCTATTCATAACCTATAGTTATATTAATAGGACATGTACCTAACGATGGATCAATCTGATGGCGAAGGAGGTGACTGGATGGAGGGCGATGTCGATCAAAGGGACTGGAAAGGCCAAGCAATTAATGGAGGTGACCGAACGGAGGGCAACATCGATCAAAGGGATTGGGACGAGTGATTGAAGGGGCTACGATTGATGGCCTCTGCGATCAATGGGGCTACGTGAATGATGGGGAACTGCACGCCGATGGGGCTCTACGATTGCCGGGGCTGGTGAACGATCAATGATGAGATCGATTGGATCGATCGAAAAGGGTCGTGCGCCGCTGGGGAGGGCCCGCGCGATGCTGGGGAAGGGGGCTACACACCGCTGGTCGCTGAGCAGGGGCTACGGGTCGCTAGGTGGGGGCCGTGAGCCGCTAGGCAAGGGGGCCGCACACCACTAGGGAAGAGGGATCAAGAAGGGCTGCGCATGGAGTTTCTTTGAGGGAAGGGCTTTTTTCCGTGGGGAGGGGTTTGTTTGAGCGGGCGGGAGTTTTTTTCAGAGAACGGGCGGGGTTTTTTGAGGGACTTTTTTTTTATGAGGGGGGAGGACTGGGCGCTTTGGGAAGTTTCAGCGGCGAGGATTTTTGTTGAGGGATTAGTAGGTTTTAGTTTATTTGAGATGGTTCCACTAATACGTCTCAAATGACCGTCTTAAAAAGCCTATTGTGTTGTAGTGAGTCCAAGGTCACTATGACCTTTAGACGTCCAGACACATTGTCAGACATCTGACCTCTATACACTAGAACCCTATTTTGATTTGATTCAAATCCAAGAACAAACCCGCATATTATTAGACATCCAAAAATATCCTCAGATGTCTTAAAATGCAAGATCAAACGTCTGACTATTAGTAACAAGAACCTTGTTTCCGTCCAATTAAATCTAGGAACACTGATCCTTTAGACCAAATGACCAAAACATCTGTTAGACATTTGATAAGATGTTTGACCCAAAAATTAGTCATCTGATTCTATTGTCAAAGTAATTATTAGTCTGATTTGATTGCAATTTCAACCAAATCAATTGGGAAATATCCCCAACAGCTAGGGGAAGCTGATGGTAACACATCATCCTCCAAATCTAATATAATTTGACTAATTTCTAAGGTTAAATTCACCTAATTAATTATTGAAACGGTATAACTTAAGAATATCAAGGTTCGGAGGGCATGCATAAAAATTGCTTAATTTTATTGTTTTAATGGAAAAATATAAGTGCAAATTAACTCATGGGTAAGCCTACACTTAATTAAAGGTTAACTAAGCTCAAATTACCAATAAGTTGACTTATCCTGATTGATTTAGGATTTTTCTTAAATAAAAGCTAATTTTTAATTACTAAAACCCTAATTTTAGCCTCACTTTAATTCAAAGGATTCTAATAAAAATAAATGTAATCTAAACCTTCTAAAAATCATTGAAAAATATTTTATAAGGTTTAAAACCATTAATTTGACAAAATGAATTTATTTTGACCTAAAACAAAAACCAAGGTTAATATTCAATACATTTTGAGTTAAAATGTAAATTGATCAAGCAAACTTCATCAAAATCCAAAATTTAAGTCACCATTAGATTCCTTGAACTCAAAAGTTGAGACCATTTGGACTTCATCTTTAGTTACTTTACATAACGACCCTCAAGTTTCAATTTTATTTCATTTAGGTCCAAAATCGTATCTTCTTGGTCCCTCGTTGACGTCAGCGTCTCCATCAACCTCCAGCAGCTCCTCCTTGCAAGATGTGCGACTGATGCCATCTTTGGAGATTCATATCTCCTAATCCGTAAAACGAAATCCTACCAAAATTGGTGGGATTATTCCTCAATCAATCTCGCGCATCGTCGCGTAATTTCCAATTGTTCGTTCCAACTGTAGCTGCCACGATTCATGGCCAAAACCACCGCCAGAGCACACCTATTACCAACCTTTCCAAGGTTGTTTTCTGGCCTTAATTCGCTCTAGCAGCCATCTATAAAGCTTCACGAAGATTTTGGGAGACCTCGTCAAGTCATGACACGTCCCTACCCCTTCCTTCTTCCCCGACATCGCCATCGATGAGACCTTGGAGCTTCTTCGGCTACCTTCTTCACTGCTTCTCGCCACCAACCGAGGCTTTGGTTCACTTCCTCACTTTGTCACCGAGCTTCCCACCAAAGAGACTGGCTCTTCTAGTGTAAAGCCCCGAAGCCAGATTCTAGAGTTTTTTTTTATTTAATTGCGTTAAGACAAACTGGTTGGTACTTGTCAGGCATGATTCAGGTCCGTGTAACCTGAAAATGAGAAATTTTGGGTCTCAATCCATTATGGCCAAACCTTGAGAGAAAATTTTACATTTATTATTAATCTTAGTGTCATTAGTTTCCTCTCTTCAAGATCTTTCCAACACAACAAATTTCACAGAAATCAAAGTTACGTGCTAAAAGCTACATGGGGATTACATTGCCTGCATTTGGGCGATTATTCAACGTGCGAGAGATATTTAGTGGGTTGTTTTCATCCTTAACAAACTAGGGAACCACTATTTAAATTCCTAAACCCACAGCTGCCACATAGAGGGGGGGAACGGGAGGGGGAGGGGGGAGGCCAGGGAGGGTGTGTGGTTGCGCTAGCGCAAGACGACGAGAGCGGTGGCAGTGTCGACGTGAAGGTAAAACTCCTTGTTTCGAGAAACAAGAGGAAAGAAGAAGAACGAAGAAGGGATAGGAGAAGGAGGTTACCAGAGGCATGGGATGGCGTGGGATTCCGGCGGGTGAGTGTGCAGCCATGGAGGTCCGAATGATGGCCCTGAGTCATGATAATGAGCCTCGACGTGCGTGGGTGCAAGAATGGTGGAAGAAGGCAGAAACGAGAAGGAAGGGGAGAAGACACTGACGATGAATTCGGTGCGACAGTGTGTTGTGGATTTAAATCCTTAAACCCTTAGGGGCTTAACTTAAATTATCCCACCTCTAACTTAGGATGGACCTATATCTGATCTCAATTGGACTTTATGTTGACTGGGTATCGGTACTGGTACACCAGTACCAGTACTCATGACATACTGTCGTAGGTTCCACATTGCATGGGTACCGGTACTAATGCCAAGTACCAATACTCATGTGTTACTGTTTGGAACACAAGTCCAAATGAGTACTCATCCAGTACTTATCATGTACCGATACTCATGCTAAGTATCGATACTCCATGAGTACTGGTAACACTCCAGGACCTAACTAGTCTTACTCGTGAAGAGTACCGGTATTTGTTGAGTACTGGTAAATTGCCTGTAGCCAACGAGTACCGGTACTGGTAACCAGTACCAGTATTTGTAAGATACAGGTCCTGAAGACCTGAAGCCCAGTATCTTACCTGGGATTCACTTGTATCGGTATTAAACTTTAGTACCGGTACTTATTGACGGTTAAATATATAATATAGTGTTTTCTAGGAATATGAAACACTTATAAATATGTTACAAGTAATTACACGAAATAAGAATTGATTGACAACAGAGATACAAACATGATAGTATATTGGACTTCACATTAAACGATACATTCCTTGAATAAAATGAACTATGCAACATGATTCTATCTACTAACAAGTATACATGCACATATGGAGACATGGTTTTGATGATTCAAAGAAGCAGAGAGCATTCAAAATACCTATGCTCATCTTAAGGGAAGAGAAAGGGAGGGGACTGCTAAATGGAGCTTCCAAAAGAACCCACTTGCTATGGATTTGAATCCTTGATCAAGAAAGACCAACAGAAGGAGTTCTCCTCTTCTTCTTCTCCCTGTCGTTAGGTCTCTCTGTCTCTCTCTGAATATCCACACAAAACCTAGGCACACGATGGGGGTGCAAACCTAGAATTACCTGTGGGCCTTTTTGCGAACCATAACCCCTAAAATCTCTTAATCAGTAATTAGTCCTCCTAATTACTGTATGGGTGAATTATATCTCCGTCCATCAAGGAGATGTATATTCACAAACCAGTCTCTGCACATATGTTTTAAAACACCACACTAAACCATTTGCATTTATGCCCATATCCTTGAAAATAACTTAATTTGATCACTCTAAAATGGGCTTTAGATGACAGTTGATGAGAACCTCATCATGAGTCCTAACTAGCTTATTTTGATCTAATAAAATGAACAAAAGCTCCTGCATAACCTAAAGGAAGGCCTAATTTAGGGGATTACTGATTTGAAAAGAATACCTGAAGAATAGGGTAAAACAACAATTTTACCATTGCAGTGCATCAACGGAATTTATCAGGGTCTAGACATAGGTCAATTGGACTTAATAAGAGAAAAAGTGGGATGGTTCAGTCAGAAAAAGGTTATTGTGAAATTTAAGAATTAAATGACATTCTGTAACCCTAAAACAAACCTACTTAAATTTACAAGGTTCCAGGTAGGATAAAAATTAACTAAACCCTCTAAAATTTATGAAAAAATATCCCCTAGGGTTTAGAACCTTCAATTTGACCTTTGGAACCTATTTTGACCTAGATTGAGGTCCAAGCTCAATATTTGACCTAATTAAGGTTTTTATGTAAAATATCCAGTCAAACGTGGTTAAACCTAAAATATAACTCCACCATTGGATTCCTTAGGTCTAAATTAGGTTTTTAACAAAATTTAGACCTAAGGGAAGGTCATCTTGACCTACTTTGCAAAATGATCCACCCAATTACATTCTGGCCCTTAACTTTTGGAAACCCTTACAAAAACCCCCTCAAATTTTCGTCACACTCTTCATTCAGGTCCCTCTACCATTGCAGCAGGGACCCATACCTCTGGCAAGGTTTCGAGGCGATTTTCTCCTCGTTTCCCCAGGGAGCTACTCCCAGATTTGAAAGGAGAGCTCTCTACGAAACTCCCTACCGCATGAGCAACTCCCCATGCCCTGAATAGCCCCATACCTCTCGTGCGAACGCACGAGAGGTATGGGTATCACCTCTAGCCATGCCTCCGGTGAGGACTTTTGGCCACCTCCTTGCACCTGACCCTCTACCCGTGCCTATATATTGAAGCACCAGGTCCGGCCAATGGGGTAAGCTTGTCCTAGCCTGATACCCCCAAAATTCATCCTCCCACACCTCCAGCCTGCAAGCTCCAGCGACATCTCCTCCCTCCTCTCATCACTTTGCCACCGTACCAGTGGCAGAGTCATCTCCGCCTCACTCCTCCGCATTGGGCCATACCAGCGCGAGCCTCTCTGACCTCCTCGTTGCCGTTATCTCAACCTCAAGGCCGTCTTCTCCGACAACAGCACATATTCGTCGTTCATCTCCTCTGCCTCCCCTTCGCTCCAAGTACCCCAGATAAGTTCCTCTTCTCCTACTCTCTATTTTCCCTCCTTTTATTTCACAAACCACCCCTCGACTGCCACTGTCCACCCTCATCTTCCTCATCTCCGACTGACCTCCGGCGAGGTGCATCCGTCACTCCATGCATTCACATGCCTCACCAACCACCTCACAAGCTCCGCCTCCGTCCACTGTCCACTTTCCACCTACCCACTGCCCGCCACACACGCTCCACACCTCCACCAAACAACCCCACACACACGGTCACAGTCCGACCTAGGCACGCACGCCTAGGCCATTCTGAGCCACACCGACCACCGCCTCGCCTTCTCCGTGATACGGCGAAGGTTTTTCTGTTGTTTGACAAGGCCGCCAAGCCATCTTCGTGTCATGCAGGGTTGGGCCCCCCATCCGCCATTAATACACAAGCAAGCTTGCTTCCTTCAGAGCTCCAGACCGCGCACTCCAGGCTTCAGGACTTCAGGCTACGCGGGTTGAGTGTGCGCATGCATCCAGCTTGAGAGCAGCTGCTGCAAGGCCCTCAACTGCTCCAATTGGGTGGAGTTCTCCTCCTGCGGGCACCAGCGAAGTGGGTGGGACTTTTAGTCCCACCTCGGAAAGCTAGGAGTGCACAGAGTGAGTTAAATTGAATTTGTGTTTCTTTCTCTTCGCCTTAGAACACAGGGGTGAGGTCCCTCGCCCTCACTTCTCGTCCGCGACCTGCCCCTGCGGATCTGGCACCCGACCCGATTACCTATCCCACGCACTCCTCGCGCATCACAGCCACGCCGGTGCGCCTGGACCCGGGCATGCGATACCTAACCCGATTGCCCAACTTTAGGAGAGCGTACCTTAGAGAGAAATAAAGAGAGAGAGAGACACGGGGGAGGGTAGGGGTAGGTTTTGCTTCTGTGTGCGTGTGCAGGGAAGAAGAAGAGGAGCATCTGAAGGAGAAGGGCTCGAAGGCAAGCTAAGGGCAGGCGCTTGAAGAAGAAGGAAAGACTTGGAGGCACAGCTGAAGATGACCAAGGGAGAGGGCAAGAGAAGGCAGGAGCTGAGGAAAGCTAAGTGCAGAAGGAAGATGGGAAGAAGAGGTGCGGCCAAGCAGAGAAGAAGACAGGAAGGAGGAAAGCCAAGTGAAGAAGTGAAGGCACTGTAGCAATCGCAAGTTTAAGACGTCTGATTCTGAATCAGATGTCTGATCCACGAAAGAGAAGGTAGAGAATGGAAGAAAAGGAGAATACTTTTTTATCTAATTCTTCTCAATTTCTCTTTTATTACTACATGTTTATATTCATAAATTCATGCTTTATATTTTGAATTAGATTTTTAGTAATATAAGTGTTCAAACTACATTTATTGAGGTTAGTATGAATTCCATTTGCTCCCTGTGATTCGACCTCCGATACGTAGGTCTTCGAGTAATAAATTCGTATTTGTTCATAACACTTTTTCGACTATACTGCAACGAGACTGATTTAAAATACAACAAAGAGATACGAACAAATTTTGGCATCGTTGCCAGGGAGCAACACGCAATTCAACACTAATCTCTGCATTATTTTTTATTATATTTGAGCACTAACTTGCCCTATCTGTTTTGTTGTGATTTTGCAAGGTGTTTCACAAGAAGATCTCCTGCGCAAATCAACCACTCCAGGGCAGGTAAATTCTCTTTTCTTCCCTAATCCATCTCCTAATCCTGGGAAGACAAAAAAAGGCAATCAAAGTAGGAATCACTTACCTTCTGTTTATAGTAATTACCATCTTCAAGGCAAAAGTTTCCTGATTTTGCGAAAAATTTTTCAAAAGCTTATTGAAGTTGAAGCAATTTTTAGAGATCCTACCCCACAAATTCCTGTGCCTAGTAGAGATCATGCTTAATTTCTAAATCTCCGCGGACTACACACTTCTTGTTTCTTTTAGTCCAAAGAGAACTTTTGTGAAAGACAAGGAGGATTGGAAATAGAACCAAATTAGGGTTTCAACAGTAGGGTTTTGGAGTACTAGTTCACACATGCTTGTATAAAAGGAAACAAACCCACCTGCATCAGTGTGCTACCCAAGCCTTTGATTGAAAAAATCTAAGAAAGACAAACCCTAAAATTGAGTTCTAAAATCACTTGAATCTTAAAAACATTGGACCTAATAACCTGGGAGTCAAATCAGGGTGATTTCTGGGTCTTGACCTAGAATCATTCTACCATCTTTAGGGCAGGTCAGGTGAAGTTGACCCCTTGGGTCAACTAACCTCCAAATTAGGTCACAAAATCAAAACATCTAAAGTTCAAGTGAAAACCCTAAGCAACTTTGATCTTAAAAGTGGTAGACTTAAGAGGTCAAGGTCCCCATTCTGGTCTATTTAAAATCTCAATGACAAGAGAGGTCGGGTGGGGGAAATCCTGTAACCCGTAGGGACACTCTACCGTGTAGGGGTCTTTGCGGGACTCTCCCTCTCTGGCTACCCAGGTAATTCTCAGGTGGACGACTTTCTGATCTAGGGGTATCATCCGCCCCGAACCTCCATAGTCATCCAAACATCTTTGGGTGCCGTGATTGGGTTAAAAACATCCAGTCCCTCATCTCTTCTCTTTAGAGCACACACATACATTTTCAGTAGGACTCTCTATTCAGATCTATTCGCTTCATAACTTAATTCAAACTCCGATTCTACATCCTGATTCCACCACCTGATCCAAATATGCAGCCAAACCACTTAGGACTACCATTCAAGAAACCTGAATCCCAGAGATCCATGAGAGATAGGATGATTGAAGATACCTTGAAATTCTATGAAATTGAATACAAAACCTCAACATCAATAGAAGACATTCAGGTTGATGTCCCAACAACTACAACCTTCATCATAAACTGTGCCCAACTATTATTGACTGAAGCCACAAAAGGATCAACCTGAGACATGCTCATAACATGATACATTGAGATAGAAAAATTACACAATTTTGAATACTTTCAATGCATGACAAATCCTGTACTTTGGGAACAACACCAAGATGATCTTGAAAAAAAGGAGGAGATGATGAGATTACTGAAACAAACAATTGACCAGAAATACCTGTATATGCCACAAACAGAGGATGAACCATCTTGGAACAGTATTGAGGATCAATCTAATTTTTCAAATCTCAGGTTTAAGGCACAGAGTTGTTGCGGATTCCCAACCCAGATGGAATACAATAAGCCTAATATTGGATTAGGTTGAGAAATTGTAGGAGAACATAATGTTGAGCCAACCCTAGATCCTAGGCCACCAAGCATAGAATTTTGAGACTCCTGCAATGATGAGATTAGAACTGAACCTCTCGAAGGTATAAATTCCGCCCCTTACCCTTATAAGGTGACCCTCGAAGGTAAATCGTACCTAGATTCTAATGATTCAACCCACAACGTAAACCTAAAATCAGGATCTGAAACGTCTTTGGAAGATTACGAGGCCCCATATGAAGAAGATCAAAGTTTCAATGAAGGATATGATTTTGGGCCTCTATTTGATGAATATCCCTCTCCAACATCCTCAGGAAGTCAGATCGATTTTCCAGAAGTCATGCCAATTTACGATACAGAAATCGAGGAGTTGGACGAGTAGAGTTTCAATTGGGTCTGTCCTACCAGCTTGGAACATGAGCCTAGAAAGAACACCTTTTTAAGCTCAGAATTGACATATACGCTAGACCCCAATCAGGCTGCTGAATCCACATCATGTGATTTATTCTGTGGTAGAACTCATGATCTCGAATCTCATTCAAAACTTGATTTTCGCAAACGCTCCAACGATTTCAAATCTGACTATGATTTCGGAGAGACTCTGCTTCCTGAATACACCAAGCCAATCTACGACCTCACCTCACATGACTCATTCTACAACTCTGACTCAAAGGTCCCAGTTCCCGAGATCACTGATTTAAGTTCAAGTTCCAGTGACATGGAATCATTTCTTTTCGATCCTCAAGAACCAAAATCAGAAAATGCCTAGAGTGATTGTAACCCAGAATTCAAATCTTTTCTTGATTCAGATTTCCCTCATCATATAGACACTCTTTAGGCATTCACTTTTGATTTTGAAAGCTACTATGAGGACTCTCTACATGAATCCACCTATAACTTCTTTCTAGAAGAGCCCTCATACACAATTCTCATTGAAGCCACCTCTTCCAAACATACAGAACCAATCAAAACCCGTTTTCAACCCCGACCCGCAACCGGACTCAATTTCTACTCAGATTCACCTCCCACTTAGCCGTTTGCAAATGATTCAACTCCACACATACATCGGGTTTTAAACAATTATCAAACTGAAAAACATGATTCATCATTCTCTTATCACCCCTGTAAGGTGTCCACACTATTCACTGATCATTTTTCAGATCCCTACTCTGACCAGGCTGATTCGACCCAGCCAAGACCTGAGTTTTCACTTCCATATCCATCCGAGCCATATAGCATATGGTGGGTTCCACACCTTTTGATCTACATTTATCAACCCACCAGATTAATTGGGTTTGGGCTGCATCATCAGCCTACTAATTTCAACAAGCACCTGGTTGGACCAACCAGGCTCTTGATCAAGGTGCTTGCCTCACAAAACACTGCTGATTTGACCACTCCCTCTCCATACCATTTCCTGCTCGGCTGAAAGCGTCGAATTTAGTGCTTAAAGGAAGGCAACCCGTCATTCTTTGAAAAACCAAAAACCTTTCCTGACATTTCCTTGTTGAATTCATATTGCACTTTAGGGTTCATCCATTAGGACAGCCGACTCCACCTCAGGTACCCATACCCGAGTCTAGAAATCGTCCGCAGCAGTCACCTCGACCCCTTCGCTCACCAAACACCTATCCTAATGAATGAACTAAGCTAAATTCGAACCCACCTAATTTACAATGAGGACATTACAAATCTTAGGCACGGGGGGTATGCAAAGTGCAAAAATGCATGAAAACTCATATCAAGAAAAGGTTTCAACAAAAACATGACATATCTAAAAAAAAAACTGAGAAGAGGAGGGAAAATTTTTGGGCTATACATAATCATGAGGAGGAGGAAAAAGAGCAAAATGTCAAAAAAGGAGCACAAAATGAAAAAGAAAGAGATAGTCATTAGTAAGAAATTAAGGGATTAACTAAAGTTCTAGACCACATCAAGAAAAGTAAAGAAAAGTGCTAAAAAAACACAAAAAGAGATTAGTAGGAACGCTAACCTTAGGCCTTTTTGGCTAGACTCTTAGTACCCGCTAAGATCTGGATAATCCTCAAGAGGTTGAGGAAAATGCGAAGCTTAAGTATTAGGTCTAAGGCTTAGGGAGCATTTGGCCTCATTAACTGACCTTCGGTTTGCGGGACTCGGTAACCTAAGCACCCCAATCCACACACAATCTGGTTCAGTGTGCATATCAATCAAAATCACACAAAAGCATTTTAATGTTCTGAAAATGTTGCCTAGATTAGGAGCGGCCGATCAACACAAGTTGATTTGAATGAGTTCCCAGCCCGAAGAGGCGGGAAATTCCTCTCGAAGATGCGTAACAACATATTGTCTCCTCGGTGCTTGTCTCTTAGGATATTTACATATCCTACCGGGGGCATGTAAGCACTCTGCTGGTTCAGATACCATGGGTGGCATTGTCACGAAATGTCAATCACCAGGCTCTGGATTCGGCCACGGAACGCCATGGGTAGGATTATCTCGAAATCTCGAAAACCAGGTTCCGGGCGTTACCGTGGGCAGTGCTATCACGAAGCATCGATTGCCAAGGACCTTTGAGGATTGATGATGGGGACGAGGAATCCGATACAAATCGTGTTGAGAAGCCAATCCGAAGCTAGAAATGAAAAGAAAAGAGAAAGAAAACTCTCCAAATAAATAAATCATATGTCTCTCTCTTACAAAAACTCACTGCAAACTGAACCAACGCTAAAATATGTCTCAAGCACGGGTCCTTTAACCACGGAGTCCAATGAACCTTAGGATAATTCCTGTGGGCCTTAAAAATCTTCGCAGAGGACCAAGGCTAAAGCTGGTCAGGTTCGGATCTTGGTTGGTACTAGAGTACCTTTAGGTCCATTGTCGGCATTCTGACCTAATCACAGAGGAAAAAGAAGAAAAAGCACTTATCATAATTGGTTAAAGAAACTCATAGTCTAAAACAGAAGTTAAAACCTTGAAATTTTGCTGAGGGACTAGCAAAAGCTAGGCATGGGGGTATGATGAGAACTAGCTTATTTTGATCTAATAAAATGAACACAAGCTCCTACATAACCTAAAGGAAGGCCTAATTCAGGGGATTACTGATCTGAAAAGAATACCTGAAGAATGGGGCAAAATAGCAATTTTACTATTGCAGTGCATCAACGGGATTTCTCAAGGTCTATACATAGGTCAATTGGACTTAATAAAAGAAAAAGTGGGATGGTTCAGTCAGAAAAAGGTTATTGTGAAATTTAAGAATTAAATGACATTCTGTAACCCTAAAATAAACCCACTTAAATTCACAAGGTTCCAGGCAGGATAAAAATCAACTAAACCCTCTAAAATTCATGGAAAAATATCCCCTAGGGTTTAGAACCTTCAATTTGACCTTTGGAACCTGTTTTGACCTAGATTGGGGTCCAAGCTCAATATTTGACCTAATTTAAGTTTTTATGCAAAATATCCAGTCAAACATGGTCAAACCTAAAATCCAACTTCACCATTAGATTCCTTAGGTCCAAATTAGGCCTATCCCAAAATTTGGACCTAAGAGAAAGTCATCTTGACCTACTTTGCAAAATGGTCCACCCAATTACATTCTGACCCTTAACTTTTGGAAACCCTTGCAAAAACCCCCTTAACTTTTTGTCACTTTCTTCATTCAAGTCCCTCTACCTTTGCTGCAGGGACCCATATCTCCGACGAGGTTTCGAGGTGGTTTTCTCCTTGTTTCCCCAGGGTGCTACTCCCAGATTTGAAAGGAGAGCTCTCTGCGAAACTCCCTACCGCATGAGCAGCTCCCCATACCCTGAATCGCCCCATACCTCTCATGCAAATGTACGAGAGGTATGGGTATCACCTCCGGCCATGCCTCCAACGAGGACTTTTGGCCACCTCCTTGCACCTGACCCTCTGCCCGTGCCTATATATTGAAGCACCAGGTCCAACCGATGGGGTAAGCTTGTCCTGGCCTGAGATACCCCCAAAATTTGTCCTCCCTCACCTTTGGCCAACAGCCCGCAAGCTCAATCGACATCTCCTCCCTCCTCTTGTCACTCTACCACCGTACCAGTGGCAGAGTCATCTCCGCCTCACTCCTCCACATCGCGCCATACAAGCGCGAGCCTCTCTGACCTCCTCCTCGTTGCCGTTATCTCCACCTCAAGGTCATCTTCTCTGACAACGGCACATACTCACCGTTCGTCTCCTCTACCTCCCCTTCGCTCCAAGTACCCCAGATAAGTTCCTCTTCTCCTACTCTCTATTTTCCCTCCTTTTATTTCACAAACCACCCCTCGACTGCCACTGTCCACCCTCATCTCCAGCTGACCTCCGGCGAAGCGCATCCATCACTCCACGCATCCACATGCCTCACCAACCACCTCACAAGCTCCGCCTCCATCCACTGTCCACTTTCCACCCACTCACTGCCCGCCACACATGCTCCACACCTCCACCAAACAACCCCACACACACGGTCACAGTCCGACCTAGGCACGCACGCCTAGGCCATTCTGAGCCACACCGACCCCCGCCTCACCTTCGCTGTGATACAGCGAAGGTTTTTCTGTTGTTTGACAGGGCCACCAGGCCGTCTTCGTGTCATGCAGGGTTGGGCCCCCCATCCGCCATTAATACACAAGCAAGCTTGCTTCCTTCAGAGCTCCAGACTGTGCACTCCAACCTTCAGGACTTCAGGCTACTCGGGTTGAGTGTGCGCATGCATCCAGCCTGAGAACAGCTGCTGCAAGGCCCTCAGTTGCTCCAATTGGGTGGAGTTCTCCTCCTGCGGACGCCAGCGAAGCAAGTGGGACTTTTAGTCCCACCTCGGAAAGCCAGGAGTGCACAGAGTGAGTTAAATTGAATTTGTGTTTCTTTCTCTTCGCCTCAGAACATAGGGGTGAGGTTCCTCGCCCTCACGCCTCGTCCGCGACCTGCCCCCGCAGATCTGGCACCCGACCCGATTACCTATCCTACGCACTCCTCGTGCATCACACCCACACCGGTGCGCCTGGACCCGGGCGTGCGATACCTAACCCGATTACCCGGCTCTAGGAGAGCGTACCTTAGAGAGAAATAGAGAGAGAGAGATGCAGGGGAGGGTAGGGGTAGGTTTTGCTTCTATGTGCGTGTGCAGGGAAGAAGAAGAGGAGTATCTGAAGGAGAAGGGCTCAAAGGCAAGCTAAGGGCAGGCACTTGAAGAAGAAGGAAGGACTTGGAGGCACAGCTAAAGACGACCAAGGGTGAAGGCAGGAGAAGGCAAGAGCTGAGGAAAGCTAAGTGCAGAAGGAAGAAGGGAAGCAGAGGTGTGGCCAAGCAGAGAAGACAAGAAGGAAGAAAGCCAAGTGAAGAAGAAGAAGAAGTGAAGGCACTGTAGCAATCACGAGTTTAAGATGTCTGATTCTGAATCAGACGTCTGATTCACGAAAGAGAAGGCAGAGAATGGAAGAAAAGGAGAATAATTTTTTATCCAATTCTTCTCAACTTCTCTTTTATTGCTACATGTTTATATTCATAAATTCATGCTTTATATTTTGAATTAGATTTTTAGTAATTTAAGTATTCAAATTACATTTATTGAGGTTAGTATGAATTCCATTTGCTCCTTGTGATTTGACCTCGGATACTTAGATCTTCAAGTAATAAATTCTTATTTGTTCATAATGCTTTTTCGACTATAATGCAACGAGACTAATTTAAAATATGACAAAGCGATACGAACAACAGTCAATTTACTTATTGTCGTTTGATCATATCTATGTATATGAATTTATATATACAAGTCCATATGTTGGATTTTAATCCAACATGGTGGCCACCAACGTGACCCATACCCATGCCTGGATGGGTACTTGCAGAGAAAGCGAGAGGAGGCCAGAGGTGGTCGACGGAGGGTTGCCATGATCGAACAGAGGTCGGTTGGCATGTGGGGGGTCTGCTGCCATGATAGTGGAAGTGTGCATGCATGGGTTCTCCATGCATGTGCGTGACGTGAAGAACGAAACGGAGAAGCGGAGGAAGGAGGAGAAGAGAAGGGTTAAGTTGTAAAAATCACGTCAGCAAAGTAAGGAGTTTTAAATATTACGTATAAACCCTATGCGAAGAGGATTAGTGTTTTTATTTGAGATCTAATGGTCGATCTTATTTCATGTAGATCGAGGGCATCCAACGTCGGAATTCGATGATTTAAGAATTAATCTTGGGGTTTTCAAGTGTGCTGGATACATCCATACAGTTGGATTGACAGATTCCACTTCAAATTCCGAGGTGCAGATAGAAGGCACGTAGGCAGTACCCCTTGACCCTGTTTTTTTCGAAGTCACCATGACCCTCTAGTGACGCTAGGTAAAGTAGTCTCTTTTCTCATGTGATTTGTCTATATTACAGTTTTCTTTGCATAATTGCACCGTTTAGTGTGCTCTTGTCTCTTATTGGGATCGGAACTTATCTTCGTGTTTCTTACTATATTGGGCACTTGAATATTAAATATTAATCTTGTGAATCAGATTGATGACTTGAAATGTGAATAATCCATTTGATACAATTAAGTATTGGATCAAAAGGGACTAACAACAATTTATTAGACAATTTTCATGAACTAAACGAATCATGAAGCACTTAGTATATAGGATGTGGTCTTATCATCGTATGTACGAAATGAACTCTATTTTTTCACAAAATTGGCATCATCATGATTATTAAATAATAATTTAATTGAGACCACGGTCAAAAATTGGAAACTAAGTTAATTAATAGTTAACTTTGAAGTGATGAGATCTGAGCTCTTTCATAACTTTGAATCAATGGTTTTTAAATGATGAGATTTGTGGATTGATTAAAAGATATTGTTAACTCAATTATCTAAGTATAAGTTGTTAAATCAATGACAACAAATTGGTCAGAAATAAATTGGATAACTGGTTTTAGCTTGCTATTAGTCGGATTTGATTATAACTTTGGTCTGTTAGATCAATTTTTGAGCTGGTTTAGAGAGTTACTGGCCTCCATACGACTCTTTAGTTAGGCTTAGCGGTCAACTGGGATAGTGAGATACATGACCCAAGGTTTGGAGCGGTTCTTTCTTGATTGATGGGTAGGTCTTTGGCAGTCTGTGGTTCAGTATACATAGCGCTTGTACGTCTTCACGCTATACGTACGACGTAGTTGCCACCCCTTTCCATAATGACCCCAGGGTGACGGAGAGTGATGACTTGATGGGTATAAGCCATCTTTTCAGCAAGGAGGGTGGCTCATACCGGTCTTGCACCATAAGAAGTTACACGAAATCGTCTCGTGCCCTGAGATGTCGATTAACATATTATGGACTATAATAACTTAGGCTTCCAACATACAAAATGGAACTGGATGATGAGATATCTAATAAATGGATTAATTAAAGCTATAATACCCATTTTCTCTTGCTCTCTGTTACTATTGTGCTCTATTGTTGTTATTTCTACTCTACTCAGTTTTTACTGACGTATTTCTTGGGTTCCGTACTCATGTTTATCTGGCAACTCGCAAGGTAATTACTGTTGTGCATCTCTTTGGCTTATATACTTATGTTCTGCAGTAAACCCTCTAGTCAGTACAAAGTTTCTGTTCATTTAGTTAATGCAATATGATGAATTTGTTCGGCTGTATTTATATTTTATGATTATGTGTTGGGTGACTACGATCTTGTAGCTAGGTTGTGCTGGGTGTTAAGACATGACAACTTGGGTTTCATCAATTAGTGGGGCTCGAGTCGTCACATCTAGCACCTTCTCTCCAACCAACTCGTTGGACGTCATCTTCTTCCTCATGTCCAACACGTCAACACCAATGCTCTCCTGCCCTCCTCATCGTCCCATAGGTATCGTATTTTTCTCATCTCTCTTTGTAGGGTAGAATAGGCCCCTTAGACTTCGAAACCGACCCCAAATCCTTCCTTCCTCTTCACCATCTTGTGTACAGCGTGAACCTGACGTAGCTCTAGTGTAACCTCCGTTCACCTCTGCTCATCCACACCGTCCATCGACCACATCGAAGCTTCACCAAGCGCCGGCAGTCAAAAACCCTCAAGAAATTGAGGGTTTTGACGCCTGTAGATCCCCACCGACCTCTACCCATTCCCGTTGTCTTCCCCAACTCCATCACACCATCGCCATCCACTCCACACGAAATCACCACCACCACCACCTTCACTGAGGCCAAGAGAAGCTTCCCAACTACTTGCCCAAGGCCGAGATCATCTACATCGCTAAGTCGACCCCCACCATCGTCCCTGCCTTCTCTGACATCAGCAGACCACTTCCAGCCTTCCCTAAGGTTAGAAGCTTCTCGTGAAGCTTCTTAAGGACACACGGAACCTATTACGATCCCCAAAAAGGGGGTTCCAAGCACTTCGACGCTCAATCAACCTTCATCGGAGCTCCTCCCATTCTCGTCGTCGTCGACTTCCACCACTACCTCCACTGTCCCGATCGATGATCGAACCACAACACTAGGTTAGTGAGCTCCCGACGACCCTCCTCCACCTCCATGCAACATCATCCAACGGTCGGATTGCACCTCCACTTCTCTACCAGCCATGAAGAGGGAGAGCTCAAGCTCTACATGTTGGTTGGGGCCATATTGAAAGAAAAGAAAAGTTGCAGGGACTAAATTGCAATTTCACATTGACCAGATCGTAAGAAAAGTTTTATTCCCAGGGATTGATTTGTAAATCAGTTTGATTGATTAGGAATTCAATTTTATTATTAAATTCTTGTGGTTTATTACATTTATTATGATAAAACATTATTGTTAGGGATTATTTAGTGCTTAATCTTATTGGTATTTAATCATTCTGGATTGAGAGTTAAATAATTAAAATATATTTTTCTTGATTAAATTATTGAGTTGTGTGACTAATTCCTACATTTCCAAACTAGACTTCATGCGTAGAGTTCCTGAGCTAAATTTTTGCAAAATCTCAATAGTGAAAAGTCGGGCATTTAATTTGCTCCTAGTGAATGACATCAAAATACGAATTTCAATTTCCAGAATTACAAATTTCAAATGTTATTTTCGCTTTAAGTCTACTATACTACGACGCGATTTTTAAATCCAACTCCAGTGATTTTAACAAGAGCCTCCTAAGCCTTCTTGAAGGTTCTTTTGAGGCTTATATATATCCCTTAACCCCTCTTAAGCCAAACACACCAATTAGAGACATTCCACAAGCAAAAACACTAGTTCTACTCACTCTACCACCCTATTGTTGCGCAACTCAAATCTCTTAGGCACACTCTCACACTCCCTTTCTGTTGTGCTGCCACCATCATCCTTAG
This sequence comes from Thalassia testudinum, assembly GCA_037157565.1. Classification (NCBI taxonomy): domain Eukaryota; kingdom Viridiplantae; phylum Streptophyta; class Magnoliopsida; order Alismatales; family Hydrocharitaceae; genus Thalassia; species Thalassia testudinum. Next base: position 62,478,664 of record JAZHRO010000054.1, read on the forward strand.
GGACTCCACTTGCACCCTTATTTGCTAGATAACTTTATATCTATCTTTGGGGAGCTCTATAGGGTGTCTTTTACTTTCGTTTTTATACCTGTTGTACTTGGGTGTCCGGCTGGCCTGTCGAATTTCCGTCTCTTTCTTGTGAAGAGAGAAACATCCGATTTGGAATCGGAGGTAGGAATTGTATTGAAGTACGCTACCCTCGATTTAAGTAGTGTAGTTGGTGGATTAATCACTTGGTGATAGTAAATCCTAAATTAAGGTTGATTTAGGTGGTAGTTTTCTCTCAATTTGAATTTCTACCTAAATATTATTATGTCACTTGTGCGATAGATTTTTATTTGATTATTATATTTCAATTTTACTATTTATCCCCCTCTAATTCAATTTCACTCCGATGATTCCAATATTACTTCTAATATGTTATACAAGGAAACGATGAAGGACATCTGAGACACCCTCGAAAGGCGATTTGCAAACGGGCTACATCCAACATGTGAATCAAGGGCCACAAAAATTTTGCATTGAACTTGGAACCTTTTGTGGCTCTGTATTACGTGATAGGCAAAAGTGTGGTGACTTGTATTTCAATTAACTCTATGCTTCCAACTACCCTTCAAACAAGGGAGCATGCATGCATGCATTTATCAATATTTTTCCTGAAGGTCTTAATTTCTTTAAAACAATTCGTTGCTCTTCATGATGTAGGAATGCGATGATGGCTGTCGAATCCATTAAAGAAAGGAAGCGTGAAAAGCTTATGAATCATTGTTGATGCATGACAACAAATTCTCTAGAAGTGTCCTTCGCTTCTCTGTCAAGGCATTCTTTCTTCAGCCGACCAATTTGGCATACTTCCTCATTCAGCACAAGCCTTTTCAGCTTGCCTTGCCCACGTAACCAACCAGGTACTTTCATATATATACATATACATACACAACCTCCTTTTTTCCTAAACAAATACATATTTTACCTAAGGACCATGGAAGGAGACCATGGGATCTTCCTGTTCATTAGCGTTCTAGCATATATGCTTGGTGCCTCCTTTGGATTACTTGTTTCAACTGGGGGTTTCAATCAAGATTTCCACATCACATGGTCTCCAAATCATGTAAACACATCCATGGATGGGCACACAAGGAGCCTGAGACTTGACCAAGAATCTGGCAAGCACATGAAAGCCCACAATCCACATAGCTAGACATTGCAATTGCTGTTTGGATTTGTTTGTTCTTTCTATAGGCTATTTGACATGAAGCATTTACGAAAAGTAGTATAACAGTACTAGAACTGAAAGTGGATAGGAATCCTGACCCCTTTGTGATCAATGGAGACGAAATTTAACCCGTTATTTGGATATGATACTATATATGCATGCTATTGATATATGACAATTTATATCCAAATAACAATTGGTTATCGAGATGGGTTTGTACTTCTTTTTGTTATACATATCTTCCATGTCTTCTGAATTATTTGGTATTATATAGGCTCTGGTTTTACATCAAATAAGATGTTTTTGTTCGGGGAAATCACCATGGAGATCAAGCTGATACCTGGTTATTCTGCAGGAACAGTAACTGCTTTTTATGTGAGCTTCGTTATTCTTACAGAATTCCCTCTTTATTTCATTAGTTTTGACTAAGAGGTGCGAGGACTGTTGGAATAAAAAATTATGCAGCTGAAATCGAATCAACACAACCACGACGAGATTGACTTCGAGTTCCTTGGAAATGTTAGTGGGCAGCCACAAATATTGCAAACTAATGTATACGCCGACGGTTTTGATAACCGAGAGGAGAGGATCTATCTCTGGTTCGATCCTACTGAGAACTTCCACAACTACACAGTTCTCTGGAACATCTATCAGATTGTGTAAGTTCATATATATATATATATATATATATATATATATATATATACGTATTGGTTCTTTGGGTCTTTCTGGAAGCAAATTTACAGAATTTTGAAGGATTTTTTCAAAGGATGGGCTTTGGCTTCTTTGGATATATGTTCCCATCACGAACAATTTGGGATCTCGATGACATGTAACTTCAAGGCAACGGGCTTTATAGTAGATTTTGCAAAATATCTTTAGATAATCGGTACTGCTAAAGAGTAAGTTCATCGCAATATTAAAAAACCAAAGAAGAACTCGAAACTTGCTCTACATAGGTTTGCTTCTAGAATTGCCCCCCAAAGATCATTGAAGTTACAAATTAAGCATCCGCAAATATGGTTTTTTAGATTCTCTAGAGGTCATCTCAAGGATATCTGATAAAAAGTATACAGATATATATTAAAGTTGAGTTCTACTGAAAAAATTCCGGCCACAACCTATAAGGATTGTTCAGGAGAAATCTACGGTAGCCTGATTTTTCTTTAAGTTTCAAGAATATCTAAAAACGAACTTCCGAAGACTTCCTTGCATATATCTATATATATATTCAGCATTACGATAAGAATTATATATAGGGGGTTTTGGTTTTGACTCTTGATATTGTTTAAAATGGAAATATGAAGTACGCGTTCCCACAAGATCGCCTCTTTCCATCCCGTTCATTTTTCTTTCACTGCAGGTTCATGGTAGATTGGGTGCCAATTAGGGTGTACAAGAACCACGTAGACAAGGGAGTTGCGTTTCCCAGACGGCAGCCCATGTCGGTGGAAGCAACAATATGGGAAGCCAGTGACTGGGCGACACGTGGCGGCCTTGATAAGGTGGATTGGTCAAAAGGCCCGTTTGTGGCCACATTCAGAAGATACAAGATTGATGCATGTGTGTGGGGAGGGAACCCCGGACTCTGCATGTCTGTTAGTAGCAGCAACTGGTGGAATTCTCCACGGTTTAATGGCTTGACATGGGCACAAAGGAGGCTATTCAAATGGGTCAGGAAGTACTATCTCATCTATGACTACTGCGAGGACACATCCAGATTCTCAAGCCATCTACCAAGGGAATGCTCCCTCCCCAAGTATTAGCATGTCATCGATCTCCTGTGTGTGAGAACATGCAAGGGATTGCCTCTCCTTTACTACGATTCTTTGTTGCCTTGGAACTTTGTATGCATGACAGCATGATAAGAATCATGAGAGAGAAGGGGAAACATGCATGAAATGGGGTGTTTCTCGGTCCCTATCTTTTCTGGTCAAATGGTCTGTGGGAAGCGGATGAGTGGAAATCAATGCCTCCAGACTGATCAAACCAGAATGAACATGGAGTAAACTCAGTCAAATTTCTGGAAGGTAAAATCAAGAAACATTTGAACCAGGATGAAATGAATATGATAGTGGAACCTCTCGATTATAGCCATTTACATTGGAAATGTCCGTGCGGATTTTCGTGTATACTCATGTATATCGCTTGCACGCATAAACGCACAAACTTATACACACATGCACGCACATATTTACAGACTTATATGCATACACATATAATATACGGACGAGCATGCGCGCGTGCTCACATATACACATGCATACATATAGTTGAATGCAAAACTAATTTCACGTTCAGGCATATAACAGCCTAAAAGGATACCTCTTGTCAACTTGATACGAGTTGTAATGGGCATCGGGATTATCGACTCATTCCCTAGTTCATCTTTCCTTAAGACGTGGGTCCACTGGTCCAATCTCGATAATTATTGTCTCTGTTTTCTTTAATTTGCCTCGTCTCCATGGAGAGGGATCAATAATAATTCATTTAGTGACCGATTTGCCTTTGCTGGACGAAATCATTTTAGGCAACTATTACAACTCACATAGAATAGCGACAAGCAAAGGCTAGCACTCTTTGGCCCCTCTTTCTCAAATATGGTTTGTTTGAGCATCCTCAATCCCTAGCCCGAAATTGCCATCCTATTAAGTCTTACTTAGACAGGAAAATTGCCACCCTAAAAAGCATGGAGTCCTTAATTTACATATGTTTAGTACGAAAGAATTGGAGAAGGAATATAAAGCTAACTAGTTTGAGTCCGCTCACTCTCCGAGTAATCGTCTCAATTCATTATGTCATTTTAAAAGTTTTTAGAAGTAAAGTAGTAATATATATTTATAATTGGATAAATTTTTTTATTATCCCACTTCTTAGTAAATATTTAAAATAAAAATAATTTAAATTAATGCATGATGATTTCTAATTTTGTATTGATGATTTTTTTTTAAATGAACTTTCAAGTAATTTTTTATTTTTAATCAAAATATATCGGTGATTTTTTATTTCAAATTAATTTACACTTGGATAATTTAATTTTAAACAATTTTGTATTGATGCAAAACCAATATACACATGTAATTTGATTTCATATCATTTTGTATCGATGTAAATTTTTTTATGTTGCCATAAATATTCAAACTAAAAGTAATTTTAATTGTAATGGTGTAAAATAGTTGCCAAATTGTAACTTGCACCGGTGTAAAATGTGTGGGAGGAGGGAGGGGGAGAGAGAGAGAGGTGAGCTGATCAAGTGTAAGGGACACTATTGAGGGATGTAAAAATTGATAACAATACCACCAGGTCGAAATGAGAACTTTGTTGTGCAATAAAATAAATAAATAGTAATCGACACTAATGTGAATACTATCATATCAACACCTATTTATTAGTATAAAGGATTCTCTTTTATCTTATTTGGGGAATACTATAAAGTTTAAATTTGGATTCTACTGGAAAATGTGATTTTCTTCTCTCAACAATATGGAATTTCTTTGAGAGGACTAAGAAATCCTACTCCTTTCCTTGATGAAAAGGGAATGACATAAGTACTCATTTATTTATCAATCAAGAATACTACGTCAAAATTATAGTATTGTAATTTACATTATTATGCTATTTTAATTTACATTTTAACTTTTTAGTTTATCTTTTTATGATAGCAAAATCTATACTATTGGTAAAGCATTGGTGAAAAATAATATAGCAAATCTATATTATTGATCATTATTGATGCAAAATAATTAATTTAATTATCCATGTTGTCCATGTATTTTTTAGTGACAACCATGATTATCATAAATTACATATATATATATATATCTCAAAATTATAAACAATATCCATTCCTTTTTAAAGTTAATACAACGAAAGAAAGGAGATGAGAATACGCCATTTTATTTCTTTCTCATTTCCTTTCTAGTCTTGATTTAATTCCACTTTGATTCCATTTAGATATACCAAATATGATGTTAGATTTGACATAAAAAAACATAGCAAGACTTTTAAAAGTCATACTAGACTAGATTGTTAAAGTCAAAAATTAAAGAAATGCACGTTGTAACGTGTTTTGCAATGTACGTTCCGTTAACGTGCTAAAGTCAAAGATTAAGAATGCATCATAGTACAACTACAAAAGCAATGGAAACATTTAAATTTATATGCTCGAAATTTGAGTTCTAATGTCATCTAAGGGAGCAAGAGATCACAATTCAACTACTAATTAGATGAATATAAAATGAGGCATAATAACTTGACGCGAGAAAAGATATATTAGACAAGTAATAACACTATCAAGCAAAAAATATATAAGTGTTGGAAAAAAATGTGATTTTTCAACTCAATGTAAAGCCTCAACATTTAGGCAAATTCACAACTCAAAGAGAGCCAATCAGACGTCTACCTTAACCCTCAGACGTCTTAAAGTGCGAAATCAGATCCAAGTCCAAACTCAAGTCCAAACCCAAGTTCCACCCAACAAAACTGGCCCTCCTCCTCTCTAAGCCCAAGTCTGAGTCAAAACTTGGCCTAAACTAAGTCAATTGGACTGAACCGGATCCCCAAAATCAGCCCAGACTCACCTGGCGTGAGGGCCAGTGAGAGCGTGCGTAGAGGCATGCGTAGGGGACCCAACCCCCTATATCTAGGGCAGCCAAGTAAGGAAGCTAATTCCTTTTATGTATCATTCAAAGCTTCTCAGCCCACGATGTGGAACTAAGCTCCCACTCTTATTTCTTCGTCTTCAACGCATGGAGTAGCTGGTGTCAATTGGAGTAGGAGATGGCTTCAATTCTTCAAATTGAGGACCCACAAAGACTCCTGAAGTGGTTCCATGCTTAAGGAATGTAGCAACAAGGCGAGGGAGCAGTACTGCACAACAGTGAACGTCGTCAGAGAAGACGATCATGACAGCGAAGGCCTTGCATGATGAAGACAGCCCTAGGGCCCAAATTAAAAGCCTCAAAAGCTTTGTCGGAGTGTAGTGAAGTGTGTGGTGGTGGTGATTTGGTGCGAGGGCATGTATGGAGACCAAACAGTGGAGCTCAATGAAGCTTCGTCAGGCGATGTTGGAGGTGGCGACGAAGTGGATGAGGTGTCAAATTGACTTGGGCAAAATGTTTGTGGAGGTGAGGGGATTTATTTTGCAAAGTTAATTTGGTCAAAGAAGGTCAAGGAGAGAGAGACGGTGAGGATGGTCGTGGCAGTGGTGGACGGAGTCAGGGAAGATGAGGGAGGTGATAGATGGAGCTATGAAGCTCCTAGAAGCAAAGAAAAGCCTTAACTTAATTTTATGAAAGGAAGACGGAGAAGGGTCGTTAGAGTTCGGTCGGAGATGAAGAAGATGAGATGATGGCTGGAGTGGACAAAGGCGAATTGGGGTGAGAAGCTTCGTGGGAAGCTTCATATGAAGACGAGGAAGATGAACCCTCTGCCTATTATGCGTGGCAAAGAGCGAAGAAGGAGAACACGGAGCTCTGGCGGTGGGCCTCTTCACCAGCGTGGAAGAATAAATTGAGGGGCATTTCGATGAAAATTAGCACGAGTTTGTGCTCGTGAACATGCAGCCCTTTAAATAGAGGGTCGTCCCTCTCCAAGTAAGCCAAGATGTGTGTAATTGGCAAGTCTTCTAGCCTACTTGTGCACTGAATCTTCTCGAGATCGCCAACAATGATGCTGGCCATCTCAGATCTTGAAAGGGTGCTTAATCGATCGAGGAGGATCTGATTATCAATCCCACCAAGTTTGGTGGGATTTAACAAGGATTTAAAGGCTCAATTCCTCGTTTAAAACTCACCCAAGAGTGGGTTTCGAGCTCAGCAAGTTTCCTAGTCTGGAGGAGGCGGTGGAGGAAGGACCTGAATGCAATAAAAACCAAAATTTAGAGGCCTATTTGTAAAAAAATCAGAAACTTGAGGGGTCACGTGTAATAACTAGAAATCTGTGGGCTAAAATGCAAACTAGGACAACATGGACTCTGATTTATGCTCAAATTTTGGGTTAGCATATTTTGGACCCAAGAAATATAGCGGTGACCTCAAATTTAAGTTTTGACTAAGTTTGACTGGGTAAATTACATAGAAGCCCAAACATTAGTAGAATCCCACCTAAGTCCCTGTTTTCGGTCAAATGGATTCCTTTCGTCAAAGTGAATGTTTCAAATCTCTTAAAATATTTTTAAATGATTTTTAGGAGGCTTATATAACATTTATTTCTACTAGAACCCATTTAATTTGAAGTGAGGTTGTATTTAAGGTTTTTATTAATAAAATATCCTTGAAACATGAAAAATCCTATTTTAGTCAGTCTGAGTCCACTTCTTGAAAATTTAAGTTCATTTGACTAATAATTAACCCCTCAGTTAATCTGCAATTGTGATTAAGTGTTAAAACAACGGAACTAACGGGCCTCCCTTCTCTCGTATTTAATTCAGAACAGAGTTATGATCTTCTGATGAATATTGAGGAGTAATAATTACCGTAGTTAGGCTAAATTAGGATTATTAACACCAATGATGGCGCTACCATCATGTTCCCCTCTCTACAAAATACACTGGTGTATTTTGATTTTCAACTAATGTATTTTGATTTTCCATCGAAACACACTGATTGAAAATTAAAATATACCGGTTCAAAAACCACTTTACATAGGTGAAGAACCACTTTGCATAAGTGAAAATTGGTTGAAAATCAAATACGCCGATGTGTTTTGTTGAGCAGAGACGCATGTTGCAACGCACTTTTCCTTACTTGCATCCATTGTTAAACTAATTAGACCAATACTTGATACCACATAGTCTAAACCAAATGGTTTTCAAAGCAAAAACTAAAACTAGCTGAAACTGAACCTAACTCCTTACTTGCACCATTTTGAGAAAATCCTACCAAGAAAAGCCCAACCCTTCATGCCATCAAATTTCATGCAAATTATATTTACCTTCTCCAAAAAAATATGAACAAAATAAACACAAGAAAAATCTGATCAGCAGGATATTGGCTCAGTGACCCATTATCATCTAAGTGGTCATGAGAATTAGGGGTGTATACAAGTCGAGTTAGGAGTCAACCCAAATCCAACTCATGATTTGTAGGTTGAAATTTTTCCAACCCAACCCATCCATTACATTACCGAACCTGACCCATAAAAGCAGGTTAGGTTGGGTGTTTATGTCCTACATGTTTCCTGTGTCTTTTATACTTAATAACAAAAAATTTAAAACTCATAAATAACTTTTATCTTATAAAAAAGCTAATAAAATAAATAAAAATAAAAATAACTTCAAACAAACAAAATAAAGATATAATATAAAAGTAACCTGAAAAGTTAAAGGTATATCTGATAATAAACTTAATAGGCATATATAAAAGCTCAGGTCTATACCAATAATCGACAACAAATATAAAAGGGGTGCTCTGGTGGTGCTCGTAGGATCCCTATAGGGAAAAAGAGAGGAGAGGTAGGTCGACCAGTATAGGTGTTGGGGTGGGGATGGGGGTCCCTATGAAAAGAAAGAGAGGAGATGTAAGCATTTGAAATGTTAATACTCATCCAACACCTAATTAAACCCTTAAGAGGCCTCTTGTGAAAAGATTAATGGGGGTTTATTTTTCCTTCCTATGAATGCCTTATTAATTACTTGGGTTGACAGGCTTCTTGGTGATGCATGGGTCTTGTTGGGCCCCTTTTTAAACTCTCTTTTAGGTGGGAGGGTTGAACTGAAAGTTTTTCAGTTTTGTTGTGGATATAACCTTAGAGAAGGAACTAATTTCCCTTAATCTTTTCTTTCAAACCATTAGCCTCTCCCCTCCCCACTCCACTGATGTCCTTTTCTTCTCCTCTTCCCTTTCCACCAACAAACACTCTCTTCTCCCCTCCATCGTGGGCCTCCATCTTCTTCTACTCATCAGCAGCTGCTGTCATGTTGCTACCGCCCCCGTCAATGCTTCCTTGCCACACGTTGCTGCTGCTACTACTGCTTGTATTACAACTGTTGTTGCCACTAGTGTTGCAATAGCTGTGACTGCCGCTGTTGTTGTTGCTGATAGTGGGGTTCAAGGAGAAGAGCAAGGCCCTGTCGAGGCGTTGACCTATAGGTATCACCCCCTTTTCCCTCCTTAAATGCATATTCTTGTTTACCCTAACTTTAGGATTTCGGGGTTTTTGTAGTAGGGGTTGTTATTGTGATTGTTGTTGTTGTTGTTGTTGTTAATGTTAGGGAAGAAACGAAAAGAAAGAAGAGTGTTGGGAGATATGTTATTTATTGTTACTTTGTTCTTCTTTTGCTATTTTATTTCTTTCATGGGCTTGTATGCAGTTAATCCATAAGGTTGCTCTATATAAGAGTCCTAAAGGTTCAATAACAAAGATTAGGCCATTATTTTTCCCAATATGGCATCTGATAGCGAAAATGCGTGATTTGTAAAAGTCAAGAATTAAGTCGTTGCAACACGCAATTTTGATCACTTTTGAATTTATAAAAGGCCGAGTACTTGATGAGTATTCAGGTCGTCCCAAGAAAGGTAGGAATGCTTTTTAAAATCTCTCACCTGAATCTTAGAAATAAACTTTCTTTTTAGGTTTTGAAATAAGTATTTTTTTTTAGGGTTTTTAATAAGGGCAAAATAATTGCGAAGAAAATAGGAATTGGAACTACGAGAAATTCAAAGCAACAACTGCCTTGATTTTCCAACTAACTCCAAGCAAGGAAGGCTTGGAATAATGAAAAAAACAAGTCACAACAACAATCACAAACTAACTTAGAAAGTAGAGGAATGCTTCTTGAATTAAAAATTTATTTTACAACAGGTTGGAGAACTCACAAATGAGAGGGATTCCCAACAAAATTCTAACACTACACTACCATGCAAAAAAATATAAAAAGAGTGTAGAAGAAAGCTTAGGAAGAAGATGATGTTGCTGCAGACTCCCGCTCTAATTCAAGTTGCCCCTTAATTGAAGGAAGCTTGCTCCTCGCTCCTGGCTCTCCTTCTTTTGTCAAGCCCTAGGTGGGTCGTGCCTAGCTCCTCTTAGAGGGGAAGATTTCCACTCCAAATCTCCTCCTTAGGGTGGCGTGGACTACCCTTCTTGCTCTTCCTCTGGATGTCCTCCTTGCCTAGCCTTGCTCCTTGGTTTGGTGATGACACAAGGAAGAAGAAGAAGAAGTTGAAGCCACCAAGGAGACAAAGTATCTCCTTGATCTTCTTCCTCTCCTTCCTTCCTTAGACGTTGGTCATGGTGGATCTAGGTGGAGAGAAATGTAACCAAGGATGATCTTAATGTGGTGGTTATATGGGTATTTATAGAGTGGTAAGGGGGTAGGGTAGACATGTAGGGAAATGGATGTCTAGGATGTATTTTTGGTGGTGGTTAGATGATCTAATGGCTAGGGTTACTTGGTGCCAAGTGAAGGGTTTTGGTGGCTTTTGGGTAGACGGCTAGGATGGGTTGGTTGTAGAATCTATGGCTAGGGTTACTTGGCACCATCCTAAGGGGTGCAAGGGGGGAGTTGATGGGTGAAAGGGCACCTAAAAGATGGCGCCAAAAATGAAGAGAAGCCTCCATTTTGTCGCCACCAAGGAGGGTTCTAGAAGGGGGGTTATGTGGAGGGTTAGGATATGTGTTGAGAGGGTAGGTGTATGGTGGTGATGAGGGGGGTTTTTGGAGGGAAAATTGTGGCGCCAACTATGGGTAGTTATTGGGTGGTTGGCGCCACTTTAGGTGGTGTCTTTGGTGGTTAGTGGGGTGAAAGGATGTGTTATGTGGTTGGTGCCAAGGTGGATTAGGAGTAGGTTAGCAAGGTAAAGTAAATTTAAGTCTTTTTTGGTGGAGTTAGCTAGGTAGGTTGGAAGGCCATTTAGGTGGAGCTAGGTAGAGCTTAGCTAAGCTAGCTTAGCTAGTAGGGTAATAGTGGATGATCTAGGGTTATGAGAAGAGGAGCTGAGGAAGGGCTATCTGGAGCTACACTGGAGTTGGTGGCTGTTGAAGAGAACAGCAAGGAGCTACCTTCGCTAGCTTAGCTTTCTAGTTCTTTGCTAGCTGCTAAGCCATGCTAAAGTAAGCTGGCTTCTGCTAAATTGAGCTGAGGTGAGCTGAGTCTGATCTTCATGGAGATAACCTAGCTGTTGAAGTAGCTGGCTTACGTAAAATAGTTTAGCTCAACTAGATTGAGCTGAGTAGAGTCTTCGAGAGCTGGACTTGAGCTGGCCTGAGCTAGTTGAGGTCATCTCAACTAACTTGAGTTGAGTAGAGTTGGAAGTAGCTGGACCTGAGCTGAGGTGAACTCTTATCAACTTAGTTGAGCTAACTAAAGCTACTAGTGAACTGATTAGAGCTAGGATGAGCTAGACTCAACTAAGTTGAGTTGGATCTGAGCTGAGTTGAGGTGAGTTGAGCTACCTTGAGCTACCATCTAGCTAAGATGAGCTGAATGGAGCTTGACGGAGCTAAACCTAACCCATGTGACCTGATAACCAGCTGAGATAAGCTGGATCCAGCTAGGGTTTAGCTGAAATGATCTTCTTTACTTTCTGCCTTCTTGAGTGCTAGGGTTTTAAAGGTTTGATCATCTGCTTATTCTTAACACTCAAGTAAATATGTCAAAAACACAAAAAGAATGTAATGCATGACTAACTTAGATTATGCCTAAATGCAACCCGAAAACTCGTTTGCAGAGTTAAAAACCTAAGAGCTAGATTTGTTTTAGGGTATAAGAATGATGATAAACTAGCATTTATCAGTATCATAGAAGCGGTCCTAGACCGATGCTTAGGTACTCCACTGAAAACCAAACCGCCAAACCTTCCGCCCAAACCCCTCCTCTCTTCCTTCCTCCTCACTGGCGTCGCCAACCACTATTGGCTGGCAGCACCACACGTTGATCATGCAAGGGTGCCTCCAGACCTCTGCAAGAGCCTTCACAACCGTTGTTGCATCAATGTCAAGACCAACAACGGTCCCCAGTGCCGCACCAGCTCTGTAGCATCCGCTCTTGCATCACCAAGACCAGAAGCGGTAGTAGCAAATCCCAATGCCACCCTAGCGTCGTCTGCAGGCCCCTAGCTCCGCCCTACTGTCACCACGTGGCCCAGCGTGATACCAGCACTGCCCTAGTGCCACCCCATGCCCAGCACAGCCCCGTGGCTGTTTGCAAGTCTCTGGTGCCATACGGGGGTAGCTCTGTCCCACAGCTGCATGGAGGATCTTCCTACACTCGACATGGCTACATGAGGAGGCTCTCTTGTTCTTGTGCCACTACGTCAAGACTTTGTGTTGGTAGGGGCTTGTTCTTGTCCCAAGAGTGGTTGTTATGCCCACAAGACTTGGTTCATGAGATTCTGATGATCTGAAAGTATGCTATTCATATCTGAAGTTACTTGTGTCCTACGAATTAGGTTATCATGGGAGACCATAAAGACCCCCAAAGCAACTCAATGGGGAGACTATCCACCATGAGTGCATCTCCACATATACAGGGGACATCTATCAAGTTGGATGGATCCAACTTCCTCCTTTGGTCCACATCTTTCTCCCAATTCGTAGGATCTGATCGGAATAAACATATTCTTACTGAAGATGATGTTGGTGCAAGAGCACCACGATCGTTGATTTTGATTATAACAAAACACTTGTAATTTAACATTTACAATTGAGTTTAAGATTTCAAGATTATTGCAAGCAATAACAAGTGTGAACGAGCTCAAGCTCAAGACCATGGAGGAATGGAGGGGCTTGATAGAAGAGAGCAAAAGCATCAAGGAGCATAGGTTGGAACTTTGCTTGGAGCTATAGCTTGAAGAAGAAGAAGAATAGGATAGAGTATTTCATTCTCTGTATTTGTCTTTTATTTTAGCACTTCATTTTTTTTAGAATTGTTGTAAAGAGCCCAAAGTATAACTTCCTTAGTCCTAGGAACACTTACCTTACCTTAGGACATTTAGGTAAAATCAGAAGCTCAATTATAAAGCTAAAATAGGAATCAGATTGCCCTTTTAGATGTCCAACATTAGTCCCAAACGTCTAATATTGACTTATAAGTCATCTGATATTTTGACCAGACGTCCAATTACCTAGGCTAGAAAATCATAGACTATGACCTTTCCATTCAAACGTCCTGACCTAATTCCAGACATCCTTCTAGACATCCAATAATCTTAGCAGACATCCAATAATAAGATTATTAGCCTCTTAAAGCAATTCCCTCGCAAACCCATTAAGGAATAATTTAATATTATTTTCAGACATCCGTAAAGCCTTCCAAATGTTTGATAAAGAGATGTTAGACCAAAATCCTAAGTCGTCAAACCAAATCTAACCGTTGGCTTCTTTGGAATCAATTTCCGTAGAGAGCCTTTATCAACAGACGTCCAATAATATGACTAGACGTCCAGTAAGACGTTTGACCACTTTACACTAGAAACCTACTTCGATCTGATCAAATTCTAGGGAAAAACCATTTAGAATTAGACATCCAATTTTGCACTCAGACATCTTAGAATGATATCCCAGACTTCTGACCTAGAACCCTATTTTTGTCCAACTAAATCAGGAACTCTAGTCCCTTGTATCAAACAACCAAGAATGTTGTCAGTCGTCTGACCCATCATTTGACTCAATTTTCAAACGTCTGATTCTGCTGTTAGGGTCATGATGAGCCTGATTTGATTGGGATTTTGACTTAATCTTATGGGATTTGTTCCCAACAGCTACAAGGAGCCTCCCAAGCCCTCTTAAGGGTTCCTAACACATCTATAAATAGATGGGAGCCTCTCTTTTGTAGCACACACCCTTGAGATAATACTTTCCACTAATTTAGGCTCACTTTGTGAAGAAGATCAAAAGAAGAAAGTATTCAAGCTCTCCAAGACTTATACTACACATCTGAGAGCACCGAAACTCTGTCGCATTTCTCACCTACTTTCTTCCACATAAGGAAAGTTCGGTAGCCTATAATAGCATAGTTAAATCCATACTTTGTGGCTCTATAGGTTACTTTTGTATTTGTGTTTTTCTTGGTTGGGTATTCACGTGGTAAATTCCTGTCTTCTTTGTGAGACAAAATACTCTTCGTGGAGAAGAGAGGTTGAGCTATACTACCCTCATACAAGTAGTGTGGTTGTATTGAGGTTGTATCACCTTCGATTTAAAGTGATGCGTTAGTGGATTTGATCTACTCGGTAGATCGAAAAATCCTAAGTCGAAAGACTTAAGTGGTGATTTTTACCTAGGTTCAGTTTCCACCTTAAAAATACTTGTCTCTTGTGGTGAATGTTTGTGTGATTGATTTTTATTTGCATCTATTTTTATTTCGCACTATTCACCCCCTCAAGTGCACCTACAATTAGTATCAAAGCGAGGACTTGCGATTTCGACGTAACAAACAGGTGAGAACATGGAAGGGAGCATCTTCGCTACGAAACAATTCGAAGGACAATCCACCGTGTGACAGCCATATTTTGAAGGTAAGAATTATCCTTATTGGAAGTTACGGATGAAAATGTGGTTGCAGGGAAACTACTACTCCATTTGGGAGAGATGCGGGTCTCCCTACGACATCCCAGAGAAGCCTACGGGAGGATAGTCGCAACAACAAATGATGGAACTTTTCCTCAATGCGAAGATAATGAATGCATTGTATTGTGCATTAAGTTTGGAGGAGTTCAACTGGATTTTGCAATGTGCCACCGCCTACGAAATATGACACACTCTAGATGTAACCCATGAAGGCACATCGAAGGTAAGAGCTTCTAAGATTAATATGCTTTATCATGAGTTTGAGTCTTTTGCTATGAAAAATAATGAAAGTTTAAGTGAGATGTATACTAGGTTCACTCTCATTGTGAACAACCTCAAATCGTTGGGGAAGACCTTCCTTCAAGAAGAACTTGAATTGAAGCTTCTTCGTTCCCTTGGAACTGAGTGGGAACAAAAGGTTACCACCATCGAGGATGCCCGTCAAATAGAGGATCTCAACATAGATGATCTCCTAGGAAATTTGATGACTTATGAAAACATGATGAAGCAAAGGAAGGAGACATCGGAGCCAAAAATAAAGAATCTCACCTTCAAAACCATTTCCAACGATGAGGTAAGTTCCAATGACGAGGAACTTGACTTTTTAGCCAACAAATTTGTCATGTTCCTTAAGATCAGTGAATCAAAGAAAAAGAAGAAAGAAGAGGAGCAAGTTATATACTACCATTGCAATAAAAGGGGGCACCTAAGATCGGAGTGCCCACTCTTCAAGAGGAAAAGAAGGAGAAGAAGCACAAGAAGGTATTCCAAGAAGAAATTGAAAAATGAAATCGCATGCCTTAGAAGAACTTTATGTTCTTAGTAAGTCATTAAAATTAGAAAACAAAAGTCTAGAAAAGAAGTCTACTACCTTGAAATTTGAAATAGAACATCTTGTTACTAAAGATTTAAATTTGAATGCCTCTTTCAATTCTTTTAAGAGTGAAAAAAATGCTCTTGTGATAGAAAATCATGACCTAATCTTAAACAACACTAAATTGATTGAAGAGAATAGCTTATTAAAATTTAAAACTTCTCTCTTAAAAAGCAAGATGAGTTTCATTGAAAATGACCTTGCTTGTCTTAAAAAAAAATCGAATAAGTTGCTAACTAAGTTAGCTAATTTCACTAATGGAAAAACTAAGGTCAATGCTAATTCTAGAAATGGACACACCAAGAGGTTTTATGCATAAAGGCCAGCTGGTTGGACTCCAAGTGGACCCCAACCTTGGTCAAGAAGGACAAACTATAGAGGACCCAAGAAAATGTGGATGCCTAGACAGTTAGTCAATTCTTGTTTTGTAGGCCACCAAAACAATCTAATCAATCTAAGACACTATCTTTACAGAGTTCATGAAGGAGGAATGAGGATACTTGGACAACCAAATGGGTATGGAGGTTGAATCCATACCATTGGAGGTACAATCTTTTTTATTTTGATAATATATTAGCATCAAGATAGGGGGAGTAATTTAAATTTGTTATATGCTACAATTTCATGAAAAAGGGAGAGATCACCTTTAAAATTTAATTGATATAGAAGTACATGTATTTAAGGGAAGTTGTTTAAAGCTTAATTAACTATGTTTCAAACAAAAAGGGGGAGTTAATGAAGAACAAGAATAGAGCTTTTATTATGTCCAAAGGGGGGAGATAATAGATTTTTGAAAAACACATCACTTGTATAATTATGTTACGACCCAATTCCCGGATCCTTACAGGACCCGAGACCGGCTCGTCTCGACTAATCCCAAGACCCAGTCGTCCAACAAGAAATAACCAAAAAGCAAGAAAATAAACCACATTCACATATGCAATATAACTAAGTAGTAAAAACGTACAAAGTAGTAAAGGAAAGTAAAACTGTTATTCCATTACAAACCACCACAAGAACAGAACAATGGAAACAAAAGTAAACAGTAGATACAACAGTGGCTAAAAGTCTGATACTTACTACAACAGTAAGGGAAACAACAAGAAAGTGCTGAAACTACTGCTGGGCTCGATTGGGCTCAGCACCTTCCGCAACTGAAAGCTTAAGCTGCTCAACTCCTAGTCCTGAATAGTGTTATGAAAAAGACAGAGTCAGCAAACGCTGAGTAGAGTGGTATCTATACTATCTAAAATAATAAAAGCAACAGGTTTAATTCTCTTTTCTATTTATTTTATTTTACATTATTTCCTTTTCACCCATTTTTCTTAAATATCTAGATATTCTTGATCTAGCATGTTCCTCGTGAGAATGATCTTGATTGCAGTCTTTTTCGAAGAATAGAAGGTACACGTGGTGCTCTTCTGGCCGGGAGAGTCCCCTATGGTAGTCCTACACCCAGTCAACCCCCGAGGTCACTGTCAAGACGTAACAGTGACTATGGCACGTGTGATAAGTGCACGGGTAGCTACCCCGCACTGACACGCGGTCAGTCATTTCCGCTAGCGAGTATGCCCAAAGTACAGCACGGAACAGTATAGGGCCTTACCCTGACAAAACAGGGGTCTCGCCCCTCCACAGTCCGAGCACCCTCGTCTGACTACCCCAGTTTGCCCAGAGAGCCTAACAAGTCGGTGTAGGGTGGCTAGCTGAACCCCGGGCCCCGTGGGGTGGCTAGCTCCCTCCCTACGCTAGTAGCTCACCTCGGTACCGCGTACACGAGGGCCAACAGGAGTCAATGTAGAGTAGCCAATCCTAACCTCGGGTCTCAATCCAAGGGCGGATAGCTCCGCTCACATGAAAAGGGGACAGTCGCTCTCCTTAATACCACGTACTCAAGGGTCAGCACACTTCCCATCTACATTCCAGATTTCCATCTAACCACAGGAGCTCTACTCCTAAATTCCCCGTAGGGTTCATGCTCATGTTCACCTCATTTGTTTCGATCCAGATCCTACCATCATAATTCAATTCTTATTTATATACGGGCATCTCGTGTTTCCATAACTCAATACATGCAACTGTGATTTCACAGGTAATTGCTCATAAATTACAGGCAACTCATAATTATAATACAGGCAAGTGCTAACAGTTTAGCTAAATCATGCATGCAAGTACATCATACAGTGCCAAAAGATTCATTCATTCCTCTATCCTAGGGTTCATGCTACATCCTAGGGTTCCATTCGGCTATTTCCACAATCACATTCTTATTAAATATTATTAACAGAAGTAAACCACTCTACGAGACAATTCGGGAATAATGGGGGCTCGAACCGCAAACCCAGGCATCTCTACGAGCCTCAAACACGCAGCAAGTTGAAACCCTACACCAGGGAATGCATCACAAAAGGAGGGTTCGGAACATTGTACAAAGGTCTCTAGTATGTAGAGAAACTCACAAGGAAACTACAAGTACTTCATTTGCATAAAACGGACCCCGATCAAACCCCAAACAGGTTAAAAACGTGCCTACTGTCCAAAATCAAACGTCTGGGAACAAGTCCAGACATCTTAAAAGGTACCAGAACCTTACCTTAAGTCCCTGTGGTGTCCTCAGACGTCTAGGCCTCCTCTGCAATCCTCTGAAAGCAGTTCCAGATGTCAGACCACGCCTCCAGTCGTCTGGGAGCACCTCCGTACATCTGGTGATCTGATCAGCTGTCCAAAAGTGCGTGCGAAAGCGTTCCACGTTCCTTCCTAAGGCTGCTCCTGCTTACAACAATCTCATCCCCCAGATCAAGCCCAACATTCGCTCTGTGGTGAGGTCTGCATGGCTATAACCACGAAAAAGAATGTACATTCGCGATAAATGAGCTTTCAGATGTCTGGCCTTAACTCTAGACGTCCAGGTGCTCCGTCAGCCGTCTGGACTCCACTCCAGATGTTCGATACTGGAAAATTACCAGTACCAAAACTTGCTCCCAGCGCTCTCCACTGCGCTCCTCCTCGCGCCGCCGCAGCTCCAGCCGCTGCAGATGGTCAAGGCAGCCTCCCCGGGATCTCTCCTCCTCCCGCACACGCCCACACTGGCCATGTGAGCTTCGTCGAGCTTCCACCGAAGCTCTCTGACCTTGGCCTCCTCCTCCCGCACTCTCCTCCTTCTCGCCCTCTCACTCTCCCCCACTCGCCTCCTCTCGCCACTCCCATAGGCTCTGAAGGTGGTGGTGGTAGTGTGTGGAGTGGAGAGGAGAGGAGGGGAGGGGGGCTTTTATAGATGGTGTGGGGGTTTAGGATTCGGGGAAAGGAGGAAGGGAGAGAAAGGAGGAGAACGTTCTGCGCACCGCCAGCACGCAGAGCGGGTACAAAAATTTCATTTTCAGACATTTGGGAAAGGGTCTAAACGTCTAGACAGACGTTTGACTGAGACTCCAGACGTCTTAAAAGGTTAAAAGTGTGACGGGTCTTTACATCATAACAAACTTAAAGGAAGTTCCATTCCCGAAACTTGAATTAGCTAGGGTGCGGAAAAAGGAACATAAAATGCATAACAAACTTAAAGAGGACCGAAGTAGGTCCGAAAAGACGTACCCTCAAAAAGCTCCGGGTACCTCTCTCGCATCACCGCCTTAGGCTCCCAGGTAGCCTCCTCGTACAACTGGCTTCTCCATAGGACCTTCACCAATGGTACCTGCTTCCATCTCAGACTCCAGATGGCTCTGTCTAGTATCTGCACTGGTCTCTCGGGGTAGGTCAGGTTGTCACCTACCTCGACGCTCTCGTGGCTTAGAACGTGACTGGGATCAGCGACGTACTTCCTAAGGTTGGACACGTGGAACAAGTTATGCACTCCAGAAAGTTGGGGAGGAAGGGCAAGCTGGTAAGCAACGGGTCCTACCCGCTCGAGGACCTCAAAGGGCCCCACAAACCTTGGCGCAAGCTTCCCTTTCACCCCAAAACGCTGCAGGCCCTTCATGGGAAAAACGTGGAGAAAGACGTGATCCCCAACCTCGAACTGCACCTCTCTACGTTTCCGGTCAGCATAACTCTTCTGCCTACTCCTGACAGTGCGGAGTCGTCTGTGAATCTACTCCATCACCTCCTATCTCTTCCGGATCAGCCTATGTCCAACCTCCCACTTGGTCCCCACCTCGACCCAACTTAAGGGTGCAGTACACCTCCGTATGTATAGAGCCTCGTAAGGTGCCATGCCGATGCTCGAGTGGTAACTGTTATTATATGCAAACTCTGCCAGGGGTAAATTCTCCTCCCAGGAGCCTCTCCAGTCTAGTACACAGGTGCGTAAAACTCACCAACATCCTGCTTCATCCCTCTCCACCAAAAGTCACGTCTCAGATCATGACACATCTTTGTGTTCCCAGGGTGTATGGTGAACCTAGACCCGTGCGCCTCAGCTAGGAGCTCTCGCAACAACTCCTCGTCCTTGGGAACTCACAAGCGTCCCCCCATGCGCAGTACCTCGTCTGTGAAGGAAAAGTCTCCTGGGTCTCCTGACCGCACTCTATCTCGTAGCGTCTATAAGTACGGATCTTTCATCTGCCCTGCGATGATGCGGTCTATTAGCTCTGGTCGCGTCTACCGCGTCACTGTCACTGTCCCACAAAACCCCTATGGCTCCCAAGGTCGCCAACTGCCCAACTCCTTCACAAGTCTCCAACTCTGCACCTGTAGACTGACCAAGTGGGCGGGCACCTTCCAACTCAAGGCGTCAGCCACCACATTGGCCTTCCCTGGATGGTAGGAGATGCTACAATCATAATCCTTCAGGAGCTCTAACCAACGTCTCTGTCTCATGTTAAGCCCTTTCTGGTCAAATAAGTATCTAAGGCTCTTATGATCCATGAAAATCTCAAAAGTCTCACTGTAAAGGTAGTGCCTCCATGTATTCAGTGCGAAGACAACAGCTGCGACCTCTAAGTCATGGGTAGGGTAGCTATGCTCATGGGGCTTCAATTGCCGCGAAGCGTAAGCGACAACGTGACCCTACTACATGAGCACACCCCCTAACCCCTACAACGAAGCGTCTGTGTACACCACAAAACCGCCACTACTGTCCGGAATGGTAAGCACAGGAGCTGAAATCAGTCTCTCCTTCAACTCCTTAAAACATGCCTCACACTCATCTATCCAGGCAAAGGGCACATCCTTCTGAGTCAATTGGGTCATAGGACGCTCAATCTGAGAGAATCCTCTGATAAACTGCCAATAATAACCTGCCAGTCCCAAAAAGCTACGTATCTCTGTCACAGTACATAGCGTCTCCCACTTGAGTACGACCTCAACCAAGGCTGGGTCCACAGCCACACCATCCCCTGAGATCACGTGGCCCAAGAAAGTCACTTGCCTCAATCAAAACTCGCACTTGTTGTACTTAGCATACAGCCTGCGTCGCCTCAAAGTGTCCAAAATGATCCGTAGATGTTGTCTGTGCTGCGCCTGATCCCACGAGTAAACGAGTGCGTCGTCGATGAATACCACCACAAACTGGTCCAAGTGCAGCCTGAAAACCCAGTTCATCAAATCCATAAAAGCAATGGGGTCGTTGGTCAACCCGAACAGCATGACCAAGAGCTCGTAGTGCCCGTACCGGGTCCGGAAAGCTATCTTCGAGACACTGGCCTCTCTGATCCTTAACTGGTGGTAGCCTAACCTCAGATCTATTTTGGAGAACACTGTGGCATCTCGCAACTGGTCAAAAAGGTCGTCAATCCTCAGCAACAGATACTTGTTCTTGATGGTGACCCTATTTAGCTGTCGGTAGTCGACACAAAATCACAAGGTACCATCCTTCTTCTTCACAAACAACACAGGGGCTCCCCACGGGAACGCACTGGGCCTCACAAAGCCCTTCTCCAACAGGTCCTGTAGCTGTGACATGAGCTTTCGCAGCTCAAGTGGTGCCATCCAGTACGGTGCAGTAGAAATGGGACTAGTCCCTGGTACCAGTGAGATCACAAACTCGATCTCACGCTCGGGCTATAATCCTGGCAACTCCTCTGGAAACACATCGGGGTACTCACAAACAACCGGAATACTCTGAAAGTCAGCCACGGGGCTAGGCTCTACCACTACACAGGCTAAAAAGCCCTACACCCTAGCTCAAAAGCCTCGCTGCCCGAAGCGTAGAGATGCATCTGAAACCCCCATCCACCGGTTGTCCATGAAACTCAAAGTGAGGCAACTCCGGTATGGAGAAGACGATCTTCCTCCCGAAATAGTCCACCAGGACGTGGTAGGCGGACAGCAAATCCATCCCTAAAATCACGCCAAAATCCTCCATCGGTATCACAATCAGGTCAGTGGAAAGGTTGTGTCCCCCTATACTAACCTCACAGTCCGTGTAGACCTCCTCAGCTACAAACAACTGGCCACCTGGGCCTCTAATCACAAACGAATCCTCTAACAATACACTGTCCTGCCCCAAACTGACGGCAAAACTCGCAGCAACAAAAGAGTGTGTGGCACTGGAATCAAAAAGTGCGTACACTAATCTGCCAGAAATGGTAACCATACCTACCACCACTGAACCGGAAGCCCCGACGTCTCTGTGTGTCAGAGCGTTGATACGCCCCCCAGTCCTCGGTGCAAACGAAGCAGCTACACTCTAGGTCGGGCAAGCAATCGCTGGTCGATACCCTCCTCGTGACTACTGCCCTCCCCCACACGCCTGGTGACCACGACCACCAACTCTGCCTCCAGCGCTCGATACGAGGAGCATCTGCTGTGCTCCAGCCCTAGATGGGCAGGCCCTCCTGATGTGACTCGGCTGACCACACTAGTAGCAGAGGGGAACACGACCTCCCTCGGTAGGCCCCTGCTGGCGGCTGGGCGGGGGTCCAATGCTGGCAACTGGACCCTGTCTGGGGACCCCAAAGGCCACTGACAACCCCGCAAAATGAGACGGCTCTCCTACGAGTGTTGCGTGCCTCCTCTCTCGATGGCCCTGAGAGTACTCTGACTGGTAGGGCCTATTCCATAAGCAGTCGGTGTCTCGTGCGGCCGGATTGGTCTCCTCGTAGGTCATGGCTACCTCGACCACTCGTGAGAAGGTGGGCAGCTTCAGGGGTTTGACATACTCCCAAATAGCAGGTCGAAGCCCCTCAGTGAACCTCCACAGGCGCTCCTCCTATGTAGCCACGGCTGTCGAGGCAAAACGTGACAGCTTCAGGAAGCGCGTGCGATACGCACTAACGATTATCGTCCCCTGGCGGAGAGTGTGGAACTCCCGCCTCCTCTGGTCCTGCCAGGCCTGCGGAAAGTACTGCTCACAGAAGAGGGTCACAAATTGGTCCCACGTCAGCTCTCCCCTCTCCTGGCCTCTGACTGCCCTCCACCACCTGTGTGCCCGCTCTCTAGCTAGTATGTGGCAAAGGCCACGCGACACTCCGTGGGGGGGCGAAGGGTGTCGAACACCTTCTCTATCTACTCCAGCCAGTCCTCTGCCTTAGACGGATCCTCATCCCCCTTGAAGGAGGGGGGCTTCAGCTTCTGGAACAGTCTTAAAAGCTCGTGGTGCAATTGTAGTGGGGGAACGGGTACGCCTCCAAGCAAGGAGGGCTCGTGCTCAGAAGTGTCAAAGTGCGGTGGGGGCGATGGAAGACCACCCCCTCCCTTGTCTGGCACTGCGGCGGTCTCTCTGTCCCACCGAGCACTCCCCCTCCACGTCCTCAGGGAGAGGTGCCCATGGAGGCTGGTGGAGTTCCTCTCGTACAATATCTCTGATCAGGAGGGCGAGATCCTGGGCCTGAATGCCTGGGAGAAGAGGTGGGCCAACTGGTACCTCAGGACCAGCACATCCGCCCCTCCGACCTCGTCCACGACCGCGACCACGGCCTGCCTCGAGAACTCCCCGAGTAGGCATTTCCTGCAAGGATATGAGAAAGACAGAACAAAAGGGTCAACGATACTGAATTTCTTCGAGAAAAGACTCAGAACGAACATCAAGGTGATATGTTGTGGTGGTTACCTTAGTTACATGCACGTGAATGGTTATTCTCAAGTAAATTGGTTCATTTCTCGGGACGACATTTCTCTGATACCATATTGTTACGACCTTGTTCCTGGATCCCTACAAGATCCAAGACCGGCTCGCCTCGACTAATCCCAAGACCCAGTCATCCAATAAGAAATAACCAAAAAGCATGAAAGTAAACCACATTCACAAATGCAATATAATTAAGCAGTAAAAATGTATAAAGCAGAAAAGGAAAGTAAAACTGTTGTTCCATTACATACCACCACAACAACAGAACGACAGAAACGAAAGTAAATAGTAGAGACAACAGTAGTTAAAAGTCTGATACTTACTACAACAGTAAGGGAAATAATAAGAAAGTACTGAAACTACGGCTGGGCTCGACTAGGCCCAGCACCCTCCACAGTCGAAAGCTTGGGCTGCTCAACTTCTAGTCCTGAATAGTGTTATGAAAAAGACAGAGTCAGCGAACGCTAAGTAGAATGGTATCTATGCTATCTAAAATAGTAAAAGTAACAGGTTTAATTCTCTTTTCTATTTATTTTATTTTATGTGTATTTCCTTTTCACCCATTTTTCTCAAATATCCAGATAATCTTGATCTAGCATGTTTCTTGTGGGAATGATCTTGATTGCAGTCTTTTCTAAAGAGTAGAAGGTACACGTGGTGCTCTCCTGGCCGAGAGAGTCCCCAATGGTAGTCAACCATCCCGAGGTCACTGTCAAGACGTAGCGGTGACTACAGCAAGTGTGATAAGCGCACGGGTAGCTACCCCGCATTGACACGCGATCAGTCGTTTCCGCTAGTGGGTATGCCCAAAGTACAGCACGGAACAGTATAGGGCCTTGCCCTCTCAAAACAAGGGTCTCGCCTCTCCACAGTCCGTGCACCCTCGTTCGACTACCCCGGTTTGCCCAGAGGGCCTAACAAGTCGGTGTAGGGTGGCTAGCTGAACCCCAGGCCCCATGGGGTGGCTAGCTTCCTCCCTACACTAGTAGCTCGCCTCGGTATCGCGTACACGAGGGCCAACAGGAGTCTGTGTAGAGTGGCTAATCCTAACCCTGAGTCTCAACCCAAGGGTGACTAGCTCCGCTCTACACGAAAAGGGGGCAGTCGCTCTCCTTGGTACCATATACTCAAGGGCCAGCACATTTCCCATCTACATTTCAAATTTCCATCTAACCACAGGAGCTCTACTCCTAAATTCCCCGTAGGGTTCATGCTCATGTTCACCTCATTTATTCCAATCCAGATCCCACCATTCACAATTCATTTCTTATTTATATACTGGCAGCTCGTGTTTCCATAACTCAATACATGCAACTGGTAATTTCACAGGTAATTTCTCATAAATTACAGGCAACTCATAATTATAATACAGGAAAGTGCTAACAATTTAACTAAATCATGCATGCAAGTACATCATACAACACCAAAAGATTCATTCGTTCCTTTATCCTAGGGTTCATGCCACATCCTAGGGTTCCATTCGGCTATTTCCACAAGCACATTCTTATTAAATATTATTAACAGAAGTAAACCACTCTACTAGACAATCCGGGAGTAATGGGGGCTCGAACCGCAAACCCAAGCGTTTCTGCGAGCCCCAAACACGGAACAAGCTGAAACCCTACACTAGGGAATGCATCACAAAAGGAGGGTTCAAAATAATGTACAAAGGTCTCTAATATGTAGAGAAACTCGCAAGGAAACTATAGGTACTTCGTTTGCGTAAAACAGACCCCGATCGGACCCCAAACGGGTCAAAAACATGCCTACTATCCAAAATCAGACGTCTGGGAACAAGTCTAGACGTCTTAAAAGGCGCCAAAACCTTACCTTAAGTCCTTGCGGTGTCCTCAGACATCCAGGCCTCCTCTACGATCGTCTGAAGGCAGTTCCAGACGTCGGACCATGCCTCCGATCATCTAGGAGCACCTCCGGACGTCTGGTGATCTGATCAGAAGTCCAAAAGTGTGTGGGAAAGCGTTCCACGCTCCTTCCCAAGGCTGCTCCTACGTACGACAGTCGCAGCCCCCAAATCAGGCCCAACATTCGCTCTACAATGAGGCCTGCATGGCCATAACCACAAAAAAGAACGTACCTTCGCAATAAATGAGCTTTCAGACGTCTGGCCCTAAATCCAGACGTCCAGGTGCTTCGTCATCCGTCTGGACTCCACTCCAGACGTCTAATACTGGAAAATTTCCAGTACCAGAACCTGCTTCCAGTGCTCTCCACCGCGCTCCTCCTCACGCCGCCGCAACTCCAACCGCTGCAGATGGTCGAGGCAGCCTCCCCAGGATCTCTCCTCCTCCTGCACATGCCCACAGTGGCCGTGCGAGCTTCACCGAGCTTCCACCGAAGCTCTCCAACCTCGACCTCCTCCTCCCACACTCTCCTCCTTGCCCTCTCGCTTGCCTCCTCTCGCCACTCCCGTAGGCTCTGAAGGTGGTGGTGGTGGTGTGTGGAGTGGAGAGAAGAGGAGGGGAGGGGAACTTGTATAGATGGTGTGGGGGTTTAGGGTCCGGGGAAAGGAGGAAGGGAGAGAAAGGAGGAGAATGTTCTGCGTGCCGCCCGCGCGCAGAGCGCAGAGCATGTACAAAAATTTCATTTTCAGATGTCTGGGAAAGGGTCCAGACGTCTGGATAGACATCTTACTGAGACTCCAGATATCTTAAAAGGCTAAAAGTATGATAGGTCTTTACAAATTATGTCAAAAAAGGGGAGTTAACCTAATCTTAGAAGAGCATGTTTTAAAGAGGAGTTATAGGATAAGATGATTAAAATTGATCAAACATTTTTGATAATGTCAAAAAGGGAAAGAATTTTTTAGTATTATTTATAGTTTTGTTGTCATCAAAAAGGAGGATATTGCTGGTGCAAGGGCACCACAATCATTGATTTTGATGATAACAAAATACTTGTAATTTAATATTTGCAACTGTGTTTAAGATTTCAGGATGATTGCAAGTGGTAACAAGTATGAAGAAGCTTAAGCTCAAAACAATGGAGGAATGGAGGGGCTTGATGGAAGAGAGCAAAAGCATCAAGGAGCATAGGTTGGAACTTTGCTTGGAGCTATAGCTTGAAGAAGAAGAATAGGATAGAGTCTTTCATTCTCTGTATTTATCTTTTATTTTAGCTTTTTATTTTTCTTAGAGTTATTGTAAAGAGCCCAAAGTATAACTTTCTTAGTCCTAGGAATACTTACCCTACCTTAGGACGCTTAGGTAAAATCAGAAGCTAAATTAGAAAGCCAAATAGGAATCAGATTGCCTTTTCATACATCCAACATTAGTCCCAAACGTCTGATATTGAATTATAAGTCGTCTGATATTCTAACCAGACGTCCAATTACCTAGACTAAAAAATCATAGACTATGATCTTTCCATTTAGACTTCCTGACCCAATTCCAGAGGTCCTTCCAAACGTCTGATAACGTTGATTGGCATCCAATAATAAGACCGTTAACCTATTAGGGCAATATCCTCGAGAACCCACTGAGGAATAATTTAATATTATTTTCAGACATCCATAGAGCCTCTCAAATGTCTGATAAAGAGATGTCAGACAAAAATCTTAAGTTATCAAACCAAATCTAACTGTTGGCTTCTTGGGATCAATTTTCGTAGAGAATCTTTATCAACAAATGTCCAATGGTATGACTAAATGTCCAGTAAGACATCTAACCACTTTACACTAGAACCCTGTTTCCATTTGATTAAATTCCATGGAAAGCTCATTTAGAATTAGACGTCCAATTTTGCACCCAGATGTCTTAAAATGATATCCCAAATGTCTGACCAAAAACCCTGTTTCCGTCCAACTAAATCAGAAACTCTGACCCCTTGCATCAAACAACCAAGAATGTTATCAGTCGTTTGACTCAATTTTCAGACATCTAATTCTGCTATCAAAGTCATGATGAGCTTGATTTTATTGGGATTTCAGCCTAATCTTATAGGATTTGTTCCCAACGGCTACAAGGAGCCTCCCAAGCCCTCTTGAGGGTTCCTAACACATCTATAAATAGATGAGAGCCTCTCTTTTGTAGTACACACCCTTGAGATAATACTTTCCAATAATTTAAGCTCACTTTGTGAAGAAGATCAAAAGAAGAAAGTATTCAAGCTCTCCAAGCCTTATACTATACATCCGAGAGCACTGAAGCTCTGTCGCATTTCGCACCTACTCTCTTCCGCATAAGGAAAGTTCGTTAGCCTATAATAGCATAGTTTAATCTATACTTTGTGGCTCTATAGGTTGCTTTTGTATTTGCATTTTTCTTGGTTAGGTATTCATGTGGTGAATTTCCGTCTCCTTCGTGAGACAAAATACTCTTCGTGGAAAAGAGGAGTTGAGGTACATTACCCTCATATAAGTAGTGTGGTTGTATTGAGGTTGTATCTGTTGGTGCTAAAGCACCACGATCATTTGTTTTGATGATAACAAAACACGTGTTACTTAACATTTGCAATTTGAGTCCTAGATTTCAGGTCAATTGCAAATGAAGACGTGTTTAGACGGAACTCGAGCTCGCATCCAGGACGGATTGGAGGAGCTTGACGGAAAACAGAGGAGGTTCACATGGAGCGAAAGATTGAAGATGGAAGGAAATGAAGAATAGGATAGATTCTTTCTTTTGTACTTGTTGTATTTTTCATTTCTTTTGTTGCTTTTTATTTCCTTAGAATATTATGTTAAAGAGCCTCAAAGAACCCTAAAAGTAGTCCTAGGAACACCTGCACAACCCTAGGATACTTAGGTTTTCTGTAGAATACTTAGAAAACCAATATAGGGCTCAAACACCATTTCCAGACGTCTAATTCCAAAATCAGATGTCTGATGAAGTGTTTTAAGACGTCTGACTGTTGTTTCAGACGTCTGATAACCTTTTAGGCTGGACTTAGTTTTCTGTCTGATGAAATCAGACGTCCAGACCTTAGTCCAGACGTCTTAGAAGACGTCTGATGGACTTGCCAGACGTCCAGATAGTGGACCGTTGGCTAACTTAGCAAGCACGGCAGAATATGGCCGTTAGAGCCTTATCAGACGTCCATAGGTCTTCCCAGACGTCTGATAATTGACTGTTTTGCCTCGACTGACCCGAAAATCTCTTCTCAGAGATTTTCTAGCCGTTGCAAATCCATTGCGTAGTAAAAGTTGGTTTCCAGACGTCCAGGCATAGTGCCAGACGTCCTGTATGTCGTCTGATCGACTTGCACAAGAACCCTGTTTAGATCTGATTCAAGTCAGGAGGAAACCCGCACAGGATCAGACGTCTGACCTTGAAATCAGACGTCTTAAAGTGGCCTTACAGACGTCTGATGCCATAATTAGACGTCTGATGACCCTGTCAAATGCAATCATTGTCTTGATTTCGGCCTGATTCTCTTGGGCTTTGCACCCAACGGCTATGGAAGCTTTTCCAAGCCTTCCAAAGCCTTCCTAAGGCCTCTATAAATAGAGGGGAACCTTTGTAACACACATACACACTAAGACACACACCTTGCAATACACTTTCAAACCTTTTGTGTCCAAAGAAAAGACTCTCTTGCTCTCCAAGCTCAAACTCCATTCTCTTGAGAGCATCAAGCGTTGCGCACCCGCTCTCCCGGCGTTGTTAACGAGAGCGACGTAGCGCCATCGCGTGGCACACGCACCGCGTCATCGTCGACGCACTCCTTGCAAAGGGGAGTTTCCTATTTCCTATAGAAGCTAGGTTTAATTATTTTGTTGGCTCTATAGGACTATTGTTTATTTTATCTTTGTTATTTGGTTGGGTATTCGCTTTGCGAATTCCCGTCTCCTTCGTGGGACAAAATCCTTCTCGTGGAGAGAAGGGGTTGAGGAACGCTACCCTCGTACTTGTAGCGTGGTTGTATTGAGGTTGAATCACCCTCGTTCAAAGTGATTCGGTTAGTGGATTTGATCAACTAGGTTGATCGGAAAATCCTAACTCGAGAGGGTTAGGTGGTGGTTTTCACCCGGTTTAGGTTTCCACCTAAAAATTCCTGTGTACATTTTGTGATTGCTTATTTTTGTGAGATTGCTTTATATTTCAATTCCGCATTTTTTTTTGTTACGCTAATCTCACCCCCTCCTAGTACAAGGGTAGAACCTTCAATTGGTATCAGAGCAGGTCTTGCTGTTTCGGCGTAACAACCAAGCAAGAAGATCGATGGAGGGAAGCAGTTCCGCGTGTAGGATTTCCGAGGGGCAGTCCACAACCCGTCCGCCCTACTTTGACGGGAACAACTACAGCTACTGGAAGCTGAGGATGAAGACGTGGCTCCAAGCCACTGAATTCGAGGTATGGGGATGTTGCGAAACCCCATACGAGATCCCGAAGCAACCCCAAGGAGGGTACTCGCAGGTGCAGATTCTAGAGCTCTCACTCAACGCAAAGGCAATGAATGCCTTGTACTGCGCATTGAGTCTGAAGGAATTCGAACGAATCCAAGAGTGCACCACCGCCCACGAGATATGGAGGAGGTTGGACGGCACTCATGAGGATTCCAGCTCGGAGGAAGAAGAAGAAGAAAAAGAAGAAGAAACCACTTGCTTTGGTTTCATGGCTAGAGGAACCAATAGCGACAGTGAAAGCGGAAGCGACTCCGACGACGAGGTAAATTTTGATTTACAAAAAGCTTTTAATGAATTATTCGAGATTAGTGAATCACTTAAAATAGAAAACAAAAGTATTAAAAAGAATCTTAGTTTTCTTAAAAGTGAAAATGATAGGTTAGAAAAACAACTTAACGGCATAGAAGCTAGTCCTAGAATTGATAACCTATTATTAGAAAATCAAGACCTCATCAATGAAAATAATAAATTGATTGAGGAAAATGTTAGTCTAAAAATAGAAATTTCAGATTTAAAGACTAAAATGAACATTATAGAAAAAGAAATTGCATGTCTTAGGGAAAATTCTAACAAATTAATCAACAAAGTAGACAAGTTTTATAGCCCTAAGGTTGAGAAAGGATCTCCATCAAGGAGACCCTCTAACAAATCCGGATCCAAGCTTACTTGGATACCGAAGAAAAATTTGGAATCTTGTTTTGTAGGATTCAGGGATAACTACAATACACAGGACTGGACCTACAAGCTCAAGGCTGGTCAACTCGAATTGGGAGAACCAAGGAGTAGACCAAGGAGGAGAACAAGAAGACCGATGAGACGGCGAACAAACGACGGACCCGCCGCATGTCGACCACCAGATTGGAGACCGGCGCCGATGCCTGGGCCTCCAAGCTACGGATGGGAGCCCCATCCGATGTGGCATCCACCACCACCATTCGGGCCATTTTATTGGCCATGGTAGGTGAGGTAAAACCCTTTACCCTATCTTTTTATCAGTAGCATTTAGATAGGGGGAGTTAAAAAAAAAAAGGATGAGCTAATTGTCAATTTTTAAGGGGGAGAAATAAGGTAGCTAAATTTCCTTTAGTAAGGGGAAGAAAAACAATAGCTATCTTGTTGTTACAAAAAGGGGAGAATATTACCTTTGTTAAAATAAATTCATAGAAGAGCATGTTTTAAGGGGGAGTTATAGGAAATTTAAAATCAAACCTTTTTGATAATGTCAAAAAGGGGGAGGATTTTTTGTATTATTATTTACGGTTTTGTCATCATCAAAAAGGGGGAGATTGTTGGTGCCAGAGCACCACGATCATTTGTTTTGATGATAACAAAACACGTGTTACTTAACATTTGCAATTTGAGTCCTAGATTTCAGGTCAATTGCAAATGAAGACGTGTTTAGACGGAACTCGAGCTCGCATCCAGGACGGATTGGAGGAGCTTGACGGAAAACAGAGGAGGTTCACATGGAGCGAAAGATTGAAGATGGAAGGAAATGAAGAATAGGATAGATTCTTTCTTTTGTACTTGTTGTATTTTTCATTTCTTTTGTTGCTTTTTATTTCCTTAGAATATTATGTTAAAGAGCCTCAAAGAACCCTAAAAGTAGTCCTAGGAACACCTGCACAACCCTAGGATACTTAGGTTTTCTGTAGAATACTTAGAAAACCAATATAGGGCTCAAACACCATTTCCAAACGTCTAATTCCAAAATCAGACGTCTGATGAAGTGTTTTAAGACGTCTGACTGTTGTTTCAGACGTCTGATAACCTTTTAGGCTGGACTTAGTTTTCTGTCTGATGAAATTAGACGTCCAGACCTTAGTCCATACGTCTTAGAAGACGTCTGATGGACTTGCCAGACGTCCAGATAGTGGACCGTTGGCTAACTTAGCAAGCACGGCAGAATATGGCCGTTAGAGCCTTATCAGACGTCCATAGGTCTTCCCAGACGTCTGATAATTGACCATTTTGCCTCGACTGACCCGAAAATCTCTTCTCAGAGATTTTCTAGCCGTTGCAAATCCATTGCGTAGTAAAAGTTGGTTTCCAGACGTCCAGGCATAGTGCCAGACGTCCTGTATGTCGTCTGATCGACTTGCACAAGAACCCTGTTTAGATCTGATTCAAGTCAGGAGGAAACCCGCACAGGATCAGACGTCTGACCTTGAAATCAGACGTCTTAAAGTGGCCTTACAGACGTCTGATGCCATAATTAGACGTCTGATGACCCTGTCAAATGCAATCATTGTCCTGATTTCGGCCTGATTCTCTTGGGCTTTGCACCCAACGGCTATGGAAGCTTTTCCAAGCCTTCCAAAGCCTTCCTAAGGCCTCTATAAATAGAGGGGAACCTTTGTAACACACATACACACTAAGACACACACCTTGCAATACACTTTCAAACCTTTTGTGTCCAAAGAAAAGACTCTCTTGCTCTCCAAGCTCAAACTCCATTCTCTTGAGAGCATCAAGCGTTGCGCACCCGCTCTCCCGGCGTTGTTAACGAGAGCGACGTAGCGCCATCGCGTGGCACACGCACCGCGTCATCGTCGACGCACTCCTTGCAAAGGGGAGTTTCCTATTTCCTATAGAAGCTAGGTTTAATTATTTTGTTGGCTCTATAGGACTATTGTTTATTTTATCTTTGTTATTTGGTTGGGTATTCGCTTTGCGAATTCCCGTCTCCTTCGTGGGACAAAATCCTTCTCGTGGAGA
This sequence comes from Thalassia testudinum, assembly GCA_037157565.1. NCBI lineage: Eukaryota > Viridiplantae > Streptophyta > Magnoliopsida > Alismatales > Hydrocharitaceae > Thalassia > Thalassia testudinum. The sequence continues at coordinate 62,511,338 of JAZHRO010000054.1, forward strand.
GAAGGGGTTGAGGAACGCTACCCTCGTACTTGTAGCGTGGTTGTATTGAGGTTGAATCACCCTCGTTCAAAGTGATTCGGTTAGTGGATTTGATCAACTAGGTTGATCGGAAAATCCTAACTCGAGAGGGTTAGGTGGTGGTTTTCACCCGGTTTGGGTTTCCACCTAAAAATTCCTGTGTACATTTTGTGATTGCTTATTTTTGTGAGATTGCTTTATATTTCAATTCCGCATTTTTTTTTGTTACGCTAATCTCACCCCCTCCTAGTACAAGGGTAGAACCTTCAGTATCACCCTCGGTTTAAAGTGATACGTTAGTAGATTTGATCTACTCGGTAGATCGGAAAATCCTAAGTCGTAAGGCTTAGGTGGTGGTTTTTACCAGGTTTGGGTTTCCACATAAAAAATACTTGTCTCTTGTGGTGAATGCTTGTGTGATTACTTTTTATTTGCATTTATTTTATTCCGCGCTATTCAGCCCCCCTCTAGTGCACCTACAGATGAGCCCGCATAGACATCGACAGATTGGGAAGCCAACAATGATCGGGTAGCAACTTGTAGCTAAATAGTATGAAGGAAACAATTGCTAAGCAGGTGATGGCATATGCATCAACAAAGAATATGTGGGATGTATTACATGAAATACACTCCCACAAGAGCAACATTACACGTCTCTATCGAGTGATTGAGGATATGCACACACTCCAGAAGGGGACGATGCCTTTAGCAGAGTACATGGCACTATAAAGAATTTATGGGATGAACAAGATATTCATCAACCTTTATCTACTAATCTTGCTTATTTGGCCAAGCAAAGAGAGGCAATCAAATCTATTCAGCTATTGTTTGGGCTGGGTCCTAAGTATAAAGCTGTGAAGGATCACTTTATGACACTTGAGGAAATACCTACTCCGGCACAAATCTAAGCCCGTCTATCTTGATTGGAGATCTCAGATCCCACTCCTATCAACTCCTTTGCCTTAGCGTCTTTTGGCCATGGTAAGGGAAATTCCGACTCTGGTGTTCGTGGTAGTCGAGGTCATGGTGGAGCACGTGGAGGTTGTGGTCATGGTAGGAGCAACATGTTCTGTGAGTATTGCCATAGGAATGAACATACCGTTGACAAGTGCTGGGTAAAGCATGGATATGCTCATGGTATGGATCCACAGGCAAGTCAATTGTGTGCTACAGATGAGTCCCCTTAGGCTCAAGGAGATGATAGTCTAATCATGATTTACAAAGCTGAGTATGAGAAGTTCATTGCCTCTCAGGCTTCTACTTTGACAAGAGCAGCTATGTATGCACCTACAGGTACTATTGCACTATCCACCTGCAGGTCTGGTACTCTTGCCTGGATTGTAGACTCAGGTGCATCTTCTCATATTACTAGTGATGTTGATTATTTTCCTCTCTTCGATCACTTGTTACAACTTTCCAAGTCAAGGTGGCAGATGGAGGACCGTCACCTATTACTGGACTTGGGAACATATCTCTGTTTGACTCTCTTTATCTTTCTGATGTGATGCATGTGCTTAGATTTGCATTAAACGTGATGTCTATTAGTCAGATAACCAAAGATTTGGGATGCAGAGCAATGTTTATTATCAGTATTTCATTTTACAGGAATTCCCGACGATGAGGCTGATTGGTGAAGGACTTGAGCAAAATGGTTTGTACTACCACCATGTGCCACCTATATTTCCTATGTCAGCTGCTATATTTGCTACCTCTGCTATTCAGTTGCATATGAGACTTGGACAACCCTGTATTTCTATTCTTCATAGCTAGTTTCCTGATGTTAGATTTCCTGATTCATTTCCTTGTGAGACTTGTCAACTTAGCAAGCACCACCAAGATCTTTTCCTTCTGCAAATAGGAAAACTGAGTTTGCTTTTGAGTTAGTTCATACTAATGTTTGGGGCCCATGTAGGGTTCACAGTTTTAGGGGATTTCGTTATTTCTAGTTTTGGTGGATAACTATACCCGTGTGTGTTGGGTATATATGGTGAAAGAAAAATCAAAAGTTCCTATGCTTATTCAAAAATTTTTCCATAAAATAAAGACTCAATTTTCCACTGTTTATAAAATTTTTTTAAAGTGATAATAGTCTCGAATTTGTGAATGCTTCCTTGACAAAATTTTTCTTATCTGTGGATGTTATACATCTGACTTCTTGTGTTCATACCTCTCAACAAAATGGGTTGCTAAACGTAAGCTGCATGATCTTCTTGATGCAGCTCGCACAATAACGTTTCAAATGAATGTGTCATCATGTTTTTCGTCTGATGCCATGCTTAAGGTTGTAAAAAAAAACCTGAACCCGCCTAACCCAACCCAAATATTGGACCCAAACCCATTTATTTTAAATGGGTTCAAACTCGTTTAACTCGTTTAATGAACAGGTCAGATTCGATTTTAAACCCATGGACCCGTTCTACCTGTCCAACCCTATTAACCTACCCATTAATCCATTTGACAACCCGTTCACCCATTTGAACTTGTCAAACCCATTTAACAACCCATTTAAACCTACCAAATCAGCCAAACCCATTCAACCCATCAAACCTCCAAACCCATGTATAACCCATTTAAACCAGACCAACTCGCCAAACCTGTTTAACCGGTTCAATAAAATGGGTTAAATGGGTCTGGTCGGGTTTTAGGAATTTAAACAGGTCGATTTCAGGTTGGGGGCACTGGACCCATTTAGTAAATGAGTCTAACCCGACCCAACCTGACTATTAATGGTTTTGGGTTAAACAGGTCAGGTCCAACTCGACCCAACCCGTTTGACACCTCTAGCCATGCTTACTGCTGCCTTCTTAGTGAATAGAGTTTCTTCCTCTGTTTTGGAGGGTAAAACGCCTTATTCAGTGTTGTTTCCTGACATAAATGCCTTTCTACTTAGCCTGGTGGTTTTTAGGTGTGTGTGTTTGTCCATTTGTTCAAAGTGGACAAATTGTCTCCACAGTCGGTGAAGTGTATTTTTCTGGGGTACTCGAGAACTCAAAAAGGATATCGGTGCTATGATCCTATGGTACATAAATTTTACGTCTCAGTTGATGTTACTTTCCTTGAAGAGATTCATTTTTATCATAAAAAAGGGGACTCTTCAATTCCTTCTATGCCACAGGATGTTCCTCTTCCATTACCTATTGTACCGCCACCACAGCCCACTAAGCCCCAACCACTGCCATCACCACCACCACCCCTACCCCTACCACCGCCACTACCTGTCTTTTACCCAAAAAATTTCCAATGTAGGCCCATTCGTCTATACCAGTTGAGGAACCTCTCACTACAATACCTGCTAAGTCCTCTACTGATGCCAATGACTCGTCTGAAGATCAGGTACCCACCACTACTAAGACCACCGATCTGGACCTTCCAACTGCTCAACGGAAGGCTCCTAGATCATGTGGTATTTCTGCTCGTTATTCTGTTACTCAGTTTATGTCTACTGATCGGTTACCTGTAGTTGGACAGTCCTCAGCTCATGCAGTTAACAGTCATTGGATACCATGCAATCACATAGAAGCATTACAAGAGCCTACTTGGACTAAGGCTATGGAGGAGTAGAGATGGAGGCTCTCTGCCCTTGAGGTACATGGGAGCTAGTTGCCTTACCTCCAGAAGTTACTGTGGTGGGGTGCAGATGGGTGTTTACCATAAAATATTTACCTGATGGCACTGTGCACCAGTATAAAGCCAGACTTGTTGCCAAAGGCTACACACAGATCTTTGGTGTTGCTTACTTTGAGACGTTCTCTCTAGTTGCTCTCCTTAATTATGTTCAGACACTGCTCTCCATTGCGGTCAATCAAGATTGGTCTATGTATCAGCTTGACATCAAAAATGCTTTCTTATATGGAGACTTTGATGAAAGGTCTACATGCAACAACCTCCCGATTTTGTGAGTGATGGGGAGTATCAAAAAGTGTATAGATTGTGTAAAACTATATATGGATTGAAACAAAGTCCCAGAGCTTGGTTTGACAGGTTTAGTTTAGCAGTTGTAAGCTTTGGATTTACATGATCCATGTTTGACCATTCTGTTTTCAATAAGCATGCGCAGGCAAGATCCATTATTCTTATAGTTTATGTTGATGACATCTTGTTGATAGGTAGTGACACTAAGGGCTTGGAGGAGACCAAAGCCTTTTTGCATACCCAATTTGTAACAAAAGATTTGGGCTCTGTGAGTTACTTTTTGGGCATTGAGATACATCGCCTAGATGGTGGTATGGTGCTATCATAGAGAAAATATGTGTTGGATATGCTCTGAGAGGTAGGTATGCTAGGGTGCAAACCCACCAAGGTACCATTGGATCCTAACTTTCATTTTGTAGATGAGGAGAGTCCTGTACTAGATGACATTAGTAGATATAGAGCCATGGTTGGCAAATTATTGTATCTTACTATCACAAGGTCAGATATTTCTTATGCAGTAGGAAGGCTAAACCAGTTTATGCAAGAACCTAGAGAAATTCCCTAGGCAAGTGTATGCCAAATACTGAGGTATTGAAAGAGTTCTGCTAGGAAAGGACTCCTCCACCAAAGGCATGGCCACTTGGATGTCTATGGATACTCAAATGCTGACGATGTCGGGGTGCATGAGGATAGAAGATCTATAATAGAATATTGCACATATGTTGGTGGTAACCTGGTGACATGGAGGAGCAAGAAATAAAATGTAGTTTCCAGGTCCAGTGCAAAATCAGAATATCAGGCAATGGCACATACAACTTGTGAACCTTTTTGGATCAAATCTATTCTAAGTGACTTTGGTGTGGATACTACTGGGGCTATACCTGTGTACTGTGATAACAAGGCAGCAACTTTCTTAGTCAACAATCCTGCATTCCATGAAAGGACAAAGCATATAGAGGTTGATTGTCATTTTATCCGAGATGCTACTATGACAGGGAAAACCATCAGTCCCTACATCTCCAGTGAAGATCAAATTGCAGATGTCTTTACTAAAGCCTTGAACAGGAAGTGATTGGAGTTCCTCTCTTCCAAGCTGAGCATGTATGATGTCTATGCCCCAGCTTAAGGGGGAGTGCTGAGAGATAGGTTATTTCTTGTTACTTTGTTCTTCTTTTGCTATTTTATTTCTTTCAAGGACTTGTATGCAGTTTACCCATGAGGCTTCTCTATATAAGAGTCCTAAGGGTTGAATAATAAAAATTAAGCCATTATTTTTCCCAATAAACAGTTAGTCACAACTTCCATCGTCGAAAAACCTAAACATGCACAAGGCAGGGACCTTTCTCCTTTCTCTGTGTTAATCATCTCTTAATGCCTAAATAACGTGATTTAATGATGGTTAATTAAGTAATTTAGGCTTAATTAATTGCATGAGAAAGTAACTTAGGTTAACTCGATTTTATGTCGAAAGTGTAGTATAGGGTCAAGTTAACCTAACATTTTAAATTTTTAAGTTATTTTTAACTGGTTGAGTCCAGGTCATTCACTAGGAGGCATAACTTAATCCTAATTCACCATTAAATTTCTAAGAATAATTAAGAGTCAATTAAATAATCATATTATAATTAACAATACTTTAAACACATGAATAATTGCATAAAATATTTGACAATAAAAGCATGCAATATTCTATTAAGAGAACACATTTACACGTGAAATTTGTCATTTAGAACCAAGTAAACATGTTTATTGCATTATGGCTAATTACAAAAGATTAAAGCAAGAAAATCCTAAACAAATGATTGCAAATGCCTTATTACATCATTTAAAGTTCAAAATGATGAAAGAGAACAGATATGACAATAGAAGTATAAATCAGACGTCTAAAAATATTAATGGACGTCTTTAAAAATGAATTAAAAGTCTAACAGTACTTATGGATGTTTGATTTTCTCTTTCTTCATTTCCTTCATTTAGCTTGGTCTTTAGCCCTTCTATCCTTTCTCCATTTATTCCCTTAATTCTTTCTTCTGTCGTTGCTCTCTCTCTCTCTCTCTCTAATACTTAAGCATTTTCATTAAGTCTTTCCTCCTTTGCCTTTTATTTTCTTCTTCTTTGTCTTTTTCTCCGTTAGCTCATTTTTCCTTAACCTCTTCTCTTAACTGTGCATATAAGTCTCCACACCTAGCCAAAATTTGTGATTTTAAACCCATCATTTACCCTCGACTACAAAAATTAGTTTTAATGGGCGGTACAGTGCATTTGGGGATACACAACATCCGTATAAGGTGGGACCAGACCCTACTAGCATTGGGCCTCATTTGATTTAATTGTGGTTTTTTTTAATCTTCTTCATAGCATGCACAATACCCAACCTCCTAGGCCCACGCCCATGCGAGCCCATGAACATGCACCCACAGGCTCACACACACGCTCAGGCATGTGCACGCACACGCCCACACACATATGCTCATTTGTGCGCCCAGCGTTGACGATCGAAAAGGTCGCAGTGCATTTGGGTATTATATCAAGTCTCACGCTAATGAACTCTCAATGTGAGACTAAGATGAACCATTCCAGGCCAAACTTGACTGATCTTCGGCCGATGCTTCCGGCATTCAATTCGATCGAGGCTCGATCGAAGCTGTTGGTGTGCTCTACACGATTTTAACATTAATTTGATGCTTGCATTGATTATTATCCTTCGATTTCAGGGATGAAACACAGTTGTCGCTGGTAGAACTCGAATAGGTTGTGTTAATATGGTGAAATTATCGTTGAAGTTAGTATAGTGGGTTAACCTAAATCGAGTCTAACCATCTTTCACAGAATTTTTTTTAACCTGGCATACTTAATTTTATCTTGGCCACTTTTAGGCCAAGGGTCGATCTCAGGGAGGCAGGAATTAAAGGTGAAGAAGTTTCTACGCCTCTCCTAAAATGTATCTCTTCCGTGCGTTTATTATGTTTTTGGTTTTTTTTCTATTTAAGATTTTTTTTTTGATAATATTATCCTTGAGGCACACCCTCAAAATCAAGTTCTTGGCTTTGAGCCAAATTGTTCTTGGCTTTGAACCAACTTAAGGTTTCCAAAAAAGCTGGTCCTGCTATTTGCAAGACCGAGTACCTGCAAGACAAGGATTATCTTTTCTCTTTTATGTGTGGGAGTGTGTGCGAAGGCACTTGCTTTGCACGGGTATCGGGGAATATCAGCAACTGGTGAAGATATTCCCGCGATATGATGCGCGGTGGAGTGACTAGTGCACGGGCGTATGGATATGGGTAGGTGATGTGTGTATATATAAATATATATATATATGTATATATATATAGGGTTATCACTATATAGGTTTATATATAGTTGTGTATAAATATATATATATATAGATATATATATACGTGTATATATATATCTTTATGAATATATATATACATATGTATATATATATATATTTATAACTATATAGATATATATATATATAGTAATATATGTATTTGTATATGTGTGTATATATATATATGTATATATATATATAGATATATATGTATATATGTATGTATATATGTATAAATATATATATATGTATGTATATATATTTATATATAGTTGTATAGGTATGAATATGTATATATGTATATATATATATATGTATGTGTAGGTGTGTACAAGTGAGTGTGTGAGTGTACGAGTGTGTATGTGTACAAGTGTGTGTGTGTGTATGAGTATGGGTGTGTTCGCTGGCGGGTGAGTGTGAGAGAGAGGGTAGAGTTAAGTCGTCTGGCAGGAGCAGGCGACGTCTGGCGGACACGGTGTGCGCAAGCGCACAAGGGCTGCACACGGGCGTTCAGGTGCAGACGAGTGCGGGCACGGGCGAGAGAGTGCAGCGCAGCGCACTGCGTAGCGCAACGCATAGTGCTGCAGGCGGGAGTGAGCTCGGGCGAGAGCGGGCGCAGGCACAAATGCAGGCGACCGGCTGGAGCGGGTAGCAGGCGAAGAGAGAGAGCACGCTGCCACTGGCTAAGTGAAGCGAGCCGGTGGCTACAATGTCGCGCAGACTGCGTGCTACAGTGCGCCCGCAGTCTGCTGACCGGTAGCGGCTGGTTTCGCTTGTGCGGGCGCGCTGGAAGGCTCCTACGCACGCGGGAAGGGCTCGCGGAGGTCTGCTGGCATGCGCGCGGTGGCCAGCAGCTGCTGCAGGCCGGTGCGCACGCTAAAGGAGCTTCTAACCTTGAAGCTCTGACAATGGCAGTGAGGTCTTCCAGCGATGAAAACAGAAGGTGAAACCACCACGCCCACCTGCTCTCGAAGGAGCTGGCCAGTGGTGGAACTCACAGTGGTGGTTGTGGGACCACTATGAGCTTTCTCCTGCCCGCAGTGTGTCTCTTCAGTGAGAAGAGATACTGTGTATGGAGAGGGAGAGGGGAGGAGGTTGGCCTGACGGTGGAGGACAGTGTTTGAAGGTGGTGTGTGTTCAGGCCCCCCTACGCAAGGGAGAGGGCAAGGCCCTTTAAAGAAGAAGAAGGCATCCCCCAGCCATGCTCCTGGCATTGCATGTCCAGCCATGCTGCTGGCAGAGGAGTGGCGAGAAGAGGCGCATGCCCTGCAGCCGCGCGAGGGAGAAGAATTTCAAAGTCAAAATAAAAAATGAAAATGGTGAATTTGCAATGCAGCCCTTGATGAAGATGTTAATTAGATGGCCAATTATTCACTCTCCTCCCCTCTTTTAAAAGAAAAGCATGCATGTGTCTATGTACAAATGCCACTATTGTTACATAAGATGCAATGGTAGTGCTAGGAAATAACACAAGATGGCATATTTATTGGTGTATTTTTGCTGTGCAACATACCCCCATGCCTATCTTTTGCTAGTCCCTAACAAAAACATTTTTTTAGTTTTGTATTTAGAGTTGATCTTAAGCTGAAGCTTGAAGCGACATGGGTGTGTTTATTTGTTGGATATTGTGAGAACCACTTTCAGAGAAGACTACCAGTACTTTAAGTCTTACGTGACATAGACCATCTCTCGACTAACCTAGACTCTTGATATTTAAACCTTAAGTACGATTTACAGGACTTAGAATGTTTTTGCCGTACTCGAGAGCTCAAGAGATTATGGTTTGTGCGTAGTGAAGGATCAAGACTGACCAGATGAACATTAAGGCTCAAGCCTAGGGTTTCACGAATTTTTAAGTACAGGTTGGTCCCAGTTTCAGCTCATGTCTTCGGATTGACCCTTAAAAAGATGACGGAAAACTCAACCCTCATTTTTTTGCTTTTGTGGCTCAAATAATACATAGTAGAAACAGGGTATTTGTAACTTTCCCTGAAAAAAACTTTTTAGGGAGAAGAATTTACAGACATTTGTAAGATATACTGACTTATTTGCACAGTTTTTTTTTTTTAAATAAGTGTTAGTATATCTCTTATAACTTTATTTTGAGGGGCACACTTTTTTTTTTCGGTGGGAGAGTTCCTTTTTGGTGGAAAGAGTTTCTCCTAAACACAAGACTAAAACCTGGGATAAAAAGTCTACCTGTGCACACAGGTAAGGACTCCACCTTCCCTAATGAACACTAGGGTTGGATCTTATGTTCACCTGGTCTTTCTTGATATGTGTAGTGTTAACCAAGATTACTTAGGCTCTCGAGTAGAAGTAAACCAATGGATCATGTACTGGTGTCTCAGGTACAAGAATACATCCTTAGTTAGGAGAGATTCCGATCTATCTTATCAATGCTCAAGTGAATTAAGCCGAGCCTGAGCGAATCAAGCTTTTGTGGCCTGGAAAGTCTTCAAAACAGTGGTTGAATATCCATAAACACTTATTGTATTTTTGTTTCAGCCTTCAGATCATTACTAAACACCTTTTTTTTTTTTTTCCTATGTACATATTTATAGATGGATGGAAGCTGCATGATACCATATAATACCCAGATCCTATGGATGCCTATCCACCCCCCCATGCCAAACGATGCTATGTCTTCATATGCATGCAGGGTAGAGGAAGGCCCAAAGATCGGGGAACGAGAGCTGAGGTGCAAGGTAAATAGCAGGGTGGTAGGGTGGGTGGATGGTGGGTGGTGAAGTGAAAAGGTGAGAAGTGAAGTGAACGTGATAGTGGAGGAGTGTTGCTGAGGTGCCTCCCAACGAGTGCTGAATTTAACGTCTCCAGCTGGACTCAGAATGAGGCACGAAATTAGTTTCCCTCCAGCAGAGCAACAGTTTCTCCAACGAGGGCAGGTTCATAAGTAAGATAAGGTTTTAAACGCTGCCCATTGACCATAAATTTATGCCCAAATTTGGGATCTTCAATTTCAACTGCCCCGTTGGGAAACGGTCTCGAGACCAAGAAGGGACCAGTCCATTTGAACTTCAATTTCCCTGGAAAGAATTTGAGCCGGGCATTGTAAAGCCAAACTTGCTGAGATGGCTCAAATTCCTTCCGCCGAATTCGGCTTTCGTAAAAAGCCTTAGTGCATTGATTGAAAGTTAAGGCAGAATCATGGGCTTCATGACGGAACTCTTCCAGCTCTTGGAGTTGGAATTTCCTTTCTCGATCACACAGATCTGGGTCGAGGTTACATTGGCGAACCGCCCAATAAGCGCGGTGCTCTAGCTCCACGGGCAAATGACAAGGCTTCCCGTAAACGATTCTATAAGGAGACATACCTAGGGGAGCCTTGAAGGTGGTCCGGTATGCCCAAAGTGCGTCAATCAGCTTGTCGGATCAATCCTTACAGTCAGGCCGAACCGTTTTCTGGAGAATTTGCTTAATTTGCCGGTTCGACACCTCAGCCTAGCCATTCGTCTGAGGATGATACGCAGATGCGATACGATGGTGGACCCCATATTTCCTCAGAAGTGCCCAAAAAAAGCATGGGTAAAATGGCTTCCTCCATTCGAGATAATGGCTCGAGGGATCCCAAAGCGTGCAAAAATGTGGTCTTTGACAAATCGACTGAATATGACATGGTCAACATGGCGCGTGGGAATAGCCTTGATCCATTTCGAAACATAATCAACAGCAACGAGGATGTATTCGAAGCTATTGGAAGGAGGAAAGGGACCCATGAAATTGATTCCCCAAATGTCGAAGATTTCAGCAGCTAGGATGGGTTACAAGGGCATCATGTCACGATGTGACATTGACCCTAACGACTGGAACCTAGTGCAATGTTTGGTATAATTGTGTGCATCCTGGTAAAGGGAGGGCCAAAAGAAACTGCACTGCAACACCTTGGCTACAGTTTTCCTCCCAAAGAAATGGCCTCCACAGGCCTGATCGTGGCAGAAGGATAGCACACTGGGGAATTCGCTGTCAGGAATACAGCGACGGATGATCTGGTCAGCACCTATTCGAAAAAGTAGTGGATTATCCCAGAAATAATACTTTGCTTCTACAATGAGACGCTCGCGCTGATTTTTAGGCCAGCCACGTGGAAGGGAACCAGAAGCAAGGTAATTGGCAATGTCGGCATACCAAGGTCCACTTGCTACATTAATTGCCAATAGGTGCTCATCGAGAAAAACCTCATTGATCGGCGGGGTAAGTCCAATGTGGTCAGGGTAAAGTCTTGAGAGCTGATCAGCCACAACATTCTGGGCTCTGGCCTTATCGCGAATCTCAATGTCAAATTCTTGGAGTAGAAGGATCCAACGAATCAGTCTAGGCTTAGCATCCTTCTTGTGCATGAGATGGCGAATGGCTGCGTGGTCAGTGAATATAATAACATGCGAGCCCAGAAGGTAAGAGCGGAATTTCTCCAGCCCAAAGACGACCACCAGTAGTTCTTTCTCAGTGGTTGTATAATTACGCTAGGCCTCATCCAACGTCTTCTTGGCGTAGTACACCACGAAGGGGTGTCTATCGCGTCTTTGTCCCAGGATGGCTCTGACTGCAAGGTCGAACGCGTCACACATGAGTTCAAAGTCGAGGGATCAATCAGGTGGCTAGAGAACAGGGGCCTTGGTGACAGCATCACGCAGCTGCGTGAATGCTCGTATGCAGTCGGGGCCCATATCAAAGGGTATATTGGTCGATAGGAGATGAGTTAAAGGTCTAGAAATCGTGGAGAAGTCTTTGATGAATCTCCTATAGAAATCGACGTGTCCCAAGAAGGAGCGGATTTGTTTGACAGAGCCAGGCACAGGTAAATCAACAATTACATCAAGCTTAGCTCTGTCAACCTCGATACCCCTATCAGAGATGATATGCCCGAGAACAATTCCCTCGTGTACCATAAAATGACTTTTTTCCCAGGAAAGCACGAGGTTCACATCAATACATCTTCGAAGGATACGGGTCAGGTTGGCAAGACAATCATCAAAAGAGGGTCCAAAGACCGAAAAGTCATCCATGAAAACCTCAAGAAAGTCATCCACCATGTCATGGAATATCGCCAGCATACATCTCTGGAAAGTTGCTAGCGCGTTACAAAGTCTGAACGGCATCCTTCTAAATGCAAAGATGCCGAAGGGGCAGGTAAAGGTGGTTTTCTCTTGGCCTCTAGGGTCAATTGCCACCTGGTTATATCCAGAGAATCCATCTAGGAAATAGAAAAATTTATTTCCCGCTAACCGCTCCAGGATTTAGTCAATAAAAGGTAGCGGAAAGTGATCTTTCTTCGTTGCAGCATTCAGTTTCCAATAATCTACACACACTCTCCAAGATGTAGGAGTGCATGTAGGGATGGATTCGCCCCTGTCATTAACACGGATGGTGAGTCCCACCTTTTTGGGCACGACATGAATCGGGCTCACCGAGGGGCTATCGCTGATCGGGTAGATTATACCCACATCCAGCCACTTAATAAATTCCTTTTTAACGACCTCCCGCATGTTAGGGTTGAGACGTCGCTGCATCTCGCAGGAAGGTCGAGCCTCCTCCTCCGTATATATACGGTGAGTGCAGTAGGAGGGGCTAATGCCAGTTAAGTCTGATAAGGACCATCCAATGACTGCCTTGTGTTCCATAAGGACCTTTGTTAGTTTTCACTCTTGCTCCCTAGTTAATTTTGAACTAATGATTACGAGGAGCGTTTCATTTGGTCCCAAGAAAACATACTTAAGCGTATTAGGCAGCTCTTTCAGCTCGGGAGAGGATGGTGAAAGATCTGGAATTTCTTGGGACGAGAGTGTCCCAAGTGGATCAGAAGGCAAATTTCTCGAGCATGATGGTTGATATAAGATTGATGGAAGAACCTAGATCAAGTAGAGCACGGTTAAAATTGCAGCCTCGGATGCTACAAGAAATAAGTGGTGTGCCCGGATCTTTCTGCTTCGATGGTAGATTTGACAGTATAGCACAACTTGCATGAGGCGAAAGAACCACCGGATTCTTTATTTTCTTTGACTGTCGCCTGGGTGTAGTGTAGTCTTTGAAAAATCAGGCGACAGGAGGTATGTGGTCGATAGCCTCTAACAGGGGTACTTTTACGACCCGATTCCCAAATCCCTACAAGACACGAGAATCGGACCGACTCGACTGATCCTAAGACCCAGTCGTCCAACGAGTAAGTAACCAAAAGAGCAGTAAAATAAACCACATTCACCATGTTTATAACTAGCAGTAACAAAAGTACAGCAGTAAAGAAAATAACTACTACAGTATACACCACCACAACAGTAGATAATTAAACAGGTACATAAACATGATGCTTACAATAAAAGAGTACAGTAGTAACAGAAAATACTCACTACAACAGAAGAAAAGGTACAGTAGGTACTACACAATTAAAACTACTGGGCTCTACTAGGCCTAGCATCCTCTGCAGCCACCGGTTCTGGCTGCTCAACACCTGGTCCTGAAAAGGTGACAAAGGTGACACGTCAGCGAAATGCTGAGTAGAATGGCAACCAACTAGCTAAGAAAACAGTAAGGTGGACAAGTAGCTGTTATTTTTAATTTCTTTCTTTATTTTCTTCTTACTCATTCTTGAATTAATTCTCAGATCTTTCTCTTGATCTTGAATGTTCCTCGTGGGAACGATCTTGATTGCAGTCTTTTCCAAAAAGTAGAAGTAGCACGTGGTGCTCTCCTGGCCAGGAGAGTCCCCCGTGGTGGTCCTACCCTCAGTCAACCACCTCAAGGTCACTGACAGACGTAACGGTGACTACGGCACAAGTGATAAACACACTGGTAGCTACCCCGCACTGGCACGCGGTCAGTCGTTTCCGTTAACGGGTGCGCCCCAAAGCACAACACGAAACCAGTATAGGGCAGAGCCCTCTCAGTAACAGGGGTCCAACCCCCAATAGTAACCAAATAAGGGTCTTGCCCCTCCATAGTCCGCGCACCCTCGCCTGACTACCCTGATTTGCCCAGTGGGCCTAACAAGTAGATGTAGGAAGGCTAGCAGAACCCCGGGACCAGTGGGGTGGCTAGTGCTCTCCCTACACTAGTAGCTCTCCCCGGTACTGTGTACATGAGGGCCAAAAGTCGGTACAAAGTGGCCAGACCTAACCCCGAGTCCCTGGGGCAGCTAGCTCCGCTTTGCACTAAACAGGGGGGAATAGTTGCTCTCCTTGGTACTCTGTACTCAAGGGCCAGCTCACTTCCCCAATTCTATTCCATTCACTTCTCAGAAGCTCTACTCCTAATTCCCCGTAGGGTTCGTGCTCATTTTTCCTTAACTCAGCCAATTTAGGTTTCATCATTTCAGCTTTATATTCATATAGCCCATGTTCTCAACGGTAAATATCCATGCATAAACAAGCAACCGTTAATCAATTACAGGCAATTATCATTTTTCTTTCTACTTTTCCAAGACTGCAATTTATATATTCACGACATTCGTTTTGGTGTTTCTGTTCCTAGGATTCATGCCACACCTTAGGATCTATTATTCAACCTAGTTATCCTGTCCTAAGATTCATGCCATACCCTAGAATCTATCATTCAATCTAGTTTTCCAGTCTTAGGATTCATGCCATACCTTAGAATCTATTAATTATCTCACAAGTGCATAATTGTTGATAAACAATTAGAGGGAGCCACTCTACCCGCAAAATCGGGAGTACTGGGGGCGTGATCAGCAGGTCTGCGTGCCTCCGCAACCCCCAAAGCCGCAATGGAACGGAGTCCTAACACAATGATCAAACACAAGGAACTACTCAGAATAGGATACAAATATTGTAAACAAGTAGAGGGACTAATTCTGAAAAGAACGAAACTTGAAACGCGAAAAACGGACTTCTAACGGACCCTAAATGGGTTAAAAATGACAAGTCTGCCCAAAATCAGATGTCTGGAACATCTTCCAGACGTCTTAAACGATAGTTCAGGTCATACCTTGTTTCTGCGCAGTTCTTCAAACGTCCAGAATCCCGCTGAACCGTCTAGACTTAGTTCCAAACGTTCGACTGTCACTCCGGACGTTTGAAGACCCTCTCCGCCGTCTAGTGCTGTGCCCAGACGTCCGATCCGTGTGGGAGGGCGTGCCCTTGTGCCTTCCCGAATGAAACCTACACGCGTACGCAACCGTCCTCAACACGAAAATGAGGCAGAACCCTTCGACGGGACGACCTGCATGGCCGTACACGCGAAAGAAGAAGAAATGGAAAATATCGTACCTTTCAGATGTCTGGATCTTCCTCCAGACGTCTCCCACGTCATCTGGACGTAGGTCCAGACGTCTGATTCTGGGAAATTTTCCCAGAATGTGGACCTCCTCGCCCTCCGCCTGCTGCACACGGCCGTGCTGCGCCGCACTCACCTGCTGCCTGAGTTGCAGCAGCACCTCCCAGTGCCACACTCCCGCTGCGCGCCTGCTGGCCGGCCCTGGCTACTCCAGCGAGCTCGCACCCCCGCACTCTAGCTCTTCTCCCTCTCGCTGCAACTCCTCCCCGCGCACACACAGCAGCAGCTGCTGCCCTCGCCTTCTCACTCTCACGCTAACAGGAAGAAGAAGAAGACGGTGGAGTGAAGGTGAGGGAGAGGAGAGGGGGAGTATTTGAAGGCGCCGTGGGGGGAGGGAGAGAGAGAGAGAGAGAGAAAGCTACGCCTGCAGGACGAGGAGGAAGGAGAGAGAAGAAAAGAGGGCGGCAGTTCAGTCTGCGCGCACATGCGCGCAGACGAGAAACCGTACACTGAAAAAATTAATTTCCAAACGTCTGGGAAGGCTTCCAGACGTCTGAACAGACATCTGGACCAACTCCCAGACGTCTTAAAAGACGTTTGATGCTGGGGTCTTTACAGGTACCTTGATTTCAACACCCCTAAATCAATTACGCAGGTTATCAAAGGCCTACGTATCCTTTTTCTTGCCTTTTGGCTCAGTCAGTAGAGCCTCAGGGAATGGGACTAATTATGGCACTAGTTTAGGTGTATCATCCTCACGAGAATGCAGTGCGCATCCCGAATAAGAGGGCGATGAAAAAGATGGGCCAGGATCAGGTCGAGGCGGATAGAAAGTTTGCTTACCGCTCCTCGTAGTAATCGCATTGGACGTTGCAGGTCTAGTGGGATCGTAAGGCAAAGGAGGGTTCGCAATAAGGACATAAGGGTGAGGTGTAGTTGCTGCGGAATTAGCCTGAAATCCCGATGGAATGCTCGGAGCCTGCAGAATCTGATGAACCTGCCCCTGAGAAGGTCATACATGTGGTTGAGGACCACGGGGTACGAAATTTCGCGGGTTGGGAACAGGTTGGGCTGGAAGAGTGCCTTGAGATCGAGTTGCCATACGTAGTTGACTGATCTCAGCATTCTACTGCGCCAATTGGTGCTGAAGAGAGGTCATGTTCTCTTCATGGCGCTTAAACATTTCCGTCATCATTCGCATCAGTTTATCAAGAGGACTTGATGCCTATTTTGTTTGCAGTATGCAAGGACCCAATGGCGGATTCGCCTCAGGATTAGACTGGGCCCTTGGGATGACGGGCGCGGACGGTCGCATTGGCCCACCCGCAGGGTTTTGGCGCTGCGGGTTGCTGGACCATGCGAAGTTCGGATGATTTCGCCACCCTGGGTTATAAGTGGCAGAGAACGGGTTGTTCCCTAGGGCGAAGCGTCTTCTAAGCCAGAAGACGAGTCCGCATGTATGTATGCATCCGAGCACATGGAGGCTGGTCCTCTGTGTCGAAATACTGGCTTGCAGAAGCCAGATCCACATGACTTACCGAATCGCTTGGCGCGACGCTTGGTAAGGAAGATCTCACGGGGTTTTTGGGGATAAGCCTGACGTTGGAAGGATTAGGATTGTGACGAAGTGGTGAGGTGGGGGTGTTTGCCATAGAACGGGCGGGATTGGCCAGAAGCTCGTCCAGTTTCTTGTGCACGACGGAGACTTCATCCAATTTTTGAGCGATAAGGCTAAGATCTGTGGATGAATGGGAGGGTCCCATGTCAACTTCGTGAACATTACGGGGCAGGTTGGTCCGATTAAAGGTGACAACGGAGGCATTGTTCATTGAATTTTCACTCATGTTTTCAAATAATTCGAATGCTTCATTCTCGTCTTTATTCATGAAATTCCCTCCGCAGGAAGAATCAGCAATCTGCTTCAAAGTCTCATTTAGCCCATAATAGAAAATCTAGGCTATATGCCACTTAGGCAGACCGTGGTGTGGACACTTCCGGAGGAGGTCATTATACCCCTCCCAAGCCTCATGAAACTGCTTGCCGTTTTGTTGCGTAAAGGAAGTTATAGCACAACGAAGTGTGTTGGTTTGCCCAATTGGGAAGAATTTCTTGAGAAATGCTACTCGCATCTCCTCCCAAGAATGGATGGTTCTCCCAAGGGTGCGTAACCATTGCGACGCTTTATCCCATAACGAAAACGGGAATATTTTCATGAGGATAATTGATAACCAGATATTTCTTGGTTTAACTGTTTCAGCCAATCGGGTTAGGTCTTCCAAATGGAGAAAAGGATCTTCACTTGCAAGACCATGGAAGTGAAAGTTAATTAGGCCAATTACATTGGGTTTCAGTTCAAAATCGTCCCCGCCCATGGGGACCCGAATTTGTCCTATGGTCTCTGTAGCAGCGGGATTTTGATAAGAACTAAGAGACCTACGCTCCTCCCGTTTGGGAGGGTTTTGCATTTCCTCCAAGGTTTCCCTAATGGCTTCAATCTGCTCATTATACATTTCCATTTGGGCTTGGAGGCGGGTTATGGGGTCCATGGCTCCACCACCTGGTGGGATTTGAGGGGGGTGGTTTCCTTCCTCAGGATTTGGGGGTGGGCGTACAGCCATGTTTGTGGAGGAGGATGACGATTCAGTTTCTATCCATCTAGAATTATCAGATAATTCAAACAATTCAGGGTTTTGTGACCTGCTCCCAAACATGCACTACCGCAGGAAGAATTGGGGAGATAAGAAGGGAAAAGGGGATGAGAGAAATGACGTCGCAAAGGTACACTTGATGACAAATCAAGGCAATCAAAGTCTTAACCTCTACAATGTGTCCTTAGACCTAAAGATCTAAGTTACCTACTATCACAACCTACGGAACCAAATGCGAGCATAGCGGAACCACCGGGCCAGATTGAAAGGCTGTTTGCCCCAGTCTTAGACACCCGATAGCATGTGGGAACCCGCACCAGCACGTAGGAGCTACACGTAGGTAGTTAGACCTCCAATCCTTAATAAGGGTCAAGTTGCTACCAGTTTTAATTAGAGGCTTAGGATCAAGTGCTTCAGGAATGTGAAGGGCGTTGTGTACGGGTAATGCCCAAGTGCGTTGATTTTAGAAAGTGTGTAAACCAAGCATGCAACGAGAAAATCTCCCCGAATTGAAGTTTTAGTTGGTGAATGGTTTTTAGAATTTCAACCTTAAGTAGTACGGATTTTAAGATTTCGCTAAGTTACCAATTCAACCAATCTCTGGGTTTTGAGAAAATACAAGTTCTTCTATGCCCAACAAACCCTTCTTTAATGTGAGTTGGTTAATGCATGCTAAAAATGTAATGGGCTTCCCTAGGTGGAAATTTCTATGTGTGGATGCACGAGTCAATTTTAGGTTAGTGTGAAAGGGAGCCAAAGCACTTCAATTCAAGTGCTCCCAATCACCAAATAATATTCCATACACAAGGCTCAACCACAAGATAATGCAAAGAGAATTAAAATTTTGGGGTTGAAATATTCATGATCAAATCTTAGGCAGGTGAAAGGTTGTGGTGGGGTTGGAATCAACTCAATTCCAAGTCTTCCCACCAAAAAATGTGATCCCGAATTGTGGATAAATGAGGCAAGGAGGGATGACAATCAATCTATTTAATCTTGCCTCAAAGAATACTTCACACGACGAAAGATTCAAGAATCAAGATTCTTGGATCTTCGCTATGCGAAGTTTGGCGGGAAATCCCAGGGCGGTGGGGGTGATAGCAGACAATCAAGCAAGTGATTTTTAATCCACTTGCCCCAAGAAATCCCAAGAAGTGTTTTTAGGTTTTTTCTTACTTTTATCTAGGTGACAAGTTAACCTAAGTTGCTAATAGAGGGAGAGACTTACCTTTTCAGCAACGTAGGCGAAGCTCCAGTGCGACGCCGATGACTTCACGCTCTCGTTCCCACCTTGGATCTGCCCATGTCTTCGACTTCCTCTACTTGCCTCCTCCTTGCAACTGGTTTACCTGTACACCAGCAAACAAAAACACCCGTGAAGAGAAGGGTGTGAGAAGAGAAAATCAAAGGAATGGAGTAGAAACTTATCTCAATGCGCACCTCCTCGGCAACGATGCTAGAAAAAGAGTGGTAGAGCTCGAATAGGTTGTGTTAATATGGTGAAATTATCGTTGAAGTTAGTACAGTGGGTTAACCTAAATCGAGTCTAACCATCTTTCATAAAAAAATTTTTAACCTGGCTTACTTAATTTTATCTTGGTCACTTTTAGGCCCAGGGTCGATCTCAGGGAGGCAGGAATTAAAGGTAAAGAAGTTTCTATGCCTCTCCTAAAACGTATCTCTTCCGTGCATTTATTATGTTTTTGGTTTTTTTTCTATTTAAGATTTTTTTGTTGATAATATTGTCCTTGAGACACTCTCAAAATCAAGTTCTTGGCTTTGAGCCAAATTGTTCTTGGCTTTGAGCCAACTTAGGGTTTCCAAAAAAACTGGTCCTGCTATTTGCAAGACCGAGTACCTGCAAGACAATGATTATCTTTTCTCTTTTACTCTTTTTTTTTATGTTTTTAATAGCAGGAAACAAAAGAGAAATAAAAAACAAGGTAGGTAGCTTGTAGAGAAAGGAATACTTAGCTTAATATAATAAATACAATCTCTATATATATAGATATGTATATATTATATATATAGGGGTGGAGGTGGAAGTGGAAATGGAGTGTAGAACAGTGTCGAGTTGATCCTCGTCTAGTAAGATGCAACCAACAAGATGGAGTGCCTCGTAGAGCGTGGGACGGATGTGTGGGAGTGTGTGCAGAGGCGCTTGCTTTGCACGGGTACCAGGAAATATCAGCAACTAGTGCAGATATTCCCGTGATATGATGCACGGTGAGGTGACTAGTGCACGGATGTATGGATACTGGTAGGTGATATGTGTGTGTGTGTGTGTATACATATGTATATGTATGTATGTGTTTGTGTGTGTGTGTATTTAGGTATATAAGTGAGTGGATATATATATATATGTATGTATGTGTAGGTGTGTACAAGTGAGTGTGTGAGTGTACGAGTGTGTATGAGTATGGGTGTGTTTGCTGGCGGGTGAGTGTGAGAAAGAGGGCAGAGTTAAGTCGTCTGGCGAGAGCGGGCGACGTTTGGCAGATAGGGTGTGCGCAGGCGCACAAGGGCTGCGCACGGGCGCGCAGGAGCAGACGAGTGCGGGAGGGAGTGAGCGCGGGCAAGTGTGGGCACAGGCGCAGGCAACCGGCTAGAGCGGGTAGCGGGCGAAGAGAGAGAGCGCGCTACCACCGGCTAAGTGAGAAGCGAGCCGGTGGCTACAGTGTCGCGCAGACCGCACGCTACAGTGCGGGCGCGGTCTGCCGACCGGTAGCGGCCGGTTTTGCTTGTGCGGGCGCGCTGGAAGGCTCCTGCGGGGGCGGGAAGGGCTCGCGGAGGTCTGCTGGCATGCGCGCGGTGGCCAGCAGCTGCTGCAGGCCGGTGCGCGCGCTGAAGGAGCTTCTGACCTTGAAGCTCTGGCAATGGCGGTGAGGTCTTCCAGCGATGAAAACAGAAGGTGAAAACACCACGCCCACCTGCTCTCGAAGGAGCTGGGCGGTGGTGGAACTCACAGTGGTGGTTGTGGGACCACTGTGAGCTTTCTCCTGCCCACAGTGTGTCTCTTCAGTGAGAAGAGATACTGCGTATGGAGAGGGAGAGGGGAGGAGGTTGGCCTAACAGTGGAGGACAGTGTCTGAAGGTGGTGTGTGTTCAGGCCCCCCTGCGCAAGGGAGAGGGCAAGGCCTTTTAAAGAGGAAGAAGGCATGCCACAGCCATGCTACTGGCAGAGGAGTGGCACGAAGAGGCGAATGCCCCATGCCCTGCAGCTGTGCGAGGGAGAAGAATTTCAAAGTCAAAATAAAAAATGAAAATGGTGAATTTGCAATGCAGCCCTTGATGAAGATGTTAATTAGATGGCCAATTATTCACTCTCCTCCCCTCTTTTAAAAGAAAAGCATGCATGTGTCTATGTACAAATGTCACTATTGCTACATAAGATGCAATGGTAGTGCTAGGAAATAACACAAGATGGCATATTTATTGGTGTATTTTTGCTATGCAATCATTCGCCATGACTGGAACAGCTGCAGAGAAGAGGAAACAAGTCATTTGACCTGCAGAAGAGGACTCTGCCTTTAACTGAAGGCTTGAATACCTTCAGTGATGCATTCTGCATCAAATGGAGTAGGAAAGGGAGTCTGGAGTACGCTCAAGAAGCTCAGAAGCTTCGTGAAGGAGCTTCAAAACTTGAATTTGAGCTCCAATTTGTCGTGCAAAGAGATAAAACACTAAGGATAGAATCTAAATCAATTAAAGAGATCAATTGTAACAGAATTGGCTAAGAATTGGGTCCAAACCTCAACAAACTCATGAAGAACAATGATGAGTACCTTTTTAAACCCAAAACATATAGTAAACTAAATCTCACTTAATCATCAATAAAACACAATTAAATCAATTTAGAAGAATTCTAATTTTCTCCAAGAACCTAATCAATTCATTAGCTCAGAGCTTCATCCATTCTAACATTGATTAAAGCTCAGGTTTGACCTAACATGCTCGATAGTTGACTTTCAAGATTAAACCCTTTCTGACCTAATTAAAGTTCTGGATCGACTCTAAACAATCTCAGAAATTTGTTCAAACCATCAAAACTAGGTTTTGATCAAGAATTTTAGGGTTTCAGGTCTCGTCGCTTGAGATCTAAAGGGGGTTTGTTTGGCAGAACAAACCATGGCTTCTCCAAGGGATCTGAGGGCTAGGATGAACTCTCAGGTGCCATACTTGCTTTTAGACCTCTAAGATTGATATAAACCCTAATGAATAAGCCCCTCCAACTCCAGTGGAGTTGGAGAAGACAGAAGCCTAGAAGGTTCTCCAGACATTAAAACTTCAATTTAATCATAACAACATAATCCTCAGGTCCTAAATGATCAGTCTGGAGCTCAGCACGAAGTTCTAAGGGCTGATTCACATTTTCGACTCACCGGAGCTCGTTGGAGCTCCGGTGAGTCAGGTTCTGATGTACAGAGGTGAAAACTTCAATGAAACAGGCCATTACTAACCCATAGATATTCCTAGGACCTAGATAGACCTTAAGAACACTTTAATTGACTCTTTTAAAGATCAAAACAAAGGATTCATTGTGGAATTCAAAGATTTGGCATTCTGAGTTCGACATAGCTCAGAATGCCTCCTCTCACTCAATTGAGTGAGGGGAAATGGTCCATAGAGTGAGGCGATGCTAATGAACTAATTAATTAGGCGAATAACTCATCTTTGAGCCGGCATTGACATGAAGCTCAGAGATGAGGGGTAATTAGGCATTCTTGGTACACTACTCTATAGGAGCAATAGACAGAATCGCTGAGGTCCTTAAGTGTTATGGAAGTGATGTAGGACCTTGATTGATTGTGGGATACTCTCTAGACACTTACCATGGACAGTGAAGTATCCCAGGTGCGTGTGAAGTGGTTTAGGTGATTAGATGGTCAATTGAGGTAGATCTAGGCTTGGGAAGGGTCTTAAGGTGGTGGATTAGTGTTGGAAGACCCTAATTGGAGGTGTAACAACTCGATGGCCTCTACCATAGACAACGGTGGCCGCCGGTGACAGTGGGGTGTACTAGTCATTTTAGGTGTTAGCAGTGAGGGGAAGAAAGTGGAAATGAATTGTGGAAAGGTAGAGAAAGTGGAATTGTGCTTGGTTCAGTGAAAGAAGGCATGGCGAGGCTGGACATGGCCTTGCTGGAGCTGAGGAAGACGAAGCTTAACATACTGAAATCTAAGCTAAACCTACTTCTAACTACTGCTAAACTACTCCTATGAGTTAGAACTACTTACCTGGACGAAAGGAGATGAGAAGCTCTATCGATGGCACATAACGGAGGATGAAATCAGAGGAAAGGGGATAGAGCTCCGACGAGAAACTGAAGGCGGCGAGAGAGAGAGAAGATGACGCTCCAAGGCTCTGTCACAACCTTCCGGAGAGGAAGAGGGGGTGAGAGAGACAAGTCTTCCACTTGGAAAAACTCCGAAGGAGGGATGAGAGGTCGCCAGAGGTGAGTGACGAATAGCCTATCGTCGACTGCTGTTGGGGAAGGGGGAAAGGGAGCCGACCTCTTGGATCAGAGGGGCCCTAAGGTATTTATAGGTTATGGCGGTTGTTATGGAGTTTGAATCTGGACGTAGAAAGGGGTGGGTATAGACTAAACACCGGCATCGTCTCCGACGTTGGTGAGGTTATCTTCGTGACCTAAATAGGATTATAGGATGATCCAGACCGATGGATGAGTTTGTGGAGGTGAGCGCAAGCTTCTGTAGCTTGGCGAGGAAGGATTAACATAGGATGGACAGTCATCAGAGGATGACTACACCGCCGCTCGCTAGCCGTTCAAACGGCTGAAGAAGAAACGAAGAAGTGTGTTCACAGGGACCTATGTGCAAAGAAAGCTAAGAACCTATGTGCATGGAAAGGACTCAAGTGTAATGAACATTAGGGACCAAAATGCAAATAAAGGCTTTTTAGGTTAATTTTAATTTAATTATTTTCCAACTTTTTATATATATATTTATAAATTAGCTAAATATTAGGTAAATGCCTTGTATTCACATTTTTTTGACCCATTTATCTATATTTATTTTAATTTAGTTACTTATTTAAGTTATTAAATACTTGAGTATAAATTATGCTTAAGTTAAATTAGATATTAATTAGGTAACTAATTAATTATATTTCGAGTCCATTTATTAATTAAATTATTAATGATATTAATTGATTTGTAATTAAGCAATTTTAACTTATTTTTAGGTCATTTATTTATCTATCCTTTGTTATATAATTAAACCTTATATATATATGTCTGGTTAATTAACTAGGATTTCTAGTTAATTAGGGATAGTTAGAAGCTATGATGACCTCTCATCAATGGTATGGTAAAAATTTCAAACCTAAGATTTTAGACTTGTGTCTTATGGAAATTGTGGATATGATGATTAGATATAGGTTAATGAATGAGTCATGAGCACCATTTTATTCTTGAGGTGCAATAAGTTTTCAATGTAGAAAGAGGAGGTTATATTTTAGCTTCAAAATAGCCCCAACCTTCAATTTGGAAAAAAAAGACTACATTAAAGGGGCTCCTTTCCCTTGTTGAAAATCCATCTTTTGAAGCCTACACAACTTGTCATGGTGGCACTCTAATCATAATTTCAGATATCTATTTTTCTTATTATGTTTCATGAATGGGTGAATATAGAAGGTTTAATGCTTGTGGTAGGATGAGGTAGCGCTCACCCATCTTCGGATTGGCGATTGTGATGATTTCACGCCAAAAATGGGACCTTAATTTGTATTTAGGGTACCCTTAAGTTTGACATATATGAAGTTGCATGCAACGAATTGTTAGTGCAAGGGCACCACGATTAATGATTTCGATGATAACAAAATACTTGTGATTTAACATTTGCATTTGAACCTTATAGTTTCAGGTTTATATGCAAATGGAAGCAAGCGCAAGGAGCATAAGCTTGCATCCATGGCGGATTGGAGGAGCTTAATGGAGGAGGAGCTTTGCTTAGGGCTAAAGCTGAAAGAAGAAGAATATGATAGAACATTTATTTAAATGTACTTGTATTTCTTTTTACTCTTTATTTTCTTAGAAATATGTTAAAGAGTCAAAGTATAACACCTTAGTCCTAGGAGCATTTACTCTATCCTAGAACACTTAGGAAAAATCAGAAGTCAAATTAGAAAGCTAAAATAAGATTCAAACTGTATTATCAGACATCCAACAATGATATCAGACGTCTGATAAATACTTTTAAGTTGTCTGATATTTAGATCAGACGTCCAATATCCCTGTACCCTGCCTTTTACAATAAACACATAGGCTCCAGTCAACAAAAGTTCAATCCAAATGTCCATAGGTCCTATCAGACATCTTGTAATATCTTTAGTTGTCTAAAGATACTACCGTTAGGATTAATTGCCTCCAAATCACCTTTGTCAGAACAAAATCCAACTATTGGAGATTTTACCCTTCTTTCAGACGTCTGTAGAGCCTTTCAGACGTTTGATAAAGAGATGTTGGACCTTGTTAGACCAAATCCAACCGTTATGTCCTTGGGGATCAATTCCTACAAAACACCTTTATCTCCAAACGTCCAATAGCCTTTCCAGACATCCAGTAAGACGTCTGATGTCTTTGCACTAAAACCCTGTTTAGATTTGGTCCAAAATAGAAACAAACCCACACAACATTAGACGTCCATTTTTTTACCTAGATGTATTAAAATGATATCCCAGACGTCTGACCTAGAACCATGTTTCGTCTAACCAAATCAAGAACTTGACCCTTTTATATCAAACTTCCAAACTTGTCATTAAACGTCTGACTAGACGTTTGACCCTAAAATTAGACGTCTAATTATAGTGTCAGAATCATTACGACCTTGATTTCGGCCTAATTTATCTTAGAATCTATCCTAACGGCTACAAGGAGCCTCCCAAGCCTTCTTGAACCTTTCTAAGACATCTATAAATAGATGGGAACCTCTCCTTTGGGGAGACACACCTTGATACAATTCTTCCTGTTGGAACCTAATTCCACTTCTCTTTATATTTTGGTGTTAATAAAACCGTTTTAAATCTAATGAGTTTATGAAGTGTTATTTTCAGGAAATAACAGGATCTAAAGATGTATGAAAGGAGTGATGATGGCATGAAGATTGAAGATTGTTTCTATTTTGTTCATATATTTTGTAATATAGATTGTATATGACTTAGGAATTAAAATCAAAATAGAGATAATTAGGAATCATTCTTCCGTTCAGATATTCGTTTGAAAATACATTGTTTCATTGTTATATTGATCTTGTTTTTACATTCAAATTTCACTTAGATTAATGATCATTGGTTATTCTTGGTACTTGGCATAGGTTTGGGTTCTAGTCCCAAACTATGAACAAGTACCAGTACTCATCATGAGTACCGGTATCAGGTGCTCACAATTTAAAAACTTGAGAAGTGCCTGGACCTTACAAGTACTAGTACTTATCATGAGTATCAATACATGTAGGTTACAGGACCCAAATCTGTGAGTCACAAGTACTGGTACTCATGATGAGTATCGGTACCTAAGGACTTAGTTGGTACTCAACCATAAGCACTGAGTATCGGTACCTATGATGAGTACCGGTACCCAGGCTTTGTTGGGCTAAATGCTGGTCATCTGTGAGCAATCAGTACAGATACCACAACTTTAGTACTGGTACCAACTAACCGTTGTGACCAATCTAAACAACTATTTTGCAATTAATCCTATCTCTAATCTTCCCAAATTACCCCTAACGGTTAGTAATCATAGGGAAGGGGTTTAGTGGCTTATATAAACACCTTGTGTGTGTCATTTGCAAACGAGAACAAGCAAATATTGTCTCCTTGCTCCTAATTCCCAAATTACACAATTCTAGCTATAAGGATTGTTGATATGTTGCTTTTATCAAGGTGATACTCTCTGCAACAAACCTCTTTCAAGCAATTTTGTTCTTCATAAAATCTCCTTTTCGCTTTAGTGTGCTTTAGTTAGATTAGTATATAATCATTTTATTAAGCAAATTCTTGTTGGAGACTTAGTATCTTAATTGTAAGCTTTACTATTGCTTGCTTACACCTGTATCATTTTTTTCTTATTCAATCTTGTAATTGGGTTGAGGTAACCCGTTAATTACCTCCGTTAATAGTAAATTGATTCTCTCCAGTTTGAGGGAATTGGATTAAAAATCCAAAGTCGGGAGACTTAGGTAGTAGAGTATCCAAGTGAGGGGAACCACTATACATCTGGCGTCATTTTTTTATGGTTTGATTTTTTTTTATCCGCATAATTTTTATTTACCACACTATTCATCCTCCCTTCTAGTGTGCTTGTGCCTCTTTAGATCCTATACTTCCCACTATTTATACACATTTTGAGAAGGAATCAAAAGAAGAAGATAGTGTCCAAGCCCTCAAAGCCTCACACTTTATATCTGAGAACTCCAAAGACGTTGTGCGATCACGCCAAATCTCTTCCATATGAGGGAAGTTCCTTAACCTATAGAAGCTTAGATTAGATTTATATTTTAGGCTCTATAGGTTCTTTATTTTTATTTTCCTTGGTTGCGTATTCACGTGGTAAATTCCTGTATCCTTCAAGAGACAAAATTCTCTTCGTGAAGAAGAGGATTGAGGTACACTACCTTCGATTGTAAAGTAGTATGGTTTGCATTGAAGTTGTACTACCCTTGTTTTAAGTAGTATGGTTAGTGGATTTGATCGACTCGGTCGATCAGGAAATCCTAAGTTGAGAGGCTTAGGTGATGGTTTTTACTTGGGTTGGATTTCCAGTTAAAAATACTTGTCTCTTGTGGTGAATGCTTATGTGATTATTTTATTTGCATATATTCTATCTACGGAACTATTCACTCCCCCTCTAATGCAATTTCAGTTGGTATTAGAGCCTCGTTCTCGCATATACAGAATCACACCCGGTGAGGATCCGAACATGGAGGGGAGCATTTTCGCTACGAGACATGTGGAGGGACAATCCACCACCCGTCCGCCATTTTTTGATTAGAGCAACTACACGTATTGGAAGCTCCTTATGAAGATGTGGCTTCAAGCCAACGACTATACCATTTAGGAGCGATGCGAAGCCCTTACAACATCTCAGAGAGGCCTACGGGAGGATATACTCAACAACAAACTCGAGAGCTATCTCTCAATGCGAAGACGATGAATGTTTTGTACTGCTCCTTAAGTCTAGAAGAATTCAATCGGATCTCACAATGCTCCACTGCATATGAAATATGGCACACCCTCGAGGTAACCCATGAAGGTACATTTAAAGTATAATATTCTAAAATTAATTCACTTTTGCAAGAGTTTGAATCTTTTTTTATGAAAGATAACAAAAATTTAAATGAAATGTATACTAGGTTCACACTTTTTGTGAACAATCTTAAGTCTCTTGAGAAGACTTTCATCGAAGGAGAGCTCTAATCGAAGTTACTTTGTTCCCTTAAACCCGATTGGGAACAAAAAGTAACCACTATCGAGGAAGCTCACAAAATTGAAGAGCTTAAGATGGAGGATCTACTTGGGAATCTCATGACATATGAGAGCAAGATGAAGAAAAGGAAGACGAAGGAGACTCTAGAGCCAGAGACAAAGAACCTTGCTTTCAAAGCAATCTTCGACAATGAGGTAAGCTTTGATGACAAGGAACTTGAATTTTTAGCTAACAAGTTTGCCAAGTTTCTCAAGTATAGGAAATGCAAGGAGAAGGAGAATAAGGAAAGATCCACTCGTTACTATCATTGCAACAAGAAGGGGCACATTAGACCGGAGTGCCACCCCACGGGGCCCGAGGTTCTACTAGCCTTCCTACACCGACTTGTTAGGCTCACTGGGTAAACCAGGGTAGTCAGGCGAAGGTGCGCGGACTGTGGAGGGGCTGGACCCCTGTTACTGAGAGGTCTCTGCCCTATACTGGTTCCGTGCTGTGCTTTGGGCGCACCCGTTAACGGAAACGACTGACCGCGTGCCAGTGCGGGGTAGCTACCCGTGCGTTTATCGCACGTGCCGTGGTCACCGTTACGTCTGTCAGCGACCTTGGGGTGGTTGACTGAGGGTAGGACCACCACGGGGGGACTCTCCCAGCCAAGAGAGCACCATGTGTTACTTCTACCTTTCGGAAAAGACTGCAGTCAAGATCGTTCCCACGAGGAACATTCAAGATCAAGAGAAAGATCTGAGAAATAATTCAATAATAAATAAATGGAAAAATAAAGGAAGAGATTAAGAATATAACAGCTACTGTCCACCATACTGTTTTCTTAGCTTTTGGTTGCCACTCTACTCAGCGTTTCGCTGACGTGTCACCTTTGTCACCTTTTCAGGACAAGGTGTTGAACAGCCAGAGTCGGCAGTTGCAGAGGGTGCTGGGCCTAGCAGAGCCCAGTAGTTTTACTTGTATAGTACTCACTGTACTTTTCTTTCTGTTGTAGTGAGTAGTTTCTGTTACCACTGTACTCTTTTATTGTAAGCATCATATTTATGTACCTGTTTATTTCTTTACTGTTGTGGTGGTGTATACTGTAGTAGTTCTTTTTTTTACTGCTGTATTTTGTTACTGCTAGTTATATACATGGTGAATGTGGTTTATTTTACTGTTCTTTTGGTTACTTTCTCGTTGGACGACTGGGTCTTGGGATCAGTCGAGTCGGTCCGATTCTCCTGTCTCGTAGGGATTCGGGAATTGGGAATCGGGTCGTAACACAAGTGATAGCAAAGAGGAAGACAACAACGGAGAAGAGATAAACTCTTTTACTCTAGATGAGCTACAAGAAGCCTTAGAAGAACCTTATGTCCTTAGTAAATCCTTAAAATCAAAAAATAGAAATTTGAAAAAGAGTTTCATTGCCTTAAAATCTGAGATAGACATTCTTATTGCTAAAAATCTAGATTTGAATGCCTTTTTTAATTCCATTAAGTGTGAAAAGAATGCTCTTTTATTAGAAAGTCATGACCTAATTTTAAGTAACACTAAATTAGTTGAAGAAAATGTTTATTGAAATCTGAAACTTCTATTTTAAAAAGTAAAATGAGCTTCATTGAAAAAGACCTTGCTTGCCTTAGGGAAAAATCAGATAAATTGCTAAATGAGATAGCTAGGTTCACTAAAGAAAATACTAAGACTAGATCTAGAAATGGACACACCCAAAGGTCTTATGCACAAAGGTCAAATGGTTGGAATCCAAGTAGACTCCAACCTTGGTTAAGAAAGACTAACTTTGGAGGACCCAAAATGATGTGAGTACCTAGATCCTATACCTAGAAAGACTAACCAAATGGATATGGAGGTTAGAATCTATACCATTAGAGGTAAAATATTTTTTTGATTTTGATGATCTTATTAGGATCAAAATAAGGGAGAAAATTAAAGTTGTTATATGGTATAATTACATTGAAAAATGGGGAGATCATCCCTAACCATAGTTGATTTAAAACTTACATAGAAATGCATGAATGTAGGGAGAGATTTTTTTGTTAAATCAAGCTAAGTTTCAATTATAAAGGGGGAGTTAAACTAATGTTAGTAGAGAATGTTTTAAGGGAGACTATAGGATAAAATAAATAAAATTCAACTTTTTTGATAATGTCATCAACAAGGGAGAGATTGTTGGTGAAAGGGCATCACGATTATTGATTTTGATGATAACAAAATACTTGTAATTTAAAATTTGTATTTGAGTCTTATAGTTTTAGGTTTATATGCAAATGGAAGCAAGTGCGAGGAGCTCAAGCTCGCATCCATGTTATATTAAAGGAACTTGATGGAGGAGAAGAAGCTTTGTGTATGGCTAAAGCTAGAAGAAGAATATGATAGAACATTTATTTAAATGTACTTGTATTTCTTTTTGCGTTTTATTTTCTTAGAAATATGTTAAAAAGCCCAAAGTATAACACCTTAGTTCTAGTAACACTTACTCTATCCTAGAACACTTAGGAAAAATCAGAAGTCAAATTAGAAAGCTAAAATAGGATCCAGACTGTATTATCAGACATCCAACAATGATATCAGGCGTCTAATAAATACTTTTAAGATGTCTGATATTTAGATGAAATGTCCAATATCCCTGTAGCCTACCTTTTATAATAAATACTTAGGCTCCGGTCGACAAAACTTTAGTCCAAACGCCCACAAGTCCTATCAGACATCTTGTAACACCTTTAGTTGTCTAAAGATACTATCGTTAGGATTAATTAGCTCTGAATCACCTTTGTTAGAATGAAATCCAATTGTTGGAGATTTTATCCTTCTTTCAGACGTCCATAGAGCCTTCTTGACGTTTAATAAAGAGATGTTAGAGTTTGTCAGACC
Source organism: Thalassia testudinum (assembly GCA_037157565.1). NCBI lineage: Eukaryota > Viridiplantae > Streptophyta > Magnoliopsida > Alismatales > Hydrocharitaceae > Thalassia > Thalassia testudinum. The sequence continues at coordinate 62,542,812 of JAZHRO010000054.1, forward strand.
AAATCCAATTGTTAGGTTCTTGGGAACCAATTCCTGCAGAACACCTATCTCAAGACGTCAAATAGCCTTTCCAAATGTCTAGCAAGATGTCTGATGTCTTTGCACTAGAATCTTATTTAGATCTGGTCCAAAACAGAAACAAACGTGCACAACATTAGACATCAAAATTTTGACCTAGATGTCTTAAAATGATATCCCAAATATCTGACCTAGAACCTTATTTCCGTCTAACCAAATTAGGAACTCAGACCCCTTTATATCAGACGTCCAAACCTAAAATTAGATGTCTGATTTTGCTGTCAGAGTTATTATGACCATGATTTCGGCCTGATTTGTCTTGGAATTTATTCCAACGGCTACAAGGAGCCTCCTAAGACTTCTTGAACCTTCCTATGACATCAATAAATAGATGGGAACCTCTCCTTTATGGAGACACACCTTAATACAATTCTTCCCACTATTTATATAGATTTTGAGAAGGAATTAAAATAATAAGATAATGTCCAAGCTCTCAAAGCCTCACACTTCATATTTGAGAGCTTCGAATATGCTGTGCGGTCACGCTAAATCTCTTCCATATAAGGGAACTGCCTTAACTTATAGAAGCTTAGATTAGATCTATATTTTGGGCTCTATAGGTTCTTTATTTTCATTTTTCTTGGTTGGGTCTTTACGTGGTGAATTCATGTCTCTTTCAAGAGACAAAATTCTATTCGTGAAGAAGATGGATTGGGGTACACTACCATCGGTTGTAAAGTAGTCTGGTTTATATTGAGGTTGTACTACCCTCATTTTAAGTAGTACGTTTAGTGGATTTAATTGACTCAGTCGATCTGGAAATCCTAAGTCGGGAGATTTATGTGGTGGTTTTTACCTTGGTTGGGTTTCCACCTAAAAACACTTGTCTCTTATGGTGAATGCTTGTGTGATTATTTAATTTGCATATATTCTATTTACCACACTATTCACCCCCACTCTAGTGTAATTTCACAAGTATGATAGAGCAATGAGTTGTGAGTGTGTTCACTAATTATTTAGGTGTTCCTGATCATTCTGTGGATGGATAAAGAATATAAGGATTATGATGATGATGCAGTGTGGGTATAAGATCTTGGTCCCATGTGGTGATGTGGCCTATGTGGGAAAATAAATATGGCTTCAAAATTTAAAAAATGTGGAGGGCTTGAGAGCCCTTAAAATTTAGCTAAAAGTGCAATCCATGCAAGCAAATTAAAAAGGGTCAAACTTGGATTATTAAATTGGTTGACGCTATGAGTCTACAAAGTAGAATATTGGGATCTGTGGAGTCTCGAGCAAGATTTCAAAGGATCTGGTAGGTCCATAGGGGTGAGATACCCGTTGCGAGATAGGAAATTGAATATCAAAAAGACGATTAGCTCGCATAGGTGATTCGTAAGGAATGACACCTTGACCGTAGGAATCGTATTGAGAGGATTGACTTTGGATTACCGAAGGTTCAGTGTTGCGGGATGAAAGATCCAAAGAGTTAAAGTAGCTAGCGACTACTTATGGTTGCCCTTGGAATTAAGAGGATTCCTAGCTACGATGACACACCAGGGGGTTGTTGTTGTGCTTGGGTACCAAGGGGTACCTGAGTTTGACCTGAAGGGTCAGGATGTGTGGATGTGTGATTTGGTCATGGCTTCAGTATTAACGGCGGATTCAGAGGATGCACCTAGAGAACTATGTTCCACGAGGGAGCAATGGTGTGTCTCATTAAACATTTGGCCGATCCTACCTAAATGGGTTAGAGTTATAGCCTTAGTCAGATGATTGGCTGAGAGGGCACACCCGGAGTATGTGCTCCTAGTGGGAGGCACTGGTATGGCCTGTTAAACATCGAACCTACCCTACCACAATCAAACTGAATAAAATTTGATCGTACCTCAGTGGATACGAGCTGAGACGCTTTTAGGAATCTCGAGGACTTGGCTTGGGTCGCTTCCAATTGGCTCGACTCTATTGACTAGTGTTAGCATCATCCTTGCTCGACAAAGGCAAGTATGCCTCAGTCGAGGATTAATAGTGTTGTTAGACTCTCCCCTCATCAAGGAGAGACTATCAGGTTGGGACTCTAGAGGAGGGTGTGTCCCAATCACCTTTGTTAGAGAGGGAAGATTTCTAATAAGTTGATCTTTGAGGTAAGAAAGAGAATAAATGATATAAAAAAATTTGAATGTTCATGGGATAACCATTGGGGAGGAATTAGAATGGATAGCTAGCTTGTAAGGTAGTATTCATACACTACCCGCTTTTGCTTTGTTGGCACATAGAGTTTTGTCCCTATTGGGTCAATTTTCTCATTTTGTTCTTGTGATCCATTTTAGAATCCGATGCCATTGCGCAACGATTATTGGACTTTCCTGGAGCAATTTCAACTCCAAGCACGAGTGGATCAATGCTTCTACCCAACCTTAGGGTGCCTGGGGATGGCAGTAGCTGAGGCGTGACACAAGGAGCCATGGAGGGGCCCACCTACTGAGCTTGAATAGCACACTTTTATTCTCATTTTGTTATGACCCCTTTTATATGTTATGAAAAATCCGTTGTTTAGGCCTATTTTGCAATATATATATATCTTTTGAGTTGTGTAGAATGTTGTAATGATTGAGCTGTGAAACATGAACATGTATGTATACTCATAGACCAGAATAATGCGGTATGTTGTGGATGGTGATACTTGATACTGGTTAGTTTTCTTTTCGTACATGTTGGATAAAGAGGTTGTAATGGTTGCAGGTGTGCCTGCTTGTATTATATTCATGATTATTGCTTCATGTGTTTGAATTGTGGGGTGTACCCATTTCTTATTTTGTGGTATGTATGCACAGGTCTTCCCTTCAGGTACATAATTTTGGAAAATATTGAGAAAACATGGGGAAACTTTGTTTGATTTTTGACAGGTTTTAGCCCCTTAGTTTTATACGTTTACTCTTCTTGTACCTTTTTAATACTATTATAACCTTAACTAACTTAGTAATTGGGACCTAGGTGCCGTTACACCTACTAATCTACTTTTGAATCGCTAGAGGATTTGCGAGGTGTGACAGGAGAGGTAGGTTGTTAGTGAGTCAAGTAATGGTGAATGGCTAAAGGAAAACACTTAATGGACACCAAAGTGTACACAAATTTATACATGGGTGCCATGTAAACGCCATGCCATATGACATGTTTGCTACACCATGTGACACGCTATATTCCATGTTCCCTAGTACAGTAACAGGCTACATTAGCCACACCACGTCATGTGCCACGTATGCGCTGCGTCAACATGACATGGCTTGTTCTGTGCCATGTCATGTTCCACACAGGCTGTGTATAAACTTGTGTATATAATGATGTCCCTACATCATGGCTCAAGGCTAAGCGAGGAGAGAAGGTTGAGGGTTACCTGAAGAGCATGGGAGGTTGTCACCATTGAGGAGAGGAGAGGGAACTATCTAGGGTTTGGAGTTGAGAAGAGGCACGCTTGGAGTAGAGCTCGGAGGTAAGGTGAGGGTAGAGGGTGCCACCTTGAGTTAGTGGAGGTACCTGTAAGAGAAATGAGAGATTAGTGAGGGATAGAAATCGAAAATTTGGGATATAAGAATGAAATGTCGAGATTCGAGATAATGTTTCAAATTTTGATTTATAATTTGACACCTATTTTATATTATATTATCTAATTATATATATATATATATATATTAAATTTAAAATAATTTATTTTTCCTTGGATTAAAAAAATTTCTAACTTAACTTAACCTATTATAACTTTGTAACTCAACCCAGCCTAATTGAATTGGAGTGGGTTCAGATTGAGCTCGACCGTGGACACCCATCACGGGAATAAATTCCATGCCACTGTATTTGCCTTGAAACATAAAATGCCCTTGCCCCAGCTTCCCCGTCGTCAAACCCCCACTCCAACCTCTCCGGCGCCAACCCCCTCCTCCCTCCTCGCCCCCGCCACACCCCACCTCCCCGCCGCCGGCACTCCTCCGAGCCTATCTTTTTTGCTCCGGTGACTACTACGGCAACCGGGTAGAGCACCCACCTCCGACTCTCTCTCTCTCTCTCTCTCTCTCTCTCTCTAAGAGGATGCTCTGCTGTGTTGTTTATGTCTCCTTGTATGCTTGCCTCTCTTCCTTTTTCAAGGTTAGCTATGACCTTACAATTTGTATATGTTGTTGGTTATCGAGGAGAAATCTGCAACTCCCAGTAGATCTTAGATGCACACACATTTGGGTTCGTTATTGACTTGCTTGGCTATAGTATGGTGCTTTTATTATCTATTTATTTATTTTTTGTTTCTTCGGAAGATGCTTTTGTTTGGTTATCCGACATATTTGCTTATTGCTTTATTGCTTTGTGATGCCAATCAGTATTAAGATTTATAGATAGAAGAAAAGAGCTTACGCAATATTCTTCTCTAGTTTGCACTTGTTTCTTTACTTCTTTTATTGAGTTAGAAGCCTTTTTCCCAATTAAATTGGTTATTCTCCTACTTTGTTTTTGTTGCACATTTTTATTTAAGGAACTTAAAGGATTTTACATACGAAACCTTCACATTAGGGAAATGGGTCTTTTAATCTTTCTCCAGTTTGAGTTCGTTTTTCTTTCTCTCAACTGATGTGGAGGTTCATGCATCCCTAAGTTGCCTTCATACTGAGAACTTGTCAGGACACTTGTCCTGGAATTTTAGGAAATATTTGTAGATACCCCTAAAACTTTATATCTTAAGAATTTTTGGATCCATGGGCAGGCTAGGATGGTCCGAGTGTGGGTTGGATGTAGATTGGGCATCACGTGTACGGCTCACAGGCTGGCTCGAACCTGGGCAGGAATGTTTTCAAACTCAGCTATTTAGCCTAGCTTAGTACATTACCCCCCCTTGCCGAATTGAACCCTTCTTCACTTTCTCTATCGACAAGACCCCTCCCTTTTGGTTGCCACCTCATTCCCTCCCCTCCAACCCCCTTCACGATAGTGGGGCCTCTCCCATCAGTCTTCTGTCATTGGCACCACTTGACATCTCCACTTCATCATCCAACTCCCCTTGCCAATCGCCATAGCTTTCCTCTAGTAGTCGCCTCCTCCCATCCACCACCTTATTAAGTATCTCTTTCGTCCTTGATTTGTTTTGCCTTTTTTACTCCACAAATCCCTTCTCCCTTTGCTAATCCACACAATTTCCTCTTCGATAAATCTGCTTTGCATAAAGCTTTTCAGGATGATAGTAACCATTTGCACTTATTCTTTATTTGAGTTTGAAAGAAATGGTGTTGGGAAGAAGAACTTTGCATTTATTCCTTTGGTCAATGGCTTTCTATAATCGCTTGATTGTGTTGGTTGACTTTTGAAAGAAGGTATGAAGAATTCTAGTACTCAGTAAAATGGAAGGGAACTAGCTTGTAAATATACATGTCATCTCCCTACCTACATTGATGCTAGCACTGATATTGGCACTGTGAAGAATAAATGTGCCACGTGGCAGGCTTGTCAGGCCACGTGACAGTCTGGGAAACACCCAAAGGGGTGCCAGCCATATGAGATTTTTGGTATGTCTTGTGGTCCAAGTTTGGTTGTCCTTAGTTTAGTACATTTGATTTTTAAAAAGTTTGTTTTAGATGATTTGCTTTTTCTAAAAATAAGGGATATGATTTGATTAGGATTTGGTTTATTACTTGTTTTAAAGGATTATGATACATTCTCTTTCTATAAAAGAGAGCTTTTGTAATCCTTCTATTCCTGAGTTAATGAAACAAATTTTCCAACACATCAACTCCCTCTCTCCCTCCCTTTTTCACCAATTGCAGCCATCTCTCTCTCCTCCCTGTCGTGTGGACAGGGGCTGCCTGTAGCACCCTGCTGTCACCTAGTTACTCCATGTGGAAGAGTCTCCACGCTCCCGTATTGCGCAAATCGTCACAAGCATGTTTTTTGCACAACACTCAATTGTTATATACTGCTGCAATGCTATAGTAGCACCAGTGCCACTAATGCCATAACACTTGATCACAACACTTGTTGAATGGTGCTATAGGACCAATAAACCCCATGTTTCTTCACATATGGTCTACACATGAGTTTGAAGAACCTAACATCCATCTCCACCCTCCTCCTCCATACTTCCTTCCATCTGCTTCCCTTCCTGTCGATGGTATCATCCCCACTCCCCATTACTAAAAGTATCGCCTCTTGAGAAGGTATTCCCTATCTAGGAAAGTATGCCAGTTCCTTCCTTTCCATCTCTCTTCCTTTACATGCACAATGCATCCTTCCTCACCTCTCCATTTGAGCAGGGGGACAAGGGTTAGTGAGCATGGCGACACGATTTTATAGCTGTGATGTGATGCTTGCTAGGAAAAGATATGGGATCTTGAGAGATCAGAATTTTGTGAGCATGAGTGTTCCTAGGAGGAAAATGCAAGAGAATGCTTTGGGTAGGATCTTGTCTAGTCTCGTTGGTTTGTTGAGGAGTGGAGAAAAGAATTAGACTTCTAGCTAAATCCCTTTCATAAAAATGTGAGATATTAGTTTGGTAATTCCTTCCTCTAAAATTAATGAATGCTGGTAGGTACAACTTGTAACCTTTGTAGGCAGAAGCTAGTCTGATAAGAACTTGCTCATAGCGAGCTCTTTGCATCCTCAATACTTGCTCATTCATTTGTGGATGCTCACATGAGGTCTCTCCAAGAGAATGAGACAGGAAGGCCTTGTTTCAAAAAGAATCTCCACAATGACTTTGAATCTTCTGATGGCACAGAGAACATACCTCATTTAGAGAGCAGTTGTAGGGCTCAGGATTCACCTCTTTGACTCTGCTAGTTCTAAGTGTCCTTGGTTGGTCTAGCCTTGAGTTGGTATGTCTTATTGGCTATAGAAATTGTCTTGGTGCCTTATTGCTATCAAGACTGGATATCCTTTTGAGGATCATTTGGTTGTGTAGGCACTTTTGATGCCCTTTCGATTTTCACCTCATGGGTATCTTTTATCTATCGTGAGAGTCGGAAGTTTGGCATTTTGAGAGGTGGCCATTATGGGTGACAATGGATTGGAGAGAATGGTAAAAAGTTTCACATGAGGGTCTGCGGACCTTGTATGGAGTCAGTCTGATTCGGAGCTGCTTGAACACCAAATTCAATAATTTGGTTTCACTGTGGATATCCAAGCTTCATGGTGTGTGTGGTTCTTTGATATTTTTAGAGGTGGCTATTGTGGGTGATGATGAACTGCAGAGAACAAGAAAAGCTTTCACATGAGGGCCCATGGATCTCGTAGGGTCAGTCTGATTTGAAACTGCTTGAAACTCAACTGGATAGCCCGGTCCACTGTGGATAAGAACAGAGAATCCATTTTGATACCTTCACAGTGAAGACACATACTATGCTGTATGGCCCCTCCATGGGCAACAGCCAGTACAAAGCAATTTTTTACACTCCTACCCCTAGAATGTTCACATTTGTGCAATTCACCGCACAATTCCAGTTGAATGCTAATATTCATAAGGAGGCTTTGTAATAAGAAAAGAGAAATGCCAAATTAGGATGCGGATGGGAGGCTACTAAATGGTTCTTCAAGGATATAATTCATGCTTAGTGCTCGCTGGATCTTTATCAATGATTTAGGGAGTCATCCTGTCTACTCCTGGAACAAAGATTCAGTGCAACATTGGTTGTTTCATTTCTTTCAGTTCTTCCTTTTGTTGAGATCTTCTCATAGCTGACATTTTCCACTTTTTCCTTCTGTTGACAAGACATGGGATCGTCCTCAAAACTAGGAAAAGAGCTGCTTATTTCACAATCTGTGGTTGAAAGAGAGTATCTTTAATATAATTGAGAGGAAAGGAGGAGTTTCTCTTATGAATCATGGTTATCTCATTTCATTTAAATAATCTGTCATGATGTGAATATGAATGCCAAGTGCTGACCATTATCTAGAAAGTTAAATGTAGATAGTTTGGTTTTATTGAGCCTCGATCATGAAAGGAAAAATCATATTCATTTTTAGCATCATCTTGTTCCCTGTGCAGGTAGTGAATGCAGAGTCTGAAGAATTAACCAAACATAGTGTTATGCATTCAATTAAATAGAGAAATATTAAATTAAGATGCTGTTTGGTTTTGTGAACGGTTCTCATACCTGTCAGGAAGAAATGGTGGTAGCCAAAGAAATAACCTATCCTTGTGATTTTATAATTTCTGCATTCTCCTCACAACTTCATTTGCATTTAACATCTCATGATAGTGACAATATAAGCTCACCCCCACTAAAGGCTGTAGAATATTAATGACAAGTATCAAACTCAATTAGAGGCCAAGAGTTCTGATTTTTTGATCAATGATGTTGAAGTCTTCTTGCATTATGCACCTGTTTTTGTCATGTACTTTGCATCTTTCCCTGATTGGGGACATTGTGGTGCATTTGTGTTTGCAATTGAGTGCATCATCTTTTCAAAAAAAAAAATCAATCGAGTTTGCCGAATGAGTCAACATGATTCTTGGTGCAATTATGACAAATGACATGTCATGCACTTGCGAATATTGACATAGGCAATAACATGGACTTTGCAGGTGATTTAAAGTTTAGAGAAACCTTATTAGAATTGGACCTGGGACCAACTTGGTAGCCTGTAGACCTCAGGTAACCCATCCTCTCCTTTCACTTATTTGGCCTCTTTCATGCAGCTGCAATATGAAATCTCACTTGTGTCCATGGTTGACTGTAATAGAGTTTCTCTTTGATAATGGGAAAGGCATCTAAAGATAAAAGGGTAAGGATTTGAGGAAGGATTTTTTCCTCAGCACTTGTTTGTTCCCTTTGTAATTTGCTTGATCTGGCAACTGTGTGCTTATCAGTTTGGTTGCTATTATCCTTATTGATTTGTGCAGGATATCTACTACAGGAAAGCAAAGGAGGAAGGATGGCGTGCTCGAAGTGCATTCAAGCTCCTCCAGATTGATGAAGAATTTAACATCTTCCAAGGCATAAGCATATCATCCTTTCTTAACTAGCTTATTCTATTTTATCTCTTAACTATATTTCGAAGGGAAACACACTAATTTGTGGATACTGAATCTCATAGGTGTAAAGCGTGTTGTTGATCTCTGCGCTGCTCCTGGAAGCTGGAGTCAGGTTCCTTTAACTAGTTTCTGGTTTTTCCCTGCTATTTTACTATCCACTTCATCTCTTCTTTGTTCAATTGTCTAACTTAAAGACCCTTCTTTGAAGATGAAATTTACTTTTGACTTAATAAAAGGCTCACGTCTTTTCCCTGTGGATATTTCTGCAATTTAAATGGATAGTTTACTTGCAAGGCAAATACTATTGTCCTGGGAAGTTTCAGAAACAACCAAATACATTTGGACCTCTCTGATATTAATTTAAGATTAGGAAATGATAAAATATGTGTCAAATCCATCATGGAGGCATAAAAAAATTTCTTAAGATAGTTCTAAAAGTTTATTGAAATTGATAGAATACTGCATCCCTTGTTGTTTGACAATATTCATCATCTAAAATTTTATGCTTGTGTCATCAGTTAAGAGTTGAATTTGGTCGTCAGTTCTTAACACTTGCATTGATGATGTTATTTTGTTCCTGAGTAATGGCATGCTTTTGAGCTGGCTTTTGCACCATTACTTGTCTTAGTGCTGCTTTGGACTGGATCCTGGTGACCTATCATATTGGTTTGGTTCCTCTTTGTGGATCTCCCAATGCCAATATTTGCTTTATGGATGTTTTCTGATCTAGCTCAATAACTGTTAACTACCTAAAATATTAAGGGATTTTTACATAAATGTTATTGAAATCTTTCAAAATTATTTATTTGCCATTAATTTCACTATATTGTCAATTTTGCCATGAAAAAAAGTTACGTCATTTTTGTATTTACCATTCCATTAGTCATAACTGGTAAAACCTAATGTAACAAAAAAATATTATTTGGTCCTTAAAGTTTATTTATTTATTTTATTTTCACCCCATCCCTTTTTTCCTCTTGCCCACTCGACCTCCCTTCCTCCTCACCTTTGATCGCCTCCACCGCCTCTCTCCAACCACCTCCTTCTCCCACGGCCTCCTACCTACACCTCCTCCATCATCCACCATGCTAATGTCGAGCTCCTCCTCACGTCAACCCACCATGATGGCCTCAACGTCCCCACGCCAAGCCACTACACGTCCACCACCATCTAGCTGTACCAACATTGGTGTCGTGTATGGGAGAAAGAGATCGAGGGTGGCAAAGGAGGCTGTGAAGGAGAAGAAAGAGGGGTCGGTGGTGGTTGTTGACGTGTGGAGAGAAGAAAAAAAGGAAGAACAGGGGAAAGAAAGGGAAGAAGAAAAGGAGTCGAGGTTGAAATTGGCGACATACATGCAACAATCGTAAGATCTAAGTTAACGAGGTTGTTGGAGTGTAATTGGGGAGTAGTTTTGTGGTCATGGTGGATAAGGAGAGTGGAGGCCATGTGTATTTTACGATAGGGCCAGTGGTGGTTGTTGGGTTCACAGTGAAGGTGGAGATGGGAGAGGTAGAAGAAGAGAGGTAAGGGAAGGAAAGAAGATCAAGAAGACGAAGGGTGTGAAAGGAGGTCATGAGGGGAAAAGAAAAGGAGAGGTAGGCCACGAGGAGGAGGAAGAGGCTATGAGGGGAGGTGGTTGGAGAAGTGGAGAGGAGGAAGAGGCTGTGAGGGGAGGTGGTCAGAAGAGTGGGAAGGAGGAGGTCGTGAGGAGGAAGAGGTCGTGAGGAGTGGGGGGGAAAAGGTCGCGAGGAGGAGGAAAAGGAGGTAGTCGGAGGAGGAGTCCATGAGGAGGTGGTTGGAGGAGTTGGGAGGATGAGGCCATGAGGAGGTGGTTGGAAGAGGTCGTGAGGAAGAGGAGGTGGTAGGAGGAGGTCGTGAGGCGGTGGTCGAAGGTGTGGGGAGGAGGCCGTGAGGAGGTGGTCGGAGGAGGAGGTGGTTGGAGAGAGGGGGTGCAGGAGGTGATTGGAGGTAAGAAGGAGGAAGGGACGTCGAATGAGAAGGAAGAGAGGAAGTTAAATGGTTGATCAGATTTTTGATGCATTAAGGCCTAGTTTGAGAGGAAGGGTTGATTTGGTGGGATAACTTTCATACATGGGTTATCTTGCATTTTTGTTAGAGAAGTCGAAAAGGTTATCTTGGTGGGTTAACTTACTGCTGTTTGGAATGCAGAGGCCAGAGGGATAAGCAAAAGGGTTATCTTGTGTTTGGTATTGTGTTGTTTGGGAGTTAGGTGTAGGGATAGGTTGCAAAATGACAGTTTTACCCTTGAAGTGGTATGTTTGAAAGTTTGTTGGTAATTAGAAAGAAATCAATGTAAGTTTCTTATTATTTAATTATAGATTATTTTGTGTATTGAATAAATATTGTAAATAAGAAATAATAACTTTATATTGATATTATTTAACATTGTACTTCACATCATAATGTTGACTAAAACTTACCTAATATATAATTCAACAACCTTTCACGTCATTCTTATATGGTATCTGTTTATGTAGTTGTGGACCTTGTGAAGATTTGGAAGGGTGGCGTGGAGCCCTTCTTCCTCTTCACTAATGGCATGCGTGGAGAGAGAAAGTAGAGAGGAAGATCGGCGGTGAAGAGGAGAGGAGGGAATCTTAGGAAACTAGGAAGTCTTATTGCAAACTTAAGGAACAGGCGAAGAGATTTGGTCTCTATTTATAGAGAATTGATCTTAATCAAATCAAATCATAATCCTAGCAAATCACTAATCCTGCTTCCTAAAATAACCAAATCTCTAAATAAGGACTCAATAAATTAGCCACAAGTTGGCACAAAACATATTTAAAAAATAATTAAACCTAAATCAATTTTCCTAAAACACATACATATCACGCACCCACAAGGGGGCTAACTGGACTTTGTCACGTGGCCTTTATTCCATGCTAACAGGCCTTATTCAGATGCCCTCTTCAGTCCATTCCCCTCTTTGCCTTCACATGGACTTTAGTACAATCATTGCCACCTAGTATGATCATTGCTACATAGAATGATCTTCACGAGCCGCAGCATCAACCTCAATAAAATAACCTGCTACATGGTCTTAAGCTTCATTTACTTCACTTAGGGTGATAGGATTATCTGTAGCATTCCTAAAACACATATCACATGTCCACAAGTAGGCTAATTGGACTCTGCCACGTGGCCTTTATTCCATGCTAATAGACCTTATTCACATGCCGTCTTTGCCCCATTCCCCTCTCTGCCTTCACATGCCCTTTAGTATGATTGTTGCCACCTAGTACGATCATTGCTGCATAGGAATGATCTTCATGAACTGTAGCATCAACCTCAATAAAATAACCTGGTACATGTCTTAAGCTTCATTTACTTCACTAGGGGCGATAGGATTATCTGTAGCATTTCACTCTATCCCGATATCATTAGTATAAAATAAGATTCGAAATGTCAATTTCGATGTTGTTTCGATAAATTTCTAAGTACGCATTTCGAGGGCACGCCGATGGCATGTCATGGAAACACTTGTATTTCGATGACAGATTTGGATGATTTTAATGACCTAAAATAGGCCATTTTGGAGGCATACCGAATTTAAAAGTTAAAAGTGTAATGTGTAAGTAATTAATACATCAGAGGCAAGAACTCAATGTGTCTTTCAAAGTCACACTTAGAAATTTCTAAGTGTGCATTTCTAACCGGTGATGAGGCAATGATCCAACTCTTAGAAGATGGTAGAAACTTTTGATGACAGAAAGTATCCCCACTCTTTCACACCAATGTGAAATTTTTGAAACTCACACCAATGCGAAAGAGTGGCAGAAACTTCTGAAAGAGTGCAATGATCCCTCGACATGCCTTCGAAATGCATACTTAAAAGATGTTGGTTGCCATAAGAGTGCAATAGTAGGAAGTGCGCATCGGGCTAGCATGGTAGCAGCAGCAAGCAGTGGCAACGCAACAATAGTAAGCAGCAATCGAAATGCTGATCATGTCGACCATTTTGTCAATATGCTATCAGCATGTAGGACAAAATACTTGCATTTCGACGTCTACTTCGTGTCGATATGGGCCACTGTCAGAAACACCCATTTCAACGACATGTGACATGCTATCGGTACTTCAATCATTGGTATAAAAGAAAAAACATTGCTTGAGTTATTTCCCAAGTTTAAAGGAGGTTTGCTATAGTTTGCTTCTAGATCATGTCACAACGCGTTAGTCAAATTGAATGCAGAAGATTAAAAGTTCGAAGCCTTTCTTCTCCGTGCTCCTCAATATTTAGGAAAAAAGATTATAGTTGTTTAGCCAATTTCTTGTGTCCCATTGTATCAGCAAGTTGGCGGGAACTGGCGAAGTACTTTCTCTAAAAATTTTGCATAGAAGTTTTAAATTAGAATATATTTTAATCAATAATTGATCACATAGAATGATAGGCTGATTGAATACTAAAGTGACCTTTTTGATGCACTAGTTCATCAGATTCTTTTATCTTGGGTTGCGTAGCCAAAAATTTTTCTACAACTTCATAATAGGAGAGGGATTGAATAAGGTCCACATTCAAAGGTTGTGAGGGCAAAGAGGAGAATGGGGCTTTGATATTTACTCCATGTAGGATAGAGATGGAAGGGTTAACCCACGTGAAATCGTGGCATAACCCTTTAAAATCCTTATCTCATATGAACTCAGGAATAACTTATCTCAGGTTTAAGTGCCCCTTAACCTGGGTTAAAATACCCCTTACCAAACAGAGTTTACCCCCATTTTCATGGGTTAACTTGGTTACTAAACTAGGCCTTAAGCTCCCAGTAAAAACCAACACAACATTAAATGTAAAACAAATAAATTGCAGCTTCACATTCCCTACATAGTGTGGAGAATCAAAAGGATGCATTACCAACAAATGAAACCCTAGCCCTCTTTTATACAAAAGAGAATTGGGCTAATTAGATAAGTATCCCTCATGATAAATAAAATATCAAATACCTCTTTACAACTCAACACTTCTTAGGTTGGGGTATATATGTTAATGAGACCTAAATTGTTGCTTAAACAATCATGACGTTTCATCTTGAGAGGCTTGGTGAGAATGTTAGCAACCTGCAGCTCAGAAGATATATAAGGGGTATTTTTCTTGCCCTTCAGGACCGCATCTCGTATAAAATGGCAATCAATCTCAATATACTTCGTCCTCTTGTGAAAGACAGGATTAGAGACAATATATGCTGCCAACTTATTATCACAGTAGAGTGGAACCAGATCATCATCTAGTACCCCTAGATCTCGCAGAAAATCAACCATCCACATAATTTCACAAGCAGCCTATGCCATGGACTTGTACTTTGCCTTTGCATTAGAGCAAGCGACAACACTCTGTTTCTTGCTCCTCCATGAAACCAGATTTCCTCCCAAATAGACAGCAAAACATGACGTAGATCGCCTGTCCTCTACTGATCCTGCATAGTTTGCATCAGATTAGGCTACAAGATCAAGAGTACCACTCACACTGTAGGATAGACTTCACCCTGGGGTGCCCTTCAGGTATCTTAAGATGAGTCACACATTATGCTAATGGCTGCACCTGGGACTTTGCGTAAACTGACTAGCACGACTGACTGCAAAACTAATATCTGGTTGAGTAATGGTCAGATATAGCAAACGACCAACAATACTACAATACCTGGTAATATCCTCAAACAAGGGGTCTGACTCATTAGAGTTATGACCAATTGGTGCCTCAACTGGTATACCTGATAGCTTAGACCTAATAAGTCCAGCCTCCTCAAGAATCTGTAAGGTATACTACCCTTGTATTAAGGATAAGCCATCTCCTGATGAACAACCTCTATCCCAAGGAAATAGCAAAAGTCACCCAAGTCTTTGATGACAAAGGTGGATTAGAGAAGGCTTTCGCCTCTGTTATCCCATCAATATCATCACCTGTCATGATCATGTCATCAACATAAACTATTAAGATAACAACTCTTCATGCTCCACCATGCTCAGTCTTCCTAACAAATATAGAATGGTCAGTAGTAGATTTTTGGAACCCAATCTTCTTGATCTCTAGGTTGAGCCTCTCAAACCAGGCTCGTGGGCTCTGCTTTAGGTCATAGATGCCCTTCCATAAGTGATAAACAAGCTCCCTCTGATTGCCATAACCTGGTGGTTGTCTCATGTGTAACTCATTAGCTAGATCACCATACAAAAAAACATTCTTTATATCTAATTGATGCAGGGGCCACCCCTAACCACAACAACAGACAAAATAATCCTGATGGAGGTGATGCTAGTAACATGTGAAAAGATCTCAAGGTAATCCACCCCATTCATCTGGATGAATCCCTTGGCAGTAAATCTTGCCTTATATCGCAACACTGTTCTGTCAGATTTGTCTTTGATGGTGTATACCCATTTGCAATCAACAACGGTAGCATCCTAAGGACATGGAACAAGATCCCATGTTTTCTTAGTCTGAAGCACATGCATCTCCTCATCCATAGTGGCTTTCCACCTTGGATCATGGAGAGCTTGAACAAAGTCTTTAGGAACAACTATTATGGTAATGGCAGATGCAAACTACCTATCCTCCTCCTGGAGATGAGATATAGTAGTCTAGCGAGAAATAGGATGAAGCGTGGTATTAGATCTCCTCTGCACAGTCTCCTCCTCTCTATCTGAATCACCCCTATATGCGGGAGTAATAAGCTGAGTTGGTTCCTCATCTGTGTTGTCGTCTAGCTGTGCTCTCCTTTGATATACCTGTGTGTCCACCTGTATAATAGCCTCTATGGATGAATCTTCCTCTGAGAAGTAAGGAACCTCATCAAAAAAGGTCACATCAGTAGTGACAATATATCTCCTATGACCTGGATCATAGCAATTGTAGCCCTTTTGGGTTCTAGAATACCTAAGAAAGACACTTCGTGGCATGAGAAGGAAACTTATCCTGTATATCATAGTTCTGAACAAAGTAGACACACTTAAAAACTCGTAGAGGCACTGGAAAAATCTTATCACATTCAGGATGTATAACCTGATAGGGAAGCACTGAAGATGGTAATCTGTCAATTAGATAGGTTGCATATAATATATCATTTTTCCAAAACTGCTTAAGAACCTTCATATGAAGCATCAAGGTCTTAGCAACATCAAGCAAGTGGTGCAACTTGCGCTCTGCAACCCCATTCTGCTGGGAAGTATGAGCACAAGATGTCTGGTGAATGATCCCTCTGGAACGAAACACTTCCTGTAAATCACTGCACATAAATTCTAATGCATTATCATTGCAGAAGACTCGAACAATAGTATCATATTGTTTCTCTATCTCAAACAGAAACTACTGAATAATGGTAGGAATCTCACTTATGGCCTTCATCAGAAATACCCAGGTCAATTTGCTGCTGTCATCAATCATAACTGCAAAGTATCGGTGTCCACTGGTAGTGGCAACTTTGGAGGGCCCCTAGACATCACAATGCACTAGAGAAAAATGCACATGACTAATATTATCTTCTCTCCCAGGGTAGTTGCTCTTATGATGCTGCTCCAATTGACAATCTTCATAGTCCAAGGCTAAGGAATTAGATAGCTGTGGGTACATCTGACACATCTTATTCATGTAAGGATGCCAAAGTAAGGGATCACAGGAAATAGATACCGTTCCAGCAAATAAGGTTGGCATGTCTAAATAATATAGGCCATCTCTTTCTATTCCACCACCAATAATTTCCCTAGTGATTCGACTTTGGAAATAACAATGCTTATCATAAAAAATAATACATCCAATATTTTTGCAAATTTTACTAAAAGAAGATTCATGGGAAACTCAGGAGCATAATATACCTATTCTATCTTTATCCTGGATGTAGCATCTACACTTCCAACAACAGTCACAGGGGAAGTTGCTCCATTGGCCACCTGTATATCATGAATCCCATGTGAACGAATAGGATTTTTCAGGTGATCTCTGTTTCCTGTAAGATGAATGGTGGATGCAACAGAATCAATTACCCATGCACTTCTGATCCTCCGTTTTCTCAGGCCAACTTCATGGGCTGCAAACGCTAGCCTAATCGAATATGAAATTTGATCTACTTGGATCAACTCTTCTCAACACAGGCGAGGGAAGGCTGATCGCCATCGATAGTAGGCATGAGAGAAGGCTTATCACACACACAAAATGCGAATGAGGCAATCATCGACAGTAGTAGCACTTGCCGCTGGCGACTATAAGAACCAACTGGCATCGCCACCAGTGGCAGACCACCTAGCGATAGTGTTGCCAGCGTTGGTAGCCCATCGGGCGGCACTACCCTTGCCGACAGATTGCTAACCTGTGTTGCCAGCGGTGACAGGTTGCCAAGCGGCATCGCTGCTGCTCCTTCCTTGATTGGTGCACGCACTGCCAGTGGTGGTGGTACCACTATAGATGTCCTCGATCAGATCACCTTCAAGTTAGTGATCTAACACGTTGTGGTGGATTTTTCGGTGGGATATCAGAGCACCAGCTTAGAACCGCTGCTTTGATACCATGTTGAGAATCAAAAGAATGCATTACCAACAAATGAAACCTTAGCCTTCTTTTATACAAAAGAGAACTGGACTAATTACATAAGTACTTCCTCAAGATAAATAAAATATCGAACATTTCCTTACAACTCAACATGTTAGCACATTTTCTATTTCTATTTTTCGTTGTTGTATGGCTGTTGGGTTTGGTTTGCTCCTCAAGGCTTTTATGTACTTCCACCCTTTCAATCTCTTTCTATATAAGAGAGCCCTAGGGTTTCTAATGGAATTTGAATCATTTCATCCAATGTGATATCATAGCATCGGTCCTAAACCATGATTCTAGGTATCCCACCCCTCACGGCCTCCTAAACCCTAACCACCAAACCTTAATTGTCTCTCTCTTCCTCGTGAGCGGTAGCAGCACTCAGCGACGCTCTGGCGGCGTGCTACAGCATGCGCAGCGGTGTTGCAGTGGCATAGGGGGGCCTGTTGCACCATAACCGGCGCTCAGGTGATGCGTAGCGGTGCTTGCGGCGGCATTGCAGCGATCTTGGGGGCTGATCTAGCCTCCGACGGTGGCGCTGCAGCACTTAAGGTTGTTCGAGGCGGCGTTGCAGTGACCGTGGAGGTCGTTCTAGCCTCTGGCGGCGGTGTATCAGCAACTAAGGTTGCTGATGGGGCCTATGACACCTCGTTGAAGGTGGTGCTGAACCCTAGCAGCCTCGCTGCGACCTCCGCCGGCATCGTTACAGTGGTCTGCGGTGGTGGTTGGCTGCGTAGATCGACAGGGAGGCGGTGCGTAGTGATCCGATCCTTGTGCAGTGATCGTGAGGGGCTTTTTGCCCTGATCTAGGGACTGCAATTCTTATAGTCGTTGCGAGAGGGAGGCTAGGTCTCTTTGGAGCTACTTTGGGTGTTCTCCTTACACCTAGGTGAGACCAACATTTGTCCAAGGAGGCCTCTTGTCGGTGATGCATATTTGAATATGGATTTCTTCATTAATGAGTTTGTTTCATTGGGTATGATTGATGGATGCCTTTGGATCGGTTCGTTTCATTGATTGATGGGGAGTTGTTTAGCTCCCTTTGGACATGTTGAACTCTCTGGGAATTGTTGAGTTCATGATGGAGGCTGCTATGGAAGCATGACAAGTTAGTCTTGATAGAGACCATCGTGTTAGACAATGTTATCTGAATAGATGAGGAGGCCCTTCTACATGAGTTAGGGGGCACCGTCATCGATAGGGTAGCAAGCAATGGGCCACTAGTATGTTCCCTTACAAGATAGGTCATGTTCAGATTGTGACTGAAGCTACAGAGCGGGCTGATGGGATTATTAGGAAAGATGATGAGGCTGTTGTGTCTACCACTTTAGATATTGCAGCTCTTGCTTCTTCTGCAGATGATGGATGGTTAATTGATTCTGGGGCATCCAGGCATCTTAGTGGAGACCGAAAGTGCTTTCGCATGGTGCGTGATGTTCCTCTTGGCAGGACTGTTCAGGTGGTTGATGGACATCTTTCTTATGTCCAGGGTGAGGGGGAGGTTACTATAGCCCCTACCTTGAGATTACCCAATATTCTATTTGTTCCTGATTTTTCGATCAGTTTGTTGCTAAGCAGGATTACCAAAGAGCTCAATTGCAGAGCAATCTTTAATGATGTGGGGTGTGTTTTCCAGGATAAATTCACAGGGAAAACTATTAGTGGTGGACACGAGGAAGGAGATGTATACCGCTTAACTCAGTCTCCATTGACAATTGTTGGACAGGCAGATGTGGCATACAAGGCAGGGACAACACTTCAGTGGTACCTTCTGCTAGGACATCCCTCTCTAGATCGATTGAGATGAGTTATTCCTCATTTATAACCTGCTACTGATCTTCTTTGTGGCGCTTGCCAACTAGCCAAGCATCATCATTTCAGCTATTCTCCTAGCACTACGGTTGCGTCATCTGTATGTTTTGACTTACTCCACATGGACATATGGGGCCTGAGTCGTACTCCAAATAGGTAGGGATTTTGATTCTACTTGGTGGTCGTTGATGATTTCTCTAGACTATCATGGATCTTTTTGCTTCATAATAAGTCAGATGCAGGAAATACGATTGAGATGTTAATTAATCAGATCAAGACTCACTTTTTTACGGTTATAAAGATTGTTAGAACCGACAATGTACTTGAGTTTTGCACCAGGAGATTGGCCTAGTTCTACAGCTCCCTAGGCATCATACTTCAGACCTCCTACCCCCATACGTCCTAGTAGAATGGCGTGGCAAAAAGGAAACACAGACATCTCTTAGATGGGGCCCGGACATTGTTGATACATCACAATGTTCCATCTTCCTACTAGGGAGACGTCGTTCTGACTGCTTGCTACCTAATCAACAGGATGCTTAGTTTGATCCTTCATAAGTAGATTCCGTATCATATACTGTATCTAGATAGATATTTGTTTGTTGTGCCTTCTTGGGTCTTCGGCTGTGTTTCATTTGTTCACATTCTTGGTCCTGGTAGGGACAAGCTTGCTCCTCGTGTGGTCAAGTGTGTATTTTTGGGTTATAGTGCCACCCAGAAATGCTATAAATGTTATGATCCCATTGGTAGACGACACTATGTTAGCATGGATGTCACGTTTCATGAGGAGGTGCCTGCCCCGATGCCCTTTTCCCCTGTCCAGTTTGAGGATATTCTTTTTTCGACTCCCCCACCTCCCGCTTCAGATTCCAGGGGGTCTGTGGATGATTTTGAGAAAGCTACATGGCCCGATGTGCATGTACAGTAGACCTCACTTGACTCTGCAGAGGCCATCTCCGTCTACGCCACCAGACTCTCCTGCATAGATGCATGTTGACTCCACTGAGCTGCCTGTTGACAATGGTCCCACAAGTCACTCTACGGTGCCTAATGCTACTAAGGACCTTCCTATTGCTATTAGGAAGGCTCCACGCTCTTGCGCTCGCTACCACGTTGCAGGTGATCTTCCCAATGCCCATCTTGGGAAGTCTGTTTGTCTAGCTTACTTATGCCTTGTCAGCTGTAGAGATCCCTGCTACCTACCAGTAAGCTATGCTTCATCAAAAATGGCGGGCTACCATGGAGGACGAGATGGCTGCACTTTAGGGTTGCGGGATCTCGGAGCTAACTCCACTTCCTGACGGAGCTACTGTTGTTGGCTGTAGATGGGTATTCACAGTGAAATTCAATCCAGATGGGGGCATTGCCAGGTATAAGGCACATTTAGTGGCAAAGGGGTTTGCCCAGACCTATGGGATGGATTTCTTTGACACCTTTGCAGCAGTTGCTAGACTTTCTACTGTACGGGTACTAGTTGCAGTGGCAATTTAGTTAGATTGGCCTTTACGTTAGCTGGATGTGAAGAATGCCTTCCTATATGGGGATCTCTAAGAGGAAGTCTATATGCAGCAGCCGCCTAGTTTTGAGGCTCAGGGGGAGTGTGTATGTTGACTATAGAAGGCCAACTATGACCTTAAGCAGAGTCCCAGAGCGTGGTTCTAGAGAATATCACAGGTTGTAGAGGAAGCTGGGTTCAGGAGGTCGACAGCCGACTTTTCTCTTTTTGTCAAGAGGATTGGACGAGATACGGTGGTACTTCTTGTTTATGTTGATGACTTGATTATTACAAGAGATGATGAGTAGGGTGTTGTTGAGATTAAGCACATCCTAGTAAAGTAGCTTGTTATGAAGGACGTGGGAGCTCTACGGTACTTTCTCGGTATTGAGGCTGCTTGCAGCAAAAAGGGTGTGGCCTTATCTGAGAGGAAATATGTTTTGGACATCTTACAGGAGATTGGCATGCTTGGGGCTAAGGAGGCCAATATTTCCATGGACCCCAAGATGCCGCTATATGATGAGAATGCACAGTTGGTGTACAACAGGCAGTACAGGCAGCTTGTGGGCAAGCTACTATATCTCACTATTATGAGACCAGACATCTCCTTTGTAGTAGGGAAATTAAGTCAGTTCATGGTCAAGCTAACACGCCAGCACTGGGATGCAGCATTGATGGTGCTAAGATACATCAAGAAGGCTCTTGGGAAGGGTCTTCTCTTTTCCAAGGGGTCTTCCATGACCTTGGTTGGATACTCTGATGCGAACTACGCTGGATGTCATGTTGATCGCAAATCCATTACTGGGTTCTGCACCTTCTAGCAGGGAGTTTGATTACATGGAGGAGCAAGAAGCAGAGCACATTTGCGAGATCTAATGTCGAGTCTGAGTAAAGGGTCATGGCTTAGATCACTGCAGAAATGATGTGGATTAGATCCTTGCTTACTGACTTGCAAATACAGTTTTCTAGTCCGATGGAGATGAGATGTGATAATAGAGCAGTTACCTTTATTGCCAACAACCTAACATTCATGAGAGGACGAAGCACGTTGAGGTTGACTGTCACTACGTTAGAGACATTTAGAAGGGGTTACTTTATACCATGTCAGTCACATCTGAGGAGCAGATTGCTATCATCTTTACCAAGTCTTTAGTTAGATCTCTATTTGATTCATGTGTATCCAAGTTGAGCATGATAGATATCTATGCTCCAGTTTGATGGGGAGTGTTAGCATATATTTTCTATTTGTATTTTTTGTTGTATGGCTATTGGGTTTGATTTACTCTTCAGGGACTTTTATATACTTCCACCCTTTCGATCTCTCCTCATATAAAAGAATCCTAGGATTTCTAATAGAATTTAAATTATTTCGTTGAATCCAACGGATAGAAACGCATCAAGTTATATGCTGCATCCTATCCAGTATTTGTAATTAAATTGAAAATAAGTAAATCACAATTTCCAATTTTCTACTTACAGACATCAACTCTCGTGTGATCTCAATGTGACTGCTTATTTTGCCGAAGAACCAAACATCTTTCCACTTAATCCTTCCTAAATGTTAACTAATTTAAAATTAACTTGCAAGCAAATGCAACCTAAGAAAACAAGAAAATATTGGATTGCTTCTCTACAAGAGCTAAGTTTAACATCTTCATGCAGGAACGTTTAACTCAACTTGGTTTAATCACAAGGATTTTTCTATCACTAGATTGATCAAGATTTCTCCTGTTAGTTGCTTGTCAGGGTGTTTTTTCCCTATCATTTGCCTTCTATCCATCTTAAGCGAGGTTGGAAAACTTGGTATTCGGTATTTTGTAGGGGAGGTCACTGTGCTTGTGCCATGTGGAGAAGTAATAAGGGATTACTTGGTCGGATATTTTTTTAATATTTATCAATATTTATAAAATATTTTACTAAGATGTATTACTGGCACAATTTACTTCTAAGCCAAAGCTAAATTGGGCTTCCAACAAAAAGGATATCCTATTAGATAAAAGTCAGCCGTTTTGAAGCTTTAAAGTAACATGAATAAGTAATAAACCATGTGCCCAAAGGAAATAAATATCTTAAGTTTAAAGTGCATAATTGAGTTATTGAGTAATCAGGTGTTTCGGTGCCTAATTGAGACACTATTAACACTCGATTACTCGGGCTAGTATACCAAGTTATAGGCTGAATACTTGACCTAGGCAGGTAATGAGCTGAGTATAGGTACTTGGATTGGCTAGTGCGGCTGAGTAGGATTTCTTGGCCAAGTAATTGGCCTACTCGGATGAGATTTGCAACCTTGATCCTAAGAGCAAATATGCTAGAGTGCTTGATTATATCAACTGTCTGCTACACAGATTGATTTAGACATTAAATCAACGCTAGAAATTGATGGCTTGCTCATTTTATCATCTGCAGGTTTTGAGTCGAAAGTTATACCTCCCAGCTCGGCTCTCCTCCAATTCAAGGTGATTGGTTCATTAATCAAACTGGACATCCTCTAAAGAAAAAGAACCAGAAAAATCATTTGCAGTGTAGCTCTTTGACTTGAAATTCATGGATTTGCCAATGCAGTTTAATTCTCCTTCAGAATCTTCTCTTTTTTTTTTACTTGTCAGTGAACTAGATAATTGTAGGAAAGATAGAGATTCCAGTATTCAATCCTTTACAAAATCATTGTGGAGACAAACACCGAGAATGCAAAATAAGCACTATTTGTCACATTGAGATGTTGGTCAGTCATTCTACTTCCATTGACTTAAAACGCTGATGGGCCCCACATGCCCATTGAATTTCTCAATTATATTTTGAGAGAAAAAAAAGATGGTTACCGGTCACCAGCAAACCATCCAAAGGTGCATTAAAAAAAATTAAAAAATTGAATTTCTCAATCATTGATCTTCAGGATTTCTATATGATAGAAAAATGTCATATATGACATGTCCAAGGCAGTGTTTATTGGAATATGCCCATGTAGGCCATATGTTAGTTTACTTGTACAAGTTCAATTATATTCTTTAAGTGTATGCTTTTATGGAAAACATCTTGATTTACATTTACTTCTCTGAATATTAAAAATTAGCATCCATTTTGCTGGTCTTATAAGCCCAGCCAAAATTATTTTGATTGAGACAGCTTAAATAGCAGAGAATAATTTCAAATGTAGGAATATTCTTGTAATAAGGTGGTCTTTACTTGATTATTATTAATGAAGGACCTGAGTGGTTTCATCCGGATAACTACCCCTATATGTTTCAAAAAAAAAATCAAATGTAGGAATTTTTTATTTTAATTCTTTTATGCTCTAAGGGGGGAGCACTTTGAGAACTTGTTTGGGAGGGTGCTTCTTGTGCTTGGGTTGGGGAACCTTCTATACTTCCTTTTATGATGGCTTCATATACTTGCAATAGAATTTCCTTGGATGGTTACTTTCGTGGTATTTTTTATCTTCTCTATATAAAAAAAAACTCTATTGATAAAGGTAATTAAAGTATGTTGAGAGAATTGTGTGTGGTGTGTAGTCTCACATAGTGTAGTCGAACCTTATTATGTGTGTGATGGTTTATAAATAGGCATGTAGTTCCTACCTATTTATTTGAGAAGAAATAACAAAGAAACACACCCCTAAGGTGCTTCTCCCATGATTTTTTCCCCACTCTTCGTAAGTAGAGTTTTCATGTAAACCCAAGTGTTCCTTGATTAATTTATTGTTTTGATATCATGCTTTCGCATTATTTAGATCTGTCAACTTGGTATCAGAGCAAGTCAATTCTTAGGTTATCATTTCCATTTTTTCTAGATTATCATTTTTATCTTTCTTGTGAGTTTTGTTTGCTCCATGATCGTCTGAAGAGAAGACAAAGATCTGGGAAGGCGGAGAGGAGGCGCTATAGTAGCGCTAGGGCAATTTTAGGCGTGGATCTCGTGTTGTTGCAGCAGAAACATCGAAGATGGAGATTGTGGGCATGAGCACGAGTTAGGAGGAGAGGATCATGGGTATTGCATGGCCTCCTTGGTTTTCGTAGAAGGAAAAGAAAAGAAAAGGGAAGCGACAACGATCGTAGTTGATGTCAAGAAGCCCTTTCGCTGCATCGTTTGCGGTGGAGAGTGGAGGAGAGCCTTTGGGAGGAGGAAGATCGTGTAAGAGAGAGGCAATAAGAGGAGGATTGACTCGCCTTGGTGTGCTCCCTTAGCCTACTCCCCTTGTGATGGTGCTAAGGTGGTTGAGGGGTTTCTCTGCCCCATGCTGAGAAGATTGACGTTGATGGACACGAGGAGAAAGAAGTGACACGTGAAGATCGACGCATGGTGCACGATCTCCTGCGATGATGGCATAGAGCTCGCATTCGCGGGGAGGTCGAGAAGAGTTCGACATTGATAGTGGTGAAATATGTAAGTCCCTGTCGAGTTTAGTTCATTTGACCTCTTATGTTTGGCTTGTTTTTAAAAAAAAAAGAGAAGGAAAAAAAGGGAAGGAAAGAAAAAAATATATGAAAAAAAAGGGAGAGAGGAAAAGTTGGAAAAGAAAATAAAAAGAAGAAAATAGAAAAAAGAAAGAGAAAAAATAAATGTTAGCATATGTCATTATTTATGTTTGTACGGCTTTTCGATTTTTAGCTCCTTAGGGGTACTATTGTATTTTTACTCTTTTGGCCTCTCTCTATATAGAGTGGCTAGGGCTTTTAATGAGAGGTTAAGTCATTCCAACCAAGTTGTTATCAAAGTACCGGTCCTAGACCGTGGCTCTAGGTATCCAACCCCCACGGCCTCTGAAACCCTACCACCAAACCTGTTCCTCCTCTCTCCCTGATCTATGTCGGCTGTCTTCCTCCATCGGCAGCGCGCGGCTCGACACGTGCAGCAACACGTGGGCGGCGCTTGGTGGATCGCTCGGCGGTGTGTGTGCATCTGCAACAACGGCGAGTAGCGAGTCTCAGTGGCCAGCAACGTTGAGGGCGGTGCGCATGGGGAGTATGAGCGTGACGACGCATTTGAGGGCCGTCTAAGCGTGGTGCAACTAGCGCAAGTGGCGTTAGAGCGTCGCGAGCAGTGGCGTAGCGCCGTCTGCGGTGACATGTAGTGGCTATGCTGCGCATGTGAGGGGTTGGTAGTTCCTTTCTAGGGCTACTTCCCTTTAGATCACAGGGAGAGAGACACCTAGGTCCCCTTGGGGCCATCTCGGGTGTTCTCCCTGCACCCGAGCTAGGCCAACAGCTATCCAAGGGGGCTTTCTGCGAAGATGTAGGTCTGAATGTATATGGTTTCAGATTTATTGATGATTTTTTGGACATATAAGGCTGATTGAGGCTTCCGGATTGCGAAGATGGCTTCAGATGATCAGTCCAAGGTGATGTCGGGCTCTCTTTTGGACACTAGGGTACTTAAGAATTCGTTTTTCGGTCTCGTTGTCAAGTTAGACGAGACCAAGTACCTGCGGTGGTCCTAAACTTTCCTCATGACTGTCAGGGGTTATGAGAAGAGCCACATCCTTATGGATCTGGAGCTTCCAAACAAGACTAGTGTAAATGCAAATTGGGACAGAGACAATGTCATGGTTTCTGCATGGCTCATGTAGACAGTTATTCCTCGAGTAGGGGATGAGATCATGTATTATGCCACATCGAAGGAGATGTGGGAGTCCTCTCGTGAGACTTATTCTCTCGTCAAGAACTCTGCATGGTTTTTCAGGTCTTCTATGACATTTTCTACTTGAGTTAGGAAGGACGCAAATTACCACAGTACTACTCCCTCCTGAAGGGAATGTTAGAGAGGCATCACTCTTATCTGCTGGGGTATGCCTGTGAGTCTTGGAGGAGCTTTAAGAGACAGTTGGCAGTCTTCCTTTTCTTGGCAGGTCCTGGACCTGAGTATACGGTAGCCAGAGATCAGATTCTCACCGCTTCGGAGCTTCCTTCCCTGGAGGAGGCCTATAGTAGATTCAGCAGAGTTTCAGTGCGCACTCTTGCTGTTAACTCTGGTGCTTAGGTGTCTGTACTGGCTGCGGTCCCTGGATGTGGCAGGGGTGCTCCTCTTCCTGCACATGGTCGTGGACGTAGACGCTTTTTTCATACACGCATTAGGACTCCGTGTACCTACTGTGGAAAATTTGGCCACTCTGAGGTTAAATGCTGGCAGAAGCATGGTAGGCAACCTGTGGCCAATCAGGTAGTCTAGATAACAGATGGAGTTCTCAGTTCTGATGTTAGTTCTATGAGCACAGAGATTGAGACCTTGCTGCAGCAGATTGCTCAGTTGACTTAGGCATCTTCTTTTCAGTCTTCAAATACTGCAGCTATCGCCACTTCATTTGAGGCGCCTACGACTGGTATGTTGTCACTTTTGTCCTTTAGTGATTGGTTGATTGATTCTGGTGCGTCCAAGCACTTATGTGGCGACATGAGCTCTTTCTCTCAGTTAGCATCAGTTACACCAGCCAAGATTATATAGGTGGTAGATGGGAGACATTCGCCACTTGTTGGCAAAGGAGATATCTTTATCCGTACTTTGAGACTGTTGAGTTATGAGTTATGTTTCCGTTGTAAGGAGTGTTTTGTTATTGTTATTTTAGTACTAGGTTTATGATGTACTTTTCCCTTACCTATATCGAGATGTAGGGACTTCTTGAAAACTAAGGATGTTCATTTCCTTCAACTTGGTATCAGAGCCAAGTTAAGGGCTCCATCAAAAGAACCCTAACCCCCACTCGTTAGCCCCCCTCTCTACCATCGCTGCCGCCTGCAACAGCAGTAGGCCGTCGCCGCTAGCAGTAGCAGCAGCAGGCCAGTGCCACCGCTAGTAGCAACAGTAGTAGGCCATCGCCGCCCAGGCCCCAGCCGCTGATTTTTGTGCTCTCTCTTGCTGTTAGTGTTTGGTAGCAGAGAGGGCACATCTCTGCCTTTTGTCTGATTGGAAGACCTTTGGAGTGTTAAAGCCAAGGGTCTTTCGGAGAGGTGATTTGATATTATTTGCAGGTCTTATCTATTAGATTTGGTGTGTGTATTCCCTATATAATTCAGTTTGTTGGGGTGTGTATTCTCCTTTGATGCATGCTTTTGGGGTGTGTAGTCCCCTTGAGTATTGATCGCGTGTGAGCGGAGATTTTTGGGGTGTGTATTTCCCGGTTGGTATATTTGTTCGGGTATATATTCCTTATTTTTTTTTCAATTTTTAGATTTGAAGTGTGAAGAAATTAAGGGGTGTTTGTGGCAGTGTGTTCCAGTGAACATAGCAGTATCTCAGTCAGAGATTGCGTGAGGAACCGCTGTGGGTAATACGCTAACCATTGGTGTGACGTGGTTGATTGATTTAGGTGCTTCCAATCATTTATCCAGAAATTTACAGTGGTTTGGACATATTCAACCTGTCTCTTGAGGTCGTATAGTACAGGTGGCTGATGGACGACTTGTTCCTATTAGTGGTTAGGGGGAAATTAATGTTACCCCCTCTATGCAGCTTAATCATGTTCAGTTTGTTCCAGATTTATCCATGAACTTACTCTCTGTCGGTGAGATCATTAAGCAGATGAATTGCTGTGCTATCTTTGATGAGCGTGGATGTATTTTCCAGGATAGAATAACAGGGAAGACTATTGGTAGTGGATATGGAGTTTACCGACTTCAGCAGGGTCCCATAGCTGCAGCATGTCGGGTTAGTACTACATCTGGGAGTGCTTTACAGTGGCATAGACGGTTGGGCCACCCTTCTTTGGAAAAATTACGCAGGCTTATTCCTCAAGTATCCACAACTATACAATTTTCCTGCGATGCATGTCAACTTGGAAAGCACCATAGATCTTCCTTTCCAGCTGCTATAGGACCACGTTCGACTTCGTATTTTCAGTTATTGCATCTTGATGTTTGGGGTCCCAGTATAACTCCTGATAGAGTAGGACATCGGTACTATTTGATTGTTGATGATTTTTTCAGATTGTCCTGGCTCTTTCTCATGAAAGATTAGTCTGAAGTGGGCCCATTAATTGAGAAGTTTATGTTGATAAAAAATCAGTTTGATGTTTGCATCAAGACTCTCAGGTCTGATAATGCATTGGAGTTTTGTACTCGTTAGTTGGTAGAATTCTATGGCTTACATGGTATGATTCACCAGACCTCATGTCCACACACCTCTCAGCAAAACGGAGTCGCAGAGAGGAAGCACAGACATATCCTTGAATTGGCCAGAGCTCTTCTTATCCAAAACAATGTGCCACAGAAATACTTGGGAGATGTAGTTCTTACAGCTTGCTACCTTATTAATAGATTGCTCTCCTCAGTGATTCATTAGTAGATACCGTAGCAGGTACTTTATTCAAATGATGAGTTGCTTGATCTTCCATTCAAGACATTTGGGTGTGTGGCTTTTGTACATCTCCTTAGACTTGGGCGCGATAAATTAGCACTTAGAGCAGTCAAGCGTGTGTTTCTTGGCTACTCTTGTACTCAGAAGGGGTATCGGTGTTTTGATCCCCTACACCAGAGACATATCAGTGTAGATGTCACCTTCATGAAGCTGTATTATTTTTCTGTTGCTGCCAGGGAGGTGCAGAGTGTGTCGGAGTGTGCGCCTATACGAGTTGCTCCTATACCATTTGGTATATTGACAGATACTAGTATTCCTTCTCAGGCTACTAAGCTACCTACCGACACATTCACGTCTACACCAGCGTATGAAAGATCCTTTAAGGGTCACACCTATCAGCTGCCAGTTGTGTATAGGGCAAAGCCCCCTCCATCTATTCCACAGCCTCCTCAGGTTAGTGTTAATAACCTAGAGGGGGTTTCTACTCAGGAGACTTCTTTAGATACAATGTCAACAGATGTAAAGGGTGAGAGTTTGTCACCTGTTGATGGTTCTCTAGGTCCTGATTCCATGAGTATTGGTGATGATATTCCTATTGCTATCAGGAAGGCTCCACGATCTTGTACCCAGTATCGTGTTGTTGGGAGTGTTGTTTCTGCTGATTCTCTAAGATTGGAGTTTCATGCATTTACAGCTGTTGTATCCAGTGTTGAGTTACCTACCTCGTACCAGTAGGCTCTACTATATCCACACTGGAAGGCAGCTATGGAGGAGATGTCTGCACTTACTACCAGAGGTACTTGGGAGCTGTCACCTTTACCGTTTGGCACGCACCTTATTGGAGCCTGATGGGTCTTTGCCTTGAAATACAACCCAGATGGGTCTATTTCAATGTATAAGGCCTGCCTAGTGGCCAAAGGATTCACCTAGATATATGGGGTGGATTTCTTTAACACGTTCTCCCCTGTTGCATGACTCCACTGTTCGCATCCGTATCTCTGTTGCAGCTCATTATGGATGGCAGTTACATCAGCTGGATGTCAAAAATGCATTTCTGTATGGAGACTTGGAGGAAGAGATATATATGTATCTGCCACCTGGCTTTGAGGTTCAGGGGGAGTATGTATGTAGGCTTCGTAAGACCATTTATGGTCTTAAGCAGAGCCCCCGAGTCTGGTTCCAGCGTCTGTTTGAGGCGCTGTTTGTTATTGGGATGTAGGGATTTTCATCGGATCATACACTATTTGTGAGGAAGATTGGTCGGGGTACAGTGGCTTTACTTGTGTATGTGGATGATCTTATTCTTACAAGTGATGATGTAGATGGTATATCTTAGATGGGGTACTTGGCATACCGGTTTGTTATGAAAGATCTTGGGAAACTGAGATTTTTTAGGCATTGAGTTTGCTACAAGCAAGGGACAATTATGTCGCAGAGGAAATATGTCCTTGATATTCTTCAAAAGACAGGCATGCTAGGATCCAAAGATGTAAATATTCTTATGGATTCTAAAACTTATCTGTTTGAGGATAATGTAAAACTAAAAGACAAGAAAGTATATTGACGACTGGTGGGGAAGCTGTTATATCTGACTATCACTAGGCCAGATATTAGCCTTGCCATGGGGAAGCTGAGCCAGTTCTTAGATAAGTCCACTGAGGTTCATTGGTAGGCCGTGATGTAGGTGCTGAGTACATCAAGGGATGTTCAGGTAGAGGCATTCTTTTTCAGAGAAAGGCACCTATGTCTGTTGTTGCATACTCAGATGCTGATTATGCAGGTGATGTCGGTGATAGACGGTTTATTACTGATTTTTGTACCTTTGTTGCTGCGAACTTGGTAACCTGGAGGAACAAGAGACAAAGTGTTGTTTCACGCTCTAGTGCTGAGTCTGAGTATAGGGTCATGGCACATATTGCAGCTGAGATGATATGGATCAGATCTCTGTTACGAGATATTCATGTTAATGTTCAGGAACCTATGGAGATGCATTGTGACAACCGGCTGCCACCTACATTGCCAACAATTCTATGTTCCATAAGAGAACAAAACATGTAGAAGTGGATTGTCATTACACCAGGAGTTTGATTCAACAGGATCTGCTTCGTACTACTTGTCTTGCCTCCTCAGACCAGACTGCTGACATGTTTACCAAGCTGTTGTCTTGTCCCCGGTTTGAGAAGTGTAGAAACAAGCTGAGTAGAATGGATATATATACTTCAGCTTGAGAGGGAGTGTTGAGTTGTGAGTTATGTTTTTGTTATAAGGAGTGTTTTGTTATGTTTATTTTAGTAGTGGGTTACTTTTTCCTCACCTATATAGAGGTGTAGAGACTTTTTGAGAAATTAAGGATGTTCATTTCCTTCAATTGAGACTAACAAATGTTTTCTATGTACTTGACTTTCCTTTGAGCTTGCTGTTTGTTAGCAGTATTATTAGAGATCTGAATTGCCGAGCTATATTTGATGCATCTTCTTGTATCTTGCAGGACAAGTTCATTGGGAATACAATTGGTGGAGAGCGTGAGGAGCAGGGGGTTGTACTGTTTAAGTTGTATTGTTGTTGCTGCCTCTGCTACCAAGGCCTTGCTTCTGCTGGATCTCCTTTACAGTGGCATTGCCTCCTTGGTCACTTATTGATCGCCTCAGACGTGTCTTGCCACACATATTCTTCACTATTGCTCTCACCTGTGATGCTTGTCAGCTGGGCAAGCATCGTGGGGTTAGTTTTTCTAGCTCTACTTCAGTTTCTTCTGTTGCTACATTTAATTTTGGCATATGTATGTTTGGGGACCTAGTCGTATTCCTGATCGACTTGGGAACATATATTATCTTATTTTAGTGATTATTTTTTCTGTGTTTCCTAGATGTTTCTCTTGAAAATAAGCCCGATGTGGGATAAATTATAGAGAATTTTGTTAAAGAAATAAAAACTCAGTATTCTTGCTTGGTGAAATGTTTTCGGTTTGATAATGCTTTAGACTTTTGTACTACTCTTTTGCACACTTTCTTTTCCAGTTGTGCACTTTACTGGGGTGATGCTGTTTTGATTACTTGTTTTCTGAATCAATAGGATGCTTGATGCTGCTTTATATGAATGGATTCCATTGCCGGTTATGTATCCTGATTGACCCTTGTTTCACGTTATCCCTTGGACTTTTGGTTGTGTTGCCTTTGTCCACTTATTGGGATTAGGTCAGGATAAACTAGCATTGAGAATAGTTAAGTGTATTTTCCTTGGATATACTTGAACGTAAAAAGGGTATCAGTGTTTGATCTGATTACTTCTCGGCATTTTGTTTCGGCGGATGTTACTTTTCATTAGGCGATACCCTTTTTTACTTCTGTTGCTAAGATGCCTTCTAAGGGTGATATGGTGCCTGTCATTTACACTCATTCGCTTTGGGAGTTTTCCTGAGATTTCTATCCCTACTACACCACCTCCACCACCTCCTGTTATGCAGTGCTTTTCTCGTCTGACTGAGCCACTTAAGACATATATCTGCCCTCGTACTACTTATCAGGTGAGTCCTTTAAACTCTGATGCATGTTTGCCATGAGCTGATCACAGGGATAAGACAAATGATGTGGTAGGTGATGATCTAGATCTTCTTATAGCCATTTAGAAAAGACCATGGACTTGCACTGCTTACCCCATGGCCGGGGCACTTGCTACTGACGACTTAGCCCCCGAGTTTGCTGGATTTACTTAGGCGTTGGTTGTTACTCAGATTCCAGTGACTCATCGTGAGGTTATGTTTGATCCAAAATGACGGGTTGCTATGGAGGATGAGATGGTCGCTCTTAAAGTCGTGGGACCTGGGAGTTCACTCCACTTCCAGATGGTGCTATACTTGTTGACTGTTGATGGGTGTTCAGTGTGAAGTTCAACTTAGATGGAGGTGTTGACACATACGAAGCACGTCTCGTGGCAAAGGAGTTCATCTAAACCTATGGGGTGGACTTCTTTGACACTTTTTCACCAGTTGCCAGACTTCCTACAGTACGGGTGCTGGTTGCAGTGGCAGTTCAGGTAGATTGGCCTTTGCATCAGTTGAACGTCAAGAATACCTTCCTCTATGGTGATTTCTAAGAGGAAGTCTACATGCAGTAGCTACCTGGCTTTAAGGCTTAGGGGGAGTGTGTATGCCGACTACGGAAAATTATCTACGACCTTAAGCAAAGCCCCATAGCTTGGTTCCAAAGGTTGTCATAGGTGGTAGAGATAGCTGGATTCAGGAGATTGACAGCTGATTTCTCTCTCTCTGTTAGGAGGACTGGACGAGGTACTATGGTACTTCTTGTTTATGTTGATGACTTAATTGTCACATGAGATGATGGACAGGGTGTTGTTGAGATTAAGAGCATTCTAGCATAGCAGTTTGTCATGGACTTGGGAGCTTTATGATACTTTCTTGGTATTGAGGTTGCTCGTAGCAACAAGGGCATAGTCTTGTCCCAGAGGAAGTATGCATTGGACATCTTGTAGGAGGTGGGTATGCTTGAGGTCAAGGAGGTCAATATTCCTATGGATCTCAAGATACCACTTTATGATAAAGATACACAGTTGGTGGACAACTGGCAGTATAGATAGTTTGTAGGCAAGCTGCTGTACCTCACCATAACGAGGTTGGATATCTCATTTGCGGTTGGGAGATTAAGTCAGCTCCTGGCCAAGCCAATAGCACTAGGATGCAGCATTATTGGTGCTCCGATACATCAAGAAGGCTCCTGGGAAGGGTTTCCTCTTCTCTAAGGAGTCTTTTATGACCTTGGTTGGCTACTTTGATGCAGACTACGTCAGATGTCATGTGGACCGCAAATCCACTAATGGGTTTTGCACCTTTTTGGCAGGGAGTTTGATCATGTGGAGGTGCAAGAAACATGGTATAATTGCGAGATCTAGTGCCGAGTCTGAGTACAGAGCCGTGGCTCAGATGACTGCAGAGATGATGTAGATCAAGTTATTGCTTATAGACTTGCATATACAGTTTTCTAGCCCAATGGAGATGCGATGTGATAGCATAGTAGCCACCTTCATTGTAAAAAACTTAACATTTCACGAGAGGATGAAACATGTTGAGGTTGATTGCCATTATACCAGGGACATCATTCAAAAGGGGTTGATATATACTATACCAGTCACATATGAGGAGTAGATTGCAGATATTTGCACTAAGCCTTAGCTAGATCTTTATTTGATTTAAACAAATTAAAAAAAACCACCGAAGAGTAGAGGTGGAGAAGTTCTTTAGTTTTTATTTAAATTTTCTTCTCGTTATTTTCTTCTATACAAGTATGGGTGAAAGGAGTGTGGAAGTTCATTATAGTCACCTTCGTTTGGGAGAGTTGGTTGAAATGAGATAGATTGATTGTAACCCTAAGTCTCTCTTATATAGAGAGAGACCAAACGAGCAAAAGCACACCTTTGCCCTTGAGGAGCACATAAGCCACAACTGGAAAAGAAATACAGAGAAGAAATACACATAGTATGCTAACATTTCCCCTCAAGTTGGAGCATATATATCTATCATGCTCAGCTTGAATATACATGAATCAAATAAAGATCTGGTTAAGGGCTTGGTAAAAATATTTGCAGTCTGCTCCTCAGATGCAACATAAGTGGTATATAGCAACACTTTCTGAATAATATTCTTGGTATAGTGACAATCAACCTCAACATGCTTTTGTTCTCTCGTGAAATACTGGGTAGTTGGCAATGAAGGTAGCTGCTCTATTATAACATCGTATCTTCATAGGGCTAGAAAACTGCACCTGTAGGTCAATAAGTAAGGATCTGATCCACATCATCTTTGCAGTAGTCTAGCTATAGCTCTGTACTCAGACTTGGCACTGGCCCTCGCAACTGTGCCTTGTTTCTTGCTTCTCTAATAATCAAATTTCCTGCTAAGAAGGTGCAGAACCTAATAGTGGATTTACGATCCACATGGCATCCGGCATAGTCGGTATCCGAGTATCCAACCAACGTTATAGAGGACCCCTTGGAGAAGAAAAGACCCTTCCCAGGAGCCCTTTTGACATATCTAAGCACCGTCAACGTTGCATACTAATGCTGCTATGTCGGCTTTGCCATGAACTGACTCAGTCTCCCGAGAACAAAGGAGATATTCAGTCTCGTTATGGTAAGGTACAACAGCTGTCTGTACTTTTTGTTGTCCACCACCTGTGCATCCTCATCATAGATTGACATCTTGGGGTCCATAGGAATATTGACCTCCTTGGCCCCAAGCATATCAATCTCCTGCAAAATATCTAAAGCATACTTTCGCTGAGATAAGACCACACCTTTCTTGCTGCGAGCAACTTCAATACTAAGGAAATATCGTAAAACCTCAAGGTCCTTCATGACAGACTGCTCCGGTAGGATGTGCTTAACCTCAGTAATACCCTTCATATCGTCCCCTGTGATGATCAAATCATCTACATAAACTAGAAGTACCATAGTACCTCGTCTAGTCCTCCTGACAAAGAGGGAAAAGTCAACTGTCGATCTCCTGAATCCATCTGCCTCTACAACCTGTGAATTTCTGAAATCAGGCTCAGGGACTCTGTTTGAGGCCATATAGAGCCTTCTGTAATCAACGTACACACTCCCTTCGTCTCTCAAATCTAGGCGGTTATTGCATATAGACTTCCTCTTAGAGATCACCATAAAGGAAGGTATTCTGCACATCTAACTGGTGCAAGAGCCAATCTAACTGAACTGCCATTGCAATCAACACCCGAACTGTGGGAAGTCTGGCAACTGGAGAGGTGTCAAAAAAGTCAATCCTATAGGTTTAGGTGAATCATTTTGCCACAAGGCGGGCTTTGTACTTAGCAATACCACCATTAGGATTGAACTTCACAGTAAATACACATCAACAGCCAACGAGTGCAGCACCATCAGGAAGTGAAGTAAGCTCCTAAGTCCCACGGTCTCGAAGAGCAACCATCTCATCCTCCATGGCTGGCCATCATTTTGGATCAAGCATGGTCTCATGATGTGTAGTTGGAATCTGTGTAGGAGCTAACGCTTGAGTGAATCTAGCAAATCTAGGATCCAGAGTATCAGTAGCAAGTGCCTCCGCCATGGGATAAGTAGTGTAAGTCTGTGGCCGCTTCCGAATAGCTATCGGAAGGTCAATATCATCACCTGGCACATCACCTGTCTTGTTCCTGTGGCCATCACATGACAAGCATACGTCAGTGTCTAAAGGACTCACTTGAGAAGCCGATGGTGAGGGCGAGGATGGGGGTCCTTTATAGGTAGCATGAGGGCAAACATATGTCTGCAGAGGCCCAGTTAGGTGTGGAAAGGGATGTGTAGCAGGTGGTGGTGGTGGTGTGGTAGGGATAGAAATCTCAGGAAAGCTTCCAAAATGAATGGGAGAATATGGCATAGGCGCCATATCACCCTCGGGAGGCATCTCAGCAGCCGTTACAGAAAAGAAATGTACAACCTCATGAAAGGTAACATCCGCTAAAACAGTGTTGAGAAAAAAGCGGATCAAAACAGCGATACCCCTTTTATGTATGGGTATACCCAAGAAAAACACACTTAACTGCTGTCAGTGCTAGTTTATCCCGACCTGGTTTCAACAAATGGACACAGGCAATACAACCAAACGTTCGAGGGTTGACGTGAAACAGGGGATGATCAGGATACATGACTTGAATAGGAATCCGTTCATGTAATGCAGTATTAGGCATTCGGTTAATCAAAAAACAAGCGGTCAAAACAGCGTCACCCCAATGGAGAAAAGGGACTGAGTGGTGAATCAACAAGGTGCGAGCAACATCAAAAATATGACGATGCTTCCTCTTAGCAACACCATTTTACTGAGAGGTATGAGGACATGTCTCATGGATAATGCTACAACTAGAAAAGAAATTACGCAAACGTAAAGTACAAAATTCAAAGGCATTATTTGAGCGAAAGCAATTCACCAAACAAGCATGCTAAGTTTTATTTCTTTGACAAAGTTCTTAATAATTTGTCCCACATTAGACTTATTTTTCAAGAGAAACATCCAAGTCACACATGAAAAATCATCAACTAAAACAAGATAATACTTGTTCCTAAGTCAATCAGGAGTACGACTGGGACCCCACACATTCATATGGATCAAATAAAAAACGACAGACGAAATAGAAGTAGAACTGGAAAAACTAGCCCTATGGTGCTTGCCAAGTGGCGATGAATGGGTAGATGGCCAAGATGGTGGTGCCACTGGAGAGGAGATTCAGCAGAAGCAAAGCCTTGGATAGCAGAAGCAGCGAAAATAGTACGACTCAGACGATACACCCCATGTTCCTCACGTCCTTCACCAATCATCTTCCCAGTGAATTTATTTTGCAAGACACAAGAAGATGCATCAAAAATCGCTCGGCAATTCAGATCCCTAGTAATGCTGCTAACAGACAATAAACTCAAGGAAAAATCGGGCACATAATAAACATCTGCAAGTCTCAAAGTAGAAGATAATGATATATCTCCTTTACCAACAAGTGGCGAGTCTCCCATCAACCACCTGTACTATCCTGGCAGGTGTAACAGGTGCCAACTGAGAGAAGGATCCACGGTTGCCACATAGGTGCTTGGATGCACCCGAATCAATCAACCAGTCACCGGAAGGCAGAAGTGACGATATACCAGTCACAGGTGTCTCTGATGAGGAGACCATGGTTGTAGTGTCGGGATTCTGAGAGGATGAAGCCTGTGTCAACTGCGCAATCTGCTATCGCAGAGTCTCAATCTCGGTATTCAAGGAACTCATGCCAGGATTGGTAGGCACTCCATCAAGAACCTCAGCTGCCTGATTGGTCATGGGTGGCCTACTGTGCTTCTGCCGGCATGTAACCTCTGGATGACCAAGTCTGCCACAGAAAGTGCATGGTGTCTTGGTATGTGCATCAGACGAGTGTCTACGTTCATGTCCACGACCACGTGCAGGGACAGGAGTACCCCTGCCATGTCCAGGAGTCGTTGCCAGTGCAAACGTTTGGGTACCTGTGTCTGGGGCGGTAGTACGAACTGTGACTTTGCTGACTCTACTATAAGCTTCCTCCAGGGTAGGAGGCTTAGGAGCTGTGAGAATATGATCTCTGGTAGTTGTATACTCAGGTCCAAGACTTGCCAAGAAGAGAGAGACGATCAACTGTCTCCGAAAATTCCTCCAAGACTCACAAGCACATCCCGACAAATAAGAGTGATGTCTCTGCAGGATTCCCTTCAAGAGGGAGTAGTATTGTAGCAGAATGTGTCCTTCCTGACGCAAATAGAAAAGGTTGTAGAAGACCTGAAAAACTCGTGTAGAGGTCTTGGCATGAGAATAGGTCTCACGCAAGGACTCTCACATCTTCTTTGCAGTGTTGTAATACATGATCTCTTCCCCTATACGTGGAATAACTGTCTGCATAAGCGACGTAGAGATCATGACATTATCTCTATCTCAAGTGGCATTGACGCTAGTCTTGCTCTTGGCCTTCGGATTTGTAAGGATGTGGCTCTTCTCATGACCCTTGATAGTCATGAGGAAAGTCTGAGACCACCGTGGATAATTGGTCTCATCCAACCGACGATAGAACGAAAAAGAGGACTCTTCAACACCCCAGTGTCTAGAGAAGTGCCTGAATTAATCTCGAACTGATCATATGAAGCCATCCTTACAATCTTGGAGCTGCAATCAAACTTCTATATCCAAGAGTTATCAATCAGGTCTGAAATCCAAAGATTTAGGCCGGCATCTTCACGTTGGATACGCTTTGGCCTATCTCGGGTGTGGGGAGACCACCTGAGAAGGCCCCACCGATGATGACGGAGACCAGGAGTAACCCTAGGCGGCGCTAATGGTGTTGGCGGTGCCCTAGGCGGCACTGGTGGCGCCTTGGGTGGCGTTGGAGGTGCTGGCGGCGCTCTGGGCGACGCTGGTGGCGCTGACAAGGTCTAGCAGTGCTTGCAGCACCTTAGGCAGCGTGGGTGATGCCTTAAACGAAGCGCTAAGGCCCGCAGGTGAAGCCTTAGGGGATCGGTGAGGCTAGAGATGGAGGTAGCAACACTGCACCGGTGGCTGGCAGCGTTGACAGAGTCTCCCGAGGCAGTGCGCGCTGGTGGAGGTCAGTTTTTGGCCTTCCACAGCAGCCTGATCGGCATCAGAGGCTGATGTGGCTGGTTGACGGCGACGAGGGGCCGAACGACGATCGATAGAGGCCGCCGGCCGACGGTGGAGGCTCCTCCGGGTACCTCCAATGGAGATTAGGGTTTTAAGTGGACAAGGTACGGAGGCTTTGTGAAGGTGGGATACCAGAGCGCCAATCTAGAATCGTCGCTTTGATACCAAATTGATTGAAATTGGATAGATTAATTGTAACCCTAGGTCTCTCTTATATAGAGAGAGACCAAAAGAGCAAAAGTACACCTTTGCCCCTGAGGAGCACATAAGCCACAACTAGAAAAGAAATACAGAGAAGAAATACACATAGTGTGCTAACGGGGAGTCCCTTTGTTGCAGTCCCAATGCACGATGGGTGACATCGAATATCGTGCGGACTCTTTGGAGTGGTTGATCCTCATATGAGAAGCCAAACTCTGGGAGGTTTAGAGTTTCGAGGTCTCCAAAGAGAGGGAGATCCATTTTCGAGGTCTTCAGAGGAACGGCTCAGCAGGTTTCTATATAAGCAATACAGTTTCGAGGTCTTCAGAGGAAAACCCATGTCAGGGATACTGAATGGGTAGCCACCAGCACTAGTTGAGGTCTCCAGAGGAGAGGCCATGGTTAGAGATATTAGCAGTTCTTTCAACAGCTTCAGCCTGTGTTTTTGCCTACGAGCAAAAATTAGTCCAAAGAGTTGTGTTTTGTTATGTAGAGTGAATTTTTTTATGTTACAAGCTGAGCATTCCATGTCTCAGCTTGAGGAGTGTTTAGAGAATTGTATGTGGTGTTTAGTCCCATATGGTGTAGTGGGACTTTGTTATGTGTGTGATGACCTATAAATAGACATGTACTCCTCACTTATTCATTTGAAAAAAAATAACAAAGAAACAAACTCATGAGTATTTCTTGATTAATTTATTATTTTGATATAATACTTCCACGTTATTTAGATTTGTTAACCAAGTAGTTTATGGTTGTCAATTTGACATCCAACATGCTTTCCTTGTATGCCAATAATGCATTTGTTCTAATTTCTTTGAATTTGTTCATTTAAATATATGGTAATAGTATCAAAATGGTTATGAGGATGCAGGGAAGTGAAACTCACTCAATCATAAATGTTAATAAATTTTCCTTTCAAAAATTAATGAATGACTCATTAGTCACAGCGAGTCTCAAGAGCATGTATTGAAGACAAACTGAACTAGATTCTAAAAAAACACAAATAAAGGAATGGCACACATACAGAGAGTGGGATCAGAAATGTTGCTTAGCACTATATGATTCTTTAGTCAGGCAAAGATCTCAGCAAAGCTAAGCAGGGCATGGAAATGCTTTGGCAGTTAAATGGGATCTATCAGTTACAGGCTGTAATATACCTGGATCACAGGTTTACCTAGACTTCAGCTGATACGAGTGTGTCTGTTACCAACATTTCTGCATTCTCACTGGTTTCATTTGTCCTTTTGGTGATGTTATCTATTGTTAACATTCTTATGGCAACATTTGTACGGCAAGTATGAAGTCGAATGAAGTATTTTTTTTTGACACCTATTTCAAGTTTGATAGATCTTAGTTAATGGAGATAGGATTCAGAGATAAGGTCGAGGAAGAATGGAGATCCATGGTGGTTGAGGGGTTGGCTGTAGCTCAGTTGGCCAGGAAATTGGCCGGCATGCAGGACTACCTGAGGAGGTTTAAGGAGCTCAGGGAGTCTAGGCTTAGAAAGAAAATTGAGGCACTTGTTGAGATCACCAAAATTGACAGACAGGAGGATGGGGGGACATTGATTGCAGAGGACAGAGAGCATAGGGCGGGACAGATGCGAGTAGTGTGGGGCGAAGACAAAAAGGCTGAGGTTGAGTGGAAGATGAGATTCAGAAAGAAGTGGTTGAGGGAAGGGGACTCCAACACTAAATACTTTCATCATGTGGCGTCGGCTAGAAGGAGGAACTGGATTGAGAGGTTATTGGTAGGTGGGGTGACGTACACAGGTAGGAAGGAGGTGGGGAGAGCGGCGACGAAGTTCTTTAGAGATTTCACAGGAAGACGCCAGAGGGGAAGGTGGAGATGGAGGGGGGAGGACGTGCAGAGCATCTCGACAAAGCAGGCGTTGGTGTTTGCTGTCAATTCATGGAGGATGAGGTGAGGAGAGCGGTCTGGGGACTCAATGCAAATGGATGCCCGGGTCCAGATGGGTTCCCAGTAATATTCTACAAGGAGTTCTGGTTTGTGGTTATGGAGGAGGTGTTACAGGTGACGGAGGAATTTGCGACACGGAATAAGGGCTTTGACAAAATCAATAAATTTTACCTCCCCCTTCTGCGTAAGAAAGAGGGTGCGGAGTCCATTGAGAAATTTAGATAGGTACTAGCCAACAGACTCTGTGGGCTCTTAGGGGAGCTGATTTCACCTGTGCAGTCAGCGTTTGTCCCGGGGAGAGGCATCTTGGACAATTTTGTTATGGCTTTGGAGGCCCTGGCAGCTTGGATGAGAGAGAAGACAACCTTTCTATGGAAGGTCGATTTTAGTAAAGCTTACGACTCAGTTTAGTGGGATTTCTTGTGGGCCTCCTTGGTTAAGAGGGGCTTCCCTTAGGTGTGGATTGATTAGATGAAAAGGTGTGTCATGATGGCATCCTTTTTGGTGCTACTAAATGACAATCCTTCGGGAGGTTGGGTGCAGCTCAGGAGGGGAGTTAGGCAGGGTTGTCCACTTGCCCCAATGTTGTTAGTGTTAGGAGTGGATACTCTTGCAAGGGTGACTCACAGGTCTTGTTTGAGGGGTGAGCTTAGAGGCTTCACGGTGGAAGCTGATAGTGAGGTCCCGGTGTTACAATATGCGGATGATATGTTGTTCCTGGTAGAGGGGTTGGTAGTTGAAGTTAGAAGGATGTATATACTTTTGGTGTTATTTGGTGAGGCTTCGGAACTGCAGATTAACTATGGGAAATCGAGCTTTATTCTGTTCAATATGTCAGACAGGGATGTGGGGGTGTCTGCTGCCGCTCTTAGGACTGCTGTTGGGGCACTACCTTTGTTGTATTTGGGGTTACCATTGTCTGTTGGCCGATTAAGACTGCAGGACTGGTTGCTGTTACTGGAAAGGATGGAGAGGAGGCTGGCA
This sequence comes from Thalassia testudinum, assembly GCA_037157565.1. Classification (NCBI taxonomy): domain Eukaryota; kingdom Viridiplantae; phylum Streptophyta; class Magnoliopsida; order Alismatales; family Hydrocharitaceae; genus Thalassia; species Thalassia testudinum. The sequence continues at coordinate 62,585,248 of JAZHRO010000054.1, forward strand.
GGATGATCCTCTAGGCTACTTTCGAGGGGGGGGGGGGGGGGGGAGGTTGACTTTGGTCAAGGCAGTTTTATCCTCCATGCCAACTTATTTCCTTTCCGTCTTTAGGATGCCCAAGTAGGTGGCAAAGAAGCTTACAGGTTTGATGCGTGACTTTTTTTGGCCCAATGTGGGATCGGTTGGGAAGGATACGAGATTGGTGGCTTGGGAGGAGGTGTGCCGGCCTTTGAAGGAAGGTGGACTTAGGGTCAGGGATGTAGATGGGGTCAACATGAGCCTTCTCATGAAGTGGATCGCTAGGATGGTGGGCCAGGAGCAGAGTATGTTTTATGGCCGTTTCTCGTCATGGGGGCCTCTCGAGTCTCTGCCGTTAGGGGCTTCACACTTCTTGAGAGGTTTGGCAATGGTGGATCCAAAGGTGCATGCCTTCTTCTCCCCCTACGTGGGGGAAGGGGACATCTTTAGATTTTGGTTGGATGATTGGTGTGACGAAGGAAGCAACTTCCGTGACAGATACCCTCGCCTTTTCTTGAGAGCAGTGGATCGGAAGGTAACTGTGGGGAGTTATTGGGATGGGGCGTGGTGCCCCACTTTTCAGGGGGTGCTGTTAGATCAGAGGTGCGCGAAATTCCAATAGTTGATGAGTGCCCTAGTGGGTTGGGAGTCGGAAGGAGGGCGAGACACTCACTACTGGGACGAAGGGGAGTTTACGGTGACAAAGGCATTTCGTAGATTGTGTACTACACCATAGACGTTGGATGTGATTTGATGAGGGATTGTAGGTTGCTCTGGTCTGTTGAGTGCCCGCTAAAGGTCATAATCTTTGCATGGCTACTGAGGAGAGGAAGATTGGTGACCAAGATCTGGAGGACGAGATGGGCTATGATGGATGACCTGGGTTGCCTTTTCTGCAATGGGGTAAATGAGGATGTGTAACATTTGTTCTTCCAGGGTCCCTTTGTTGCCTAGGTTTGGCAAAAGATGGGATTTGACTGAATTGCCGTTGGAAGCATGGATGGTTTTTGGTCTTCTTTTCGGATGGGGGGCACTCATGGTAGGGGGAACACCTTCAGATCTAAGAAAGAGAGGGCAAGGGTGTTGGTGGTCCTGTGGGGTATGTGGTTGGGGAGGAGTGGAGTCGTGTTTAGGGGCGATACATCCTATGTTGAAAATATTGTTTGCTTCATTTCGTCTCAGGTGGTGCTTTGGGAGTCAACCATATAATTGTAATCTAATCTATTTTTCGGAGTAATGAAATTAGGTGGTTATCGCATGGATAACCACCCTTCAGCTTTTCAAAAAAAAAAAAAAGTATTTATATCATCCGTTTCTGAATTCTTGTAAAACAAAATCATCTGTTTCTGCATTGAGATTATTCAGAACGTTGCGTGATTGTGCAAAGTAACCTTTTTGTGTTCATTTCCCATCAGGTCACTTTATTCAGCTTGTCCTGGCTTAACATGCTAAATATCTAATGGACATATGTGTACATCCTGATGATACGGTTTCATTTTATTTTGTACATTTTTGAGGAGGCCCCATTTCAGCAAAAAAGAGAGAAAAAGGTCCATGAGACCTTTTCTTGTACCTTGTTATGTTGTATTTTTGTAGAGTGTTTACGAGACCTTCTCTCATACCTTGTTATGTTGTATTTTTGCACAGTGCTGAAGAGCTACCTCTTATTGTTGCCATTGATTTACAGCCAATGGCCCCAATTGAAGGTGTGATTCAAGTTCAAGGTGACATCACTAATGCACGAACAGCTGAAGTGGTACTTATTATGTGACCTTTCCTGTACATGTCTTACTGCAGGATTCTGATACCTGTCTAGCATGATCAATAGTTGATGGCATCCTTTTCTCTTTGAAAATTGTCTAGTGCTTTTCATTTTTTTCATTACTAAATAAGATTCATTCAAAATGATTTTTTTCTTTTTTATGGATAAACTTTTGTAAAAGTCATGTAATATATGCAGTTTTTTACATAAATTCCATTAGAAATTTTTGATATTACATAAATGACTCTACGAGCTTTATATTTATATATGAACCACAATAAAATGTCTTTGTTAGCAACAATGGTTAGACGTTATCCGTGTTGAAGTAACCAAGAAGGTGAAAAAGGCAATCTAAGGTGGAAAAGTGAAGGGCTTTCTTCAAAGGTGTTGGATGAATTCATCGAGCTGTTCACTCCCACGATGCCAAGTTGAAGGATGCGATGGGGCAACCGATGGAGGAAAAGAGGTGGAAGAAAGGAACAAGGGTGGAGTAAGGGACGCAACAACATTTTCTTATGCTTAAGATAGTTCGGGGCCAAAGATTGCCCTTTTTGTTTTTTAATTTTTTAGTTAAAAATAGCATATCATCTTGATGGAGCTTAATCTGAGTGGCATTTTGCTAATGTTAATCAACTTTAGAGTGGCGTGTGTTTAAATATTAAATTTTGATGGGAACCATGTAATATCCGAAGTTTGTAGCATTTATGTAAAAATCCCTAATTATATACATTTGTACCTCTAAAAGAAACCTTTCTATTTTTACAGTTGCTGCTAGTTTGTTTGCATTGTTATTATAATTATCCAGTATAAATATTTGAAAGCCATTGCACTCCTCCTGAGAAGGAAAGAGTGCAATCTACAGTTTTGGTTGCCTACTCAATGTTGGAAGTGGTTATGTGGCGATATTTCTAGGCTTTTGTAGGGGTAGGCAATTGGTTAAGTTAGGTTGTTCCTAGAGGATGAGGTGTTATTGGTCCTTAAGAGGTTAAATGTAGAAGGCTCCCCACGTTTAGACGGATTCCCAATTCTTTTTTCCAAGGTCTTCTGGGGTATAATTGATAGAGATGTAATGGAAATCCCATAGAAGTTTGTTGCAAATAATAAATGATCCAGGCATATTAATAAGTCACTTGTTCTTGTCACTTAAGGAGTCACTTTAGGAGTCACCTGCCCCTATGCGGTGGGGCGGATGAAGATGTTCAACATCTCTTTTTCCTCTATCCTTTCGCTGGACGGGTGTGGGAAAGGATGGGGTTGGATTGGATCATGACCAACAGCCTTGATAGCTACTAGAACTCCTTCATGAGCAGTAATGTCGGTGGGAGTGGTGCCATTTTCAACTTAAGGAAAGAGAGGGCGAAAGTCTTGGCTGTACTGTGGGATTTGTGCTTGGATAGGAATGGAGTTGTTTTTAAGGGTGATACACTTTATGTCGAGAATGTTGTTTGCTCCATCCCCTCCCAACTTGTGTTTTGGGAATCCGCTCTGTAGCTCGGATGACGATTTTGTAATCTTGTTTTTGATCAATGAATTTGAGTGTGTTGAGTTATGAGTTATGTTTCTGTTGTAAGGAGTGTTTTGTTATTTTGTTTTAGTAGCAGGTTTATGATGTACTTTTCCCTCACCTATATAGAGGTGTAGGGACTTCTTGATAAACTAAGAATGTTCATTTCCTTCAACTTGGTATCAGAGCCAAGTTGAGGGCTCCACCAAAAGAACCCTAACCCTTACCGTTAGCCCCCCCTCTCTACCACCGCGGTCGCCTGCAGCAACAGCAGTAGGCCGTCACGGTCGACAGCAACAACAGTAGGTTTTGCATTTTTTATTTAAAAATATAAAATAATTACTCAACTTATTAAAAATTGTATTATATGCAATGTTATAATTATACAATTATCTCAAGTAGTATAATAAAAAAAATAGTTAATACTCCTCTTTAATTACAAACTTAGAATATAAAAGAGAAGACATCTTGAAAAAAGAAAATGTAGAAATTAAAATCCAAATATTCATTCAAATTGAAATATTCAAAGATATTTGGTTCAAAATTTAAATATCACCGTTGTAGTTTAGTTCAAAACTCAAATATTACCCATCCATGCCTAAATATTATAGGTGCAATTTAGGTTATATACTTGGTCGGATTGGTTTGGTAGGGGGGGTGGGACTGGATTCTATTAAAAAGGTAGCCATGTACTCGATCTAGTGTTCGGATAAGTAGCCTGTCTATGTGGCTCAAACCACTTTTCAAGCTAACCCATATTATACGATTTGGTCCCCTTACTGCCCACGCATATGCAACTGAGTATGCACCTTCTCGGTCGATTCCCAAAACATTGGCTATCTTACAGTTTCTTGTAGGCTTAGGGCCTAAGTACTCTACTGCTCGTACTTAAATGCTTACTATGGAAAAACTTCCCAGTCTAGAGGAGGCATATGGAAGGATGAGTCGGATATTTGTTCACCTTACTATTGAGGATCCCTCTTCCGAGACAACTGTTAGTCAAGAGCATGGATGTGGTGCACACTTTACATGAGGATGGGGGAGAAGACGTGGTGCTCAGGGCAGAGGGTGCCCTCCCTGCACCTACTCTAGGAAGTTTGGTCACACTGAAAGTACCTGTTGGACCAAGCCTGGTCAGCCGTCTTTTGCCAACCAGGTAGTTACAATAGCAGAGCCATATGGAGATAGTGCTATAGTGCCTTAGTCTGACTATGATGAACTTTTACAATGCTTCTTACAGCTTGTGCATGTGACTTCCTTAGCACTTGCTACTACTGATACTGCTACCCTATCCACCTCATTAGGCATACAGACTACTTTCTCTGCATAAACTAATGATATATGTGATGCGGATTGGCTTTTGGACTCTGGGGCATCTCGCCATTTATGTGGAAATCGACATCGCTTTTGTCATCTTCGTTCAATGCCTCCTAGTCGTATGATTTAGGTGGCCGATGGGAGTAATTATCTATTATTGGTCAGGAGGTGACTGTTACCCCAACATGTGGCTAACAGACCTTTTACTTGTTCCAGACTTCTCATTAATTTGCTTTCTTTAAGTAAACTTACTAATGAATTGAATTGCTGGGCCATCTTTAACGTTGTTTCTTGTATCTTTTAGGATGTCCCAACGAGGAGGATAATTGGTGGTGGTCGTGAAGAGGGGAAAGTATACCATCTTTCACAGCCTCCTTATGCTGCTATGACTTTTGGTGTTGCCACTTTTACTAATGGGTCGGCTGCTACCTTAACTTTGGGTCTACTCTTCAATGGCATCTACGTCTAAGTCGCCTCCCCCTTGGTAAGTTGCATGAGGTCATTCCGTAGATTTCTCCTACTGTTTTCATCAATTGTGATGCTTGTCAACTTGGGAAGCATCACCATAGTACCTACCTGTCCAGTCAAAGTCTTGGCTCGCATTTCTTGTTTTAGTTGTTAATATAGATGTTTCGGGTCCGAATTGCATTTCTGTCAGGCTGGGGCACTGATATTATCTTGTTCTTATTTATGATTTTTCTATATTTTCATAGGTTTTTCTTTTAAAATAGAAGTCTAATGTTGGTCAAATCATTAAAAATTTTATTTTGAAAATATCGATGTAGTTTGATGCCATAGTTAAACTTGTTCGTTCTGAAAATGGTTTAGAGTTTTGTGCAAAGGTTTTACATGACTTCTACAAGTCCCAGGGTATTGTGCATCAGACTACCTATCCTCATACTTAGTAAAATGATGTTGTAGAAAGTAAATATCGTCATCTCTTGAATGTTGCTAGGATACTGTTGATCCACATTAGTGTGCCTTTTTATTGGGGCGATGTGGTTTTGACTGCTTGCTATTTTATTAATCATTTGCCTTAGTTATTCATGAGTAGATCCTTTTGTAACTTTTGTACCCTGATGGGGAACTAATCCTTGTTTATCCTTGTGTTTTTGGGTGTGTTGCCCTTGTCCACCTATCTGGTTCTCACCAAGACAAGCTTACCCTTAGAGTAGAGAAATGTGTCTTTTTGGGGTATTAGTAAACTCAGAAAGGGTACTGTTGTTACAATCTCATTCAACATCACTATGTCAGCGCCAATGTGATTTTTCATGAGTCTGTACCTTACTTTTCTACTGCTGGGATGCATGTACCTGAGGGTTCAGATACTACGCATATGCCTATTCTCCCTACTTGGAGGACATTCTTGTCTCTGAACCTATCAGGTTTCGAAATCCATTGCTCATGTATAGACATTGCACTACTCCCCCCTTTGAGCCAATGGCGATGCCCGCTTAGGTAGGCACAAGCCCTTTATAAATTGAAGATGTAGTGGCTAGTGATGATCCAAGTATCTAGTAGGTGGATGACTATCATTGATCCCATGATGTAGAGAAGCCTATATTTGCCTATTGCTATACAAAAAGTTTCACATAGTTGCACTATGCGTCCTATCTCCAAACATGTCTTGGATCTTCTTATAGATAGTTTTGCAATGCCTTATCTACCACACATGTTCCACTTCACATCAATAAGCACTTCTTGATCCAAAGTGGTGACAAGCCGTGGAGTATGAGATGTTTACTCATATCACTTGTCGTATCTGGAGCTCACTGATCTATCTCCTCGAGGTACTATGGTTGGATGCAAGTGGGTGTTTACTATCAAGTACAATCTAGATGGCACAATTGATAGATACAAGGCCTTCTTAGTTGCTAAGGTCCTTACACATACTTATGGGGTTGACTTCCTTGATACCTTCTCCTCGATGGTTCACCTACCTATTATTCGGATATTGATTGCTATATAGTTTAGCGTGATTGGTCACTCCATCAGTTGGACATAATATGGCGATCTACAAGAGGTCGTTTATATGTAGCAACCTCTAGGTTATGAATCTCATGGAAAGTGTTTCAAGGTCTGTTGCCTTCACAGGGCAATCTATGTCATGAAGCAAAGTCCCATGGCATGGTTGCAAAAATTGGTAGAGGTGGTTTGAGACATTGAGATTTTGCAGATCTTCAGACCATTCTTGCTTTATATAAAGGATTGCAAGGGGGCTAGTTATGGTGTTGGTATATGTTGATGACATCATTCTTACTAGTGATGATGAGCAGGGTATTGCTGTTTTGAAGAAATGCATGGTAGAAAACTTCGTTATCAAGGATCTGGGCCACTTTGCTATTTTCTTAGGATAGAGATAGCTCATAGCAAGCAAGGGATCATTCTATCTTGGAGAAAATATGCCATAAATTTGCTTCAGGAGAGTGGCATGCTAGGGATCAAGCCAACCAATATACTAATGGATCTGAAGGCACATTTATATGATGAGATGTTCGAGCTAGTAGGTACTTGTCAGTATAGGGGCTTGTTTGGGAAGCTTCTATACTTGACAATCATATGACTTGATATTTCTTTAGTTGTTGGTGAATTGAGTCAGTTCATGGATAAGTTTACTAAGGTGCTTGGGGTTGTTGCTATGGTGTTGAGATACTTGAAAGCTTCCCCTTGGAAATGACTTTTGTTCACAAAAGGCTTTACCTTAGATATTGCTGCTGATATGAATGTAGACCATGCAGATTGTCTTGTTGACTGGAAATCTACTACAAGCTTATGCACTTATGTGGCTAGCAACTTGGTGACGTGGAGAAGCAAAAAATTGGCTATGGTCTTTAGGTTTAGTACAGAATCAGAGTATAGAGCGATAGTTCAAACAACTGTAGGGATGATGCGGATACACTTAGTTTTATTAGATTTGTATATTATTGTTGATTTTGTGATGGAGATGAGGTGTCACAACAAGGCACCCACCTATATGGCTAATAACTCCATGCTTATCGAACGAACCAAGCATGTAGAAGTTGATTGTCACTACAATCGTGACTTGATCCAGCAAGGACTTATCCACACAATCCATGTTTTTTGTGGGGATTAGACGGCTGACATCTTCATCAAGGCACTTCCAAGGATCCTCTTCGACAAATGTTGTTCTAAACTAAGCATGATTGATATCTATGCTCTAACTGAAAGGGGAGTGTTGAAATATGAGGTCATTTAGTTTCCATTTTATTTTACGTTGTTTATTTCTTTTGTGAGGGTATGCTTGTAGTCTTCCCCATAATCCTCTATATAATGGGGATTGGTGCCTTGATATGTTATTCATGCACTTACTATATCTGATGGTAATTTCATGTGATGATGGCCACTGAAAGGTAATCAAGCATTTTGATGGATGCAAAGCAGATTTGGTTGTTTGCGATGGGGCACCAGATGGTATGAATGGAGTAGTTGATGTCATACAATATTATATTTTATCCTGCTTTTGTGGATACTATCTTTGACTATGTTTGTTTCTCAATTACAGTAACAGGACTTCATGATATGGATGAATTTGTGCAATCACAACTTATTTTAGCAGTGAGTTTTCACTTGAGTTCACTTTTTATATTTCCCCTTAATTTACTGTCTTGCGGAATGGTTGACTATTTGTCCAAGTGTACAAATTAGTGCATGGTGCAATAGATTATTAGACCATTGAAGATATATTTTGTGCATTTGCTTGGCGAGAAACTTTCATCCTGCATAGCAACCCATGTTTTTTTTACTGGTAAATTGGGATGCTAGTAATGATTTTGTATAGTTCTGTTGCTTTCTTTTCTATTTGGACTCTTAAATGGTTTACTTCATATTTTCCCTCTTTATAATTTGGTTTACAGCTGTTAGTAGATATTGCACTATTAATTTATGCATTGCCTGTGTAGTTAGTAGGTCTAGGGTTTTGTGCATATTCATGCTGTTTATATTTTTCCCTCCATCAACTCTGAGAACTCTATAATCTGAAGAAATTTCTTTAATTTGATTCTTTTGAATTTAGGCTCTAACTATTGTCACTCATGTACTCCGAGTGGGTGGGAAATTTATTGCGAAGATATTCCGGGGTAAAGACACCAGTCTTCTCTACTGCCAGGTAATTGGAATGATATTTTAGTAAATTTTAAGTACAAATTCTTGTAAATCCATTCTGGGCATCATTGAATAAAGACTGGATGGAATTTATATGTCCTAGTCACTATCTCTCTCTCTCTCTCTCTAAAAGAAGAGAAAGTATGACCCTTGAGGTAAAGGGATCATCTGATGCATCCATGATATAAGCAATTACAAAGTCAAGCCTTGGGAGAATACTAGCCTACCATAAAGATGGCCATAGGCATTCATCTACATGGCTTCCTACAAACATTCATGACAGAGGCCTGTGCTCCCTAAAGACGACAACATTTCTTTCCAACTAAATGGTTCAAAGTACAATGGAAGGGGTGACTCTCTCCAGCTTTGAGGAATATTGGCCTCTAGAAAAAATCTTCCACCTATTACACCCCACTCTCCGCCTGATAGATCTTGCAAACTGGGAAGAGAAAAATAAGTGCTCACAATCCTCTAAAGCATCTCCATGGAAGACACAAAATATTTACAACAAGATTGAGAAGTTTTCTTTGGTTAATAACTTATGGCAAGAACAAGAACAAGATTGAAAAGAAACCTACCTCCTATTTACAAGTAAAATTTTCTTGGTTAATGAATTAGAATAAGAGCATGGCTGACAAGATTGACATATGGATCTTTGGGGTGGATCCATTCTTCCTGTGTGCCTATACATTGTACTCACCTTGCCCTTGGTTGAAACAATGAAATCCCTAGATGCTTGGGGGTGCTTTTTTTCCATGATATTTCCTTCGAGGTTCTTCCATTTAATTTTTCTGTCTTGGGTTATTGCTTTTCACTCAACATGGCAATGAAGCTAGGGCCTCCACTGAGATAATTTGGTCACTATTGAGTTTCTTCAATTGCTCCCATGGCACTTGTGGATGCCTTATGTTTTGTGAGTGGCGTCACCTTGATTGGAGGACATGAATTGATGCCATGGTTCATAAAGGCAATAAGGTGTAACTAGAATGACAACATTGATGGTCGATGATGACTGAATAAGAGATAATGCTAGAAATCTTCAGTGATGGTGGTAGCTTGGCTTATTTAGGTGGTGATAGCAATGAGGGATCTAGATTGAGGGTGATGGTGGTTTGATGTAATAGCAAAGCTGTGAAGGCATTAGGCGATAACAAGGCGACAAGCTCCTTGATCACCTGAGAAGTGACAAAAAAGCGATCGCTTGATTGAATGAAGGCGACAAGTTTTTTTCTTTTTTAAAAAGTTGAATATGCTTAAATAGCTTATACGATAGCATTGACTTTCTTAAGAAGCATATGATAGCACTATTTAAGTGAAAGAAAAAACAATGATCCTATTGTATTTAAGTAACAATGACGTGTATATATATATACACACAATGTGTACACACATATATTATATGTATAAATATAAGCCAAAACAAACCACTAGAACATATATTATACGTGTCTACCAAAACAAGATGATGACATATATTATATACACTATATGTATAGTACCATGAAGACTTAATACCATAGCTTACACAGTTATACATGCATTGTTATATATTCTTAGATACTTATAGGCACTAACAAGTACATATTTAACATATATCATTATGAAAAAGTGTAAACTTACCCCCTCGAGTACCCACCAGCATGCCCATCCTATGTGGTGTCTTGGCTGTGTTTCCTCCACGTCAGATTACTGCTGATCGCACATTGCCATGTGACATTCTGAGATTGTCTGTGTCAGAATGTGGTAGTTGCGTCAGAACACAGGTCTGCGTCAGGTCTGCTACATGAAGGTGGAGCGCAGAAACTGTGTTGTAGTTATGTGCCAGATCAACCAACATGCTCCCTTTAATGCTACACATGCTGCCGATGACTGGTTTACTTGCAATGCTTACAGCAGATGTGAGACAGGTCCTCTTAAATCTTCATGGATGCCAACGGCAGGTGCACTTGCATTCCGTGCGGCTGCTTGTGTGTAAAAGATATCAGATCTGCTCATTTTTATTTCGGTGCAATGAAAGGTTTTGTAGTCCTTACCATTTCCATCTTCTTATTTGTTTACGTTTTTTTTGGTTGACCATGTTTCATGCGTTCACTTTCTTCATGCATTCTCTGTCTCCTATGGTTGCCCATCTCTTTAGTCCTTCATCATTCTCATTGCTGCCAACGGCAGGTGACTCTATTCGGTGGATTCTCATGGTTGTTATTAGTGAGGAATCTTTGGATTTTGGAGGTACTTTATCAGTTATCGTTCAATACTGTGATTATCACCTTCTTGTCTTTTTTGATAGTGTTTGATTTTGGAGGTACTTAATTAGTTCTCGCTCGGTACTGTGATTATCACCTTCTTGTTTTTTTCGATAGTGTTTGATTATCACCTCCTTTTCATGGTTCTTCCAGATTTGCTTGCATGCTCTTCAATTTCAATCTCCAATTTCCTCCTCCTCTTATTACCCTTTCTCTTCACGATTCCACCCTCAAGTACATCCTCATCAATGGCTTTCTCCCTGTTATGTTCTGGTACTCTTTCATTCTTCTTTTCCTTGGCCGCTTCTTCGCTTTCTTGATCCTCTTCCTCTTCTCCTTCTTGGTGTTTGACAGCCTGGGTTCTCCCCTGTTTTCTCCTCTTCTGCCCGTTCAACAACTGAATACATCCATTTAGTAAGACTACAGTCATTACTTTCTATTAAACAACAACATAATTATGTAGATTCAGCGAATTCTTTGGGCGGTAAACACCTTGCCAACAGCACTATCAATCTAAGCATGCAGAACGAATGTCACCTTTAATTGCCTTCATTTGACTACCTAAATGTAATCCATATCTACATAAGCTTAAATTGGTAAAGCTCCACAACATTAACATGCATTTGTATAGTTTCGAAAATACTACTAAATCAAATGTAAAATACATATGATACATAAATCAACATTAATGATGCTTACAGCAGCAAGAAGTATGCCTACAACATTAAAAAGGCTTCCAGCAACAGTTAAATAAATCCATATACCCCGATTGATGCGTATATAACAACGTTGTCTGCCTAGAGCATATTCATCGCCAATGAAACACTTTTTCATATGATGCATTCTACAATATGATTCTCCTTACAAATATAGCTGTGAACAGAAATTCTTTACCCTGTTACAAATTCAGCAGGTTTCATTACTGTTACTACTAACAGCATGTACTATGCCTACAACATATCACCTAGTGATGCTTACAGCAGCATAAAGTATGCCTACAGCATTAAAAAGGATGCAAGAAGCAGTTAAATAAATCCATATACCGTGATTGATGCATACATAACACCATTATCTACCTACTGCATAATCATTGCCAATGAAGTTCTTTCTCATAGGATGCATACTAAAATATGCTTCTCCTTACAAAGAGAGCGGTGAGCAGAATCATCACCCTTCTTACTGTTACTACTAACTATAAGTATGCCTTCGACAGGGTGTTTACTGCCTAAAGCAGTTGACCGTCATTAGTCTCAGTATGTTTAATCCACATGATTTTCTGTTCATGTCATGCTCCCCAATTGTAGAGATGGTTTAGCATTTGTTACTGCCAAACCCTAATTTAATTTTGTAATTACAAATAGTGTTAACAATATTGGTAATGACTAAACCTAACAATGACAGCTTCAGATATCATGTAAGAAACTATCCACGAAATTTGTGCTGCCAACGACAGCTATGAATTTTTAAGAGCAAAGTGTGCAGATGTCAAACCTGATGGCCCTTTCTCGGTAACCTGATGAACTTAAGGCTCTTCCCCTTCTTCATCGTGCTCGACATCCTTGATGCTCTCATTTCTTACCTCTCCTTGCTCCTTCTCCCTACTGTCTGTCATTTCGCCTTCTTCGACATCACCTGCTCTTCCTGCCGTTGTATCTATTGCATTGTCACCGTGTGGACCTTGATGTTGCTCAGAACTCCCAACATCTAAACCCCCTTCAACAGTGGGGGTATTGAACGATGACGTGTTGCTGGCAGGAACATGTTGCTCCCCAGTGTTATCAGCAGGACCTCCCATTTCCTCAATCGATTGACGCTCTTCTGTTGGCGGTGAGTTTGAATGGTACTGCTTCTTCATGAACTCCAGAACCCTAATTGGAGAGAAAGGTTGATTAGGCTTTTTGAAATTTCCTAACTTACCTCACCAGTCGACATATGATCGCTCACCCTCCTCTTTTGTGTTTGAAGACTCTCTTAAACCTGTGTTCGGGTTCCCCATGGTATCTCTCCTCCTTAGTGGTTGCTTCCTTTGCCATTGTAGTAAGATATACTTGCCTTAGGAAAGATATGATCCTGCCTTAGCATGTAGCTGACGATGAGGGCGTTCATTTGTGCTATTTTTGATTCTCGTTGTTAAATAGGAGAGACTGTCACGTTCTCCTAAGCAGCCTTTCTGACAAAATTGTCGAAAAGTAACATGCTTGTTCCATCACACCCCCAGCGGTTACCTAAATAACACGTTCTTAATTTAAGTGGAAGCCTCTTCGCATTACGTCAATGATTGCTTGGACCTTCCCTAGGAAATTACTTTACTCCCTTTGAATTTGAATTCCTCGACTTTGTCCAATCTCGTGCCTCCCCTATTAACTGACCTTTCTAACTAGAACTGAATAGATGGCTGCCGTTAGCATCGTTAAAAAGACGTACCTCTGAACACGCGACACTTGCTCCCGGCATCCTCACGATTATATTCTAAGATAATTAACTCGCAACAATTTTGAACATCTATTATGCCCCCTACGCTTGCTACAGATGCATCGCCAATCTGTTCCTTTCTTGCTGATAGCTTTTCAGAGATTTTAATTACACTACTGTAATTACCACAATTACATCAAAGAATGAACCTTTGATTTCTTTTTCCCTGCCCGTGGCAGATTACCCATGCATGTTATGCTCTATCTTCTGCTCCTGGCATCGACTAACCTTCCAATCATGTGCATACTATTCACCTTCAAAGAAAAATAATGTGAACATGAATAATAATTGAAGTGCAACATAGCATGATTTAAACCAACAGAAATGACTTCCATTCAACTCAGAAATTACATAGTCCCCTTGAACCATTACTCCCTGCCAATGCTAGGCACATCTCCCATTTTCATTTCTTACACTAAGACTAGCACGTGTCCAAACAAACTTGAAGCTCCCAAAATTGTAGTTCGGCATTACAACCTACCTACTACTACAAATACATAAAACGATTCAAATGTATCTACTTGCTACCCCCATGACCAAGGAAATTCATTCAGACTCCTGCTAGTAGCAGGTGTTGCATCCCCAGAACTCGGAACGTCTCCTATTTCGATGGTGCCGGCGGCAGTCTAATTGACGCAGACACTGTCCTTGTTGCTTGCGCAGAGCTTCCTCCTTGGGTTGAACTACAGTAGGATGGAGGACTATCTTCCACTGGATCCTCGCCTATGTTGTACATCTCTACGAACATCTTCCTCTTGAGATTTCTTAGTTCCAACTTTGCCGCACGATTTTTGAAGAACTCGCTCTGCCCCTTCCATGAGTTCACTTGCGTTTGCAAGTCCCCCTTCTCCCTCATTGTCTCGGTCAGCAGTTCCAATGCGTTTTCGAGCATCTTTGACATCGCCTTTAGTTGTAGCTTCAGGAGGTTTGGCGTATTCGAGAAGCACGACACAAGAATCTCGTAATCACAAAGCTAACCTACATGCGTCATTGCATATCCGACATAACATACAATTCATTTGAAATTTTCCAACACTTACATCTCGATCATGTGTATGACATCGCACTCATTGGCTCGAGGAGGAGCGCAACCCTTTGAATTGTAACCTTCGACAGTAATCCACAATGACAAGACGATGTTTGAAAGTCCATCTCCCTAAAGAATAGTATGATTGTTAGCCATTAATATCATTCAAACATGATGCCCTAGCACAAACCTACCTTTGGTAGCCTTCTTGGAAGAAACACAACCATGCTCAACTGCTTCGCGCCACCTGCAAGCAGCACCTACTGCAAGCAAAGTTCTCCCCTTGTGGTGTGGCCGGTGGGTTGTGCTAGGCGAGAGGGGTGCTCTTCCTTTTATGGGCAAAATTTTCAATTTGAATTTGCCAGTCCCACACTCTTGTTGTGCTTGCCGCTACCTTCGATGGGTTAGGGGGGAGGGGGGTGGAGGATGGGGCTTTACACGTCAGTATCCTACTCAACTAGGTACACTATTGGGTATATAGGGAGTGTCTATATCATTACTGGATCATTAAACTAGTAATATATCATAATTATCATTATAGACTTATAATAAAGTGTATGTTATAACAGATAAAGAATAGTCTAAGTAAGATGTATCGAAGTAGAAGGTAAATGTGAGAGTATATCAATGCTATCAATAGTTCACGAACATACGTGTATGTATGTGTATAAATCAATATATAACATTAACATATGTCAAGATTTGACAAATAATATTGGAGCGTGGTGACTCCAAGTGCGTGGGAAAATAGTCCCAATAGAGAACTATCCATGTGTGGATAGGGAGATGTGGCGCTGGAACATGCAACAGTAGGTTGTGGCTGATTTAAGACATATGGATTGGACGTTAGACATCTGATCTGGGCGTCTCTAGAGGAGGTCGTGCGTTGGAGAGGAAGAAAGAGAGGAGCTTCTTGGATGTAGGAAAATAATTGTATTTCTCAAAAGAAAATAGTTGGGAAGGTTCTCTCTATTTACAAAGAGAACATCTCCTAAAAATAGTAAATAAGATCCTATTCCTATTTGAGAGAAGGTTTTCTCTCATTTGGAAAGATCTAATCTCTTAACAAATCCCAAAACTTATTTCTTAAACTCACTTTACTAAAAATAGAAACTGATTAATTTTGGTGTACCCAAAATTAGTCCTTGGAGACCACGAACCACTGGTCCCCTTGGAGCCTCAGATCTTGCCATGTGGCTTGCTGGTTGCCATGTGGCAATGTCACATGGCCATTCCATATATATATATATATATATATATATATATAGAGAGAGAGAGAGAGAGAGAGAGAGAGAGAGAGTGGGGAGGGAGCTTGCAGTTGACCTGCATGTTACGTATTGGTGTGGTAATATCTTCCACTACAAGTAATGTTTTGGAAAAAAAATTTGAGGATTGTGATCACTTCATACAAATATGTTATGCACAAAATTTGAAGCCAATTCAACACTCCTGGTAGTAGGGTTAAATTTCATAATACTTAGGACGCCGAAAATGAGCCCCCTTTGGTGTAAGTGCTAGGAGTGCCAGATTGTCTTTAAATTTGGTGTATAACATGCTCATATGAAGTAATTCAATCCCTAAATTTTCAATCCAAAACATTATTCTTAGTGGGAGGTATTGCTGCACCTGTACGTAACTTACATGTAGGTCACCTACACGTTTGTAGCCCTCATATATATATATATAATTTAAGATTAAAGAAGAGTAAAGTGAATAAGGAGTAGGGTGACGAGGAGTAAGGTGACCTAAGTGGTGAAGAAGGCAATTGGATGATCTCTCTAATGAAGCATCTTGCCTGGAATAGCTCTAAGGCGACTTCTAGCTTTCTCACCTGGTCCGACAGCCCACTAGCCTAAGGTGATAGCATTGTGTAATAGTAGCTAAGGGTTGCTTGTACAAGGCAATGGTGGAAGCTTGAGTTCTTGTTTTTCTGACAATGCTTCAAATCAGATTGTTGGTGACACTCCTTTTGCTCTTCGATATGCGACAAAGAACTTGGTTTGTAACATTGATTTATGGCAGCAATGATGGGTTGTTCTGCCCTATTGCAGCATGTTCTTGCACTAGATTGCAACTGTGATTGGCTTGCATTAGATCTAGTTTTGCAGCGTTTGCAGTTGATGTTATACTAACAGAGGGTTCTCTTTTTATGCTATTCATGCTGTTAGATGTCAAATTGGTCAGGTTGAGTTAGATGCAAGGTTTTAAAAAATGTGAGGCGGTACCGAGGCGGTTTGCCTTCATCGAGGCGAGGTGTAAGCCTCGAGGCGGTAGAGGCGTAACCCTCAGGAATTGTATAAAAAACATAAAAAAATAAAATGATATATACTTATTAAGTGCTAATAAGGAAATAAAACCTAATTAATGAATAAAACTATCAAATAAATGACATAAACTTGATAAATAAGTAAAATTATTAAATAAATAACAAAGGTTCACATGCTGAATCAAGTCATTCACTAGTGCATTCTCTCCCCAACCTTCGATGCTGCTACGACAACCTTCTGCGACGTTGCTACGGGCCTACATCATTCACTATTCTGCAACGACAACCTTCGAAGAACCAACCTCGAGCTCCGACGCTGCTACGGGCCTGCAGCGATGCTGCTCCTCCAGCTCCAACGATGCTGCGGAGCTGCTACTGCTACGCCTGCGACGACGCTGCTACTGTGCGATGCGAGCTCCGACGCTGCTGTGCGATGTTGCTCCTCGAGCTCTGATGCTGCTGCTGGCCTGCGGTGACGCTTCTCCTCGAGCTCTGACGCTACTGCGCGGTGCGAGCTTCGACGTTGCTGCGGCGATGCTCGACCTTGAGCTCTGACGATGCTGCAGCAGTAGCACCAACGCTTGAAGACCTAACCTAAGCCTCCTTTCGCAGGTAGCTGAGGCGGCGCCTCAAGTGTGCCTCACCGCTTCGAGCGCCTCAGACCGTCTCGGCTCCGGCGAGGCGCACGCCTCTTGAGTGCACCCTGAGGCTATCGCCTCGAGGCTATTTGGGGCCGCCTTCCCTTGAGGTGTGCGCCTCTATAACCTCGAGGCGCGATTTTTAAAACAATGGTTAGACGTGACCCATTTAGGCCAAACCCGTTAATGGTTGGGTCGGGTTTGACCTATTTATTAAACAAGTCGATGGGATGAAAACTGAACCCAATAATCGGATTTGGGTCCATTATATGGGTTGGGCTTGGCAGTTCCAAGTCCACTTGATAGCCTTAGCTGGATGCAGGTTGAACAAAAAATCATCAGTTTAGTCTTGGACACAGATTTCTATCCTTCCTATGTATAGAATATTTGCCTAGGCCATCCATCCCCTCATAGCTTGATCAAAGACGCCTTGGCATCGTATAGTTAAGTGTCCCCCTTTTTTTCTTTAATCAAAGTCCATTGTAGAGGGAGTAAGATCTATCTTGATGGGCACCCTAAAGTCTAGGGTTTAAAGCAAATGTAAATGTCCTGCGACTGCTTGATGGCCTCAAACTGAGGAGCCTTTGGGTTCTAGGTAAGTGGTTCAGTTGAGTTGGCAGCTAGAGTGATGTTTCTTGCTTTCGATCTGATTCTGTTAGTAGTTCATAACAAGTTTGATCAAGTTGGTGGTTGCAATGCAAACCTAGCATTTTGGTATTGCTTGTTTACATTATTTCTCATCTTAGTGGCAATCATGATTTGTGCAAGGTTTATATCCTAATCTAGCTTGGTTGCTTACTAAGGAAACATTGCCTTGTGGTCAAGGTGGCACCATTTGACGAGAGATTTGGGGTTTGATCAAAAACCAAGAAGATGAGTTTTCAATTTAGTACCACTAAATTGACTTGGATTGACTTTTATGATCTATTGGAATTGAGATGGCTATTGTTGGTAGAATTGGATAGATAAATGGAATCAAGCCAAAGCCTCAGACAATCGAGAAATCTTAGGAGAAAGGTGCTATCAGAAGGACAATCAAGTTAAGACTTGAATCGTCAACTTGGTGTTTGTGGAAATCCAATCCCATGTATTTAGGAAGAAAACAACTAAGGAAGTGTGAATGGTTCTAAAGATCACGTTTGTTCAAAGATGTAGAGATGTGCACATCTACAAGCTCATCAGGAAGATTTATACCATGCAACATGGTTGGTTATCAGAAAATTATGGAATGCTGAAGTCCAAGTGGGAAGAGTTGGACTACTATGTAAATGAGAGGTGGATTCATGCCATTTGATTAGAAGCTACACCAGGATCATGAGTGGAAGAATCATCTGTTCATCTTCTAAGGACAAAGTCCAGAGTTTGACACTATTAAATGCCAGACTCTAAAAACAATTTCAAGATTCGTAGTCATTAAGGTTTACTTCCTGGTGGAAGCATATCTAAAACAGAGTCTAATGAATTTTAAGTCCTTTGACAATTTGAATGACAACAAAAGAATATATCATTTTCTTCTTGTTAGCAAAGGTTCGAGTGTAACCAAGTGAACTCTCGAATCTGGATAGGGTGAAAAGAAGTGGCAGGTACACCCTTTGCCATAAAATAGGCTATATGATCAATTATTGTTGGGTCGTGCATTTCAAGAAGAAATTGGGTTGTGGAAAAGCTTGACAATGGAATAGGAGCCATGTATTAGTATCATCATGCTTCTCAAATAGCTTCTAGGAACACCTTAGAGGCTAAGGAGTTGTTTTACATGTATCAATGACAAAAAACTACCATGAAGACTACCACATGCCACTAGCAAGGCACTCCCTTTTACGACATTCTTGGAATTAAAGGAATACTGTTGACGGATAACCACACTCATCCTTAGCAAATGTGCCACCCAGACCTTGCCTCATGGCCCCACCCACCCATGCTAGCTGCTGACATAGAAGGCACGCGCAAAGGGGTGTGTCAACTCACCCGTGCCTTAGAAGGGCCATTGTCCTCAATAATCCATGAAGGGTACTCTCAATGGTGTGGTAGCCGCCTTAAGTCTTGGATCTCCTGCCCAAAGTACATCCTTATGGTGTTTGCATAGCCTTAATGACGGATTAGTCAGCGGTTTAGTATCTTCTTTAGGCAATGATGTAGTTTGTAAGAAACATTCAAAATAATGTAAATCATTATTTACATTCTGTAGATGAATTCATTCCAAAAAAAAAAAAAACATTCTTTAGATGAAATGTTGTTTTTTGGTGGAGGAGGCTCTTGGGAGGAGGAGAACCTAGCAGCCTTAGTCAGAATTTTTGGAGCCATCTTTGGTTTGACAGTTAATTATGCAAAGTCAGTGCTTGTCCATTTTAATATGAATGACACTAAGGTGGAGGGGTGTTCTTAGTCATTACACACTAATCTAGGTAGCCTGCCCTTGTCTATCTTGGTTTGCTGTTAAAAGGGAAGCAGGCAATTTTTTTGGTGACTGGTTACCTCTGATTGAGAGGTTGGAGAAGTGACTTCTTGGGTGGAGGGGAACGTGTTATCTTGTGGTGATCGTCTAGTGCATTGAAGTTGGTATTCTCAGCTATACTGGTTCTCCATTTGTCAATTTTCAAGTTGCCAAGGTTATCAAGAAGATTAGCAAGGTGAAGAAGGTGTTTTTTTTTTTTGGAAGGGGACCAAATAGGTTAAGCATTTCCTCCACTTGGTCTCTTGGATGTGGTTTGTACATTGGTGAGATTGGGTGACCTTGGGGTGCTTTGGTTGTTATACTTCAATGTTGCTTTCATGAGCAAGCAGGTAGTGAAACTTATGGAGAAAGGTGATTCTTTGTGGCACTAACTGTTGATAGAGGTGTATGGCTCATCTTTGAGGTTGGATGAGAGGACAATGGTCCATCCTAGAGCTTCGGCTTTTTGGACGGGTTTGGTGATGGTAATGAACAAGGTGTCGCAGTATTTCCTTATAGCTTTAGGACATGGACGATCTTTTCAAATTTCGTGAGGATGATTGGATGTGTGTTGGTGTGTTAGTCAACTTGGTGCCTAGATTGTATGCGTTGGCAACAAATATATTTATGCCTGTGGCTGATTGATGGGATGTTTCCGAGCAAAATAGAGGGGCATGGATGCTTGGAGTTGGAGAGAGGCTCTTTGAGGGAGATTAGATAACTTGTAGGCTTTGCTCGAGGTTGTGGTGGCTTTTTAGGTCGAGGTTGGCCCAAACACATTGGGTTGTGGGGGAGAGTTCTCGGTGAGGACTTATTGTCTGCTTTGGATGCTATGGACTCCATTATGGCAAAATATTGCTCTTTGATGTGGAAGATGAATTTTCCTTTTAATGTCAAGGTTTTCTTTTGGCTCCTTAGGAGTGTGAGGGTAGTAATGAAGGCTAGACAAAGGTAGTGGGTTGCATGATGGGGACACAATTTGTGGTCTATGTCAAATGGGAGATGAGGATTGTAAGCATCTTTTTTGTCTTGTGAGTTTTCAAGGGTAGTTTAGCAGTAGATTGGCATCCCTGGATTATTAGTATTGTTTATGAATGAGTTTTGGATGGCTTTTAGAGGCGACGATCAAACTGATGGCCATACTTAGATTAAGTTAGTTGGTACTCTGGTCCATTTGGCTACGACGTAATTGTGTGGTGTTTCAGGGAGATAGAGCTTAGGTGGAAAATGTTGTAAAGGAAGTTATAGCTTCTTTTACTTGCTAATCCCAAAATTTGCAATTTGCTTCCTTTGGTGGAATGAAGCGGGATGGCTATTGACCCTTAACATTTTTCCCTAAAAACATGTAAATTTTTCTCAATGATGCAACTAGTTGCTCAATGTGGAGTGTGCATGCTATTAAGTCTAGAGGGATCTTCTTGAAACATTTTGAATGTATTTATTTTTATTACATTTTAGTCTTCTAAAATGAAAAGTTGGAAAGCAATAATTATGGATTATGAGATAATGAGCTACTTAAGGGTAGTTAATTGCAATTAAGGGAGATTAATGATAATTAAGGGCCTCTAATCATGATTAGGAAGGATTAATCAATGTGATTAGTGATACTCTCAAGTGTGCTTATTAATAACCATGTACAAGTAAGAACATTTTGTGCTTGGATAAAATTGAAATGAAACCATAGGTCATGGAGATCCATGATTCTAAATTGATATGGTAGTTGAGGTGCATATCACATCATTAAAGATGCACAATTTGCAATTCTTGATTACATAGACTTGATGATTGGGTTGACATTTGGGATATGCACGTTTAAGGCCACATTATTAGTTTTTGAAATTCTACGGGATGGACAACCCTATATACCCTCTACCTTCCTACATTCCTAACCATTTGCCACTTCCTATCTATGCCTAAAAGAAAGAAAGGGAAAGAAAGCGAAGGAAGGCTGTAAAGGGTATGCAAGAGGGAGAGTAGCTTGAAGATGCATTGGACTTAAGCTGAGGGATTCTCCATCTCCTGATGCTTCTGAGTGTTGTAAAAATTGGTTGACTAGGTTGACTACTCAGCAGAGTAGTCTTAGTCACCTTCCCCCCTAACTGAATTGAGTAGCCATACCTAGGTTGAGAGTTAGTCGACTTAACTACTCAGTCAAGTGGTTGACCAACTATAAGGATGATTTCTACATATGAATCACTTACTAGGATCCAACCTAACTTGGTTGCAAGTTACAACCACCACCCCCGTCTTCTAATTGCCCTCCCCTTCCACCCAACTCAAGCCCTGATCCTAAACTTAGAACCCATGTAAACGAAAACCCTAGCCCCTGAGATCAAGGTCACTGTTGCTACTTTGCAACTATTGCTGCTTCTCTGATTGCCCTTCCGAGCTCTTCACCTTTGTTGGAACCTCCTTACCTCTCTCTCCTTCAAGTTTAGTCATTTCTGTTACACACAGGCGATGTGTTGTCTTTGGCGATGCAAATTTGCATGTGGACATGTTTTAGAGCGCTTCTTATCATTTGGGATCTTCGATGGGGAGCTTGTAGGGTGGCTTTTATGTATAGGAACTTAGAACATTAGGACCATAATATAGATATTCCTTTAATTTTTTATCGGATGTTATCTGCCAAATTATGATTTATGGGTGGGAACTTCATTTATTGTGAATATTCTCTCTAATGGTATTTCATTACAATGCTTACCCAGGAATCATGGTTGTCAAGATTTGTCTTGATTTGGATTGTGAAAAATTTGAATGTGATTTAAAATTTTAATAGGGTGTTGATTAGATTATTAATATATTTTTCTGGTTGAAATCTTGAATCGTACAAGTAAATACATCTTATTAATATATTTTATGAATGTATATATTTCAATATTAAAAAAATCCAACTAAGTACTCCTCGACTACTTCGTCGCATATCGTATACTCGGTCAATGGCCCAACACCGAGCACCGACTTCTTTATTTTGGATGTGAGTTTCTGCTTTGTCTTCCATGATTTCTCATATGTTTGGCTCAAGGATTTAAATATCGATATCGATGGTGTATCGACAAGTCAAAAAGGGATATATCGAAGATAAATTGCCGATATTGGTGAATTTTAGGGAAATCACTCAAAAAGGCTCAAAATGTTCAAAAATGTCACAAATTTGATGAAAATTAACATTTTAATAGCTAGTACATCATGATGAAATGCTTAGCAGACGAAATTATAAATTTTAAATAAAAATATAATAGAAATGCATTAGTATCATATAGACAAAGTCATTTATTCAAAAGAAAAGTATACATAGCATGATAATAATTGAAAAATATTCATAGTAATGCTACTCACTAGAAGAAATGAAATATCAATAGTCTGAGGATCAGTAAACCACATCAAGCAAGGAAGCACCAACCAATGCCACTAAATCAATATTAGGTTGAGCTTCGACCTGGCTGGATACCTCTCCTTCAATTATCTTCCTCTATTCGTAGCACTTTAGTATATTGACAGTATGACTCCCACGTCATGTAACTGTATCGAGTATTGTATTAATTGATGTATCGTTGATAGTTTTCATCACTGTAATATAGAAGTATTCTAAGACGTGGATATCAATTGTGACTATCGGACGAGTTGCTCCTGCTTCTAATTCTAGATTTAGCTGAAGTAGACTCATCTCGATGTCCTCTTGAATTTGTGGACTTGGTAGAACCATCTCGTTTTAGTGTAGAACTTGATGATTTACAAGGTTCACGCTGTCTCATCGATGGACTTTGTGGTGGTCGAGAAGGAAGTGGTGTAGCAGAGTGGGAAGGTTGATAACAAAATAGTTGAGGACCGTGAGATGGAAAATACTTAAGAAATATCCCATAGCCATAGCTTTTCAAAAAAATATCCCATAGCCAAAACTTGCAGATGTAGGATCACTTTAGGTACTATCACTTTGGTGACGACCATTATACCTATAGGAGGAACCATAATAAGATGGAAGGCTGGTGTAGCTTGGGAAGTAATTAGATGAACTTTGCACCTTATCTTGGGGTTGGTACTGAGGGCTGGTGTAATGAAATCCATAGCCATCATAGTAACTTGATGATGATGATCCTAGGCTACCTCCAAAGATTAATTCCATCAGCAGATTAAGGAATCCCACCGATGAACTTAAATCATAGATGGACATCATAGAATGGCCTGAGGCATACTCGTATCATGTCCCTGCGTCGTAATCACAAGGTGGACTTAGCACGACGTCTCCATGTCTATTTGTATATCTTTACGTGTATTCATGTTAAGCATTCTCTCTACTAGGATATTAATGACGATATCCTTTATCTCCTCTACCACTACTTTATGTCTGTGGGTCCTCAACCATCATTGCATCATTATCTCCATCATCACAATCATCATCATTTTGTGTTTCTCTTGAAGGTGGCGTATCTTCCGCTGAATTCATCAATTAATTTAGTCCATCGGCAAATCATGTGTCCATGTGAGTCACACAGGACAGGGAAGAAGAAAAGAAATGAAAAGAATGCGTGTCTATGTGAGTTGCACAAGCAGACAAAGATGTGACTGTCATATCCCCCATATTGGTCACATGTCACCACTTTAAGGGAAAGATTGAACTGTAGTCCTTCGTTTTTGGCTATATATTGTCGATATCCTTGATATCGGCGATGTTGGCGATACGTCGCCGATATCATGGAAAAAGATATGGTACATGATATCGATATGCTTTAACCCGTTGATATCGATATATCTCCTTGATATCAGCGATATATCGGCAATATTGGCGATATGTTGTCAATATCATGGAAAAAGATATGTTACATGATATCGATATTTTTCAACCCATCGATATCAATATATCGGCGATATTTCATTGATGTCAAACCTTGATTTGGCTTAACTTGCTAGGTGGTTGAAGTAGACTTGGAGGGATCATCTAGTAAGGGTAAGGCTAATTGATTTCAACTAGATTTATAATGTGATTGGTACGATGCAATGACTCTTTGAGATCTAATGAGGATGGCCAAAATCATTGAATAAAAGATCATGAGCTGGGAAAACTACTAGTCAGAAAGCCATGGGCTGAAAAATCACATGCTAGGGAAAACATTGGTAAAAATTTCGTGGTTGGGAAAAACCATAGCTTGGAAAACTATATGCTAGAAAATCAACAACAAAACCTTTTTCCACTAAGTGGGGTCAGTTACATGGATTCTTTTCTTTCATTCAAATTATTTTGAACCATTTTACACAAATTAATGTAATTGAGATCAAGCCTAATAGTTTTCTTCCAACACTTATTTGATCTTCTCCCCTTCGTAGGAGGTTTAACATCCAATTCCTTGCATCTCCTAACCAAAGCTTTTGCTAGCCCTCTCTACAAATGTTCAAATCACTTTAGTTGTGTCTCTCATTTTATCTTCTATTGGTGTCATCCCAACTTTTTTTTAGATAATCTCTTTTGAAATACGATCATTCCTTGTAAGACCACACATCCATCTAAACATTTTCATTTTTGCCATAGATATCTTTTACACATGCTTACAAGTGACACAACCCAACATTCGAAACCAGCATTTCAGCAAGGCTGTTTTCGGAAGGAGGCCGTGCCGACACAGCGTAGGTGTCGGTTTATAGGGGTGCCGATGGTATGGGCAGCATGTTGGTGCCAGCATCGACGATCTGAGTGTGCGAGCCTCAAAGTTTGAAAAGTAGGTAGTGGCGGGAGAGGTTTAGGTTGAAAAGGGAGGTGGACACACACATAATTGACATCGTTTTGAGTATTTTTATGTGATTTTTTTTTCGGCATGCCCTCGGCGTTTCCACGACGTGTCCTTGGCATGGCCATCGAAAAACGAGCATTTCTACAGCGTGCCCTCAGCATGCCCACGAAATACACGTAGAATTTCATCGGTACGGCGTCGAAATCGGCATTTCGAACCTTGTTCGAAACTATATAGCATGATAGGTCTTATAATTGCTCTAGAATACTTTACTTTCATGGCTAGAAAACCATAGGCGAGAAAAATCATGGGTTTAAAAAATCATGGGCTGAGGATAATTACACTGAGGGGAAATTAAGGTATCATGAACAAAATGGATCTTATCTATATTAATATATCATCTTCAAACTAAATCACATACTCAACAGAAAAAAATGGGTCGCTGAAGGGCTATGCCTTAAATGTTATAGAACAAGGACCAAAAGTTTAAGGTTATTATTATTCATGTGAAGAGACTTGGGAGGCCTAACAAATAGCATAAAAAGGCCAGATGCTTGCAAACTACTTATGCCCAAGCCGGATGAGAGGAGGCCACGGATAAGGTTGGCTAGGTACCTACTAGTTGAATCATGAATTGTGTTGGTTAGATGATCTCTACTCGAGCACCGCTTATTATGGTTAGGTCATGAAGCACAACATTACATGTGCTTATAAAGAATAGCTATTCTGTGGATTGTACTAAGAAGTCACGACCAAAAGGAGCCAATGCTCTATGGTTGATTGAGGGAATTGCACCCCTTTAACTACATGCACCCTGCATTTGTAGAATCTAACATGACAGCAGTGGCATCTTGAGGGTCATCGCTCTCTCCTTCAAAACCTCTAGCAAAGGTCAAATCTTAGCTTTGAGATCCCTCGATGGTTGTTAAAGCACTTAGGCCACCACTACTCATGGATAGTCGAGTCGTAATTGTTCGGTTGCCTACCGTTGGACAAAGCAGAGAAGACTTCCACAGGTAGCCTATCGCCTCTTTATTCCATTCCCCATGTGGAGCGCCATCGCCGCCCTCTTTGAAAGCCACCCTCTCCTCAATCAAGGATAGTTGGGCAATTGTTCCCCTATTGCCCACCTTTGAGGGAGTTTGTGAAGGCCTTTGCAGGAAACTTTGACCCATCACCTCCTATAAACTGATTCCCATTGATAGATCCCACACCAACCACATCACTTTGATCACTAGTAGAGCACAATCCATTAGATTGTGTATCAAGTTGGACCTTGACTCAGATTGGGGCCAAACAAGCATGTTAAGTAAATTGATTCGGAGATGTCCCACACGCTTGCAAAACCTCCATGTCGTTTGAGAATATCCCAAAACTACCAAAAAGGAGTTGAGATTTGCTAGTTGGTATGTTTGCACTTTGACTGGCAAGCTCATGGAGATCATGGGTACAATGATAAGGAGAAAGATTCAAATTCTCTGTCTTTAAGAGACTAAGTGAGTAGAAGAGAAAGCAAAGGAAATAGAGAGGATGTGCTTCAAATTGTGATACTCAAGAAGGGAGAAAGCTAGAAATGGAGTTGGCATTGTTGTCCATAAGGATTTGATGGAGAGCGTGGTTGAGGTCAAGAGGATGGAGATCAAATTATTTTGATAAAATTAATCTTGTAAGAAGATAACTTGAATGCCATTCCAATTTATGCATCTCAACTTGGTTTGGAGGATAGAATAAAGAAAGACTTTTGGGAGGAGCTTGATATGATAATTCATGGAATGCCACAAAGAGATGGTATTCGTTGGTGGAGATTTAAATGGACGTGTATGAAAATATGCTTTAGAGTATGCAAGAGTGCATAAGGCTTATGGCTTTGGTGATAGGAATGAAGGGAAGATTTTCTTTTATTTTGCAATGGCTTGTGATCTTTCCATTGTAAATACCTTCAAAAAAGGATACAAAAGTGGTTTAACAGGAACACAAATTGATTACTTTGCTTTGAGAAGAGATCGATTATGTTGATTGTAATATCATTGTAGGGGAAGTTTAACTACTTACATTGTCTTTTAGTGTTGGAAGAAGGTAAAGAAGAGAAAGTTGGTGTTCAAGAATACGAGAATTAAATAATGGAATAAAAAAAAAGGGAAAGAGAGTTTCAAAAAGAAGATGCAACAAGCGACTTAGGATTTTGATAGAAGTGCTGATGACTTATGAGTCAATATGGTAAATTGAATTAGAAAGTTGGCAAAGGAGGTGTAAGGTGAGGACAAAAAAAGGCTTAGTGGAGTGAGGAAGTGCAAGAGAAACTTCGAGTTAAAAGAGCTTGCTTCAGACTCTTATATCAAGATAAAACTGATGACAATATGGAAAACTACAAAAGAGCAAAGAACAAAGTATAAAAGCATTTAGTGAAGTAAAAGCAAAAGCTTGGGAGCATTTTTACAAGAAACTTGATTCTTAAAAAGGTGAAAAAGACATCTTCAAGCTAACCAAAGTAAGAGAGTGAAAAACAGAGGACCTTATACATATGAGGTGTATCAATAATGAAAAGGAAGGGTACTTATAATTAATGAGGATATAAAGAAAAGGTGAAAAAATTATTTTCGTGAGCTTTTCAATGGAAATAAGGATGGTAACATCTTAGGAGAGTTTGCCAATTTAGATGATTACTTGAATCGAGCAAGCAAAGGATACTAAAGAAAGTATTGGTTGGTGCATTAAAGATGATGAAAATTGGGAGGGTTGTTGGGTTTGATGATATTGCTATAGATGTTTGGAAAGTAATGGGAGAAGAGGGTATAACTTGGCACACAATTTTTTTTAATGCTATTTGGAGGGGCAAGAGGATGCTAGAGGAATAGAGAAAAAGTGTTGTAATGCCTTTATACAAAAACAAATGAGATACACAAAATTATTTCAACTATAAATGTATTAAATTGATTAGTCATACGATGAAGCTTTGGGAGAAAATAACTGAAAGAAAGACCAATCTACTATTGAGGCAATACACCTTTAGAGACGTATGATGGAGATTTGCACAGTTAAGAAAAAAGGATTTACATATAGTCGTTATTGATTTGGAGAAGGTCTATAATTTTATACCAAGAGATATCTCGTGAAGAATTTTATAGAAGAGATAAATATTGGTTCCATATATCAATGTTATAAAGGATATATACTATTGAGCTGCAGCCTGTGCAAGAACTAAAGATGGATTGACAGACTACTTTGATGTCATCATCGGTCTGCATTAAGGATCAACTTTAAGTCATTGTCTTTTTACCTTGGTTATGGACGAGTTAACGAAACACATCCAACCTAAAATGCCACGGTATATACTTTTTGCTGAGATGACATTGTGTTGATTAATGAGACAAGAAATGAAGTGAACAAAAACCTTGAGCATTGGAGAGAAGTCCTAGAAGCTAAAGGCTTTGTCTAAGTAGGACAAAGACTAAGTATAGAGAATGCAATTTTGGTGGTAGAGGAAACAATGAAGAGATGAATGTAAAAATTAGAGAAGAGTGCGATCTAAAGAAGATGCTTTTAAATACTTGGAATTCATTTTTTAATAGGATAGTGAAATTGATGGCGATGTTACACATAGAATTAATGTAAGGTGGTTGAAATGGAGGGGAGCATCTATTGTTCTATGTGACAAGTAGGTTCCTTTGAAAGTTAAAGGAAAGTACTATCGAGCAGCTGTAAGACTTACCATGTTGTACTATTATGAATGTTGGGCCATCTAATATGGGCACGTGCAAAAGATGCTTGTGGTAGAAATGAAGATGTTAAAATGGATGCGTAGTCATACAAGGATCATCTTTCAAATGAGATTATTCAAGAAAAGGTTGGGGTGACACTGGTAGAGGATTAAATGAGAGACATCTAAGGTGGTTTAGACATTTGTAGAAAAGACTAATAAATACCCCTGTTAGGAGATATGAAGAATTATAGGTTGAATCTACTAGGAAGGGATGAGGAAGACTAAAGAAATGTTGGAAGAAAACTATTAAGTGTGATTTCAATTATTTCAATTTAATCCTAGAAATGGCTCAAAATAGATTTGAGTGAAAGCAGAGAATATATGTAGTTGACCTCACTTAGCAAGAGAAGGTTTGGTTGTTGTTGTTATCTACCAAAAAAGATGTTTGGCTTCATTTCCAAATCTTCTGGTGTTAATAGGGGCGAGTAACTAGGGGTGAGGCTTGAGAAATCTTCAATCGTCAAGTTGGCTTTCACCGGGCCCATCAAAACCCTATCATCCATGTTAGTGATCCCAACTTGTTTACAATTGTCTCCATTTTCCTTGCCTGAACTCAAGGATACAAAACACCTCCTCCAGAAATTATACTCTTGCCATTGAGATCTTCGTCTTTGTCGCAACTCTTTGACAACTGGAGCTTTGCTAGAAGCCTACCCATCAAGCTGTTGGATCGCAACACGTCTCTTCGCCTTATTGTCAGTTGAGGCTACCACCACCATTGACGACACACCACATTCAACCAAATGTTGACCACATGAAGTTTATTGTCATTCAAGTGCACATGTCAAAGATGACCAAAACAGCTCGCAATCGCCTTAAGGGGCAACCACCTATGAGAGTCACTTGACAATTCATAGATCCTTAGTAGCACGTGTTCCTGTTCCTGTGGTGGGAGGCCTGATCACCATGACAAAACCAAGCAAGGAAAACTCCATGGCATTGCTTGATAGCTAAGCGCTCTACCCAATTGGAATCCCCCTCCAACACCGCCAACTCCACCACTTGTGGAGCTGTCCACTGCAGCAAGAATGGGCTAGCCATCATGTTGGCGATGGAGGGTCGAATGTTTTTCAAAGATGTGAAGTGACCCACCACGTGATCGAGTCTCACCTTTGATCTTTTTTTCGTTTTGCCTCACACACCTCGTTGGACATTAAAAGCTTTGATGGCCCAGAATGTGACACATGAAATAACATACTGGGTCCTTGCAATTGTGAGCATAGCGTCCCATGCCCCAACAACGAAAGCACTGATGGAAATTGATCGCTCGACGTGATCTTTTGCGATCAGAGTAACGGAACACCTTGTTGCTGCACTAGCGTCCCCTCTTCTTACGCCTCACCATCACCCACCCATCCCCTTCTCACCATCTTCCCCTGCTTGTTAATATTGCTACTGATCTGACCCTCCAAACTGTGAGAATTTTTGATTAGATGGTCTGCCTTATGAGGTTTGTTGTGCTTAGCACATTCAAACAGGGTGTCTGCTCTTTCACGAAAAAAATGCTTGCATGTTGTCTTTATATCAGTAGTTTTTCTACTCCAGCTGGTTAATAAGTGAGATTTATCTAGTCCTTGTGGTTTCCAATGTGTCCCAACTTCCAATAAAAGAACCATCCAACATTGTATGTAAAGCTCATAAATTATAACTCTCACATTCTTACAACACCTTGACTCACCTAATACACATTCTCACTAAAACATCAAATATAAAATAAAAAACTACAATTCCCACTTCTCTACAAAAATCACACCACTTTCCCTATCACATCTAGCAAGCTACTACTTGTCCCCCCAAAAAATCTTACAAATGACTACTCGCACCATTTATGCATGCACCTTCTTTCTAAATCCTTCGTAAAGTTTTTCATGAAAGTCTAAAAGTTAACAGGAACCAAACACAGCCTCTCATTTGACATATTAACATAAAATTCAACTATTAGATGAAGGGGTTGTAGAATTCACCTTAAGGTGCTTATTTGTTGGTTAAAAGAAAGTATAAAATAATAATGGAAAGGAAGTATAAAATAACTTTGTGCATAGTTATAGGCATATAGTTCTGCAGGCTAATCTCTTAAGAACAAGGGTGCTTCCTCGGTCATTGATGTAATAAATAGGCAACATATCAGTAGTAGAGGTAACAATGATTCAATGGAGCACATATAACCATCTGGTGCTATGCTATTGTGTACATTTATGGTTTATATCATTATAATTCGTCCTGCAGAATTGGTGGAGAGGATGGAGGGGAGGCTGGCGGGTTGGGCATCAAAACTCCTGTCTAGGGGAGGTACATTGGTGTTACTGAAAGCGATGCATGCAGCGATGCCTTCTTATTTTATTGTAGTGTTGAAGATGCCTAGGCAAGTCAAGAAGAAGATTCTCACTCTTATGAGGATTTTCTTCTGGACAAACTTTGGAGCGAATGGAAGGGGAGCGAAACTGGTGACTTGGGAGGAGGCATGTAAGCTGCTTGAAAAGGGAAGGGAGGCCTGGGAATGTGGGAGCTAGGAAGGATGAATAATAACCTCTTGAGCAGGTAGCTTGTGAGGTTGCTTAGGAAGGAGGATTGTTTGGTTGGAAGGATTATGAGGGCTTGCTATGAGTCACCCGTGCCTTGGGATATGTTGACATCCCTTCTGAGGGGAGCTTCTCACTTTCTTAGGGATCTCTCCAAGGTCGCACCACGAATCCAGAATTTCTTCACCTTGGATCTTGGAGCAAGAAGGGATTTTAAATTCTAGATAGACGATTGGATGGGCAATGGACGACTATGCAACCGATTCCCCAGACTGGCGGCGTTGACGGTAGATGGAGGCTTGATGGTTGTGGATGGTTGGGATGGTTGTTGGTCTCCCACTTTCTCGAGGAACTTGCCCAATCAGAGGATTGATGATTTGCAGGAGTCGTTGTGAAGCCTGGAGGGTTGGGAGCTTGAGGAGGGGGTGGATTTCTTTGGGTGGGAGGAAGGTGACTTCTTTGTTTGTGATGCTTATAGGAGGCTGGGGGATCCTCCTGGTCAGATGGACCTTGATCTTGTCAGGGATTGTAGACTGCTTTGGGAGGCCGCATGCCCTTTGAAGGCGAAGATATTTGGTTGGTTGCTTAGGAGGGGATGGATTATGACGAAGGTCTGGCGTTCGAGGTGGACACTTGAGGCGGATACTGCTTGTTCACTTTGCCAGGGTGGACCTGAGGATGTGGAGCACATGTTCTACACTTGCCCCATGGTGAAACTGATTTGGAGTCACTTTGGGGATGGTTGGTGGTCACATGCATCCTTTTTAGAGTTCTGGAGATCTTTCAGGAGAGGCATCGGAAGTGATGGGCATAACTCCTTCCGGTCCAAAAAGGAGAAGGCGCAGCCGATGGTGATTCTATGGGCTATTTGGCTTGGGAGAAATGCGATGGTATTTAGGGGGTGATGAGGGGTAAAAAGCGCCTTCAGGCTTAAAACTTTGCACGAAGCCCAAAATGAATCCGACTGCCTGGGTATCTAACGGATAGGTTGATCTAGGTCTACCCAACCCGCCTATACCCAGACGGATTCGGACTTGCCATCATCAAGGCGGATCCGGGTGATTCCGACCTGCTAAGGAACCTGGTTGACCGGAGTTGAAGAGGCAGCAACAACATCCACGTCGACGCTAACAATGGCATTACCAACGCTATTTATAGCTAAGTAACGGACATACTGAGGAATTTATGAGGTCTGTTACGAAGGTTAAATGTTAGATATTTTTTCTACTATAAATAAGGAAGAGAGGCTCTCAAGGGCTCTCTTCACGCAACGTAAGAGAGAGAATGAAAGACATTGTTCTACCTACAATCCTAGTGGAAATTCGGGAGCATTGCCCTCCCCCCAGACGTACATCCCTTTCGGTGGAACTGGGTAACCAAACTCTTGTGTCTTTTCTCTATGTGATTGCTCGTGATTGTTGTTCATTCGGATCCCCTTTTTGCCAAGGGCTCTGATTAGGGGGCAATGTCCATATATAGAGAATTTTTTGGAGTCTATGCTTTCTTTTATGTCCTCCTGGGTTTGAGCCTTGTACTTTGGCATTGTGCCCTTTGATTAATGAATTTTTTGGGTGCTTATCAATCGGATAATTACCCTCTCTTTTCAAAAAAGAAAATTCTTCCTGCTGAGTTTGACCATTTTGTTCTTGTTGCTTGTGGTGCTGTTTAACTGTTGTGTATATATTTAATGTTTCCAGATATCTTGGGATAATCATAACATTCGTGGAACCCACCATATTTGCCTTTCTCAGGGAAAAAACTGTCAGAAATTATGAATGAAGTCTGTTGAAAAATAAATAAAAGAAATAAAATAAACAAGAATCAAGAACATCTCAATAAAGAACACTTTTCCTTACGTAGAAACCCCTCTATGAGAGATGGAAGAAAACCACAGGAGAAGAGCCCCTTATGGGCAGATCTTCTATTATGCTTCTCAATCAACAAATGAGGGGTACATAGACCTTTATATAGGTAACCGGACTCCTTACAGAGTGCCACTTCTATCATGTGGGACTAAATTACATGATAGCCTGTCATTAGTAATTTATCTATATCAACAAAGTTAATTTGCCATTTATGCTAGATCTGTATAGGTTACTTTTATTGATGAGATTCATGGGCAAGCTAATTTTTTTCACAGCAAACGGTTTTGTTTTGGGGTTAATTAAAACTATGTGAAACTGAATATGGTGGTGGTTCTTTTTTCAGCTGAAAATGTTCTTTCCTATTGTTACCTTTGCAAAGCCTAAAAGTAGCAGAAATTCAAGCATAGGTGAGGACTTGTGCCTGTTGTCTTTACTCTATTATCCATCCCCTAAGTTGAATAATGAAATTGTGCATTTTAGCAAGTACCTTTGGATTTTTCCCTGATAGTTATCACATAAATCTCAAGGAAAGAATTTGCTGCAGTATTTATTGAAAATCACGAGTTTATAGCAACAGGTTGATTTGCCAGTTGGCTTTTTTTTGAAGCATGTTAGTAAATAGACTTGTTGTTTCTTTCTGTTTTGGGGTGTAATTGCACCAGCACATGCATTTCAGCCAAGAGATGGCTTCTTATGCTAACTATCAGTAGGCAGCTTGCTGCATAACTCGTAGATTGTTGAGGAAAAATTTGATTTAGTTGATTCTTTTTGACTGAAGCATGTTTATCTTTTCCTTTACATCTTTGGGTGGTCAAATGCAGTTGATTTTCAGCATGCTGTGTTCCCTCTCCAAATCCCTTGCTTTTAAATATTTGGCGGCTATTGTACCTTTAGAGGGAGACCAAAACCTTGATGATTATGCTGTATTTTCATGATTAGCCTTTGGATGGAATTTTCTCAGCATGGTGATGATGGATAGGCGAAGTCTGCTGGGAGCTGACATATCGATAGTGATGAGCTGCCCCTTCTATTCCTTCCATTGTTCAATGTTGTTGCCTCTGTTCTCTATTGGCTAGCAATAATTTATGCCACTCTTTGCTCAACCCTTCCCAGGGCCAATTTCATTTGCTGCTTACACAACCTGACCTGACTTTGGTTACTTTTTTGTCTGGTTGAGATAAGTTTCATGCTTACTCAGTAGTTGATAGGTATTAGATAGTGGTTCCTATGTGGCATCTCTGCAGTTTGACGGATAGGACCAAACTGCCGTTGAAATGCATGAAATAGGACAAAATGGGTGTGCAGTTGCCTTAAGTTCTGGTTTCATTTATATCCTTCAACTTGATAGCCAGTGATATGTATGTTTGCCCTTAAAAGGGATGAAGATCAATAAGCCTTTGTGTGCATGTGCATGTACAGAAGAGCACAAATGATTGCGTTTTTCTAATTCAGTTTGCTATTTGTCCTCTTCGCAGTGAATGAATCCTGCTCATGCTCTACGTTACAAGCTTGGGGTGGAAGTGACATGCAGGAACTTTTTAATTATTTTGATAGGTGTCTTGGAAATGGAAAGAAAGGCCAGATTCAAAATTGCTAATGAGAAATAGTTTTGGTTTTTAGTCAAGGATTTTGCATGAGCAATTTGGGTTTTTGATTTGGAGAGGGAGAAGGTATTCTTGTGGTGCAAGATTCTAGATGAACATGCAGAAATGATGAAATGATTTCCTTGGTTAGAGATTTAAATGGATTGGGCAAGTGGGGAAGGACATACAATATACATACATAGACTCACACACATGCATACACACATATATGTGGAAATCACGGTTTTATTGACAATAATATAGATGGGAGGATGTTTCTTATTTTGCAGTGTGGTATGATCTTATTATAGCAAATTCTTTCATTGAGAAAAGAGATGATATTTGATAGCTTATAAAGGTTGATTATTTTGCTTGAAGGAAGGGAGACGGAGTGTTATACAAGGATTGCAAAATCATTCTAGGAGATAGTCTTAACCCCTTGACACCATTTATTTGTAATGGATGGGCACATAAGGAAGTTGAAAAAGAGAAAACAGTGTATAATAACACAAGAACAGAATGATGAAATCTAAAGAGGAGCAATAGAGTGTCATGGAGAAAATGCTAGTGTGATCAGAAATACAGTGAATATGTTAAGGAGATATGGCAGGTTTGGTGACTTCCAATACTTTTTTTGAGAACGTAAATGTGTGGCTAGCCTGTACTGCCAGGTCAACCCCTTGGTGGCAACTTTTATTACTTTTGAAATAGAAAGTGGAATAAAATGAACAATAACACTGAGTGCATCGTGGCAAAGGTCTTGTGTTTACGTGGAAAACTCGTCTCACAAGGAGAAGGGGAAAACCATGAGAGAAACCCCTTTGGGTGGATCTTCTATTGTTCTTTTCCAAGAAACAAATAGTTACATGGACGGACATGAATTAATAGGTCTCTCTTGCCTCTTGGAACTTTGAAATAGGTAGGGTGGGGCTATATACACAACTATAATTCACTCAACAAGACCAAAGGTCCCCCCATTACATATATATCTTCCAACATCCTCCCTTAAGGTGAGCATGTAATGCTTGAAGCATGAATGGTCAGCTAGCAATAATACTCACGACTATGCCACAACACAACAATGCTTCCTAGCTAGCCACACGTAAATGTGTGGCTAGCCTATACCTCCAAGCCAACCCCTTGGTGGCAACTTTTATTACTTTTGAAATAGAAAATGGAATAAAATGAACAATAACACTGAGAGCATCATGGCAAAGGTCTTGTGTTTACGTGGAAAACTTGTCTCACAAGGAGAAGGGGAAAACCATGAGAGAAACCCCTTTGGGTGGATCTTCTATTATTCTTTTCCAAGAAACAAATAGTTACATGGACGGACATGAATTAATAGGTCTCTCTTGCCTCTTGGAACTTTGAAATAGGTAGGGTGGGACTATATACACAACTATAATTCACTCAACAAGACCAAAGGTCCCCCCATTACAGATATATCTTCCAACATCCTCCCTTAAGGTGAGCATGTAATGCTTGAAGCATGAATGGTCAGCTAGCAATAATACTCACAACTATGCCACAACACAACAATGCTTCCTAGCTAGGATTCACCAGCTCTGATGACAATAAGATGCTCTACATGTCATGTCGATGAGGAGATTGACAATTGGAGATACAAATGCTAGAAGATCTATGTAGTTGAGCTGAAGAATCACAACTCTAAAACTCCGCTAGTCACATATAGACACCAATCAAACTTTTATTATGGATGATGTTTTTCATGCTATTGCATAAGTCTGTAGCATTGCAGCCGATCTCTAATACATAGAGATCCATATGCAAAAGAACCTAGAACTTCACCATGTTCAAATACTTGAAAAATATGGCTCAATGATGAAGTCATCTACCTATCAACTTGAGCCAAACATTGATACACACATATAGATACAACTCTAGGAAGCACCCTCATTTCTACCATATCATGGGAGAAGAAACAACATCTTCCTCCTTTTGCCCCCTCTTTTCTCTTTGTCTTCATCAACCCCACTTTTTTTATTCCCCTTTTTCCTAAAAAACTTTAGAAGATACTATCTCCTTTTTTTTTTTTACCCTTTTTTCAATTTCTTTCTTTCCCTTTTTAAACCTTCTTATTACTCTTTTTCATATCTCACCATCAACCATACTAAGAGAAATAAGAGAGGATAAAAAATGGAAAATACCCAATATCTTCCTCCTTTCAATAGAGTTCCACAAAACCAACACGAAAAAAAAAAGCCACATGGTTGCTAAATTGATGTTGAACACCACGACCAAGTAGCACAAAGATATCACCACTCGCTAGGTTCATGCAATTGCATGTGGCGCATGTGCCTGTGAGGGCATTGGATCTTGGAGTCTGCCAAGCCGATTTTGGCATGAACACAATGAAACCCTAGAATTAAATCTAATCTATGAATAAAGACAAAACACCAAAATCAACTTGCTTTGATACCATGTTGCAATAAAAAGTGGAATAAAATGAACAATAATATCAAAAGCATCTTGGCAAAAGCCTTGGGCTCATGTAGAAATTCCCTCTCATGAGAAGGGAAAACCATAAGAGACCCTTTTGGGCAGATCTTCAATTATTCTTCTCCAAGAAACCATCTCCTTTGCCTCATGGAACTTTGAAATTGACTCAACAGGAGCAAAGGTCCAATAATTGCAACATACATATATCTTTTTTTTTTTAACAAGCCCGAAACATTGGGCCTGGGCTACCCCAATTTATTGATCCCCCTACTAAGTAATACAAGGAGTCCATCAACAAAAACAAAAAACATAAGAAAATGCAAAAATACTAGTACTACGCAAATATAAAGGCATCCATCTCCAATATGCCCACTAGCAGCTTCCAAGAAAAACTCTATCCTCAGTCTCCACCAAGCAGCACCTGACCATATCCCAGCAATAGTTCCTTGAAGAATTGACCAAGTGCAAATTAGTTCAAGCGTTATCAACATATCCTTTCCAAATTGTCCAATATACCAATCTTTGTAAATAAGAAGAGGAAGTAGACTTAGCTATTGTGCACACACCAAAAAATGGTATGTGCACTTCCCAAAGATTTCGCCAAGGGCATAGCCCATACATTCTCCTCCAAAGTTTCTCCCACAAATGCACTGCATAAAGAGTGCACAAGAGAGAAACAATTCCCAAATCTAAACAAAGAGTTAGAGGTTTTTGAAGGAATACCTAAGCAAAAGGAGGCCTGAAGATCTAGTGAAGGAATACAAAACAAGTTTAGATCTTTTTTCCCCAAAAAGTTGAACGCAGTTTAAGATTAGACGTGCTTATTGAATGACCTTTGATGATTCTGCGAGATGAGATTGACAAAAGCTTTGCATATTATAAAAATGCAAAACATGAAGTAGAGGTCATCTATGAAGCAAAGGCAAAAGCTTGAATGCATCTCTATACAAAGATAGTGAAAATATTCAACAAAGATGAAAGGGGCACTTCCAAAAGCTTTTTAGTAGAAATGATTCGGTTGAAATCACTTTGGGAAAATTAGCAAACTCTGATGCTTATTTGAACTATCCAGGTTATTTGTGAATACAAGGGAATTGTAGGAGGTTCAAAAAATGATAAAGCTGGGTAAGGCCTAGGAACTTGATGATGCCCCTATGAATGTATAGAAATTGTTGGGAAGGAAGGAATCACTTGGTTTATGAAAATGTTAATCGTTTGGACAAGCAGGAGAATGCTGGAAGAGTACAGAAAGAGTGTTGCGACACCCTTATATGAGAAGTGGATATATAATGGTTAAAACTATAGACATATCAAGTTGACGAACCATACATTGAAGATTTTGGAAAATTTAAGTGGAATGAGGTTAAGACAACTCCCATATGTTATTAAAAACCAGTTGGCTTCATACTTGGGTATGCCTACAACTAAGTGAATTCACCTTGTGAAGCATTTGATAAAAAATTTGAGCCAAAAGTTTCTATATATTGTTTTTATGATTTGAAGAAGGTTTATAGTTTTGTTTGATCACTCTCATCAAGGATATGTGACGAAATTATAACTTGTGTAAGAAGTCAAACTAGGCTAAAATTTATTTAAAACTCGCATCCATCCATTAAGGTCTAGTTTTGAGTCCTTACCTCTTTTACTTTGATAGTGGACATGTAATACCCTGACTCAGGCCCAAGGTTAATTGAAATTGGCATTAATAACTTATTGGGCATGGGCCAATTGCATCCAAGGCAGCCATCGAAAATGCCTAAACTTTATTAAGCACTAATCCTTAACACTTTTAACATACTAATTTGTTTATGATGTGGCATTTTTTTTGGATATTACCTCCTCCCCTTCTATACTAGTTATCTCCTCATTGCAACTTGGCCCGGTTACTTTCCTCCTAGTTGTGGTGGCAGCTCCACCTCTTGGTTAGCTTTTTCTTACTAGTATTCTTTACTAGTGGCGGTTCCCTTCTTAAATAGCTCTTTTCTCTTAGTAGTAGGAGTTCAGCTTTGATACCTTTTTCGATACTTAGGGGGTTAGACCTGAGTTTAGTTGAGAAAATGGGTCATGATGACTTATTGGGTTTGGATTTGGTGGACCTAAGGAAACCTTCTAAAATGTTTAAGATTAAGTTATCAAGTAATGATTCTTAATCCTAATAACCCACTACTTAGGTTCTTTAATTTCTGATGTATTATTTTTGGATTGTTACAGGGTGAGTTGACAAAGCACATTGAAGATGAGATGCCAAGGTGCAATTCTTATTGCAAATGACTTTATGCATGTGTGAGAGAAAGTGGAGTAAATGGCAATCTAGAGCATTGGAAGGGATTCTTCAATCTGAGGACATTCTACTAACACAAAGACTAAATACAGGAATGGAGTTTCAATATGGAAAGACAGGTAGATGGGTCAAAGGTAAAATTTTGGGCCATTCCATTATGAAGACAGGTTTCTAAATTT
Organism: Thalassia testudinum; assembly: GCA_037157565.1. Taxonomy (NCBI): domain Eukaryota; kingdom Viridiplantae; phylum Streptophyta; class Magnoliopsida; order Alismatales; family Hydrocharitaceae; genus Thalassia; species Thalassia testudinum. Next base: position 62,625,418 of record JAZHRO010000054.1, read on the forward strand.
CCAGGTTATTTTGTTTTTAAGTTGGAGTTGATGGGAAGTTGAGAACATTATAAAGAAATAATACAGGTCGATTGATGTGGAGGTGTTTTATGGATAGAGTAATTTCTTTTGAAAGGTAAGAGCAAGTATTATAGAGCAACAGTAAGATCTTCCTTGTTATACAGATTTGAAGATTGTGCTGTCTATTACATGCAGGTATGGAGGATATTTGTGGTAGGTATGAAGATGTTGAGGTAAATGTGTGGTACAGAATGATCCTAGATGAGGTTATTAGATTACAAGTTAGTGTGGCACCAATTGGAAATAACATGTGGGAAGTTGTTTGAAGTGGTTCAAAGAACTAGAGAGAATGCTTTTTGAATCAGCAGTCTGAAGGTCTGAGAAATTAGATCTGAGCTTGAGAAGAATATTAGTGGAGGAACGAATAAGCGTTGAAAGGAAATATTAGGCATGAATTTTTTGTCTATTTTTCTTTGTTTTAAAAGTTAAGTCATAGAATGGAGGCAAAGAATCAATGTAAAAGGGTAGTTTTGTTGTTGTACCTTGGTCTTAATTTGGGTTATGTTGGGAAATAGGATCAAATCCATTTAGAAGCTCTCAACTGCAAATGCTTTTGCTTAGAGCCTAAATCAATAAAATTATCTGAAACCCCCTAAATATTACCAACATGAAATAAAAATGAGTATTAACTAAAAGAAGTGTTCTCACATTCCTCAAAATTGGACCTCTTTCCTGCCATAAATTTTTTTGTTTGAATGCTTTCAGCATATATGCCAAATATTTCTGGTGAGTTTTGTTATGAAAAATAGTTGAAAATAACATGTGCATGTATGTGTGTGTGCATGCATCTATGCATATATTTGTGTCACAGGTTTAGAAAAAACGCAAGGTGCAATGAGGCGTTTCGCTGCTATTGAGGTGTGGCGCATGCCTCAGATTTTAGGGAGAAAAAATTTTAATTACACTTAATTATAGATTTCCAATTCTCCAACACGAGAGATTGAAAACACAAAAAACGAATACATTAAATAGAAATGCCCAAGATCTTAGAAGGACATTGAAAACATAAAATAGAAGTGCCTGTACTTTATTCGTAAGGATATTCAGTATATATGTGCATTGAAAATATCATGTCATTACTATATGTCCATCTTCTTTTGCTAAAAAGATCTTTTTCTTTTTTTTACTGAAAACTTTAGAATTTAACATGCAGTAAAGAGTGAAGCACAAAAAAAACATTTTAATTGACAAGAGTATGCTATTTCTGACAAACAAAAGAGGGAGTGGGGGGGAATTGGGGCAGTGAGTATGAATATGTGATTGGTTGTTTGCTGATGAGAGTGAGATGCACAGCTGATGAGTAGATAAGCAAAGGATAGCTGCAGCAGTAACTGTTGCATCAAGCATCTGTGACCATGAGATGGGGCAACAAGCATCAAATAATGGAGAACAGATGGGTTGTTTGGTGCATGGCGAGGGTGGGGAGTTTCTGAAGAACATCAGTAGCAAGTGGCAGCCTGGCGGGGAGCTCCTAGGGTTTTGGGAGGAGATGGGTGGGGGTTAAGAGAGCATGTAGGATTTTTTGGGATTTTGGGGAAGTTTTATTTGTGAATAACATCCAAGAAAAGTTATATTTCACGTAAGAATTTCATTATGGACTTTAACAATGTTATTTATTTTCTCTCCTATCTGAGGGGGCACCTTGGTTTCGCCTCAATGCCTTAGCACCCTGAGCATCTCAATGTAAACTGAGGCATACGCCTCACTAGCCATCGACTGATGCTGACATCTCAAGGTGAAAATTGACTGCCTGGCCTCAAGGCGTATGCCTCAAGTGCTGTGAGGTGCATTTTTTGAAACTAGGTTAGTGTATGTGCATCTGTGTGCGTATGTAGCAACAAAAGTAAACTACACATCATGTAGCAGAGGTCCTTCCAATTTTAGATAAACAAGTCTGATGCTTTTCTTTTTCCATAGGTTTGGCAGGGTACCTGTGTAGGTGAAAGTTATGCTCAGGTATTTGCTTGGTGGAGTCTGGGGTGCCTATGTTCCGGAGCATATTAACAGGAGTACCCATATCCTAAACAAGCTTGTCACAGGAAAGGTAGATTGAACTCTGGTTCTCATGGGCCTCACAAAGTAGGAAAATATGCTTCACATATAGATAGGCAAAGGTTTGGAGCTCTGTTCACTACATACATGACATTTCAGTCCTTGGGAGTAAGAGTATACTGTTCATTCATATAGGATATCTGATGGCTGTAGCAAGGAGGGTGTTCACTTCAATAGGTTGTTGGGGTTAAAAAAGATCATGATTGTTGGATTGAAACCAGGTAAAACCGTAAAAGAAGAAAGAATGTGAACCTGTCAGCGTTACTCATTGCTGATACATATCAATAGTTCTTTTTATCAAAGAGGGCACTAGCATTCCTGTTCTTTCAAATTCTTAGAGACCTGGTGTTAGATGAAACCTTTTTGGCTTTTTTTTTAATCTTTGAAAAGAGTTAAGATGAAACCTTTTGATGATGCATGAAGGATTCAACAGTGAATTTGCTTAATAAAGGCAATAGGAATCTGCCGTAGCACTTAATTTGCAAGCTATGGGAGAGTTTGTTACATTTTATTTCCTGTTTGCAAGCTCATGATCTTATCTTAAAGTTCTCTATTGTCTTCCATATCTGTTATATTATGTTGATTAACTAGAATTATCTTGATGTGCCTGGAATTTACTGTTTTTTGTCTTTGGTATACAGAGGCCTTTGCAGTTTGTGAGAACTATTCTCCACCTGAGGGATTCAATGCGACAGACCTATATCGACTTTTGGAAAAAGTTGGCAGTCCCTCTGGTGCAATGGACACAGGCAAGTTAGATGTGTATATAATTGGTAAAAGATTTTTAAACTTTCTGAAACATCCAACCCCGGTATATATACACGTGATTACTCTTTGTGGAAAGTCAGAGGCACGGTACACTTTATCGAAAGAGGGTGCGGAGACATGGTGTTGACATTTAGTTTCAATGAGATGTTTCTTGGACTTGTAAAATAAACTCAAGAGTGAGAGGAGGGACATTATGGTTCTTCTATAAGGGTGATTTCTGAAAGTTCCCCCTTGGTATTTCCTATTTCAGTCACCAAAGAAGATTCTACACTTATAGGTCTCTGAAGCAGAAAAATTCGGCCCGTTTTTGACATGATGGGGAGTTTTTTAGGTCCCTAATTCCTAGATGTAAAGTACCTTTTCTCTCATACTCCTCACAAGTACAGTCAATGGTCAAAAGATTCAAAATACAAAAGATTGGTACTTTGGTGCACTCACCCTGACCTCCCCATCATTCCCCTACATCTGACATCCATATTCATGGTCATCAACATTTGGGAGGACATTTCCTTTGTATGGCATGGCACAAGACTCTTTCAACAATCACACTGCTTCACAGACTTCTGCGACAACATTTAGTAAGGGTCTATAGTGTAATAAAAGTAAACCTTCCATGATTAAATACCGAGGGCTTCTTTCTGAAAGCCACTTGACAACTGGGGAATTCACCTAATCATTGATATTGAACAAATGCACCAATCTTAGATTTGGTTTCTTTTGGATTTCTGGTCCAAAGTTGTGACGTTTATGCAGCCTGCTTGGGTATGCCTTAACTTGAACTTTTCTTTCGGAAAATAATTAGATTGCTCTCTCCTTTCATTTAGTTGTTGCCGTCCTCTATTTTTGCTTTCCTTACTGAGAACACTAGACTCCGGTATGTGACTAGTAAGGCTTACATACAAAAGACTAGGGTTTAAACATAACCTAACTAACAAAAGGCACCAAATCAAAATTTAAGAATGATTCCTATGAATCAATTTACTGGCTGTGCTCTGTTATTAATTAAGCATTGCACTTCCAAGCTTGACTAGGGAATATTGAATGACCATCTTTAAGGATTTTGTCGTCATAATCTGTCTTAAATCCATTCAAGGATTCAGGATGTAACGCTTATAAAAATGCCAGGTATTCATAACCCCATTAGAAGCTTGTTGAATCCCTTCGTCATTCAAATCACAAAGTTTTACTGTTTTTGATCATATACTAAAATCTGTGGTTGTTGGCATTTGACAGAAGATTGCAGTAGTGGGTGGTTGGAGGGGCATAACAAGGTTTACATTCCATTTTTGGCCTGCGGGGACCTTAGTGGGTATGATTCAGATCGTTCTTATCCTCTTCCGTCTGTTGAAGGAGGCACTTCATACCGAAGTCTGGATCCTGTACAGCCTCCTATCGCTCCACCTTATAAGACAGCTCTTGCACTCAAGAAAATTGCTCATGGCGTAGCTGACATTGAAAAGCTCACTCTTAATTCCTCATCACAAGGGCTGACTGATTTTACTCATGGGAAGGTTTAGTTCCCTCATATTCTTGCTATTTCATTTCATGACTAATTATATCATGTTGGTTGAGCTTATTGTGTCAAATGTGTTATTTAGATGTCCATTTCTTTGATTTCTCCCTTTGTTCATCTTATTTTCTTTGGGCCAAAGTTATCTTTTCTATATTTTGAAGAAAATTGGACCAAATTTTGTCTGCCCACTGATGGTAGCCATGAATGTAACATGCTAAGCATGTTATTGGGATTCTCTCCTCTTTCCACCGTTTGAGCGGTAAGATTTTCTTGTGTAATTCAAAAGGATGTTCCCTTATCAAGCGCTTCGTTCCGAATCAAGTTCTACGCCCATTTAGCCTGCTGATAAGATTAAGTAAACTGTTGGTCCTTGTTGAGGAACCGATTTCTAAACTGTAATAGTGCAGATAATGGGCCTTTTCTCATGTCGAAAGATCAATTTACCAGACACTTCTTAGCTTTACTTGTATTTTATTTACTGCATATTATGGGAAGCTTCGGCAGCAAAGTTACTTGTCTAGGACCTAGAGGTGGGTTGCTTGGATCAGATCCACTTTCGGTGGAGCTTATTATATGGAATTTGTATATCTGTTCACTTTAGTAAGGCATTTAAGTAAAGAAACTGAGTGGTTTTGCATTTCTTATCCATGAGACCTAGTGGAGGTTCCAAAGTGACCGACCACTACTGTTGATGCTCTAATTACCAGTATAAAGTGCCGATTCAAAGGACATTTTCTCATCATAACTAAATAAAAAAAATTATTAGGACTATGCTAATAGATCTTTCTATAGTGCATAAGTCGGTCAATTGTTGTTGGATGGTTGATGTTCAGGCGTTATGTGCACAGATACCCTCAGTCTACCCTACGTACAAAAATAGTGCTTTTTGTTGCCATATGATAATTTAACAAGGTATACACCCATGATATGCAGAATTATATATGCTATAGTAGTTTAATTATACTCAAATTTATAGATTTTATTACATTTAAATTCATAATTTCAGATCATAATAGATGAAATGAGTGAAACAAACTGTCAAGAAAAGAGGCGTTACACATCCAGACTTTCTACGCAAACCAACTGTAGCTCAATTAACGTGACACTCTGTTCCTTTAGATGGAAGATTCAAGGTTTGATGCTAACTATTGGCAAGTGGAAGGGGAATTGCATAATGCACTAGAAATTGGGTTAATTATGTGATTATCAATAATAATTGCCATGTTCAAAAACTCTAAATCTTGTTGGAGTTTTAAAGATGAGGTTTGGGTTATCACTTGAACCTAGATGGTGAGGGTTACTTAGGTGGCTTAATTATAAATTCAATTTCTTACATTTAAGTTAAAACACAATAGAGATTATAACAATAAATTTTAAAAATAATAAAGAAACTATATTCTAGAGAAAAAGATAAAATAATAATTTAAAATTCTAAACCCATATATGGCTCACACTTGAATCCTTGAATTCTAATTCTCACACTCGCTTTACCTTGACTCAATTATAATTTAATAATTTACAACTAAACCTAAAAATAAATCACGAAGCATAGATGAGTCAAGCGTCTAACATAATTCTACTATTTTGCAAAAATGTTAGATAACGTTGGATACCCTTTCGATGCAAATCCCAATACTTTCAACCGCTATAACAACCATTATTTATTATAGTGATTAACCTCTTTAATCTAGCCTTTCAATATCTTATGTCCACTCTTTCTTTTTGTCGATTTACCATCTAACGATTCATCTCTCATTTTTAAGGTGATCCACTTGGATCCTTCCTTTTAGAGGAAGAGTTTTGAACTTTCCATTAATTGTGTTAGATCTAGAAGGCTTCACCCTCTACCCGATATCCAAAATCCTTGGAAAGTTATAGCTCCATTTAACCTTTTGGTTTGTGATGATAAGAGTAAATAGACACTTGGAATATTGGATTGTCCAACATTCCTGCTCACTTCCTAATAGGAAGGAGTGCTTGACATCGAATTCCTTTAAAGTATATCGACAACATTCACATCTACAGGTGCCTTTAGAGCTTTCGCTACTGGTACCTTATTTAAGTGATTCTCTGATGTCATCCATATGTGTGGGTTTTCACAAAGCTTTCGCTATGAATATCATTGGTCATGAATCCAAATTTCCTAACGTCATCTGCATCAATGGACACCTAGTGTGCTTTTACTCTGAGTACCTTATTTTAATAACTAGCATGTACCCTATCATTGTAATTGAGAACTCTCCGAGTTCCAGGTTAAACCATTAGTAACCGTTAGCTACAACATGCCTTGGGTTCATAGAGTAACAATGCTCCATCTCATTTTACTTGCCATACATACTTATTCTCATACTTACATACATACACATGTAGCTATACAACCTAGAGTATAATTCCTTGGTTGTAATTAGATTCTTTGAGGTGTCCATGACATCCTCATAGAACCTACACTTGTTGAAGTACCCATTTGATCTTCAATTATTAGTGAGAATCCTTATTCCCATCCTTCGATTTAGCCCCTTAGGTTTTACAAATCATTTCCTTGTATTTAGCTTTATTTCGTCCTTTTTAACCAATGAGCATCTATTTTGACTATTCATAAGCAACTGGTTTAATTAGAGTTGTAACACAACAATTCATCCAATCATTCAACCTGAACTTACAACTTAGGCCAAGTTGAAGTTTAGGATATTGACTAGTCATTTAAGTTCCTTCTTAGGTCATTATCAAGCACCAAGATACATTTAGCTCAATGGTAATTACCTGTATTATTAGTTTTCTCCTCCAATCCTCAATTTAAGGTTAAACCCCAATTAATCACTTCTTAATCTTAATTAAGGCTAACAACATCATTAATCTTCAATTTATATCCAAATAGGTCATTTAAAGTTGACTTAGCTAATCAAAATCCTCATGCTCTAAGTTAGCCTAAATATAACATTAGTGGTTTGCTGAAATTGAAATTAATCAATTAAGTGGAAACATTAGATGACGAAGAAGTACAACGGTGTAAAAATTGAGAGATTAGATCAATCACTAAATTTCAAGCTGTAGAACAAGCTTCAAAAATATGTTTAGACCTTCAAGGGGAAACTTATCCCCACATCTAAATTTCATGTAATTTATTTTTAATCTCGATCATAAATGATACAATGACAATGTATATAATCTACTATGGTGGTTAAGACAAGGGCTATTTAAAATCTTGATTTATAAATCTAATTTCAAATAGCCCACAAAATCTCATATTCATGGATGAACACCGGCATGCAGCCACCTAACCCTTTTCCTTCACATTTCTATCATCCTAAACCATTAATAGAGATTATAACATCATCTTAGATCCATTGAATCATTCACCACATCATTAGTTCTCCAATCATAATTACACATTGTCCATTTAATGATCCAAGTTCTTAAAATTTCCATGCATGTCTAAATCCCTTACATACAAATGTAAAACCAACATGCAACACCCTCGTGGCTTTAATTACCCTTCAATCATACATGTTAGGCCTAAATTAACAAGAGAGACACAAAGGAAGGGCTTAAGGGTGTCTCTACATGATTTGGAGTTGAACCCACCAAGAAGATTTGTAGAGAGTTGCTCGCCTTTTCCTTCACATATTCCTTCCTCCAATGGTCTTCTCTCCTTCTTGGCTCCGAAAAGGTCATGCAATACCCCAATTTGTTCTAGCTATGCTAGTAGTGGCTGCACTTCTTTTCTTCCCCCAACTCCACTTAAACCCAAGAACAACATGAATTAGGATGGTCTCAAGATGGAGATTATGACAAGAGGACTTACCTTGAAGCCAGGGCTTCAATAGTAGCCCTCAATCTGTCCTTATTAGTTGTAGCAAATGATTAAAGGGAGAGGGGGAAGATGAAGGTCAATGGAGGAAAGGAGGTGTTCTTGCATTGAGTTGGTGTGACTTGCAAGCCAATGTTGTTGGCTTTTATTTAGGATAATAATATATAGACACCACTTTAGACACAAAATCTAACATAGACATGACACCATTAAGGTACACATAGCATCGTCCAAACACGTGACCTTCCTTTTTAATAAGAAGAAAGTTATGTGTGTCAAATTTTATATACACTTTGATGTACACAGATCATTTTCCTTTATTTATATATTTTGGATCTTGCACAAAAGCTATCCCACCCAAAACCTTTGGTTGGGACAATTACATATAAATTATCTTACCTAACAACGTGGGTTAAAAAATAGTCTATCGTTCTCTTTTCACGAGAAAATGCTCCTCGTATAATATTTTTTAATGAACTTATTTTTATTTGGGTTACATAATCGGCAATGCCCACTTGAAACTAATTTGATTACATAAATTAGCTCTTAATGGTACTAATTAGAGTTCATTAGTTTAATTCGAGCTCTTACAATAAGTGCTTTCGGCAAAAAGCAAGGAAATGGTCCGTGACCGCGATACATTATTAGGAACTTAGTATGACCCTAGAATTCGAAGAAAATAGTCTGAGTTGAACTCTCTTGTTTATCAGAGTGTAGAATCAATTTTAACGGCTCTACCTAAATGGTTATGAATTTGTAGGTCATTCTTATCGATTATTTTTTAACCCGTGCGTTGTTGTAGGGTATAAAAGTTAATTACTGTAAAAATATAAAATTTAATTATATAAAAATTTAATATCATTTTTAGTTGTTGTATATTACCTTGTGATCACTGTAAAATTAATATACTGTATGTTAAAAAATATATTATTTGGTGTATCTTGATTTTCGAATGACGAGGAAAAAGAAATATTGATCGAAAATTAAAATATATCATATATTATAAAATGTATTATTCGATATATTTTAATTTTCAATCGATGTCTTAAATTAGATTTATAATTTCTGATTTTATATGTATATTATTTTATATTTTAAAAATAATATATTTAATATTGACCTTAAATAGAAGAATATAAGATGAGAAGATCAATATTAAAAATAAAATTTGAAAGGGACATTCGTAAAGTAGGAAGAGAGTGAGTGGCTGCTAACAATGTAGTAAATCATAAGGAAAAAGAAACAATAATGCCTCGGGAAAGAAAATCGAGCATCACATACTATTTTCCCATAATAGTTTGCGCATAAGTTTCTACGCATTTTGTAGTTAGTTTAAACTAATCCTGTAATTGTGCATGCCCTAGTAAATACGAACTGAAAAAGGTACCGGTACATAAAAAGGGACCCCAAGAGCCTTTTAACTCAATAATATAACCCCCAAGACTCGAATGGACATTGTTCCAAGGCCGATTTACCGGACTCATGTCAACTTAGCTGGGAGACAAATTTACCAATTCCACTGGCATTGGGATGAAGCTGCACCTTATTGCCAAACAACAATCATGTTTTAAATGTCATGGAGAGGCGCTGTAGGTAGAGGCAGTACTACAATCATGTAGTTCTACCTGTTACTGCTCACGTTCTGTGAGTGGGTGGAAAACTTTTTGCAGAAGTTTATGGGGCCAAAGACCCACTGCCAGGCAAGAATGCTGTTAGCGGAATAACATCATGAATACCAAATTAAAAGGAATAAATATTTATAATGGAATTAGCCTCAAGCATCATCAAACCGAATTTTCTTTCTTTTTTTTGATCGCATGATAAGAATTTTGAGATTTTTAGGTACATGCCTCTGTGAAATACTGATGTACCACAAATGCTCATGAGTTTCTTATGGTATGCATATCGCCGTACAAAGTCGGGATCCATCGAATCGGACTCCTTGGAATTCCTTGAGAAAATACTACGACATGAGGGACTTAGCAATTAGAGGGCTTAATGAATGGCCCTTCGAGCAAAACCTAATGGAAGAGAAATCCTGAAACTCGTACGAGCAAAAGCTATTGATGGGAGAGGAAAAGGTTGGCTCATTAGACAAAGGCCCATATGACCTTCAACTCATACAAAGATTGGTCCAAAGCTCAAAACCTGGAGGAGTCCTGGCCTTTTAGGCCAAAGGATGAGTAGCCATCATGGTTGCCAGGTTCTTGCTGAGCAACTCCCTACCTAGATCTATCGAATTAGGCAAGGAGTCTCCCAAGCGACCCTCTGTATGGATTTGCCGAATGAGGCAGAAAATCACCTAAGTAGCCCTGCTCGATTCTACCAGACAAGGTGAGGAGTCACCCAAGTGGCCTCGCTTGGATCTGATGGATGAAAGCCAAAAGCCCCTCAAGTGGTGTCCCCACTTAAGTCGTCTGACCCAGTCAATCGACTTGCCCACTTGAATTGTTAAGAACCCAAGCGACGAGATTTGCTAAGGCAGCGAAGTAGGGTAGCAGCTGAAGAATGAGAGCAACAACGCAAGAGTCCTCTTGACCGTGTCCCTTTTGTCGTTCTTGTCTTTTTTGACATGGCTTGATTCCCAAGCATGATATTCGGCCTACTCTGTGCCACCTTTTCAAAAGCTACACCTTGGGTAATGGGGTAGTACTAAAAAAACTAACTCTCAATTAGAGGTTGTTTTCTCCACCTTTTTTTCACAACACATGTACCTCCTCAAAGAGGCGATCTCAGGTATGTGTGCCTCATACCCATATAAAAGGAAACTTTATATTCATCCCCCTATACATATACCTCTCGAGGTGGAGTTGGGCCACCATATCCTAAGCATTTGGATGGTTCATTCTTTGCTCCATACCTACAATCATCGTTTTGATCATATCCTTCAACCATGATCAATTATGTTAATTGGAATTGTCATGTGCATGTATGTATTTAAGCTTGAAGAAGAAGTTAGTTACTTTTGATGGAAAAAATTAAAAAAAAGAGTTTTTTTTACATAGATATCCCTATAATTCTTGGGATGTCATGGCTCTACGCTTGGAATTTCGATGTTATCATGGATGATATCCCTTAAAGCACAAGTTTCTTGTATTTATTTTTGAAGAATGTGTACTAAAAATAAATATTTTTATAAATAAATCCTTATAAATTTTTTTTTTCTCTTTTTTATTTCCCTTGATCGATCTCATGAACTCGAAGAGGCCGATTGTAAGCATGCAGATCGCCTCCCTGAGCTTTTTGGTCTGGGGGCTCACTCGTTTGAGTCCTTGCAGTCTTGTCGTTAGACCTCGAAGGAGGAGAGGAGACGTTCATCCAATTAAAAGAAAAAAAGTGTCAGCTAAATCTGTGAATGCATAATCTCAATCTTGGTGGAAAATTTTTTTTTTTTCTTTGAAACGATGCATTCCATTAAAGGGGAGGACCTAAATATAACATGATATAGCCCCAATTAAGGGGAAGGGGAGGAGAGACGATAATCGGATGCCCTTGCAAGGAGGGGAAAGGTACTCCCTGCAACTTCCAAAAGGAGGAGACAAAAGCACAACAAAATAAGAAAAAGAAACAGAAAAGGCAACAAATAACAAAGAAAATATCCTCCGTAGAAGAGATCTAGCAGCACTCTTCTAGTTTTGAAAAGAGCAGCAACTTCACGCTTGTAGAAAGCGACTACACCATCAAGTATGAAACCTAGCGATCAAAGTGATCCGTGCAAATGAGAAATCGATAAGATATTGGAACTTGAAGTGAGTGAGGTACTTTCACGGTCACATAAGGTCTGAAGTCACATGTAATCCCTAACTTCTTCAAAAGGTCGGCCGTAGATGTGAAGTGGAATTTGAACATCAACATAACACTGAAACGAGGTCAGGGTGAGAATGATGAGATGGTATGAGCACAATGGCCTATGATCAGGATGCTAGCGATACACCTCCTCTACAATCCAAACTCATAGAGTAACCAACCGAATGAGATGTCTGCAATAGAGGTTTGCCACAGTGAGCACCACCAACACAAGCTTTGCTAGAAGAAAGCTGGCAGCATTGGTGATCAACAACGACAACAGACACAGCAAAAATAGCAGGAGGTGCCCCTGCAAGGAACAACACAGGAACCAGCAAGCACATGTTCCAAAGTGACTCACCATCACCGCTAGCTCCTCCCTAGCGAGGGAAACACTGCCATCGACGCTTACCACCGATGTCGCACCACCCTAGCGAGGACAAAACCACCACCTCAACTAGTAGCACCCGAACAAGGTAAAGAGTTACCCTAGCAAGCCCACGGAAGCCTCAGGGCAAGCCAGGAAAGGGGGACAACCCAATTGAAAGAGCCCAAGGATAGAGGAGACCAACTAAAGTAGAGACGAGAGAGGGACGGGAAGGGAGGGCAGAATCAGTAGAAGGGGAGGTAGGGGTCAATGCTGTGCTTTGTTCCCCACGTCAAATGCACTTTCAAAGAAGGAAGGAAACAATAGAAATCAAATATGAGAGAGAAAGATCATAATATCCAACCTCCTTCGATGATCGTTGGTTGCAGAGAGGACGAGACGACAAACCACCTGTGGGTAGGACTTGTCGGTGCTGTAGGAGGAACCCCTCGGGAGGAGGTGGAAGACCCTTCGATGTTGTTTGGTAAGGAAAATTATTAAGAGAAATAAAAATTAAAAGTATAAGGAATGAAGGAATCAAGGTATTTTACTACGTTTGAGTGTTTAGTTGGATTTATTGTCTTGTCAAAGAAATTAGAGAATTTTATTCTTCTCATAGTATTTGTTTTGATAGGATAAATTAGTGAAATGAAAAGAAAAATTAATTGAAAAGGAGTACGAGAAATTAACATGATGGATTAGATAATTACATTATGTTAGATGAAATTACTTAAATATGGAATTATACCCTAAATTCCCAAATGATGCGATCATGAAATTATAGTTTCCAAACATAAAATTAAAGACGAAATTAATGGTAATTTTATGTACCAAATACCCCCTCCTTGTATAGGCGTTTGGAAAGAGCCTTTGGGCATCGTCGCGAGGGAGGGGAGAAGGTCAGCCCGCGAGTCATCGAGGTAAGGAGGGTGGGCAAAGAGGTCGGGGAGGAAGGGCTGTGGACGGGAAATAGGCACCTGCATGTGGACGGGGGAGGAGATATCGCCCACGTCCGAGTCTCTGCACGCAACACCAGAGACGGACGAGGAGGGAAGTGGAGGACGTAAAGAAAGCGGGGGTGAAAACAAAGCAAAAAAAAATTTACTACCCACCATGCTTAACAAGAAAATACGTAAATTTAATATTTTCAGGGATATCCATCATAATATATTGAGAATCTAAAACTAAAAGCATAGGTGTAATATCCAAATATTATAAGGACAATCGTGTAAAAGACCATCATTTTACTTTTACATCCCAATTCCTACCATTTTTCTCCTTTTCATCGACTCAGTTATAAAATTAGTATTTGCAATACATCGGATGCGTAGACATCGGGAATGATACTCCTTCCTATCACGTTTTCAGTAGTTTGATCGTATTTCAATCCCAAAAGGAAACTAGTATCTTAATTAGCCAGAGGATTTTGAATACATCGCGAGTGCAAGGAAATAGGCGTTACAATAAATTTTACAATTTTCTGCTCAATAAAAAGAATATAACACATAAAATAAAAATATATTGATATATTTTTATTTTTAATTGATGAAAATTAAAATGGATCAGTTAAAAATTAAACTATATCGATATATTTTTATCTTAAATCATTATATTTTCATTTTCAATTGATTTTCACTTACGAAAAATAATTTTTTATTTATAAAATTTATTTTTTAAGTGAAAAATTACTTTTTCTGAGTAAAAATAATTTTCATAAATTCTAAATTTATAAGTCAAAAATTACTTTTATTTATAAGTGAAAATCTATTTTTCTAGTGAAAATTTATTTTTCACTGATAAAAAATTAAAATACATCAATATATTTTTATTTTTAACTACTAAAAGATTTAAAATTCATCGATTAAAACAATCACATATAATAATAATAATACGTTACATTTCCTCATCTGAAAGTTGCATAATACATTAAGTTTCTTTACTTCTTTTTTACTTTTGAATATTATCACTAATCTTTTTAAATGCAATAGAGTTTCGTTTGAGACTGTGGGTTGGCCTTTCTTCATGGGTTATCTCTTAAATGCATAATCATAAGTGAAAAGTCAATTTTCGTAATTAAAATTACTTTTCATATATTTTAAATCTATAGATCAAAAATTACTTTTTATTTTCAATTGAAAATTTATCTTTTATTTATATAAAATTAATAAAATACATCCATATATTTTTATTTTTAATCACTTTAAAATTAAAATACATCGATCGAAACCATAATATATAATAATACATTACATTTCCTCACTCTAAAAGTTACAAAAAGACATTACGTTCCTTTACCTTTTTTCCTTTCGGATATTATCACTAATACTTTTAAATGCAATAGAGTTATGTTCGAGGCTAGTTGATTAGCCTTTGTCACTTAAATGCATAACCATCCACATGGAGGGACCTATAGATGTCTGTGTAATATTTTTGCGGAACATATAATTAAACAAAAGTCTAATAATTGCATTATTATTAGTCTCGTGTTTATTGATCGTTTCATTGATACTCCTACCTGAAGATGGGATCAAGACGTACACAGCAAATTGATATATGAAGAAGATACCATCTTATCAATAATGCTTACCGGTGGAAAGCATGGAGCTGTTACAGTCTTATGAACAATACTGCCAAGACACATGACAGCCTGAGGAGTCATTGAAGCCTAACTATTCACGTTGCCAGCTGAAATCATACGAGGAGATTCCCTTCACTGACAAACGCGAACGATTGACGCATATACGCCAGAACTCCAACAGAAGGAAACTACACGATCAAGTGGATCATTCCAGCAGATAAGCGAACGAAGCAATTCATGGAGGCTAATTTGGAAGATGTCCAACAGCAAGTTTCGTACATTAATAATCAAGCTAATTAAAATGTATAAAAAGATATATTATGAGATGTATTCTGGATCATATTGACATCGTACATCGATTTATATTGATGTAGATTAATTTTTAGTGATCTTATATTTATGTAAAATGATTATAAAGTGATTCTCATCGATGTAAATTAATTGACGATAATTTTATGTCGATATATCACATTAGCATAGTGTAAAATACATTGATTCTTTCATTTTTGATTTCCGCATGTAATAATCAATGCGTGAGCGATGCAATTACGTTGCGTTCGGCTGGAAGGTAATCTCATCTCATGATAAAACAAGAGAGGAATAAGCCATGAAAGGTGTTTTTGAATATTATAATAAAATAATTGATAGGTTCATACGATGTTAATAATTAAAATTTTAATAATATGAGATGAGTATTGAATTAATTGATGTGATATAATAAATATATATTAATGATATATTATGTTAGAGTAATATATTTTAATATTGATTGATATTAATAAAATGTAATAAGATAATTTGAGAATAGATATATTTTAGTATACGTTAATCTTGATCTGAAAAGTGAAATAATTATATCTTTTTAACTGTAAAATTTATCCCATCAATATCCCTTGCTTTTGAGATATTATTGGGGGTTATCCGGTAACCAAACGGTGCGTCGGTGATCTCCAGCGGTAAGGAAATTTCTTTTTTGTTTTGGGATACTACAGACTACGATTATCATTTTCTCATATGAAAAGGTCCCGGGCACGTGTGGACATTAATGTAGCACGGGAGTGGACCCCTTGCCCCTTTCCTTCACGCTCTCTCGACGTAACCCTTGTGCTTGTCGTCGGCACCAATCTATTACCTTTGGCTGATTGCTCCTTACTCTTTCGGACTTACCTTCTCCTCCCTTCGGATCATTTCGCCTCCATCGATCGGATATTCTCGTTGCCATACGCGTTCCTTTCGCTGCTCGTTGCGGTCGATCATCGTTCGTAGTCGAGGTGATCAGTGGAGTATGTGATGCAGTCGCGTGGTCATGATGGCCTCAGTTTACATGGCTGAGGCTATCCACAGTCAAGCGTTTGTGATGTGCAATCGCATCTCCAGTTCGTGGTCGCGGTCGCGACGTTCTTCGATCTGGTGGCGGTTGCAGCATGCTCGCCTGATTGGCATCAACGATCATGGGGGCTACAGTCATGGTGCTCGCTTGATTGGTGTCGACAATCATGGGGGCTGTGGTCGTGATTAGTCGTGATGGCCACTGTGTGGTTGTGGGGGTTGGCTGACCTTGTCGCATGTTGTAGCAGGTTGTGGGGGCCAATCAGTGCGAATGGATCTTGCTTGATGGAGTTGATTTTGTTCTTCTTTTTTCTTGTATTTTTAGCTTTGTTGTTGAGATCATGTTTGACCCCATTACACTACAATCGAGATTTTTAACATGAGTCAAATATCGATTAATTTTACCTTCTCGATAACGCAGTTCTCTAAAATTTTATCTCGATAATACTATCGCATCAATTAGCATGTGATTGTTTCTTCTTTAGGTCTTGAAGGTGTTTGGGTGTAACTCTTACACTAGTCACTTTCTTTTATATTTTATATTTTATTTTTTATCCTCTTCTCTGTGTTATTTTTTATCTTTCCCTTGTTTCCCAGGAACGTTACGTTCTTCTTTCGAGGATATTAAACTTCTCTTTTTAATTTTTCCCAGAGTACGTTATTTTATATTAAATTTTTTTCATTTTAATAAAATATTTATTTCCATCGTGGAAAAAAAACTCGTAGAACAAGGGTTGTTGGGACGTCCTTTTCCGCCAGCTGGTGCCGATCCTAATTATTATTATACGATGATAAGTCTGATTATCTTCTCTGCCAGAATTTATAGGTATACTGTTGACTTGACATTCTTTTATTTCAAATTAAATGTACTAATAATCAAGGTCCTATTTAAACGAGAGATAATAAATATAATTAAGTGATCTGATATAGATCGTATATATAAATAATGTCATAAATAGTGTTAAAATATCACTTAAAATTTTTATCCATAGTATATTAATTTATCCGTTATATTTAATTTTCACTCATTTCACTCTTTAATAAAATAATAATAATAAAATAATATAATATTAAATATAAAATAAATAAAATACAACTCTTTCTTTTATATTTAAATTATATCAACCTACAACTTATATATCACATCAATTTCTACCATTCCACTAACACAAACACCACTGAAATTTAGCTCATTCTAGCTTCTATCCAAGATTTTACTCTTTTGAGCATCCAAATGCAACCTAAGTACATAAATCATTAGGAAGAAGGGAAGGACTATTTTAGGTGGTGTTTAGTAGGTAAGTTAAGTGAGTTAACTCGTATTTGTTCTCCACTCACTTGCCTTCTATTTCTTCAGGTTAAGAGAAAATAATCCAACATAAACTTATTTCACATCCTCTATGGAATAAGTTTGACCTGGAATAAGTTTGACTTGCCTAAATATTTAAATATCAAAATCTACTTATTTCACCACTTTTTCTCAATTCCTCTACTTATTCCACAAATATTTTCCTTACTGATGATGGAAGAAATATTAATTGAAAAAACCTATGATAGGGGCCTGAACTCTCCAACTTAAAAAGAGGAGCATTCGCTCCAACCTACTACTACAAGGGCGATCATAAGAAGGCAGACCCCAAGACCACCACCCCCCAACAATGTGGTTGAACATGGATTGAGGTGACAACTTTAGAATCGAAGCCATGACGCTAGAGATGAGGCGACACTTCCAAACTCAAGACAACTCATTTCGCCACTTAAGAAACTAATGACGACCTCCCCCGATCCCTATAGAGGGAGCTATTGTAACCGAGCGGGGGGATCATAACCCTCTCTATCTACTTTCCAATTGTGACCTGAACCATACTGAACTTGAGGCATCATCCTCTCTTTAGACGTAAGTCATTGAGACAAAACTAGATTACTAAAGCTTTGGTATTTACATGTTGTGATTTCCTTTCACTTTCTCGATCCTAACCTTCCCTACCAAGTTCCTTCGTGAGGAGCTCGATAACTTACCAAACACCACCTTAAAGAATATATGCTTAGTTAATTATAGTTTGGGGTTTCTTGATGAGTTGGTTTATAACGAGTCATGGAAAAATGTAGGAATATGGAGTTTTTACTTGGCCCATTTAAACAAAAAACTGCACCATATCAATGCCATGCCATATGATGCTTTCGGTGCCACTTTTGTATGAATTGCTAGATTCCCTTCTTCAGATGACCCTCCAAACTACGATATTTAGTTTAAAAGCTTGTCTGATGATGACCATATATGATTTGCTTCAAGTGATTGCGGATGGTATAAGTGATGGATATGTTCTTCATTCTGTCAATATATTCGATTGCCTAGGGGGGATTGCATTCACTTACTTTTAATAGTAGAAGTAGTTACAAGTTTTGTTAGTGACCATTGATTATCGATCAACTGTTACAAAGAAATTCTTATCTCAACTCAATACACAGTGACTAAGATTAACTTTGGTTAGTTAATTTGATCTGATCAATCTATTGATGGTTGACAAATATGATGATTTTGATGATGATTTTGCAAGTATGTCACCTAAATCTCACAAGAAGATTTGAAAAACCCCGTGAATTCACTAAAAGGTTGAAAAAGAGAATGACGATCCGCCAATTACACCTTACCCCACAGCTCCTTTCAGGCTTACTTCCTGATGTGAGAGTCACCGAGTAGCTTATTTTCTATTCGATGTCTATCATTACTTGTTCGAACCCTCAGAACAACTCCTTTCCCATGTTTTATCGTTCCTTGAGATTTTGTCGGCAAATGGGAACAATGGGCATTCCCCCTTTTAGGTTAGACGTACGGCTTTTCTCATTATTGATGTTTAGGAATAGTGGGCAAATGGGATTGATTCCTTCTTATATGTTTGTGAGCGTGACAATTAACTTGGGATGCCCACCCTTTTTGTCCCCTCTACCTTTCCGTCTTATTCCCCTCATTGTGATAATTATTTCTTTAGCAAACAAGAAAAAAGGTTTTGTAGTCCGAGCCTGTTTAAACTAATAGGTAAATCTGTATCAGTTGCTAATCAAATACGATGATAATGCTATTTTTTTCATTAAAAATTTAATGTACATTTTAAAAGACTAACCGAATGCGAAGCTCCTATCCCTCGGTAAAGTTTTCCAATTTCCTAAAGAGTGTGTAGGTGCACTTTCGCACGAGCTATATATTTCCTAACCGTTAGACGATGCCGATATTGACACCTGGTTGTGGGTTAATTGGGGGAATAACTAATAAAGGGTAAATGAAGGATTTGGGGTGAGTTCCGAAGCAAAGTCAAAGGTTGTACTTTTTTTATTTCATCAAATCAACATCAACATTTCTTCAAATATATCACTTTCAAATTATCACATTACATCACATCAACATTAATATATATTAAGATATACTCACTTTAATAATAAGATAACCCCACACTCTCATGTTATAATATTAAAATATCATTCAATAATATCATATCACCATATTAATCATTATTATCCCACCACTTACCCCACCCCACCAAATAAATACCTTAAACACTTCTCCTACCCTAATTCTATCATGGAAGTAACTAAACCCTCAACCAAACTTAGACTTAGGCCTTGACATGATTGTCTGCACTTAAATCACAAACGACGCACCAAAGTCATTGTTGGGTAACTGAAACTCGAATGATTTGTGTGTATGTTCATGATACATGAGGTCAAGTATTTAAAGACCTCAGGTGAAGGTGACAGAGATCATATGTTCACCTTCTTACAATAAGCTCATAACAACTTTTATAATTGTCTTAACTAATCGAATTTAAAGATATTTACATGACTCTTTATGCATCAATACCCCCTCTCAAATTGAAGGTCAGGGATAGAGCTTCAATTTGTCTTGTGGGCATAAAAATTGAACTTTTTGTAATGGTTTGGTTAGAAGATCAACCAACTACATCTTGGAGGGAACAGATACAACTTCAAGTTCTTTACAAGCTACTTTGTCTCGAATGAAGTGAAAATCGATTTCAACATGCTTTGCTCGAGCATGAAAAATAGGATTAGCAGTAAGATACATGGCTCCAATATTGTCACCAATGATTGCAACCAAGTTACTTTAGAGGTTGTGTTTACTAAAGCCCAGCATTCGACCTTAGTAGAAGATCTTGCAATGATATGTTGTTTCTTAGATACCCAAGAGACTAAAGAGTCTTCAAAAAATATAATATATACTGTTGTGGACTTCTTGTCATTCCAAGTTAGAGGCCCAATCCACATCAAAGAAGATGGCAATAGAGGAGGTAGCTCACGATGAATAGTGTAATACATGTTTGAGAAATTCAAAATGCTTGTCAGAAGGACAATGCATGACTTGAGAGAGTTTGTGAATAACAAATGAAATGACCCAACACCTTGTTATAGCTTAAGACGTCTAGAGTGTTCACCAGACGTTTGTCCATACATCTGGAGAGAACGTCAGACGTCTGTTCAGATGTTTGGTAAAGGGCACGGGACGTCTGAAAGTACTTTTTCTTTTCTGCACGTGCTGTACGCATGCCACGCCGTTTCCCTCACTGTCCCCTCCCTACGACGGCCATTCCTCATCACTCCGCGCCATCCCTCGCCATTCCTCACCACCTCGCCCCCCTGACCTCCTCTCCCTTTATAACCTCTCCTCCTCCTCTTCGTCGCACACCTCGCAGTAGGACGAGAGAACGGAGAGCAGAGCAAGGGCGAGAGCGAGTCTGAGTAGAGAGCGAAGGGTGCTGTGCTACTCTGATCAGCGGCAAGCGAAGCCCAGGGGGTTCCGCGGAAGCTTTTTTTTTTGTAGAATCAGATGTCTGGAGTAACCTCCAGACGTCGAGCTGGATGTCCGAAGGTAGTATGAGACGTCTGGTCTAAGTTTTATATTCTGTATTTTTCTCTGCACGTTCTAACAATGCACGTGCATGTGTCAGAGATTGGGAAGCGCGATGGAGCGAGGACCAAGATAGTTTCAGACATCCGGAAGCATCTCCAGACGTTGAAGGAACCCTCGGACGTCGGCAATGAATTCCAGACGTCTGATAGAGACACACCGAGAGCGATATCCCTGAGAATTATTTTAAGATGTCTGGAACCTTTCCCAGACGTCTAATTTCTATCTGACCGCATGTTTTTGGGCCCGTACAAGGCCCTAATGTTGTCGATTTTCCGCAAACAAAACGTCTCTATTTTCCATACGAGTTTCTCTATGTAATGATACATTGTCTGTATCATTCTGAACCTTTTTGGTCTATCGATCCATGTTTTAGGTCTCCAGTCTGTCGGGTGTACGGGACCTGCGGAGATGTCGGGAGCTACTGTACGAGCCCCCATTCCACCCGGTTATCCTGATAGAGTAGTTATAACCATAAATCTCTAAATTAATACATGCAAGTAGTTAATCCTAGGATTTGAGATGAACCCTAGGAAGGAATAAATGCCTGCTCTAGAGTATATTTTTGAACCCTAGGTTGTGGCACGGACACTAAGGCTAAAGAAAAATACATGTGAATGATAGAGTAATAAAAAACTACCTGTATTATCTGGAATGGATCACATACTGTGATAAACATGGAAATTGAACTGCTTATTCTGTATATTCCAACCCGGATGTGGAAAAAAAATTCATGTACGAACCCTACAGGGAATGTAGATAAGAATACCGTAGTACGGAGAACCAGATGGTTTTGGAATTTTTCGCCTACGGGCAGCTGTTGAGGGAAGTGAACTGACATTCGTGTACATGATACCGAAGAGAGCAACTATCCCTTGTAGTGTAGAGGGGAGCTTGCCACCCTTGGGTTGAGACTCGTGGTGGGTTTGGCCACTCTACGTCGACTCATGCTGGCTCTCGTGTATGTGGTATCTAGGTGAGCTACTTAGTGTAGGGGGGAGCTAGCCACCCCAGGGGGCCCGGGGCTAGGTATGGCCACCCTACACCGACTCTTATTAGCCCATTAGGCAAACCGGGATAGTCGGACGAGGGTACGCGGACTGAGGAGGGGCGAGACCCCTGTTTTGTTCTATTCTATTTTGAGAGGGCAAGGCCATATACTATTTCGCGCTGTACGTTGAGGCGTACCCGCTAGCGGAAACGACTGACCGCGTGCCAATGCGAGGTAGTTACCCGCATGTTTATCATGTGTGCTGTAGTCTCCGCTATGTCACGACCGTGACCTCGGGGTGGTAGACCAAGTGTGGGACTACCACGGAGGGACTCTCCCAGCCAAAAGAGTGTCACGTGTGCATCCTACATCACGGGAAACTGCAAGAAAAATCGTTCCTTTAAGGAATAAGAAGATTAAGTAATGAAACGAGCCCTGATTAGAGATCTCTACATAGAAACCGTGATAGGATAAAATGAATGAGAAAGTAACATGTTAAATTATCTGTTAAATGCATTTTTATGTTTAGCCACCACTCTACTCAGCGTTAGCTGACTCCAGTTATATAATTTTGTACAGGTCAGGGATTTGAGCAGCCCAAGCTATACTAGCTGCTGAGGACGTTGGGCCTAGTCGAGTCCAGCTATACTTTCTACTGTTTGGTGTAGTGAGTTTCTATAGCCTTGTTTTCGTTATATGTACTCATTTTTGTTGTGATGGCTGTATTATGTTCTTGATGACATGTAATATTGTAGTATTATTGTTCCTTTCCCCCTGTTATTGTCAATTTCTTTCTGCTTAGTTACATTACTTGTGTGATTGTGGATTAATGCATGTTATTTGATTATTTCTTATTGGACAATTGGATCTTGGGATTAGTCGAGGTGAGCCGGTCTTGGATCCTGTAGGGATCTAAGATCGGGTCATGACAATAAATGTAAGATCAAGCTTTGTGAATAGAAGATAGTGTAATTTTCCCAAAAGCTAACAAAAATTGAAAGGATCGGGCAAAGGACTACACAAATTCTTGGAAAAGGTAGAGGTAGCAGCAATCATCGTGTTAAAATAGGTTTGGGTTCATGCATATGAGATGTCTTTAGTAAATGTAGAATATACCTCTATTGAGAGAGATACATGCAATGACTAGTTGTAGACAATTCAATGCTAAGGAAATATGATGGAAAACCAAGATCATGAATAGGGAATTGTGCTTTTAGTGTGGAAAGAAGCTTGTCTAGAAGAGATGTAGATGATGCTATCACAAGAATGTCATTCACGTAAACCAAAATGTATAGAACACTAGATGCTGTATGAAGAAAGAATAATGATGAATCAGTCTTGGATCCTATAAAGCCTTGTTCTTGCAAGAATAAACTAAGTTTCTTAAACCAATCATGAGGTGCTTGTTTAAGTCCATACAAGGACTTTTGAACTTGACAAACATAAGTGGAATATTCAGGATGACTAAATCCCTAAGGTTGTTCCATAAAAATAGTTTCGTCTAAATCACCATGCAAGAAGGTATTATAAATGTCCAATTGCCTAAGTTTCCATTTGTTTGCAACAGGCAATGCTAGAAGTAATCGAACAGTAGTAGGCTTAATGACTGGATTAAAAGTATCATGAAAATTTATGCTTTTTGTTGTGTATAGCCCTTGGCTATTAAACATGTCCTAAAATGATCATTGACACCATTAGTTGTCCTCTTAATGCAATATATTCATTTGCAACCTACTATATTAGTATTGGAGGGACGAGGAACCAAATGCCATGTTTAGTTTTCAGAAGAGTTATAAATTCTTCATTCATAACATGCAGCTAGCATTGGTGTTTCTTGCCTTGTGAATAATATGAAGGTTCAATCTTAGTTCCCTCTGACAACCAAAGAGAGGTATGGAAGATTTTCTTCTTGTAAATACCATGTTGAGACTGAGTGATCATTGGATGCATACGAATAGCAGGTTTAGATTGTTGCTCAAGAAGATGGGTTGGAGGCTACCGATGATCTTCATTTGGGAGTGAAGAATGTAATTACATAGAATTTGGGGCCATAGAAATTTGAACAGAAGTTGTTTGAGTGGAAGTAGTAGGAATAGAAGCAACTATTGTTGGTTGTACTTGTTGTTACAGAGAAGGTTCCATATTGTAAGTATTTCCAGAGGAAGGGGAAGAAATAAGTGTGGTAAGGTGATTAATTATCATAGGAGAATTTTGCGAAGCAAAACTGGTCGATGCACTTACAAAAGAAATTTGAGACTCTTCAGATACAACATGTTTGGTGAGAATAATTTTGAAGGTTGCATATCCAAGCACTTCTAGGCTTTATGGAATGGATTGAAGCCCAAAAAAGCAAGAAGTTTAGAAGTGGGCTCCCATTTGTTCTTATTGAATTGATGCAAAAGAGGATAGCAAGAAAATCCATATCACAAAGGAATGAATAATCTAGTTTCCTAGGGAGAAGAACTTCATAAGGACTCTTCTAATTATTTACAGCCATAGGTAGAGCATTAATGATTTGGGCTGAAGAATATACAACAATGTACTAATACTTAAAAGGTATGAAGTTATTATGAAGAAGAGCTCTTGTCATTTCAATTAAATGATGATTTTTGCACTTAGATAAGTCATTTTATTTTGGTGTATATAGTGCTAAAATTTGACGATGTACACCATGATGAAGCCATTTATGAAATGATTGAAATCCACCTCCCCAATCTGAGTGGAGAACCTTGATAGAAGTGCCAAATTGTGTCTGTATATAGGCATAGAATTGGATGAAAACTTGAAGTACATTACATTTTTCCTTTAGAGGAAACACCCAAGTAAAGCAAGTGTATTCATCAATGAATGTAACAATATATCTTGATCCATCAACATCTACAATCGCAAAAGTCCAAATGTCAGTGAATGACATCAAATGGTTTGGAAGCTTTAGTTTCAACAACTGAAAGATTGAATTTACAAGCTTTCCTTGCATACATGTAGTACAGGAAGAAAATTGCCTATTTGAGGATATGGGCCAGCAACTGATTGTTGTGAATAATACATTTAACAAGAGAAATGTCATCATGGCTAAGCCTATCACGACCCGATCCTAGATCCTTACAGGACCCGAGACCAGCTCACCTCGATTAATCCCAAGATCCAGTCGTCCAACGAGAAATAACCAAATAACATGCATCAATCCACAACCATACAAGTACAATAGCTAAGCAGAAAGAAATTGGCAACAAAAGGAGAAACAGAACAGTAATACTAAAATATTACATGCCTTCAAAAACAGGAATACAACCATCACAACAAAAAACTAGTACATAGATGATAGAGAATACAGTAGAAAAGTACTGCAAAGTATAACTACAGAAACTCACTAGCAGCAGAAACTACAGTTGGGCTCGACTAGGCCCAACGTCCTCAGCAACAGGTGACTTGGGCTGCTCAAATCCCTGACCTGTACAAGGCTATACATCTGGAGTCAGCTAACGCTGAGTAAAGTGGTGGCTAAAACATAAAACACATTTAACAAGTAGCTTAACATATTACTTTCCGATCCGAATTATCTTATAACGGTTTGCTGTGAAGAGATCTCTAATCAAGATCCATTACATTACTTAATCTTCTTGTTTCTTAGAGCAACGATATTGCTTGCAGTTTTCCCGTGATGTAGGATACACTCGTGGTACTCTGCTAACCGGGAGAGTCCCTCCGTGGTACTCCTACACCCGGTCTACTACCCCGAGGTCATGGTCGTGACGTAGCGGTGACTACGGCACACGTGATAAGTGGGCGGGTAGCTACCCCGCACTAGCACGCGGTCAGTCATTTTCGCTAGCGGATATGCCCAAATGTATAGTACGGAACAACACAGGGCCTTGCCCTCTCAGAACAGAAGTCTCGCCCCTCCACAGTCCGTGTACCCTCGTCCAACTATCCTGGTTTGCCCAACGGGATAATGAGAGTCGGTGTAGGGTGGTCATGCCTAACCTCGGGCCCCCTAGGGCGGCTAGCACCCCCTACACAAAGTAGCTCACCTCAGTACCACGTACGCGAGGGTCGACAAGAGTCGACGTAGAGTGGCCAAACTCACCCTGAGGCTCAACCTAAGGGCAGCAAGCTCCCCTCTACACTACAAGGGATAGTTTCTCTCTTCGGTACTACGTACACGAAGGCCATCTCACTTCCCTTAATGGCTGATAACACTGCATATGGATGTGATAATTCTGTTAAATAGGGCCCATCTTAAGAATAAAAGGCACAACATAAGTAGAATGGGATCATTGCATGCATCATATGCCAAGATTGCTTATAAGATAGTATTAATGGCCATTTGTATAAGCACTTGTCAAAGCAGGCCTCAGATGAGCAATCGGACCACACGGATGGATTCAGAACGGTGAACGGAGTACAACAGACTCAAAATCGGCCAAATCTGACATCCGGAGCTCCCACAATGAGCCCAAGAAGTTCTGACCGTTGAAATAAAGATCAACGGCCCTCGATGCACCATGTGGCACCCGCTCACCGCGCGCCCGCTTCCACCTTCAGCCGTCGATTAGATCTCAGCCGTCGATCTCTGATTGGATGGTCGAGAACCGCGTGCACGCCCACGGTCGCCGTGACAAAGTAACAGGTGTGGCGCAGCGGTTAACACGCACGCTCGCACCCACGTGACGCGGGTTCGAGTGGCGCGGTGCGGAAATCAGAAGAAGACTTCGCGCTCGGGCAAAATTGGGCTGCCCGATCTGCAGTAGGCGGCCGGGATAGCGCCACGAGGTACGCCCTCAGGCGGTGATCAGCCATGTGTGCGCACACGTCGGACAACAACGCCTGCACGCACGCGCACTCAAGGCGCAATCCAAGCACGCCAGGGCGAAGATCTCAGCGCCACGCCCACGATCGAGCGTGAAGAAGAACAACGCGAGCGAGCGACCGACGGGCTGGGGGCTTCATTGACGTTTTTGGAAGGGTTTTAGCGATGTCCCGGCGTGAGCAATGTTTTTGGCGCCGTTGCCAAGAAGGCAACAGATTTGTTTTGTCACTTCCATTCCACATCCATTCTCACATCGTCTAATGCCTTGTCTCCTTTTTACTTGATGGTTGCAGGAATTCGACACTTGGACGGTGAAACGACGCATCCCATGACGGTAACAAGGGAGTAGCGCAACAAGGACCGGTAGTGAGTAATTCTTTACTCATGACTGTTTGCTTGCGTGAAAAAAAACTAAAAAAAGATTGTGAAAATTGAAAAAAATTGACGTCGTGTATGATTACTTGACCCACATCCTTAACACATCACCCCACAAAAAATGTACACTTTAACATTCTGAATAAATTCTTGGAGTGTTCTTTTCCCTTTTTGAGTGGTGTTTGTGAAGCCATTGTGAATTGACTTGGGCCGCACCACTCAACCCTAAAAAATGACTCATCTAATAGAAGCTGCATGATCGTTAGGATGAGTACATTAGGGTTTTAGAGTCTCTACACAATAAAAGGAAATCTACTTTCATCAAGTTGTGTGCAAAACTTGACATGTCCACTGAAACATGTCTGAAAATATGAAGACATGTCAACCCTAAAAGACACTAAAGTAAGGTTGAAACATTAAAAGACATCACATCTTCTAAATCCTTGCTTGAAAATCATGTTTTGGTAGAAGCATACACAATGAAAGTGGAAAATTAAGAGGCACCACCCCAATCAACGCCTCATCACATAACCCTAGCACAAGCACTATCCTAGTCCTTTTAAAACTGAGTAGACGTGCCCTAGGAAGGACTTAGTTAAGTCTCGAGAGGCGAAGTTTTGTTCGTTGGGCACTTGGCTTTCATTCCCTTGGTAGAATCTGGTGACTAGGCTGCGGGGCAGTGTCAAACGACCGCGATTGTGGGGTCTACGGAACCGGTGGCGCAAGCCAAAGGAAGAACCTTCCCTGCAATCCCCTCGTAATCAACCTGGCCAGATTAGCCTTGGGAAGGGGAGTCTAGTGCTTACAGACTTAATCACCATTTTTGAGATTTCTAAGTCTCCTAAGGAAATACACCATAAGGACTAGGCTTGTTTGCTTGATTGAACACACTTCTCGCATCTGTCGCTCTTGGCATCCCCTCCTGTTCTTCTCTAGTGTATGCACAGGCGACACTCACTGCATCCCGAGTTATTTGTTCTGGGACGGAAATCCAGGCGACTTGATTCTACTAGACACATGGCTGAACCTAGGGTAGATGAGGTTGAGGACCAACCCCCACCAGACATAATGGCCATTATCCAAGCCCAGATTAATGCAAACCACTGACTTTAGCAACAACAGATCCACACTATCATGCAAGCCATACACAGGTTACAGAACCCACAAGGGCAACAACCACCACCACCTTTCCCAGGCCCACAAGGGCAACCACCACTTGATGTACCACCATTTCAGGATCAACCGAGGCCCCTCCATGATTTCTATAATCCTTCTGCTATAAGAGTTGAGCCACACCTTAGAATCCCCGAAGGGGGAGATGATTTTGAGCTAAAATCGAATGTCTTAAGTCTGATCCAAAGCCACTTCCATAGAAGCTCAAATGAGGACCCCTTCCAACACCTAGAGGAACTTGATCGAATAGCACGAGCTGTGAAACCTAGGAACATTAGCCTTGACATTGTTCTAATTAAGATGTTCCCTTTCTCGTTGAGAGACGAGGCTTCTCACTGGCTTAGAACCCTAGGTAGACCCATCACCACCTGGGAAGAATAGAGGCATGCATTCCCAAAGAAATTCTTCCCCATAGGAAAGACCAATGCCCTCAGAAGAGCTATTACTACCTTTACACTCCAGGGTAGGGAACAGTTCCATGAGGAGTGGGAAAGATTTAATGAACTCTTGAGGAAATGCTCACACCACGAAGTACCAAGGTGGCAATTGGCCTAGATTTTATACCATGGTCTGGATAGCAACCTATGGAACTTCGTCGATGCCTCATGCGGGGGGAACTTCCTGAACAAGGACGAGGAGAGCCATTTGAACTCTTTGAGTCAATGAGCAAGAATTCGCTCAACAATGCCTCTATGACCCAGTTTAACAGATCCAGTCAACCCCGTGGTGGGATTTATGAGATACAAGCAAATTCTGAAATGGTTGACATGGACATCATTGCCAAGAAACTAGATCGAGTGGAATTGGTGGAAAAAAAGATTGATGTGCTACTGAACCAAACCAGGAACCCGTTACAGACCTTCTCCCTAGCAAAGGGAGCAAATAATGTTGACCTGGTCCAGCCCTTAACCCAACTGAACTTGGAACAACCCCTCACCACGTTCCAGGGAGGGACCTTTGCTCCCTCAACCCTTGATTACTCTCTTCCCTCTCCATCGACATCGGCTATCCTTGAAGATGTGCAAGCTGTCCAAGGTTATGCTAAACCTGACCCTTTCTCCAGCACTTATAACACTGGCTGGCGTAACCACCCCAACTTTGGTTGGACAAACCAGAAACCACCGCAATTCCAAAACCAGCCCAGGCCAAACCAGCAGCCACACTTGCCCCCTATCTACAAGGACCACCAGTTAGACCCCCAAATAATCAAAATAAGGCGGTCCCTCCCCCACAAAACCAAATGGACACCCTAATAACGATGATGGCTGACATAAACCAGAAGCATCAGGAGGAAATGACCTTGGTAAAGGGACAGTTAGGCCAACTCTTGGACTGTAAACAACAAGGATCCCTACCTTCTTAGCCACAACCGAACCTGCGAAACATAATTAACAGAGGCCCCAATTCGTAAGGGTTCCAAGGCAATCCCGGGAAGGCTCACATGGTCCAGCTAGCCCCGCAAACACCCCCTTGGTTTGGTGCTTCTTCGTCCTCGTCTTCTCAAGGATCAACCCATGGCCCCAATGCCTCTGCGAATGCGGTGACCTTGAGAAGTGGCACCAAAACCATGGATCCCAAATGGCCGACTCTCCCCGAGAGTTCACCCGCTGAAATACCTGACTCAGAAGAGGCACCAGAAAAACCCAAGGACCCAGAAATAGATCCGATCCACATTCAGACACCCTACCCTGAGGCCTTGGAAACAATCAAGAAAAAGAAGAATGTTGTGGAAACTGAGGAACTTTTGGAGATCTTTAAGCAGGTACAGATTAATATTCCTCTCCTCGAAGCCATTAAGCACATCCCGGCTTACGCTAAGTTTTTAAAGGATGCCTGTACACCTAAACGTAAGCCAAGACCTCAAGCACCTAGGAAGGTTGTGCTCTCCGAACAAGCAAGTTGCGTAATATTAAGCAACCTTCCGCTCAAGCGAACTGACCCAGGAGCACCCCTGATTTCCTACAATATCGGGGGCATGACATTTGATAGAGCGCTCCTAGACTGAGGTGCTTCTATCAATTTGATTCCAACAACCCTGTACCACCAATTTGGTTTCGAAGAGTTGACACCCACACCTGTCACCATCCAGCTGGCTGATAGATCAGTGAAAACCCCGAAGGGGGTTGTCGTGGACGTGATTGTACGGGTCAAGGACTTCTATTTCCCGGTTGACTTCTTGGTGCTTGACATGGAAGTCCCTGAAAAATTACAGAGCGCGCCCATAATCTTAGGCAGACCTTTCTTAGCTACAGCTAAGGCAAACATTGATTGTGACATGGGATGTATGGAAATCGCTTTCGGAGACAAGAAAATGCAATTGGATATCTTCCGGGTGACAAAGTCTTTTGATTGCGATTGTGTTGAGGAACATGATCCCGTGGAAACTCTGGTCGAGGAATGCCTCACCTTTAGTTCTGTTTCAAACCACCAAACCTGTAATAACTGTTCTGACCCGTCACTACCCATGGACCTTTGTAAGGCTGATTACCATCACACAACACCATTTGAGGAGATCGATGTTGATCAACTCCCGCCTTTTCCCTTTCCGTCAACTGTGGTTCCACCTGCACCTGAGCTCAAGCCACTACCTGAGAATCTCAAGTATGTCTTCCTGGGACCTGACCAGACCTTCCCTGTGATTATTAATTCTCATCTAACCAAGGATCAAGAACTCAGGTTGACTGCGACCTTTTCAGAACATCGGGCCGCCATTGGTTGGACCATTTCTGACTTGAGAGGAATTAACCCCACCTATTGCACCCATAAGATTTACCTGGAAGACGGGGCACGACCCTCCCGCCAGATGCAGAGACATCTAAACCCAAACATGAGGGAAGTTGTTAAAAAAGAAATTATCAACTGACTTGATGCTGACATCATCTATCCTATCTCCGATAGCCCCTGGGTGAGCCCCACTCAAGTGGTTCCAAAGAAAGTCGGGCTCACCGTTGTCACCAATGATCATGGTGAATCCATCCCTACCCGCACCACCACTGCATGGTGGGTGTGTATTGATTATCGAAAGCTCAATGAAGCCACTATGAAGGATCATTTTCCCTTGCTATTCCTTGACCAGATCCTCGAAAGATTGGCAGGGCAATGGTATTTTTGCTTCCTAGTTGGATATTCAGGATATAACCAAGTCGCAATTGCTCCGGAAGATCAAGAAATGACCACATTCACTTGCCTGTACTGCACGTTTGCATTCGGTTGAATGCCATTCGGGTTATGCAACGCACCTGCTACCTTCCAGCGTTGCATGCTAGCCATTTTTTCAGAAATGGTGGGTGAATACCTAGAGGTATTTATGGATGATTTCTCTGTATTTGGGAGTTCATTCGACCATTGTTTGAGTAACTTGGAGAAAATCCTGAAACGATGTATCGAGGTTAATCTGGTGTTAAGTTAGGAAAAGAACAATTTTATGGTTTAAAAAGGAATTATCCTCGGTCACATCATATCACATAGGAGCATCGAGGTAGAATGGGCTAAGATTAATTTGCTTTCCAAACTTCCTCCACCTAGCTCGGTCAGACAGATTTGCTCTTTTTTGGGACACGTTGGCTTCTACCGAAGGTTCATTAAAGACTTTTCCAAGCTTTCCAAACCCTTAATCGACCTTCTAGCCAACGATGCCATATTCCACATGTTTTCTGATTGCATCCAGGCTTATCACACCCTCCGAGACTTAGTCTCCACAGCACCTGTACTTCAGCCCTCGGATTAGTCCCAGGACTTTGAGATTATGTGTGATGCATCAGATTTTGCCATAGGCGCTGTCCTGGGACAAAGGCAAGACAAGAAGCCCGTGGAGATCTACTACGGGAGCAAAACGTTGGACGAGGCCCAACGAAATTATACGGTCACAGAGAAAGAGTTGCTAGTTGTAGTCTTCGGACTTGAGAAGTTTCAATCGTACTTGCTGGGATCCCACGTAACCATCTATACTGACCATTCAGCCATCCGGCACCTGTTGGCTAAGAAGGACGCAAAGCCTAGGCTCATCAGATGGATCCTGCTCTTGCAGGAATTTGACCTGGAAATCCGCAACAAGGCCAGATCGAAGAATGTGGTGGCTGACTGGTGGCGACCTTCCTCTATAGTTCTATTATTTCGTCGTAGTATAGTATAGAGAAGTGATTACCAGTTTAATACAATTTGTTACTCGGAAATAAAAGAGTTCCCGAGGTCGAACTCAGGGAGCAAGTTGTATTCTAGAGATACAAATTCTTTTACAAAAATAAAGAAAGAGAGAGAGAGAATTTGTTGGCTTCTCTTCTTTTCTCTTTGCTTATCCTCTCCTCTTCTTCCTTCTCAGATCTTCTGCTCTCTTCCTTTGTTCTTCTTCTTTATCTGCAGTGGTGATGTTCTTCTTCTTCCTTCAGCTGTTTCTGCTCGTCTCTTCTTTTTTCTTCTGCAGAGCGGTCCTGTTCTTCTTCTTCTTCTTTCTTTCTTCTTTTCCTTTCGTCAGATCTTCTTCTCGTGTTCTGTGTTCTCCTCTGCCTCGCCGTCCTTCTCCTTCTTTGCCTTCAGGACGTCGTCTGATTTTCCAATCAGACGACTTAAACCGCCGCTGCTACAGTGCTCCTCCTTCCTTCAGCTTTCGTCGTCCTTCTTCTCTGCCTCGCTTGTCTTCTTCTTCTTCGCCTGCGCCTGCACACTTCAAAGCTCTCGTCAGCGGGCAAAAACCTACTCTACCCTCCCCCCGCGTTTCTCTCTCACAGAATCCGCTCTTAGGAAAGCTCTCCCAGAGCTGCCGGGTAGTCGGGTACGGGTCGCGCCCGGGTCCAGGCCCACCGGCGTGCGTGGTGGGCGAGGAGTTCAGGTCGGGCTAAGTCGGGTCGGGCCAGGTCCGCGAGGCGTGGGCGCGGACGAGACCGGGTAATCGGGCGGGTGAAGGGGACCTCACCCCGTGTGCTGAGGCGATAAGCCTCCAGCACCTTTTCACTTTATACCGCTGCGCTCCTTCAGAGCCTTCCGAGGTGGGACTAAATGTCCCACCCCAATTTGACGCCTGCGCGGAGGAGGCAGTGGCGGTCGAGGCTTCTCACGAGGGCTTCGCACGAGGGCTTCGCCTCAACTGCAGCCTGACGCTTTGCCGAAATGCCCCGCACAGCCTGGGAGCGTGACTTGGGCGCGGCGCACCTGGAGCAGCAGGTCGAAGTAGCTCCTTCTGCACGGCAATGGCGGCGGCGAGCGCAGGTACCTGCCCACAGAGAAACGGCCTCTCGGCCCAATCAGAAACGCGGAGGACCTTCGCCGTGGCACGGCGAAGGTGGTCAGGGGGTGTGCAGGCGGCAGGGCGGAGCCTAAGGGCCGCCCTAGGTCAAATTGCAGGTTAGGAGATGGGTTTGTTCGGTGGAGTTGCAGAGGGTGATTTGGGGGAAGTGGAAGGGCGGAGGTTGATCAGGGTGAGGAGGCGGAGGTTCTGCGGTGGTCGGCGAGCCGTGTGGGTTGCTGGAGTGATGGGAGCGGGTCGCCGGAGCAGGGGCCGGAGGTGGAGAAGGTGAGGGCGATTGGTCGGATCGGGGTAACAGTAAAGATGTAAAGTGAGGAAAAGGAAGAGGGGAGGAAGAGGAGAGGTTTTACCTACTTAGCAGGACGAGGAGGGGCTGGAGCAGGCGACAGTTGTATCGACTGTCGCCG
The DNA here is from genome assembly GCA_037157565.1 of Thalassia testudinum. Taxonomy (NCBI): domain Eukaryota; kingdom Viridiplantae; phylum Streptophyta; class Magnoliopsida; order Alismatales; family Hydrocharitaceae; genus Thalassia; species Thalassia testudinum. The sequence continues at coordinate 62,659,592 of JAZHRO010000054.1, forward strand.
GAGAAGAAGCTGCCCAGGGGAAGGGGCGGCGGTGACGACGGGGCAGAGGCAGCGCGCGCCGGTATTGCGCGACGCGGGAAGAGCAGGGGAAGAAGTCTCTGCTGCTGGTATTGCGGCAGAGCGAAGAGGAGGAGGAGGAGTGGTGGCGACCTTCCTCTATAGTTTTATTATTTCGTCGTAGTATAGTATAGAGAGGTGATTACCAGTTTAATACAATTTGTTACTCGGAAATAAAGAGTTCCCGAGGTCGAACTCAGGGAGCAAACTGTATTCTAGAGATACAAATTCTTATTACAAAAATAAAGAGAGAGAGAGAATTTGTTGGCTTTTCTTCTTTTCTCTTTGCTTCTCCTCTTCTTCCTTCTCAGATCTTCTGCTCTCTTCCTTTGTTCTTCTTCTTTATCTGCAGTGGTGATGTTCTTCTTCTTCCTGCTCGTCTCTTCCTTTTTCTTCTTTATCTGCAGAGCGGTCCTGTTCTTCTTCTTCTTTCTTTCTTCTTTTCCTTTCTTTAGATCTTCTCGTGCTCTTCTTCTTCTTTCAGTTCTTCCCTTGGCCTCTCTGTGTTCTCCTCTGCCTCGCCTTCCTTCTCCTTCTTTGCCTTCAGGACGTCGTCTGATTTTCCAATCAGACAACTTAAACCGCCGCTGCTACAGTGCTCCTCCTTCCTTCAGCTTTCGTCGTCCTTCTTCTCTTTCGCCTGTGCCTGCACACTTCAAAGTTCTCGTCAGCGGGCAAAAACCTATTCTACCCTTCCCCCGCCCGCGTTTCTCTCTCACAGAAGTCTCTCTTAGGAAAGCTCTCCCAGAGCTGCCGGGTAGTCGGGTACGGGTCGCGCCCGGGTCCAGGCCCACCGGCGTGCGTGGTGGGCGAAGAGTACAGGTCAGTCTAAGTCGGGTCGGGCCAGGTCCGCGGGGCGTGGTCGCGGATGAGGCCGGGTCGAGCGAGTGAGTGAGAGGGACCTCACCCCGTGCTCAGGAGGCAACAAGCATAAGGCACTTTTTGCCTTTATGCAGGCGCGCCCCTCTGAAAGGTTACGAGGTGGGACTAAATGTCCCACCCCAATTTGTGTGCCTGCGCGGAGGAAGCAGCGGCAGTCGAGGTGAAGCGCAGCGGCTTCGCGTGAGAGCTTCGACTCGACTGCAGCCTGGTACTTCGCGAAGACGCCTCGCACTGTCTGGGAGAGTGACCTGGGCGTGGCACACCTAGGGCAGCAGGTGAAGAAGCTGCTTCGCTTCAACAATGGCGGCGGCGAGCGGAGGTACCTGCCCACAGAGAAACGGCCTCTCGGCCCAATCAGAAACGCGGAGGACCTTCGCCGTGGCACGACGAAGGTGGTCGGGGGGTGTGTAGGCGGCGGGGCGGAGCCTAAGGGCTGCCCTAGGTCGGAGTGTGGGTCGGGAGATGGGTTTGTTCGGTGGAGTTGCAGAGGGTGATTTGGGGGAAGTGGAAGGGCGGAGGTTGATCAGGGTGAGGAGGCGGAGGTTCTGCGGTGGTCGGCGAGCCGTGTGGGTTGCTGGAGTGATGGGAGCGGGTCGCCGGAGCAGGGGCCGGAGGTGGAGAAGGTGAGGGCGATTGGTCGGATCGGGGTAACAGTAAAGATGTAAAATGAGGAAAAGGAAGAGGGGAGAAAGAGTAGGAGTTCTACCTACTTAGCAGGACGAGGAGGGGCCGGAGCGGGCGACAGTCGTATCGACTGTCGCCGGAGAAGAAGATGCCCGGGGGAAGGGGCGGCGGCGAGCAGAGGGCCGGAGAGGCGCCAGCTGGGTGCGGCGTGGCGCGGGAAGAGCGAGGGAGAGCAACCCTGCAGCTGGTAGTGCGGCAGAGCGACGAGGAGGAAGAGGGGAGGCCGCCGGAGCTGGAGGGCTTCCTGTCGGAGTGGGAAGAGAGGAAGTGGGGGTCTTTCTCCATCAGGACCGAGCTCCCTCGAACGGTGGAGCGACGGGGGGTACTTATAGGGTAGAATCAGAGAGGAGGGCGGAGGGAGACGACGTGTCTCCCTCGCCGGAGGACGCCGGAGATGGAGACCCATACCGTCCGTGTGTTCGCACGGCCGGTATGGTGGGTCGCAGCGACCAGGGGGGTGTCCCTGCGACGGCTGACGACGCAGGGCACCCCCGGTTTACTTGCCAGGCCCTCCCCCTTACCCTGCACGGCGCCATGCTCCGCCAAGGTCGCCGGAGCATGGTGCTGGTCAGGTTTTGGCAGGAGGGACCTGAATGCAAAGAACGAAGGAGAGTTAGGGGCAGAAATGTGAGGGTTCAAAAGTTGAGGGCCAAAAAGTAAATATATGAGGACCAAAGTGCAAAGTTGGTCAAGAAGGTTTCTTCTTAGGCTCAAGTTTTTATACATGACTAATTAGGACCTAAGGAATTTGATGGTGAATTGTATTTCTAGATTAAACCTTGTTTGACTGGTCAATTTACGCAAAAACCCGAATTAAGTTATTAATTGGGCATGGTTCTCAATGTAGGTCAAAATGGGTTCTGAAGGCCAAATTGAAGGTTCTAAACCATATAGATTATTTTTCTATGAATTTTAGAGGGTTTATTCTATTTTTACTTTGCCTCGAACCTCATGAATTGAAGTGGGTTTGTTTTAAGGTTACAGATTATCATTTAGTTCCTTGGAATTGCTGTAGCCCCTGTCAGATCATCTCATCCCACTTTTCCTCTTATTAGGTTTCTTTGACCTATGTTTGGACCCTGAATTACCTTGTATGCAGATTATACTGGTAAAATTGCATTTTTACCCCTTATGACTCGTTTTCTCCTTAAACTCAGAATTCTCTGAGTTAAGCCTTTCCTTGAGTTATGTAGGAGCTTTTATCCTTTGTTTTAGGTCAAAATGAGCTAGTTATGGCTCATGATGAGGTTCTCATCAAGGAGGAACCGCCGGAGCTGGTGGGCGTCTGTCGGAGTGAGAAGAGAGGAAAGTTGGGGGGTTTCTCCGTCAGATCTAAGCTGTTGAGGACGGCGGAGCGACGGGGGTATTTATAGGGGCGGAATCAGATAGGAGGGCGGAGGGAGACGACGTGTCTCCCTCGCCGGAGGACGCCGGAGATGGAGACCCATACCGTCCGTGCATTCGCACGGCCGGTATGGTGGGTTGCAGCGACCAGGGGGTGTTCCTGCGACGGCTGACGACGCAGGGCACCCCCGGTTTACTTGCCAGTCCCTCCCCCTTACCCTGCGCAGCGCCATGCTCCGCGCAAGGTCGCCGGAGCATGGTGCTGGTCAGGTTTTGGCAGGAGGGGCCTGAATGCAAAGAACGAAGGAGAGTTAGGGGCATAAATGTGAGGGTTCAAAAGTTGAGGGCCAAAAAGTAAATAAATGAGGACCAAAGTGTAAAGTTGGTCAAGAAGGTTTCCTCCTAGGCTCAAGTTTTTATACATGACTAATTGGGGCCTAAGGATCATGATGGTGAATTTTATTTCCAAATTAAACCTTGTTTGACCAGTCAATTTACGCAAAAACCCAAATTAAGTTGTTAATTGGACATGGTTCTCAATGTAGGTCAAAATGGGTTCCTAAGGCCAAATTGAAGGTTCTAAACCCTAGATATTATTTTTCTATGAATTTTAGAGGATTTAGTTGATTTTTTTCTCTTTTTCGAACCTCGTGTTTTTAAGTGGGCTTGTTTTTAGGGTTACAGGATGTCATTTAATTCCTTGGAGTTGCTGTAGCCCTTATTGAATCATCTCATCCCACTTTTCCTCTTATTAGGTTTCTTTGACCTATGTTTGGACCCTGAGTTACCCTGTTTTCAGATTGGATTGGTGAAATTACATTTTTACCCCTTAGTTTTTATTTTCTTTGCGAACTCAGAATCTCTCTGAGTTAAGCCTTTCCTTGAGTTATGTAGGAGCTTTTATCCTTTGTATTAGGTCAAAATGAGCTAGTTATGGCTCATGATGAGGTTCTCATCACTGACCACTTGTTTAGACTTCATCCAAACCACATTGGACCCTCCCTACCTCTATCTGACGCCTTCCCCGATGAACACATTCTGATAGTGCAAGACAAGAGACTGCCTTGGTATGCTGACTACGTCAACTACCTAGTTGTAGGACAAACCCCACACAGCTGGTCCATACAGCAACGGGACAAGTTCTTGGCTGAGGCCAAGCACTATTTCTGGGATGATCCCATGCTGTTTCGCCTCTGTGCCGACCAGATCATCAGGAGGTGTATCCTCGAGAATGAAGTTCTGAGTGTGCTTTCCTTCTGTCACGACCAGGCTTGTGGTGGCCACTTCTCGGGAAAGAAAACAGCTGCAAAGGTTCTGCAGTCTAGATTCTACTGGCCTTCCCCATTTAAGGATGCGCACAACTTTTCCAAGACTTGCTCACGCTATCAAACACTGGGGGCCATGACCAAGAAAGATATGATGCCCCTCCAGCCCATTTTGATTGTCGAAATCTTCGACGTTTGGGGTATCGATTTTATGGGCCCCTTTCCACCATCCAACGGCTTCGAGTACATCCTGGTCTCGGTAGACTATGTTTCTAAATGGATTGAAGTCGTTGCCACACGCTGATGCGATCACAGGACTGTCATGGACTTTGTTAAGCAGAATATCTTTTCCCGGTTTGGAATACCAAAGGTCATGATCAGTGATGGTGGAAGTCATTTTATCCACTCCCAATTCCGTACCCTACTTAGAAAATGCAGGGTTAACCACCGCATTGCTACCCCGTATCATCCACAAACAAATGGGTAGACCGAGATCTCAAATAGACAAATCAAGAACATTTTACATGAGACCTGACGGGAAAGACTGGTCCACACGACTAGATGATGCCCTGTGGGCATACAGGACCGCTTTCAAGACCCAGATAGGCATGTTGCCTTATCGCCTGGTCTTTGGCAAAGCCTGCCATCTTCCTGTCGAATTGGAACACCAGGCTTACTGTGTTGTCAAGCAATGTAACATGGATTCCCAGTTAGCCGGTGCGTAGAGGACGCTCCAATTATCTGAGCTCGAAGAAATTCGTCAGGACGCCTTTGAGAATAGTCAACTATATACGGAGGAAATGAAAGCCATCCACGACCGACTCATTCATAGAAAGACCTTCGAGCCTAACCAGTAAGTCTGACTGTTTGATGCCCGCCTAAAACTCTTTCCGGGGAAACTCAGGTCCTAATGGACATGACCATTTCGGGTGGTTAAGCCTTACTCTAATGGGGCGGTTGAAATCGCTGATCCAAACACTAGGCACACTTTTACAGTTAATGGTCAAAGATTGAAACACTTCCTTGCCCAGGTTCCCCCAAAGGAGGGTGTCACCCTCATTGAGGGATGACACGAAACACCGCCCAGTTGGAGGCGTTAAACTCAGTGCTTCCTGGGAGGCAACCAAGAGGATTCAGACTGATCCGGTATTTTACGTCACTCAAGTATTATCTTTTTGAACCCCTGTTGCATCCATGTATTTGCCAATGAGGACATTGTCCAACTTAAGCATGGGGGGTGGTAAATTGCATGGTCCTGAGCTTATTTAATCAGTCTGAATAAAATAAAATTAAAAATAAAATTGATTTTAGGAAGAAACTTAGGCATTAGAAACTTGTCAATAGTGGGAAATAATACAAAAAGAACTTAAACACTTAGAATTTTTAGGCCTTCAAGCTTAATAAGCCCTGGTGTCCGTTAAAATATGGATTTAGCTTCGAATCCTTGAAACCTTAAGCTATTCTAATCCATCTACTAAATAAGGTGATAAGTATACAACTTATCAACTGACCCTCTAACTCAGAAGAACTTTGAGTCTAAGCATCTGCACACATTTTTACACAGACTCACTCCTCGAAGATTTTGACAGAAATTGGGTAGCTAATGAACTTTCTAGTGTGGTATGACTGACAAGTTGTCATGGGTAACAGCCCATTGGCAAGTTGTTTAGAGCCTAGCCACGGGACCACTTCTTCATTGCCTTTAGGTACATTTGAGATCAGGGAAGCCACCTACAAAAAAAAAAGGAGAAGAAAAGAAAACAAAATAAATCACACTTCACCGCACAAGTATGGCTGGCAAGTGTTCGTGGGTAACAGCCCATTGGTCGGTTGTCCAGAGCCCAGCCCAGTAATCGCACAAAAAGAACCAAAACACTTAAGGAAGAAGTGGGGAAGTAGTACAAGCCGGGGAGATATACACTGGAAAAATCCTTATGTTGACCCCAATTAAAACAAACGTAGGGATAAAGCTACTAATCGAACAAATACACCTTCAGGCAAAGTACTTCCTCTTTCGGTCACTTAGGGGCGTAGAAACCTGAAGTCTGTCTGAATTACCGTTGAGTGAGTCTATCACAATCTTCACACTAAGATGCTTAGCACTTAAGGTTTTGACCGAGTTTTGGGTGGGTTGGGTAGTAGTAAAAAGTTACCAACCCACTCTGAATTCCAAAAAAAAATGATCCTAAAAAAAAATATATATACATATGTATATACATTAAAGCAAGGATGCAGGTGATTCGTATTTTGGCAGACACCCGGGCGCTGCTTAGTATTTGTAGATTAAGAACCTAGTATATTTCCTCCTATTGACAAGTGACAAAGTGTCTAAGTAATTACTTCTTAAATTCTAACAGAAAATAAAGGCTAGAATAAACCATGGTAGGGACTAGCAAGAAGTAAGCATGTGGGTATGATAACACTGCATATAGGGGTGATAATTCTATTAAATAGGGCTCATCTTAAGAATAAAAGGCACAACATAAGTAGAATGGGAGCATTGCATGCCAAGATTGCTTATAAGATAGTCTTAATGTCTATTTGTATAAGCACTTGTCAAAGCAGTCCTCAGATGAGTAATCGGATTGCACGGATGGATTCAAAACGACGAATGGAATCCAACAGACTCAAAATCGGTCAAATTCGACATCCGGAGCTCCCACAATGGGCCTAAGAAATTCTGATCATTGATATGATGATCAACGGCCCTCGATGCGCCACGTGGCGCCCGCTCACCACGCGCCCGCTTCCTCCTTCAGCCAGGAACGGCGCGTATGCTCACAGTCGTCGTGACAAAGCAGCGGGCGTGGCGCAACGGTTAACGCGCACGCCCGCGCTCACGCGGCACGAGTTCGAGTCGCGCGGTGTGGAAATCAGAAGAAGACTTTGCGCTCGGGCAAAATTGGGCCGCTCGATCAGTAGTGGGCGGCCGGGATAGCGCCACGCGGCGCGCCCTCAAGCGGCGATCGGCCACGCACGTGCGCACGCTGGACGACAACGCCCACACACATGCACACTCAAGATGCGATCTAAGCGTGCCCGGGCGAAGATCTCAGCTGTTCGATCTTTGATCGGATGGCTCTCATGCCGCGCCCACGGATCGAGCACGAGGAAGAACGGCGTGGGCGAGCGACCGACGGGCTGGGGGCTTCACCGACGTTTTTGGAATGGCTTTATCAGCGTCCTGGACGTCGCTAAAAAAGGCTGCCCGTGGGCGGCAAATCCAGAACCATCCAGTTCTCCGTTCTATGGTATTCATGTCTCATTCTATATTCCCCGTAAGGTTTGTACATGAATTTCTCTACATCCGATTATATATATATATATAACTGGCAGCTTAATCACAGTGCAGGTTTATTCATAATGTGATCCATTCCAGATAATACAGACAGCTCATGATTTACTCAATCATGCATTTTTCTCTAGCCCTAGTGTTCATGTCACAACCTTGGTTTCAATTGAATAGATGTATTTTAGAGCATACGTTTATTTCTTCCTAGGGTTCATCTCACATCCTAGGTTTAACTAATTTCATGCATTTTTTTAATCTTGGAGATTTATAGTCAGAACCACTCTACCAGGATAACCGAGTGGAATGGGGGCTCGTTTAGCATCTCCCGATGTCTCCACAGGTCCCGTACACTCGACGGATTGGAGACCTACGACATGGGTTGACAGGTCAAAAAGGGTTCAAGTGCTACAAACAAGGTACCATTACATGGAGAAAAATGTATGGGAAACAAAGACGTTTTGTTTACGGAAAACTGACATCGTTTGGGCCTTGTACGGACCTAAAAGCATGAGGTTTGACAGAAATCAGACGTCTGGGAGAGATCCCAGACGTCTTAAACCAACTCGCAGGCTGTAAAGACCCATTCTGTTCTGAGCCTTTTAAGATGTCTGGACTGTCAATTAGACGTCTAGACCCCTTCCCAGACGTCTGGAAATTGAAAAATCTGTACGCAGGGTCGAGTCTGCGTGTTGGCTGCACGCAGACAGCCTTCCTTCTCTCTCTTCTTCTTTTCTACTTCCTCGTCGAATCTTAATCCTCACTCTCTATATAAGAGCCCTCACCCCTTCCTCCCCTCTCCACTCCACCACCAGCCCCTTTCCTTCCTCTCCACTGCCGTGAGAGTGACGAGCGAGAGAGAGGGAGCGAGAGCGAGGAGTGAGGAGGAGAGGCGACGTGAAGAGAGGAGGAGGAGGTTGAGCTCGCGAGCTTCGTGGGAGCTCACCAGAGTGCGCACGGCCGCCACGGCGCGTGCGGGAGGAGGAGAGCATCGGGGAGCCATCCCTGACTTCCTACTGCAGCCAGAGTTGAAAACGAGAGTGAGGAGCCACGATGGAGCGCGGCGAGAGGTCGCTTTGGTACTGGGATTTTTCCAGTATCAGATGTCTGGGGTGCCTTCCAGATGACAGGTTGGACGTCTGGTGATGGCATCGGACATCTGAAAGCAAGGTTTTGCGAAGGTTTGTTCTTCTTGCGGTCACGGCCATGCAGGCCGCACCGCAGAGCCGATTCTGTTTGGCTAAAAGGTATGTATCTTCCTGCAATAAATAGATGAACTAGAAACGCATAAATGGGATAAATAGAAATGAGAATAAAAACTGCTTGCTATTTTTACTTTACTTGCACATAAATAATGTAAACACCACTCTACTCAGCGTTCGTTGACTCTGTCTTTTCGTAACCCTGTTCAGGACCAGGAGTTGAGCAGCCCGAGTTTCTGGCTGCAGAGGGAGTTGGGCCTAGCCGAGCCCAGCCGTAGTAGTTTTCTTTCCAGCTCTTTTATTTTTGCTGTAGTTGTGAGTACTGGACCCTTGCGCTATTGTTCCTATTACTTTCTATTTTCTTTCCGCTGTTGTTGTTGTGGTAGCATGTACTATTTTGAGATAGTTGTTCTACTTTTTTTTACTGCTTAGTTATATTTCATGTGTGAATGTGGTTTATTTCCCTCCTTTTGGTTATTTCTCGTTGGACGACTAGGTCTTGGGATTAATCGAGGTGAGTCGATCTCGGATCCTGTACGGATCCAGGAACCAGGTCATAACATACACTAAGTAGCTCACCTCGGTACGTGATATCAAGGGCCAACAGGAGTCAATGTAGAGTGGCCAAACTTACCCCAGGACTCAACCCAAGGGCGGCAAGCTTCCCTCACACTACAAGGGATAGTTGCTCTCTTCGGTACTACGTATATAAAGGTCAGCTCACTTCCCTTAACGACTGCCCGTGGGTGGCAAATCCAGAACCATCCGGTTCTCCGTGTTACAGTATTCTTGCCTCGTTATATATTCCCCGTAGGGTTTGTACATGAATTTCTCTACATTGACATATATATATATATATATATATATAAATAAAATAGGCAGCTTAATCATAGTATAGGTTTGTTCATAATGTGGTCTATTCTAGATAATACAGACAACTCATGATTTACTCAATCATAAATTTTTCTCTAGCCCTAGTGTTCATGTCAAAACCTAGGTTTCAATTGAATAGATGTATTATAGAGCATACGTTTATTTCTTCCTAGGGTTCATCTCACATCCAAGGTTTAACTAATTTCATGCATTTTTTAAATCTTGGAGATTTATAGTCAGAACCACTCTACCAGGATAACCGAGTGGAATGGGGGCTTGTTTAGCAGCTCTCGATGTCTCCACAGGTCCCGCACACTAGACGGATTGGAGATCTACGACATGGGTTGATAGGTCAAAAAGGGTTCAAGTGCTACAGACAAGGTACCATTACTTGGAGAAAAACGTATGGGAAACAAAGACGTTTTGTTTACGGAAAATGACATCGTTTAGGCCTTATACGGGCCTAAAAACACGAGGTCTGACAGAAATCTGACGTCTGGGAGAGATCCCTGTTACGACCCGATTCCCGAATCCCTATAGGACACGAGACCGGACCAACTCGACTGACCCCAAGACCCAGTCATGCAACAAGAAAGTAACCAAAAAGCAGGAAAGTAAACCACATTCACTATGCTAAGCAACTAATAATAACAAAAGTACAGCTATAAAGAAGTAAAACTACTACAGTACACACCACAACAACAGTAGAAACGTAACTAGGTATAGGAATATAAAGTACAGAATATAAGAGTAGAAAGGTGCAAGAAACTACTCATTACAACAAAAAAGGAATACAATAAGAAGCTACAACTATTGGGCTCTATTGGGCCTAGCACCCTCCACAGTCGTAGGCTCTGGTTGCTCAACACCTGGACCTGAAAAGGGGTTATGAGTACAAAACGTTAGCGAACGCTGAGTAGAGTAGCAACCAACTAACTAAAGGAGTAAAGGTGGACAGGTAACTGTTGTTTTTCAATTTCTTTCTTTCTTTAACTAATTATTCTTTCTTTCACCACTTGGTTTATTTATCAGGTCACTTTCTTGATCTCGAATGTTCCTCGTGGGAACAATCTTGATTGCAGTCTTTTCCGAAGAGTAGAAGTCGCACGTGGTGCTCTCCTAGCTGGGAGAGTCCCCTGTGGTGGTCCTACTCCCAGTCAACCACCCGAAGGTCACGGACAGACGCAACGGTGACTACGGCACGCGCGATAAGTGCACGGGTAGCTACCCCGCACTGGTACGCGGTAAGTCGTTTCCGTTAGAGGGTGCGCCCAAAGTACAACACATAACCAGTATAAGGCCTAACCCTCTCAGTAACAGGGGTCTAGCCCCTAAGAACCAAAAAGGAGTCTCGCCCCTCCACAGTCAGCGCACCCTCGCCTGACTACCTTAGTTTACCCAGTGGGCCTAACAAGTCGGTGTAGGGTGGCTAGCTGAACCCCGGGTCCCGTGGGGTGGCTAGCTCTCTCCCTACACTAGTAGCTCTCCTCGCTACTGTGTACACGAGGGCCAAGAAGTCGGCACAGAGTGGCCAATCCTAACCCCCAGTCCCAACCCTAAGGGCAGCTAGCTGCGCTCTGCACTAAACAGGGGGACAGTCTTTCTCCTTGATACTCCGTACTCAAGGGCCAGCTCACTTCCCCACTCACATTTTCATTTCCATTTCATTTATTTCCATGAGCTCTACTCCTAATTCCCCGTAGGGTTCATGCTCATATTCCTCAGGCCATTCTATACCAAGTTTCATCATTTCTATTTACATTCTCAGGTTATACACATGCAATTTGTAATTCTATCGTTCACATTTCCATATTTAGTTTATTCACAGATAGCTCGTGTTTCCAACATTTACCTTTCCATTTTCAAATTATATATATGCAGCTCATATTACGTCATTTCACGTGTGCGATAGGAAAGTTACATTCAACAGTTAACTAACACAAGTACTACATATTTCGCAGGCCACTGTTATTCATTTATAGGCAATTGTTATCATTCTATCTACTCATTCAAGACTGTAATCCATTCATTCAATACAGACATTCCAGTATTTCTAGTCCTAGGATTCATGCCATATCCTAGGTTCTAATCATTCATTCCACACATGCATTTAGATTTTAATTAAATTAAGGGGAAGCTACTCTATCAGTAAACCTGGGAGTAGTGGGGGCTTGAACGGCAGGTTCACGTGCCTCAGCAAGCCCCGAACCCACAACGAAACGAAGTCCTATCACAAGGATCAATCACAATAAAATACTTAGAACAGTATAAAAAGTCTTCTAACAAGTAGAGGAAATCATACGGGAACATCGATATCTTAATTACGGAAAACAGACCTCAAACGGATCCTAAACGAGTCAAAAACAGTGTTTCTGACTCAAATCAGACGTCTGGAACAACTTTCAGACGTTTTAAAAGTGTTCAGTGCCATACCTCAAGTGCTGTGCCACTCCTCAGACGTCCAGGAACTTCGTTGGACCATTTGGACCTAGTTCCAGACATCTGACCACCTCTTCGGACGTCTGGAAGCGCTTCTCGTCGTCTGGTATGTCGCCCAGACGTCCGAAATGCATGTGAGGGCGTGTCCCACACCTCCCCGAAGCGAACCCTGCACGAAATCCACCAAATTTCCTCAAAAAGGCATGCAACAGTGCCTCGGCGGAGCGGCCTGCATGGCCGTATCCGTAAAGAAGACGTACCTTCGCGAAGTGTACTCCTCAGACGTTTGGAACCTCCTCCAAACGTCAGCTAAGTCATCTGGACGTCACTCCAGATGTCTGATTTTGGGAAAAACCCAGAACCAGAACCTGCTTCCACCCTCTCGCGTCGCGCGTGGCCGCACTACGCCCTCTCGCCTGTAGCTCCGGCTGCAGAAGTGTAGGGGAGGACCTCCCCAACGTACTCCTCCACCTTGCTCACGGCTGCTCCGACCGTGCGCTCCCACGCGAGCTCGCAAGCTAAACTCCTCTCCCCCTCATGCTGCTCCTTCTCATGCCACTCCCGCACTCTCACTCGCTCTGCTGCTCTCGCTAGAGGGAAGGGGGAAGGTGGCTGGGAAGTGGGGTGGAACGAGGGAGAGGAGGGGGCTTTATAAGGGTGAGGGCTAGGGTTTCGTTGGGGGTGGAAGGAGAGAGAAGAAGAAGGAAAACGAGGGGAGTGTACTGTCTGCGTGCAGCATGCGAGCAGACGCGAGCTTGTACTCAAAATTTTTGATTTTTAGACGTCTGGGAAGGTGTACAGATGTCTAACCAGATGTCTGACCCACAGTCCAAACATCTTAAAAGGCTCAAACAGCATGGGTCTTAACAATCTTAGACGACTTAAACCAACTCGCAGGCAAACCTCTCTCGGGGTTCCTCTATCGGACGTCTAGAATGTAGTGTCGTCGTCCGAGGGTTCCGTCAGACGTCTAGAGATGCTCTTGGACGTTTGAAATTGCCTCGATCCCCGCTCCGTCGCACCTCCCAACCTCTGACACATGCGCACGCATTGTCAGGACTCGGCAAAGAAAAAATGTAAAAATAAATCTCTACTTGACATCTCATAATACATTCTGACGTCCTCCTCGACGTATGGAGGTCACTTCGAACGTCTGATTCTGCGGAAAAATTACTTCCGAGAACTGCTTTGGGCTCTCCTTGCTGCAGAAGATGCGGCAGAGCAGCACGGCACCCTTCGCTCCCGTGCTCAGACTCACAATCTGCCCTCCGCTCGCCGCTCTCTGCTCTCCACTCACTTCTTCTCTGGTTCGGCTGAAATGGAGTGAGACGAAGAGGAGGAGGAGGGGGGTTTATAAAGGGAGAGGAGGTGAGGGGAAGGGCATGGGCGAGGGTATGGTGCGGAGTGGCATCGCAAGGAGGAGAGAGGCGGTGAGGGAATAAGCATGGTGTACGTACGGTACGCACAGAAGAGAAAAGATATTTTTAGACGTCCGGCGATCTTTCCAGATGTCTGGATAGACATTTGGTGAGCATCCCAGACGTCTTAAAGGACCGAAAGGTGACTGGTTGTTTCAAAGCCTCTCATGCCGAGTTTGTAGGCTAACTTTCTTTGCAAAACAAATGTCTTTATTAAATGAGGAGGAAACATCCATCAATTGGATCAGGTTCTATATAGTCTTGGATAGCTAGACTTTATAAAGACGATGCTTAGCTGTTTGTTGAAGTAAATGTCTTGGCTAGCAAATCCTTTACAAAAATGGACTCAAGATAAATCTTGAAGTAGCAAGATTTATCTATTGTGAACTAATAAATATTAAAATTTTAGTGACTTGGGATATGTGTAGAATATTCTGTAGATAAAGTGGCCTATTGGAATGAAAAACTTTGGTACCAACATGAGATTGACAAACCTTCACCATTGCCAAAAATGACTTCATCCTACCCTTTATATTCATGGGAAATATCCAGATTACTTAAGAAATTTGTGACATGGTTAGTGGCACCTGAATTAGGGAACCACAATAGGGAGTCTCCGAAATTAGCTTTAGCAAGGTGAATTTAGAGAAAATTTCTTGTATGAGTGGCATGATTTAAACGATCATAACATGTTAGGGTAGTGTGATTGTAGCAACCACAAATTTGACATTGAACATGCATGGAAGAAGAAGCTGCACGACCACCGGGAGAACTACCATGAAAATTTCCAAAAGAGGCTCCCCTTCCACGTCCAAGCTGAGGTCAATAAAATGAAAAATGGCGACTTCCACGAAAATTTTCATGCCCTCGTCCTTGGCGTGATCGACGACCACAAATGGCATGATTGACTAAGATGTCAATCTTGGGCTGATGTTGATGTATGTGTGTTCTTGAGCAAGTAAAATGCCCACTACCTCATCATATATGAGTTTATTAGTTCATCCAATAATATTTACAACAATGGAGTCAAACTCAGGGCCAAATCCATTAAGAATACTAAGTATTAATCTTCTTTAGCCATAGTTGTACTAGAAGAAGCAAGATTAGAAGCTAATGTTTTGGCTTTAGTAACAAAATCCGTGGCAGTGAGATCACCTTTCTTCAGGGATTTCAGTTCAAACCGATATTGAAAATACCGAGCTATTGATTGAACTGCAAAATAGCTTTTAAGGAAGCTCTAGACTTCTTGAGAAGAATGCAAACCCATTATCTGATGACTAATCTCTTCAGAAATAGAGGCGATTAGCCAAGTAAGGATTAGTTGATTCTTCCGTAGCGACATAATGCATTCTTCATTAGGAGTAATAATTCCAATATCAGAATTTGTTAGAAATTGTTCACGCTTAGGAATATAGACATCCATGAATCCACATAAGTCATAAGCATATAAGATCGGCAAGACTTGTGCTTACCGGAGCAAGTAATTTGATGCATTTAATTTGTAAAGAATGTTGTGTAGAATGGCCGTAGGAGCCCCAATAGTTGCTCCAAATAGAAGAGTATTCGCATCGGCATTTGATGAGGTGTCAGACACTGACGACATGTTGATGGTTGCAAAATCATTGATCGATCGATGATTTTGACGTAGTTGATTAGCAACAACCCAATCAAACGTAAAAGAAATGCAAAAGATAATCTCAATGCACAATCAAAGGAGCAAATACATACCCTTGATCCTTATTAATTGTCCGGATGAAACAACAACAATACATGCAAATCGCCATTTATATCCTATTGTGCCTCAACTCATATGAAAACCGTCGAGATGCGATGAAGAGTCGAAAAAACATGACGAAAATATGTAAAAATTTGTTGAAGATGAATTCAAATCATCGTAGAATTGTGTCGATCATGACTTAGGTCATCTTATACATAATCGTCAACCTCAACCTATTCTCAGAGGAGATTTTAATATTTACTCACGTGGATCTAACATCAGCAACTAAAACAAAAATAGTTTATGTGTATATTCTAAATATATGAAGGCAAATATTTATAGACTTCGGTGAAAGTAACAGAAATTATACATTCACCTCCTCACGATAATCTCACAACGGCTTGTACAGCTGTCTTAACCAGCGCAAGTTGTTACAAATATTTTCATAACTCTTTATACATTAATGGGTATCACCATGCCAAATCCGACAAGGGGACCGGGCCTCTCTGGCCCTACTGACAGAGAGGTCCACAGGGATCTGATTCCCGCTCTCTCAGATAGCTCTGACGTGTTTGAGACATCCCAAAAAATCCCTCCAGCATCACCCACTGCCAATATGCCACGTCGCTGTCCACATCCACGTGATGACTCCTCCAGTGCCCCCGTGTGCGTCGGTGGGAATTGGATCTCCTCCCATATCATCTTTTTGAGTAGTTTACAAAGTATTAAAAAGGCCCCAATTATTCCTTCATCGTCAAAAAGGTTCCCGGCAAAATTTACGTAACGATTTTAACTCCTAAGTTAAAATATTTAACGATACGGCATCGTCTATTATAATTAACTTGTAATTCTTGCGTTGACGTAGGATCGAAAAAGTTAATCACACGGTAAGGGTATATAAATTAATCATGTAAAAATTTAATATAATTTTTAATAGATGTATTTTAATTTTTAATAAGTAAAAAATTAACCTATTACATATTATAAAATATATTATCCAGTATATTTTAATTTTTTATTGATGTAAAAAAAATATTAATTAAAAATTAAAATATATCATACATTACAAAATATATTAGTAAATATATTTTAATTTTTAATCGATGTCCTAAATTAAATTTATAATATCTGATTTTATGTATATATTATTTTATATTCTTTTAAAAATATAATCAATATTGATATCTAATAAAAAAATATAAAATAAGGAGACCGGTAATAAAGGTTAAATTCAAAATGAATGTGCACGTTAAACATTAGATAAGGAAAATAAAAAAGATAAAAAAAAAAGTTGAAAGAGAGACATATTAATGCAGCGAGATAAAAAAATTAAAAAGTAAAAGAGAAAGAATAAGGGCATGAACAGTGACACTTTCACAACCCTTCTGTAGAATTATAGATGGTTTCTTCCGAATTTTGTCTCTCCGTTGAAAGCTGACCCCAAATCATAAGGATCATCCAACACCGTTTAGCTACATACTTTTGAGAGAAAAAAAAAAAAAAACTACCATCTTGCTTCCTGTTTATCTGGAAAAAAGTTCCCCGTGCCGTGCGTCAAACCCATCTTTTTCTCTTTTTGACATATCCACTGCTTATCCCCACACGGAAGCAAAACACAGCTTTTTCTCTACTTTTATATGATACATATTTCGGCAGTTTTTTTTTCTGCTTCACGATTAATCCTTGTGAAAACAATCTCATGCAAGTCGTATTAGCATCACGTGCGATTCCGTTTGTGATGTATTTGTGAGTAGGTGCTCACAATAAATCGCTTCTTTTTATTACTTCAATTTATGAAATTCGCTACTCATTAGTAGAAAGAACAAGGAGACGATGATGTGATGTTTGTTTTTGTTACCCTTTCTTTTTTTAAAAAGTCATAATTCTTTTCTTGGAGTAAAAAGTTGTGAATATCTTGATTCTGGGTGTTCGTTTGCTTATTTCATTCTTAACTAAACATTACGTAATTTCTCCGCGATGAATAGAATAGAATCCTAGAGCTTCTATGGTCAATTCTCGACATCTATCAGTTTGTGCTGGTCAAGTAATGATCTTAAGATTTTTTTTTTTTCTTTTTTCGAGGAAACCTGTAATATCCAAGAAACATAAGGCCTAAAGCACGAAAGCTCTCAGATGTACGGAATGGAATGTAAATAGCTGAATAAAAAAGTTTGTGCGTAAAAATGGTCTTGAAAAATTATTTTTAATTCTGTAACTAGATAGAACTTTTCGGTAGCGAATTGTGCCCACAGTTGTAACAGCCTTGTTGACTGAAGGGCCATGGGTGGGGAGAAAATTTGGTAAAGGGTGGTACGAATTACAAGTAATCGGCAAAAAGAGCAACAAGTTTCTGGATAATCCATTAATCTCACCTGCCAGCGATTAGACGTGTAGGGACGGTTGGGTCTAGCGACCTCGCCCTCTCACCCACCACGTTGCCTCATTTACCCTTTCGCCATTTTTATATATATTTTCATATTTTGATGTAGGATTAAATGACCTCGCCCTCTTGTACATTGCTAGACTCATTCACCCCTACTCTCTCTGTTTTATATATTTTTATATTTTTATTACACTACCGTTCGCCCCCATTTTTTCTTTCTTTCTTTCTTTTTTTAATGTTTTTATCAAATATTTTGCTTATTAAATGAAAAAGATGTATTGATATCAAATTATCAACTTTTTTAAGTTTTCAATAAAATTTATTATAATAATTTTGATGACTAATCTAATTTTTAAATCATTTGGCAAGGATATAAGATTGAAGACAAAATTAAGGGTAGAGAGGAGCAACATAATGATATCTTCTCAACATTTGGGATAATATTTAGAGATGATTATTATTGAGTATTTTCATCTGTAAATAGCATGTCACATATTAATATTCTAACAACCTTACACAATACATATAGTTATTCACAATCAAGGTTGCCAATGCGGCCAAACTACACTAATTATAGCAGTAGTTACATTTCTAATGATTCCCCCATGTCTTCTACCTTCTCTCCTTCCTCATTCACTTGTAGCCAATCTACACCTTGAAGAGTCTTCTTGTACTACTCTTCCACCTTTTCTATATCAAGATCATCTATCTAAATGAATGGATCTGCTACTAGTAGTACCTCAGCCATGAACATTTCTTCTTTCAGGTATATAACCCTCATCATTAATATCATCATCACATTTTTCTTCTTGTTCTATTTGGGATTGTGTTTGTCTTGATGGTTGAAATATGGTATCGACTGATATGGAGGTTCCAGTTAAAATGGTTATATAGGTGGATCCAATAAATAATATCTTGATAAGTACGGATCTTCCATTAGACTAGAAAGAAAATCTATGAACTAGATTGTTGACTCTTATATAAAGAGACATGTGGCATCTGTGCTTGTTGCGAAGATGATCCTTCTCCTAAGTAGTAGCTAGGCTTTAGTTACATGTGGCTGCTGTGAAGGTTTCCCTTGAAAATGTTGGCTTTGGTTATGGTTGATTACGTACGATAGAGGCTAGTTGTATTGTTTTGGAGTTGGACCAAATGTACTCAAATTGGTATGCCAATCTGGTACTGTTGTATGTTGAGTAGTTGATGGGCCGACGTCCTCCTCGGGTACAGCATCATCGTCTCACATATCCTACAAGTAATGCTCAACTATCTTCCTTGTTAGTTGCTCAACAAGTTCCTCCATCTCTTTTTCTATCACATTCAACTACAAATGATGTGTATTTATGTAACGACCTGATTTCCCGAATCCCTACGAGACACGAGAATCGGACTGACTCGACTGATCCCAAGACCCAGTCGTCCAATGAGAAAGTAACCAAAAGAGCAGTAAAATAAACCGCATTCACCATGTATATAACTAGCAGTAACAAAATATAGCAGTAAAAAAAGGAAATACTACAGTATACACCACCACAACAGAAGAGAAATAAACATGTACATAACATGAAGCTTACAATAAAGAGAGTATAGGGAGTAACAGAAAACTACTCACTACAGCGGAAAGAAAAGTACAGAAGGTACTACAGGTAACACTACTGGGCTCTACTAGGCCCAGCGCCCTTTACAGCTGCTGACTCTGGCTGCTCAACACCTGGTCCTGAAAAGGTAACAAGGCTGACACGTCAGCAAAATGCTGAGTAGAGTGGCAACTAAAAGCTAAAAGAAGCAGTAGAGTGTACAGTAGCTGTTATATTTTTACTTTCTTTATTTATATTTTTCCATTTATTCATTGTTGATTTATTTCTCAGATCCTTCTCTTGACCTTGAATGTTCCTCGTGGGAACGATCTTGATTGCAGTCTTTTCCAAAAAGTAGAAGTAACACGTGGTGCTCTCCTGACCGGGAAGTCCCCCGTGGTGGTCCTACCCTCAGTCAACCACCCCAAGGTCGCTGACAGACGTAACGGTGACTATGGCACGCGTGATAAACGCACGGGTAGCTACCCCGCACTGGTACGCGGTTAGTCGTTTCCGTTAACGGGTGCGCCCAAAGCACAGCACGGAACTAGTATAGGGCAGAGCTCTCTTAGTAATAGGGGTCCAGCCCCTCCACAGTAACCAAACAGGGGTCTTGCCCCTCCACGGTCTGCGCACCCTCGCCTGACTACCCTGGTTTGCCCAGTGGGCCTAACAAGTCGGTGTAGGAGGGCTAGCAGAACCCCGGGACCCGTGGGGTAGCTAGTGCTCTCTCTACACTAGTATCTCTCCTCGGTATTGTGTACACGAGGGCCAAAAGTTGGTACAAAGTGGCCAGACCTAACCCCAGGTCCCTGGGGCAGCTAGTTCCGCTCTGCACTAAACAGGGGGACAGTTGCTCTCCTTGGTACTCCGTACTCAAGGGTCAGCTCACTTCCCCAATTCTATTTCATTCCCTTTCCAGGAGTTCTACTCCTAATTCCCCGTAGGGTTCATGCTCTTTTAACTCAGCCAATTTAGGTTTCACCGTTCCAGCTTTATATTCATATAACCCATGTTCTCAATTGTATTTATTCATTCATAATAGGCAACTGTTAACCAATTTACAGGCAGTTATCATTTCCTTTCCACTTTTCCAAGACTGCAATGTTTATATATTCAACTAGTTTTTCAGTCCTAGGATTCATGTCGTACCCTATGATCTATCATTCAATCTAGTTTTCCAGTCCTAGGATGCAATACCCTAGGATCTATCATTCAATCTAATTTCTCAGTCCTAGGGTTCATGCAATGCCCTAGACTCTATTAGTTGTTGCATAATTGTACAAATTTTGTTAAATAAATTAAAGGGCCACTCTACCCGCGAAATCGAGAGTACTGGGGGCGTGGTCGGCAATCTCGCGCGCCTCTGCAACCCCAAAAATCGCAACGGAACGAGGTCATAACACAAGAATCAATCACAAGGAGTTTCTCAGAACAGTATACAATTACTGTAAACAGGTAGAGGAAATAAATCTGGAAAGAACGAAACTTGAAATGCAGAAAACGGACTCCGAACGGACCCTAAACGGGTCAAAAACGACAAGTCTATCCAAAATCAGACATCTGGAACTTCTTCCAGACGTCTTAAAAGGTCGATCAGGTCATACCTCATTCTGCGCAGTCCTTCAGACGTCCAGAAGCCCGCTGGATCATCTGGTCCTAGTTCCCAGACGTCCGATTGTCACCCCGGACGTCTGGAGGTCTTCTCCGTCGTCTGGTACTATGGCCAGACGTCTGATCCGTGTGAGATGGCGAGCCCTCGCGCCCTCCAGAATAGAACCTGCGCACACACGCACCCGCTCTCATTAAGAAGGGGCGCAGAAGAACTCGGGGGATGGATGCATGGCCGTACATGCGTAACAAGGAGAAGGTAGGAAAATATTGTACCTGTCAGACGTCTGGACCTTCTTCCAGACGTCTTCGGTGTCGTCTGGACGTAAGTCCAGATGTCTGATTCTGGGAAATTTTCCCAGAATCAGGATCCTTTTCGCTCTTCGCCCGCGACGCACGGCTGCGCCGCGCCGCGTTCGCCTGCTGGCCGAGCTACAGCAGCTCCTCCGCGCCACCCTACGCTCGTTGCTCTCCCGTCGGCCAGCTCTAGCTGCCCTGGCAAGCTCGCACCTTCGCGGTCGAGCTTCTACTTCCTCTCGCAACCACCCCTCCTTCCCGCATGCTCGCAGCAGCCGTTGCTGCCGCTCTCGCTCACTCGCGCTCTCGCTGTTAAGGAGAAGGAGAAGAAGAAGGCGGTGGAATGAGGGTGAGGGAGAGGGGGAGTGGTTTTATAAGGCAGCCGCGGGGAGAGAGAAGGAGGAAAATGGCGCCTGCAGGGAGAGAAAGAGAAAAACGAAGGCGGCGGGTTCAGTCTGTGGGCGCTGGCGCGCAGACGTGAACCCGTACGCCGAAAAAATATAATACCAGACGTTTTACGTCTGATGCCCATGTTCGTAACAATTTAACCACCTATTTATTTCCTATTTAGTTGTAAAAATGAGATTTACCTAACATAATCAAAATAAACCACTTATATTTAAAGTAATAAAATTAAAATTTTATTAACTTTTGAAAAAGAAATTTATGTTACCAAGTCTTTCTCGACTAGTCCTCTTGGTTCATTTATAACTTAACTTGAAGTTCTAGCATCTGTTGTTGTATCTATATTGTTGTCTTTCTCTATTACCATTGTAAATATTGTATTCTGATATCCTTTTGTGTAAGGTTGCTAGATGATCCAACGCCTTTTGCGAATGGTCATCCAACGACCTTTTGTGAGTGATCCCAAGCCTGTTGCAAGCTGTCCCGTCCACCTACAGTGGTGGCAATGCAGTGCAAAGGAGGGCAATAGGTCGTTGGATCATCCAACGACTTATTTCCCCTTGTGTCAAATTATTGTCATTCCTATCTCCTTTCCTAAATTTCCTCAAGACCCATGTCCCTTTTGCCAATAATTCGCAATGACTATAAATCACCATTGCTACCTCAAGTAGCTAGCTGTATAAATATGCTCTTGGTTGTAAGAGTATAACTAAACGGTATCAATCGACTTTCTCTCCCAATTCTTCCTCTAGCTTTCCTTAGTTACAAATTTATTCCTTGGATTTGACATATGGTGGCTCAAAAAGGAGATGCAGCATGCAGGATGAAGGGATCGTATGTCACAGGATTAATGCCATTGTAGTGGAATAGAGTAAGGGACTAGTAACTATGAATAATAGAATGAAATTTATACCATTAATGTCATAATTTACATGATCATTGATCCTATGTGTGATTACTCTTAGAATAGCATCTTGTTGGCTTTATTTAAAAGCCAAAGGATGAGAACTGGGTGCAAATTAAGAGAAATCACATGGAGGTTTCTCAGAGGGGTGTGACAACCATTTCGACTTGCATATTAAAGTCAATTATGGTTAGAATCGTCACATTCCGAGTGCTAGAGGAGGACAATAGGATATGTCATAAGTCTTTGAGGTTTGAATGACCGCTTAAGATTCCTAAATATCTACAAAATGCTGTAAATCTCCCACCTAGGTTGTAATTTTGCAATGAATGACCAATAATATCTTGAACGCAAACAAATATAATGAACGAAAAATAAGAAAATGAGATAGCTCGAATTGGATAATTGGTCTGGTAGTTGAGTTCCATTACTTATAATTTACTTTCTTTCATTTGCCGAGCTCTGGCTCACTCCTTTTCTTTTCCCTATCATGTGGCTTCAACGTGCACCTTAGGTGGAAATGGAGAACTCAAAACAAACGTAAATGCATGGTAGACAGGACACAGGAAATTGATGGGACAACTTATTGGCTGTTGTGTCGAAGGGCTGGTTTGATGGAGCAGAACATTTATTTTTTTTCTTTATCCCTGTATTTCTCTTACACTTTGTAAGCTTCTTTATTTAAGTGCTTCGTTAAGTTAGCTGTAATCATGGGTAAGTACGTACGAATAATGTAATATGAAAATGCATGCTTGAGTTTACGTTTGTCTGTGGTACTCCTTTGTATGTATTAATGAAAAGTATATATTTGGATTCCTTGATATATTGAGATGGACCTATTGATAATTATTATCAGTGGGTTGATGGTGATAAAGACAATATTAAGAAATTAATCTACAACAACAAGAACATCAATTTAGCTCCTTTTGTTCGTCTTGAAGCTTAGTACTCGTTATGGTCGCTTGACTATTTTTCATTTATATATGTAAAAAAATATATAAGTAGGGGTTTTACATTAATAATTAGTTTAAAAGTATAGGCAACTATATGATTTGATAAAAATAGAAAGAAATAACTTCTGAAGGATAATTATCATTTTTTACTTATGTAAATGGCTGCATTCATATATTTACCTTTTGAGTAAATTAAAATATTTTTAAGTCCTTTTAAGTACACGTGTAACCAAAATGATCTAATTACTTGCATTGTAAATATTTAGATTAAATATTCTACATATATATAGTATGCAACTAGCCAGCTAAATATAATCAAGTAGAGAAAAATTTTTTACAAGAAATCAATGGTTAATATCTGATTCAAATATGATTATAGGATTACATTACACAACTTACAATTACAAGGGATACGAGAGTTAAGAATTTATTGGTGAAAAATAGTAAGAGTAAATTATATTTATTTAATATTTCATATATGATGTATATATAATATATATTTTGATACATAATTAAATATATATATAGACTTAGATAGACTCAATTAAGTTAGATCTTAGGTTGAGACAGGCCGAGCCAACCCAGTACCTACCCCTAATATGCTTCAGGTTAAAAGGAAAAAAAAAAAAAAAATCCGGTGGGACCGGACCTACTCTGACCTACGAATTTATTTTGCCTTTCATATAAAATAAATTTAGCTCACTTTAACATCTAAAAATTAAAATGTACTTGTTACACCGGTCCATTTTTATCCACCTAACGTACTTTTGTACCCACACGATCTCCCCCGTACGTTCCCTCCTCCACCCACAAGTGGTCAATGCAGTCAATCCGTGGTGTGCTTGGGTGGGAAAAACAATTAGCCCGTAAGTCCTGTGTGCTCCCCCTTTCGCTGTCTGCGTTCTTTGAAATTTTGTATACAGTACCCAATTCCGATTGGGATTCATCCCACGAAAGTCGGATTCAATCGAAGAAAAATTCTTAGGCCGAATTTATCCGAGGATTTAACTCTCATTTGCTTACTATTTAATCTCTAATCTAGCGAATCAAGTTTAGTCACTCTAATATAATTTTATTTAATATTAATTTCAACTGTTATTAGTTAAATACATATTCAAATCTTACATCCTTATATCTTTGATAATATTTATATTTCATATTTTTAATATTCCTACAGAGTAAATGTTATAAAGATTAATAATATAATTTAAAATTAATTTAAATGAACACAAATTTATGTTAATATTATTTTATAAGTAATTAAATTCAATTGCATGTTAATGTAAATTTCACTTATTTTTAAAATCACTTTTCAAATAACTAACCCTTAAGGTGCAGAGTCTGTAATTTCGATGGCCGGGTCCACTCACGTACCATCATTACCATTTATGTCTTCTTCTCCTTTGTCTGTGTCTGGCAACATGATAATTCTGATTTTTAAATAAAATAAGAGAGAGACAAATTACGAGGAGATGCTTGTTTCTAGATGAGAAATATAGTGAGATAAAAATAATTGTTATGATAACGTAATTTTAGTAAATTAATTTTTACATTTAGAAAATTTCTTCCTATTTCATTTTTCCTGTAATCCATCTCTACCCTTTATGTTTTCACCCCATGCAGGGGCACATCTCAAGTAGTTGCAACATCTAGAGCACCTCTTTTGTAGCAAGGGGGGTCGTGGAAGAAAGTTTATTGGTATCTAGATTTTTAGTAAATAAATTTTATTAGATATATTTTAATAGATATTAAGACTGAGATGATATAATAGAATAATTAAAAAATAATATATTTTAATAAAATTAATAGTAATATAATGAGATGGAATAACATGAATCTCTGACTAAGTTTGGCATCCGATTGTCGGTTGAAATGAGGGCTAATGCCAGGGATAAGAGGAGTTTTGGGAGAGGGAGGCATGGGATACAAGGTATCACAAAGAAATGTGTTTATATAAATTTTAAAATTTACTAATATCTTCTCTTCTTATATTTAAGTTAAAAGATACCATCTAATAATTATAATCTATTATATTAAAATTTATTAATTTATTTTCTTTATCACAAAATTAATATATTAATAATTAACAATCTTATCGATTATTGCAATCTCCTCGATCAAATACCTTCTTATATTTATTTCACTCTAATCATATTCGAAAATAATACTATTTTCTTCCGAATGCAACCTTTAACTTATTCTCTAAGGGATTATTTAATTGGCAAATTAATTACTTAATTCATCACTTAACTCACTCATTATTTATATCAGATTAAGTAAATTTAACTTAAAATAAAATTATTTCAGGTCCCTATAAAAATAATTTTAACCCATCAAAATTTCAAAATAAATTAACTCAATTATCCCACATTTATTTTACTTCTTTACTGTTCTTTTATTTATTCCCATTACCCAAACAGACGAGAAGCTCCATTAATCCACCACCGGTCCACACGCACAGATACACCACCCAACATTGTCTTTATATATATCATTCCCAAAGCTCTGCCACCATCCGTCAGTCCTTGTGCTCGATCCCCCAATGGCTGCCATTACCACACTGCTCTCCCTCTTCCTTCTGTTCTCCCATGCCATTTCCATTCTGGCTCGTCCGGCAACATTCCCAGAAGACTTCAAAATCACATGGGCCGACACCCACATCAAGCAAATCCGGAATGGATCAACCATCCAACTCGCCCTCGACCGGTC
This sequence comes from Thalassia testudinum, assembly GCA_037157565.1. Lineage (NCBI taxonomy): Eukaryota > Viridiplantae > Streptophyta > Magnoliopsida > Alismatales > Hydrocharitaceae > Thalassia > Thalassia testudinum. The sequence goes on from JAZHRO010000054.1 coordinate 62,685,601, forward strand.
TTCAGGTATACATACACTGCACACGTATATTTAATTTTTAGATTTACACCTTTCCTGGTTCCGTCTTCGGGTTCGCTAACTTGGTCAACGTCTCCCCCATTCACATCAATCCTCAAAATCTTGTAGTTGGAGCAATTGCTAAGTTGGATTTCGCCTCGAAATTAATGCTGTTCTATGCTTTGGTAATTAAGAACCTTGAAGTAGCAGGGGATTAATCCGGGATACCTCACAATTTATTAGGTGGATGTTCTCTTGCATGGGCAGTGCCCCCATATCACCATCTGACGTTGACGATAGAGTGATTCATTGCAATTGGCAACAGAGATGCTGCCTTGCCCATTAATTTGTTGCTTGATTGCCCAGATAGAAAAACTACCTAGTTGAGATTATATGCTCATGCATGCAAACATCTAACTAAACCGGATATGGAAGTTAGCTGGAAGAAATATACGTGCCTTTTTTTTTTTATATGTATAGGATGTGGGTTTGCTTCAAAGAACAAGTATCTATTCGGGCGAATTAGCATGAAGATAAAGCTCGTTCCTGGAGACTCGGCCGGAACGGTCACAGCCTTCTACGTGAGGATAATTGCTATATATTTAATTAATTACACCAGCATCATTTGATTTAGAAGATAATGCCGATTTTGGATTGGCGTGCAGATGAATTCGGACACGGGTACGGTCAGGGACGAGTTGGACTTCGAGTTCTTGGGGAATCGGAGTGGTCAGCCGTACACGGTACAAACCAACGTGTATGCTCACGGGAAGGGTGACAGAGAGCAGCGGGTCAACCTGTGGTTTGACCCCTCCGCCAAGTTCCACACTTACTCCATTCTCTGGAACCACCACCGTGTCATGTAAGAAGATATTATTCAGCTTCACAGTTTTACGATATTGGTCGATGCTTAAAACATATCGCTGTGTGTGTAGTTGCCTAAATCTTGCTATGTGTACATCTACGTATGCATGGGGATAGAACGAGCCCAACACAGCGCACAAAATCTACGGGTACATATAAGCAAGTACTATTAATTTGATGAAAATAAGTATATCCAGTTACAAAAGAGTTGAGTCTCACAGTGTGCACAAGATTTGCAAACTATACACACACACGTGTACAATCCACGCACATTGATGTAAAGTTGTCTCTTCGGAGACAATCAATAAAATTGAAAGGATACAGAGAAGATAGGTTAACTTTAGCTCCTGTCAAACATTAAAGTAAAGTTGACGAAACTACATAAAAGTTGGGATTAGGTCACATACACGTGTACTTGGAAACACCTTCGTAGCTGGTTGTGTAGATAGCCAATAAATTATACATATATTTGTTTTGCAGATTTTATGTGGATGACTTCCCTATTCGAGTGTACAAGAACAACGGAGCCCTGGGGGTGCCATACCCCAAGCTCCAGCCCATGGGGATCTACTCGACCCTATGGGAAGCCGATGATTGGGCGACGAGGGGTGGGCTTGAGAAGATCGACTGGAGAAAGGCTCCCTTCTACGCCTACTACACAGGCTTCGACATCGAAGGTTGCCAAGTGCCTGGCCCGAGGGACTGCGCTTCAAGCACTAGAAACGGGTGGGAGAGCGAAGCCTCCGGAGGGCTCGATGGCATCCAGGCTCGCAAGTATCGTTGGGTCCGACTCTACCACATGGTCTACGACTACTGCACCGACAAGGCCCGGTTCCCCGTGCCCCCACCCGAGTGCACAGCTGGAATTTAATCGACCGAGACGTAAGAAATGCACGTTCCTTTTCGAGCCGTTGCATGTGTGTGTATTTATGTGCGTATTTGTATGTGATGTGTCAAACGAAGGTGCTACGTTCTGAGAGACACGTGTAGGGACATGTTTACTTGTGTGAAGTTGGTGTTGTGTGAAGCGTAAGTCTTAAGATCGTCATACGTAAGAGGGGCACTTGGTCGCTGTTGGATCGCCTTGAGATGGAGATTAATGGTGTTTGGCGCGGTCATATGACCACCATGTCAGATCGATGAGGATTTATTGGATGGGTTGTAAGATTGCATTGGGTTGAAGATTAATGTTTGTTCTTCCATGAAAGTTATATATATATATATATATATATATATATATAAAATAAATGAGTTGACATATTGTAAATTTTATGTTAATAGTATTTAAATATAGAAAAGTTGTAATTTTTTTAATTTTTTAAATATTGAGTTATTTATTATTATTATTATTTTATTAAAAAATAAAGTTAAAAATTAATTTATATTTATCATAAATTATATTTATACGTATTATTCTTCTGCCCATACGATATCACCTGCTCCATGTTTATGGGTAAAAACTTCCACTTTACGGCGTAGACAGCCGTGTCACCTCGCTAGTGGGGAGCATTTGTAGGGTATCCTGTCAGAGTGATGGGACCAATAATATGAATTTGCGGAGGGGTTTCAACTATGGCACCTAATTTGCTGCTCGGAGGGTTAGACATGCCCTATTCACGTGGATGGATGTAATAAATATTCTTGCGAGTTTGGTGGCGTCTTAGTTCCAGTGAGTAAATTGAAATAACTAACCAACTAACTAACTATTTGATGAAGAATAAATTGATGGTAGGGTATCCTCGAAGCCAAGGAGAAGGTTTAATTTTCATAATTCATGCCAAGTCAAAACGATATAAAAGTTGATGGTATATAGAGAGAGGACACATTATCACCTATTGTGAAATAATTGCATTTGATTCCGTATAGATGGAAACAAGCATATAGAGAGTAAAAAAGGTAAATTGTATTTACTCAAGGTCAAGTCAGTCAAATCAAGGGAGGATCCTCTTATACAAGGCCCTTACACCAAGCTCTCAGTGAGGGAGGGCAGAAACATCTCGGGTTCTTTCCTTCCAAAGGGGCAGAGAAAGATACGAAGAAATGCAGCATAGGAACGTTGGCTCTTTTAGCAATATCCCAGGCATCCGTGTGGCTTAGTAGACAAAGACCATGATGAAGGAAATTTGCAAGGATATCCACAGATTGAACATGCAATAAATAGAAGTTATCACTGTTGTCAATTACACCTTATAAAAAAAAATACTACGGCACTTCGAATGGCTGCCATAGATGGTTGAGTTCATTTTCACAATGAATTACCACGTTTCGTCATACCTGATATTCGGCCAGGTAAGAATTTGCAAGGACATCCTTTATATGTATAAACAAATTTCAGAGATACCTAACCATATTTTTTTTGCTGGGAGATACCTAACCATATTGATGCTCCCAATTATGTCCTTTGGTACGAAAATTACATTCACATAAAAAATACATATCGTTTGGAGGTGTTTAATTAACAGGTTAGGTAGATTTACGTTAGATTAAGTATTTAACATGTCACTTAATTTACCTCCTATTTACATTGAGTTAAGCTAACTTAACAAAAGGTAAATTTGTTCCGTCGTCTCTATAGAATAACTTTAACTCGTCAAAATGTTCAGATGTGTTAACTCACTTATTCTATCATTTATCCACTAATTCCCTATTTTTTTACTTATTCTACAAACTTATTCCCTTTATCAAACGGGGTTAGAGTTTTTCCACCATCTTTGCCATTGATTTGGCTAAGTGTAATAACTATAGTCTAGATCTAAGTCTAGTTAAGAAAAATTGATCTTAACAACTTGATAGATCTGGGTACAATGGACCTAAGCAACCACCCAAAATATTTAAGCCAAAGTTAACAAGTAGTAATTCTCAATCCTTTATATCATACTATTTACTTTCATGAGTTTGCAATGTGTAACTATCTGTAGAGTGTTACAACATTCTCTACTTGAAATCCTAACGTCATCATTAAGATTCGATACTTCCAGTAGTATTGCCCATTTCACCTCATAATGCACTTTTTGACTATTCAAGTTGAATTCGACCCATGCACAATCCTAGCATTCAAGTGCTTTACTCCCATCTCTTTTTCTTCGTGTTGTTTGTTTTTTTCCCTTTTGGATAAAGAAAACATTTTGGTTGCTATTCTTTGTTTCTATAAATTTTGTGCCATGGTGGAAATAGTTAGTGTTTAGTGTCCTTTTTTTTTTTTGGGTGTGTGTTTTTCGATCAATTTTTTTGTGTAAGGTATTTATAATAATTATTGATGATGATGATAGTTATTCAAGATGTGGAGAGGTAGATGAAGCTTTTGAAACTATTATATGTTTTGAATTTACTCTTATCTTACATATAGTGGAAGAAATTTTAGAGACAGTAGATGATCTATGTCATGCCTTACAATAAAAAAATTTAGATATTTTCAATGCTATACAGCTTATTTCTTTGACAAAAAAGCATTTACAAGAATTAAGAGAGAATGGTTGAGATTCATTTTTTTGAAAAAGCTACATCATAGTGTAACAGACGAAAAATTGATGCATCAAATATGAATTCTCTTTATGTTGCAAATCGAGTAAGATATTATGGCCAAATAATTCATATTACTTTGCTTCATTATTATCAAGTAGACATATTTGCTACTATTATAAACTCTAAACTATTAGAATTCAATTGCTGATTTAGTAAACATGTTACTGATATCCTTATTCTTAGTGCAACTTTGTGTGACGACCCGATTCCCGAATCTCTACGAGACACGAGAATCGGATCGACTCAACTAATCCCAAGACCCAGTCGTCCAACGAGAAAGTAACCAAAAGAGTAATAAAATAAACCATATTCAACATGTATATAACAAAAGGTAATAAAATACAGCAGTAGAGAAAAGAAATACTACAGTATACACCACCACAACAGTAGAGAAATAAACATATACATAAACATGAAACTTACAATAAAGAGGGTACATGGAGTAAAAGAAAACTACTCACTACAGTGGAAAGAAAAGTACAGAAGGTACTACAGGTAACACTACTAGGCTCTATTAGGCCCAGCGCCCTTCGCAGCCGCTGACTCTGGCTGCTCAACACCTGGTCCTGAAAAGGTAACAAGGGTGACACGTCAGCGAAACGCTGAGTAGAGTGGTAACTAAAAGCTAGAAGAAGCAGTAGAGAGGGCAGTAACTGTTATATTTTTACTTTCTTTCTTTATATTTCTCCATTTATTCACTATTGATTTATTCCTCAGATCCTTCTCTTGATATTGAATGTTCTTCGTGGGAACAATCTTGATTGCAGTCTTTTCCGAAAAGTAGAAGTAACACGTGGTGCTCTCCTGGCCGGGAGAGTCCCCCGTGGTGGTCCTACCCTCAATCAACCACCCCAAGGTCGCTGACAGATATAATGGTGACTACGGCACGCGCGATAAACGCACCAAACAGGGGTCTTGCCCCTCTACAGTCCATGCACTCTCGCCTGACTACCCTAGTTTGCCTAGTGGGTCTAACAAGTCGGTGTAGGAGAGCTAGCAGAACCCCGGGGCCCGTGGGGTAGCTAGTGCTCTCCCTACACTAGTAGCTCTCCTCGATACTATGTATACGAGGGCCAAAAGTCAGTACAAAGTGGCCAGTCCTAACCCCGGGTCCTTGGGGCGGCTAGCTCCGCTCTGCACTAAACAGGGGGACAGTTGCTCTCCTTGGTACTCCGTATTCAAGGGCCAGCTCACTTCCCCAATTCTATTTCATTCACTTTCCAGGAGTTCTACTCCTAATTCCCCGTAGGGTTCAGGCTCTTTTAACTCAGCCAATTTAGGTTTCACCGTTCCAGGTTTATGTCCATACAATTCATGTTCTCAATCGTATTTATTCATTCATAACAGGCAGCTGTTAGCCAATTTACAGGCAATTATCATTTCCTTTCCACTTTTCCAAGACTGCAATGTATATATTCAACTAGTTTTCCAGTCCTAGGATTCATGCCATACCCTAGGATCTATCATTCAATCTAGTTTTCCAATCTTAGGATTCATGCAATACCCTAGGATCTACTATTCAATCTAATTCCTCAGTCCTAGGGTTCATGCAATGTCCTAGACTCTATCAATTGTTTCATAATTGTACAAATTTGTTAAATAATTTAACGTGCCACGCTACCTGCGAAACCGGGAGTATTGGGGGTGTGGTCGGCACTCCCGCGTGCCTCCACAACCCTCACAGCCGCAACGGAATAAGGTCATAACACAAGGATTAATCACAAGGAGTTTCTCAGAACAATATATAATTACTGTAAATAGGTAGAGAAAATAAATCTGGAAAGAACGTAACTCGAAACGCGGAAAACGGACTCCGAACGAGCCCTAAACGGGTCAAAAACGACGAATCTGTCCAAAATCAGACGTCTGGAACCTCTTCCAGACGTCTTCAAAGTTCGATTATGTCATACCTCGGTCTGCGCAATCCTTTAGACGTCTAGAAGTCCACTGGATCGTCTGGTCTTGGTTTCCAGACGTCCGATTGTCACCCCAGACGTCTGGAGGTCCTCTCCGTCGTCTGGTATTGTGGTCAGACGTCTGATCCGCGTGGGATGGCGAGCCCTCGTGCCCTCCCGAACAACACCTGCGCACACACGCAACTGCTCTCATCACGATGAGGCGTGGAGAACGCGGCGGACGGCTGCAAGGCCGTACACGAGTAAATAGAAGAAGGTAGGAAAATATTGTACCTGTTAGACGTCTGGACCGTCCTCCAGACGTCTTCAGCGTCGTCTGGACGTAAGTTTAGACGTCTGATTCTGGAAAATTTTCCCGGAATTAGGACCCAATTTGCTCTCCGTGACCTGCCATGCACAGCCGCGCCGTGCCGTGTCTGCTTGCTGCCCGAGCTGCAGTAGCCCCTCTGCGACACCCCACGCCCGCTGCTCCTCCGCCGGCCAGCTCTAGCTGCTTCGGAAAGCTCGCACCCTCGCGGTCTAGCTTCTTCCTTCCTCTCGCAACTCTCCTCCTTCCCGCACGCTCGCTGCTACCGCAGTCGCTCACTCGCTCGCTCACGCTCTCGCTGGCAGCGAGAAGGAGAAGAGGAAGGCGGTGGAGTGTGGGTGAGGGAGAGGGCCATGATATTTAAAGGCAGCGCGGGGAGAGAGAGAAGAGAAGCGGCGTCGTACTACAGGGAGGAAGAGAAAGAGTAGGACGAAGGCGGCACGCAGACGCGAACCCGTACGTCGAAAAAATTTAATACCAGACTTCTGGGAAGGGTTCCAGACGTCTGGGTCACTTCCTAGACGTCTTAAACTACGTCTGACATCCACGTTCGTAACACTTTGGATCTAAGTGTTGGTGCTAGAGCACCACGATCATTTGTTTTGATGATAACAAAACACGTGTCATTTAATATTTGCGCTTTAAGTCCTAGATTTCAGGTCAATCGCAAATGGATACGTGATTAGATGGAGTTCGAGCTCGCATCCAGGACGGATTGGAGGAGCTCGATGGAGAGCAGAAGAGATTCGCGAGGAGCGATATATTGAAGATGGAAGGAAATGAAGAATAGGATAGATTTCCTTCTTTTATACTTGTTGTATTTTTCGTTTCTTTTGTTGCTCTTTATTTCCTTAGATAATTCATGTTAAAGAGCCTCAAAGTACCCTAACAGTAGTCCTAGGAATACCAGCATAACCCTAGGATACTTAGGTTTTCTGTAGAACACTTAGAAAACCAATATAGGGTTCAAACAACACTTCCAGACGTCTAATTCACAAATCAGATTTCTGATAAAGTATTTTAAGACGTCTGACTGTTGTTTCAGACGCCTGATATCTGTTAGGCTGGACATAGCTAGTTCTGTCTAATGAAATCAGACGTCCAGACCTTAGACCAGACGTCTTAGGAGACGTCTGATGGATTTGCCAGACGTCCAATTAGTGGACCGTTGGCTGGCTTAGCAAACACTCAAGATTATGACCGTTAGAGCCTTATCAGACGTCCTTAGGCCTTTCCAGACGTCTGATAATTGACCGTTTTGCCTCGGCTGACCCAAAATCTCTTCTCAGAGATTTTCTAGCCGTTGCAACGTTTGGAAATCCATTCCCACAGTAAAAGTAGGTTTCCAGATGTCAAGACATAGTGCCAGACGTCCTATATGTCGTTTGATGGACTGCACTAGAACCCTGTTTAGATCTGATCTAAGTCAGGAAGAGACCCGCCCAAAATCAGACGTCTGACCTTGGAATCAGACGTCTTAAAGTGAACTTCCAGACGTCTGATGCTAGAATTAGATGTCTGATAAGCTTGTCAGAACAATGATTGTTCCTGATTTCGGGCTGATTCTCTTGGGCTTTGTTCCCAACGGCTATAGAACCTTTCATAAGCCTTCTAAAGCCTTCCTAAGGCCTTTATAAATAGAGGGGAACCTTTGCAACACCTAGACACACTAAGAGAAACACAAGATACACTTAAGCAACATAGTTCCACTCTCTTGTGTCCTAGCTAGCTCTTGCTCTCCAAGCTCAAGCTCCATTCTCTTGAGAGCATCAAGCTTCGCGCACCCGCTCTCCCGCTGTAGTTCACGAGAGCTACGTAGCGCCATCGTGTAGTTCACGTATCCGCGTCGCCGACGCACTCCTTTCAAAGGGAAGCATCCTAATTTTTATAGAAGCTTAGGTTAAAAATTATTTTGTTGGCTCTATAGGATTGTTGTTTATTTTATCTTTATTATTTAGTTGGGTATTCTCTTTGCGAATTCCCGTCTCCTTCGTGGGATAAAATCCTTCTCGTGGAGAGAAGGGGTTGAGAAACACTACCCTCGTACTTGTAGCGTAGTTGTAATTGAGGTTGAATCACCCTCTTTTAAAGTGATTCGGTTAGTGGATTTGATCAACTAGGTTGATCGGAAAATCCTAACTCGAGAGGGTTAGGTGGTGGTTTTCACCCGGTTTGGGTTTCTACCTAAAAAATACTTGTGTACTTGTGTATTTATTTATTTTGTGAGATTATTTATATTTTAATTCCGTATTTTTTACGTTACGCTAATCTCACCCCCTCTAAGTAGGAAATTTCACTAAAGAATGGTTACAAGCTATTCAACAGTGTCAACATATGTAAGTCGGAAGATGATTTTTATGCAAAAGATTTTTCAAATCATAAGAAACATAATTTACAAAAACAATTGCTACATTACAAATTCAATGTCACCACACATCCTATTTTGAAAAATATTGCCAATCTATTAAATCTTTATAAAAGATTAATGAAAACACACAAGGGAGGAGATGTACGAAACGAAAATCTCACGTATGATTCTCAAAACAAAGTTTCTTTGAATAGAATAGAATGAACGACCATAATTGATGTTGACTCAATTTGAAGGAAATTATGCAGAAACTTTATAGAATTATTATGAAATTGCATGACTTGAAATTGATCCCTATGATCAAAGTTATATCCTCTATAACATAGAAGTTATACACACATGCAACAGAAAACAAACAAAGGCTTTAGAATATTATTTCGGAGCGTTAGAACGAAACAGCTTCTTATCACAAGCTTGAACAATATGGTTGTGATTTGTCATTACTTGTGACTATCTTCATTATAGGAAAATGAAAAAAAGATCAAATGTTCTAATAAATATTAGAACAAAATAGTCTTTTTATATATACATTGTCTAAAGCAGCGATTTGGATAAGCCATAGCAAGGAAAAACACTTCGCAGGAGGATAAATAAGAAGAAATGGGTATGACCTATATACTTGGATTTCATGGATAAAGAATTCAATTGATAGAGGAAGCATCGTAAGGATCAATTCGCTTTAGATGGATGCAATCAGATCTGCTTACTTATCTTATTCTTTGAGACAAGGGTTGGGAATCCACTTATGTAATAAAGTTAATCCACTAAATTATTTATCGAGCAACGGTGTAACAACAAATCCTAAAGATGGTAAGTTTTTGTTTCAGATGGAAGAAAGTCTTTTTACAAAATTTTATAGGAAATTGAGATAGTTACCTTACCAATAATTCGAATAGTAATGATATAAGTAGGTACTTATATTGGATTCTTCCGAGGAGGAGGTGGAAAAAAGAGACAATGAATTTCTTAACGAATATTACATAAATTTATTATTTGATTGATAGACCGACCCTACTTGTTTTAACCCTTTTAATTTTAACTGCGACAAGAAAGAGTGCATTTTCAACTACGAAGATAATTAAACAAAGATTTCAAAACATGATGAAAGATGATTTTCTTTGCAATTAACAATTGCTAATAACGTATATTGAGAAATGAGTTGCAAAGAAGTTTACAACAGAGAAGCCCATGGACGAATATGATTTGAAATCTCGACGAATGCACTTTAAATAATTATGTATTATGGTATATAGTATCATATCTTCTTTAATATATTATAACACTATTTATTATCATCTTGATATCAAGAAATAATTACTAGTGGAAGAAGATCTCTAATTAATTACGGAATTTATTATATTTAACTTCTATTTGATGTGAGAAAATTATTGACATGAAAGTCCTAATTTTAATTATTGTCTAAATGTCTTGTCTTTTCTCATTTACTCGCATTTACAACAAATAGTTTAAGCATGATGTGATATTTTTAATTACAATTTGTGATGTGAAATTAGTTACCTTACATATCATACGAAAGTATTATAATTAATTACAATAATATTTTCAATTGGAACCCCCAAACTTGAAATCCTAGCCTTATCTTGGTCAGCTTGAGATTTTCTAAATATGATAAAAAAAAATGAATTGGATTGAATTTGGATTAAGATGGTGTGTTGTAAAAGAGGGGAGCTAGCGTGGGGCGCACTAAGAGGTGCGTGGGAGAGAGAGAGAGAGAGGAGGTGCATAGGCACTTGAGGAGTGGCATTACGACAGGGTTGGAAGAGGGATGGGACGCGATGTGAGCGATGGACATGCCAAAGAGTGATAAGAGCACGGGGCACGTGTGGCTAGGTCCTCGGTAACATCAGCACACCTTTTTTCTTATTTTCTTCATTTCCTCTTTGAGACTTGTACCATCATGATTTTCTAAATCCATTTTACTTACTGTCTTCCTCGTCAGGTACTTTTTCTCATGGGAGTACTATTGAGTATATCTTTCTTGCATTTTTTCACTCGTAAATTTAAAAATTAAATAAATTAGTATATTTTCAAGTGTAAAAATAAAAATATGAAAATATTTCAAATATAGTGAAAAATAGGTAGAAAAATTAAGCAAAATAATGATACGATCACATAATAATATAATGTTTATGTTACATGCCAAAGTTTTAAGTGACAGGAAAGGAACAAGATGAACCACCTGTCTAATAGAATAGAACAACCTTCGAATCCACGGTAGCGGCATGCATTAAATTTAGTAATATTCCCCTCTCATAACTGTGTTCCCAAACTAGAGCACATCATCCCCAGTGCCCTGCAAGAACACCTTAAAGATATCCCTCAAACTCGAATCAGCTTGACGAGTAATCATCCTAACTTTGCTTCGAGCATCAACGTCCAGCATCACCGCTAACAACCCTTGCACACGTTCATCTATTTCTTACTTCTCATCTCTAGCCCTCCTACTCTAGATAAAATGAAGCATCTGTTCCCAAACATCAGACAACCTATGCAACCCATTGCCTACACAGTCTCGATTACGATGACATTTGCCACTAGATCTAGAAGTGTCACCAAGATTAGCCCCCTTCCCCTTACCACCTAAAGATCCGCTCCAATGTGACATCTTAAGGCCTCTGTGCAAACCTTGAGGAGGAATCATATCACTGCATTTATGGTTCCATGTTCAAGCTTGGGGGAGTCGTCTTAGGCATCGAGCTCTAGATATGAAAGTCCTCATTCTCTGAGAACTCCATCTGCGAGATGTTGATGCCATGATTTCCATACATGTCTCCAAGATCCTCCACGTCTGAATACTGAAGGCTTCATGTAGCATTTGCCCCCTCAGTAGCCTCCTTGCCCACAATTGGAAGCATCTTCATATGGTATAGAATATAGCATGTAAATACAAGCATCCACGTCTAAATGGCTTTGTTTTTGACCCCTGCGGCAAGTTAAAGTAACAATTAGACAATATAAATCACCTACTCAACATGAAAACGGTAGTAGGAAGAGAAAACTGGCAGTCGAAATGTTACTGGCATCTGTAATAGGAAAAGTACACCCATTCTAATTAAAGATTAATTACTACCAATAATAAAATCATGGCAACGGATACTGAATACTAATGGCATTATAACATTGCCATTTGAGCAAACTCCTACTGGATTGAAATTATTACAATTGAAAATGGAAAATATTTGGCAATCTCGTTTGGGAGAATTTAATGGTATTGAGAAATATAGGACCACACTTGCAATTGTAAAAGAAATGATTGAACAACACACACTAATACGAACAGAGTCATACCAACACATTACTACATCTTTTTAGGAACCCCAAGGACAAGTATAATATGAAACCAAGTCTGAAAAAAGATCTAAGATTTGGAGAAAGATATGTGATGCTTGACGAACACCAACCACTAATCATAACCGGTCATTGCTGATATAAACCTGACACAGCTATTGGATTGAAATGGATCGATCAAATGGAAAGTTCCAGAGGAAATCTACTACTACCACATACAAATGAAATCCAAGGACTATGTGGAGTTGTAACGATTCTTTTCATTCAAATACAATAATCAATCTCTTAAAATGTAAATATAAATGAAATGCAATGTAAACGAATCTCTCTGCCTGCTGATTTATTTCTTCACCATAAAGTTCAAACCACATTTGTCAACTGGTTTTCCAATTTAAGAAACATATAAAAAATATAAACTTTCCTTGAATTTTGGACTTGGGGTTTTCCAAATTCTCAATAAATCCTGCATTGGAGCCTGAGAGGGCAGTACATTGCAACAAAGTATGCATAATGCATAGACAAAGGTGGTGACTAAACGATGGTGACAACTGAGCTAATCAAAATAATCTACAAATGAACTGTATTTGCGATCACATATAAATTTTGCATGTCAAATTAGAAGGTCATGGGAATCAAACCACCAACTCTTTTTCAAAAGAACATTTATTTATATCAATGGTGTTCATGGGCCATGCCAGATATAACCATATCTCGTGCAATCCATCTGTAGTTTCATATGCAAGTAACGATGCCCCATTTTGTTGGATTACATCTCAACCAGCTGCCACAGTGGTACCAATTCTTTCTATTACCTCTCTTATATTTTGAAACGTTTGTTACTCCATTAGTCTAACAAGAAAATAATCTTCCTTATACTAAAAAGTAGAAACCACTTATTCCAGATGCAGGAAGCTAGCCAGCCAGACAACGTATAAAGCATAATTGCAAATATACAAGCTATCTAGAAATGAAAGCTCCATTTATAAAGAGTCTCCGTTTCTAGACTCGTGAATTTAATTGTAATTGCAATAAAATAAAAAACTCTCCAGCATGCTAAATACCGTAGGTCGGCATACGAAATCAACAAGCTAACGAGAATGACAGAAAAAAAAACAGGTAGACCATCCAAAATATTGAACGAACGACCACCAAAACAAATTCAAGAAAACGTATACGTATCAAATTGAAAATCGTAGGTTGAAGATGTGAATGGGAGATATCCGGCATTTTTTTTTTGGTTGAAGGCTATCCCACAATGTGAACGGAACCATAGTTACCGCATCAGCTATACATTAACGTGGAGGTCATCGACAATCAATTTAACTCGAAAGCTATCCAACGGCTTCTCTCAACGCAGATCACAATCACTTTTTTATCTTCACTTGAAGAATCCAACGTCAAAGTCGATCCTAAAGTCTAATGCCAAAAGTTTGGAAGCAGATAAGGGCTACCTCCTTAGCTATATTTTTGTGGTGGACATACAAGATGATGAAAGCCAAGTAAACTTCACACCTGATTTTCTCTTCTTTTTTTTTCCCCCCTTTAACGACCCAGGATCTCATTTGGATAAAAATGAGAAGAAATTGAACATCTTTCACACACCAATTCTCCAAGTAAAGTAAAGATAGAGACTTAAGCCTAGATCTCTCCCTCTTACCAAAGTCAGAAATCCTTGGTGGGCAATTCAGATGCAGACTTTGTATAGATAAAACACACGCTAACCAATCTGACAATCACGTCCAAAAGTCAATTTTACGAGGAGTTTGACGACAGGAGGGATCATTTACCTAATAATTATTCAAACAACCACCAATGTCGCCAATACTTACCAACAGCAGGCGCTTTTGCATCACATGGTACAATATTTAACCACCCTACATGAAACATAAAACAGCTGAACAAAATATAATGGCCCAGACATTGACCACCTCCCTTTTCACCTTTAGGTAAACAATCGATGGGGGCAATTCATGGACCCAGACGGAACGAGCCATCCCCTAGGAAGTGGTGGTGCGGCGCATCCATATAGAATGCGGCAGCACTCTGCGGATGAAACCCGTCCATGACGACGAACTGCATGTCCTCAGATGGCTTCCAATGGCGCTTCCTCTGATTTATGAACCAGTTGTTGATCTGCTTTTGGTCAAGCCCCGTGGTCTCTGCCAGCGCCAGCTTCTCCGTCTCCTGCTTCCCATGTAATGAAATAAACAAGCTTTACAGTTCTTCCATGTTCGTGAAAAATTTAGGGAGGTATTCAATGTTCGTACCGAAGGATATGGCCATTTGTAGTGCAACTCCCACCAATTCAGCAGCTTCTGTCTGGCCTCTTTGGGCAGCTTCCCCTTCTTTTTCTTCTTGGAAAGCTCCTGCTTGAGGCTGCTCAGGTACCCACTGTACTTCCTGAGAAGATGGTGCTTCAGCTCCTTGTCCTCCACCCTTGGGTCGATCTCGGAGAGTTCGGTTTCCCCACCACTTCCATCTTGGTCATCCTCAGAGGAACCAATGCCTTCAAATTTCTCATCTTCAACAGGACGTTCATCAGAATAAATAGTCAGGATGCTACAAATTAATTAGCCATGCAAGTTTTACTCCACCATATACATATATCATAGTCCTTAGAAAACACAACTCGATCCAATCATATCATAACAGGGATTTAGTAGATATCTCGACGTGATTAACTGGGATATTGAAATGTATTGCTGACATCGATGGCCGAAAACTATATAATGTTTTTGCCCATGCAGGCTAAAATTTTCAAGATAAAAATTAAATTTCCATGCAAAGATATAACTAAGAAATTAGACCCTCCCTATATGTAAAATTTGCGGATATTTCCTCATATTGACAAATCACAGGCTTGTCCTCCTTTGTTGTGGAAAAGGTCAGTTTAACCAGTGATCATAACATTGTCAGAAGTTTCGTTCCAGGTAAAACACAAACCTTCATAAAAGCAAAAGATAACAAGGTTATATATTGATGCAAGGTCTCAAGGAAACCTAACTTGGAAATTGCATTTCAAAGCTAAGAAAATAATTAATAATCTGGCTAGATGCATGATGGTTCTACAACGTTCCAGGGAGTTTTTGAGCATCCCATGAATCCTGAGCAATCACACATGAAAGATGTCAAGACGTCCTCCTTCCATTGTCAGGTCCGCACCAAACAGGAATCTACTAGGTACAAGAAAATAACCCAAAAGTAGGTTCACATTTGGGATCATTATCTACTTGTTGCACGAGAATTTTATTAATAGAAGACAATGTCAAAGCTCAACGAAAAAGTAGAGAATTTCACGTATATTTAACTCTTTAGAATCCTGTTAAAGCAGGAAAAATGGGTATATAAAAATGGATGACAACATTCTGCCAAGAAAATCCCACTGCCTTCCCATGTGTGCATATATGTAGAAGGTGTGTGCAGTACATAAACATGCCAATACATAAATGGATACATGCAAGCACATAAAAAAGAAATATTTTCCTCTTTCTGGGGACTGTATTTCAGGTGTTCTGTGCGTACTTTGTAACATGAAGTCTCCTATATTTCTTCTCAAGTAATTACTTGCTAGAGTAACTGAAACTTCAACTTCAATTATTTATAAGTTTGATACTAACAAAGATTTGCACCACAGTTTAGTCCAGAGCTTGTTCTTCAGGTTACCTGTGAAGGTTCAGACACATATATACTTGTTCTCACATGCAAACTTTAAACTTAGGGCTTGACCTAACCGCACGCATAGAGAAGAACCTCTGGCCAATGTAGGAAAATGCAATGGGCCAATTCTAACCATCCATTGGGCCTCAATGATTGCAAATAGCCCAAAATGCACCAAATCATGTTTGCCAGAAAGCGACCTTCAAATATCATGCGCTCCTTCTAATAACTTTGAAATGCTAAATGGCCATAAATGACAAGTCTAAATGCAGTGATGCAGGGCACAAGGTCTGTACCCATTTTAAACTTGCAGAAAGAAAGCATTCGAAAGAATAAAATGGCAACCAGGGTTGAACTCATGAATGGGCGAGATAACAGGAACACAAACTTTCAATCTCTATCATTGTAATCAGATATTTAAATACCCATGAACATTGTGCTGGCAAGACAGGCCACTAAACAGAGCATCAGAAAAACAAAAATGGCAAAATCCCATTGATGCAAGTTCTGGATGGTAGCATCTATTGCCATCAAGAACAGTTCTAACAAAAATTCTCCGTGGGACAATGTTCCTCCCTTAGAAAGCCAGTCATTTTGACAAAACTATAAGAGCAAACAGAGATACCTTCCAGAACAGAAGAAGATGATGATGATGATGATGACAGTGGTGATGATGCTCTTCCAATTACTAGAGATCCAAAAAAGACCAGATCTTGGATATTATTCGAATAGGTTAGAAGGATGATAGCATGCTTCTAACAATTTAAAAGGCTTCCATAAGGGATCGTATCCATTGGCACAAACATATGCATGCTTGTTTGACGAAAGCAATGAATAACTATGAGCAAACAATACGAAGAAGGATATCAAATCCACAATCATGAAATGGAATCAGATCCAAATCCTATTTTTCCATCATCCAAAACATAATTCATGAATGACTTCCAGTTTTACTTGGTAAAATTTAACAAAGAACACCCTATGGAAACATCCCAAAAATTTTCAATATTTTTTAAGTTATATTATATTTGGGCAAATAGATCTTTGGTGTTGGCTCCAGTTATCTCTTGCATTTTATTTACTATTGACCTCTCATATTTACTAAATGAAGATAAATGTAGATGCCAAGCCCTAGGGTGTGAGCACTCTTGCGGCTTCTCCCTCTAATTATGAAAGGTTTTCCATCTCAATCAATGGATCTCGTATGAGCTTGCTTCCATTCGATTGTCTCCAGATAGTAGCAAAGCCACTACAATCTGGGGCTTGATTATTCATTGGAACATTCCACACAAGTATTTTGGGGGCTTTCAAAATTAATGTTGCATCTTGGGAACCGTTGACAGGACCAATGACATCCTAGAGTTGCAGATCCATTGTCAATGTATGGTAACAGTGCATGATCATAAGCATCCTTGAATCTACTAACCATGTAGCATTTAGCTTGCTTACTTACAGGTTATTCTTCAATATATTTGGCAATCTGATTGCTTGTGGCCATTTTTTTTATTAGCCAGAAGGTGGTTTTCCATTATTACTTTGTCGAATTGGTCAAACCCAACTATAATTAGTAAGACCAACTCTGCCAAGTTTCTGTTGGAGTTATGTGCCCTTAGTGAGCCGTTTAATTATCTAATTAGTACATGAATTGAATATAGCCCTAATTATCTGAATACATAAATAGTGAGTACATGTACATGTTACATTGGCCCTACTTGTGATTTCAAGGTTGTGTAAAGGCCAACTCGGACAAGGATAGCAGACCAACTATTAGAAACAATTTTGGACAACACATTTGAGAATTAGATCTGTACATGATCATTATCATTAACTCATTGTCATGATCATGGTTCCCAACCTCAAGAGAGATGGCAGTCTAATTTATTCACAAGCACAAATCACTTGACTAAATTCCCGATGGAAGTTCTATAGGGAATGGAGATTCAATAATCGTCAAGTGAGTATGATCAAAGAGTTGATCAACAAAACTGAGATCATGAAAGTCCCCTTTCAAATACTATCCATAGAGAAAGAGGTACACGTCCTTGTACCTAAGAGAAAAGTCTATATATGTATCGGGTTCATGTAGATCTAACACTCCAATAATTAAAGTTCGTAGAATGCGAGGTTAATATGTCGGAAGCCGATCTACATGATCTAATATAGGATTTAGATGTCTTCTCAAGATGGGATTCACTCAATTCCAATGGTTGGAGTGAACTTTGAGCTCTATCGCTATGGCTTTGGAGGTGTGATTCCACAGTTATTCAACATATATGTTTTCCATTTAAAGCCTAATCGTACTTAAAATATATTAGTTTTGGAAAGGACGCTAGTGAGATAAAATCCTAAACCTTAAATAATTCGTATGTCTCCATACGTGCAGAACACAAGGGATATACAGAATATCTTGAAGATTGGCAGTATCTTAACAATCCAATAACCATCATACTTCACTAAGGCTACGAGATGCACACCTAGTATTTTGATCAGAAATGCCCATAATTAGATAATTATGAAGTAATGCTCCAATTAATTTATCAAAGTCAATTTCATAATTGAAGGATTGAAAAATGATGGGGTTTTTACATAAATGCCCCTATAATCTTTGGTTATTACATGTATACCCCTAGGTTCCTAAATATGCATAAATGCCCCTAAAATCATGTCTCCATTAGCACATGTGCCCTACGATAATTGCATTGTTAGGAACTTAACCGGGGTCAATGGGGACCTAACTATGGTATAATTGCCTGCAGTTAACTTCGATGGAGGATATGCCTTTTAAGAATTGGACAAAGATCCTCACCATCCGCAGACCCCCCACACATCTCAAGGAATGTAGAGCCACTTCCACTAATTTGCCCTCTTCTCAACCTCTCCAACAAAACTGAAAACCCTAACCCTTTCCTTACCACCCACTAATATGATCCCTGACCTCTCCTCACCCTCTTGCCTATGTTGCCTTAGCCTCAACCACAATAGCTTCATTAGGCAGGCCTCTTACCTCCTTTGGTAACCTTATTGATCGTAGCACCCTTATCACGAAGGCATCCCCTTCAACCCCACCACGTTCCTTTCGGAGGTGGTCTAACTCTGCAAGCTCAATGACCTGAAACTCTTTAACTATAGCATCACCAACAAAATCCCTTCGAGGATTTGTAACCTCACCACCCTTGTCAGTGTAGAGCTTCCTGGAACTACCTCATCAATGCAATCTTGAACAACACCAAAACTCACAAACCTATGGTAGTTGCAACTATATAAGAACTCATTGCACGAAAATCTACGCATGGGTTCGTAGAACCTTATGTACCTACAATAGCTTGATGCCTCAAATAATTCCTTGGAGAGGAATTTGTCGAAGATTAAGACATTGAGAAAACTAATGCATTCGCATTTGTACGCTAACAACTTCTTAAGGGAGGTCCTTGCGAAGCTTGAGTAGTTCCCAAGTCCCGTAAGCCTCTCCCACTCTATTCCAACAAGCTCTTTGAGGAGACACGATTTTGACCTAAAGTTAACAAATGCTAGGTTAAAGCTAATGGAAGCTGACTTAAAGGATTTTCACAGAAATAGACAAGATTTTAGTGGTATTATGTAATATTCAAGAACTAAGGGTATACATGTAACATCCAAAGATTTTAAGGGCCTTCGTGTCAAAACCCTGAAAATGATTATTAAAATCAAATAAGATCAACACTTGATCTTAACCTTTAATTTGGGGAGATACCTACAAGTTCTCCCTACAATACAATAAAACAATTAGCATTGCAACATTAAGGAGAAATTAAGTTCTATGTTTCAATATGTTGAAATATATAATTAATTAGTGCTTGAAAAAGCATCAAGGGCATTTTGGTAAATATTAAAAGTACTGGGATTCTCTTATTGGAAAGTGTTTTTAAAGGCATTGTAGGAAATTTCAGTAGAAAGTATTTATTAGGAATTATATTGTTTCCTCTCTATAAATACAAAGCAAACCCTACAATCAAAGATTGATCA
Organism: Thalassia testudinum; assembly: GCA_037157565.1. Taxonomy (NCBI): domain Eukaryota; kingdom Viridiplantae; phylum Streptophyta; class Magnoliopsida; order Alismatales; family Hydrocharitaceae; genus Thalassia; species Thalassia testudinum. The sequence goes on from JAZHRO010000054.1 coordinate 62,705,543, forward strand.
ATCTACCTGTGGTCGTCCATCCTCCTCTTGAAAGAGGGTGCACCCCCTCTTCCTCCTTAGTGTTCGTGCTTCTTGGTAAGGAAGCATGTAGGAGATGCACTCTATAAATATTAACTTTTACGGGCAACTCTAGTTTTGTGCTCATCAACAAACCTAGAGGCATTGCGACTTGTGTTAGCAATTTCTCATGGTTATGGATACCATACACTGCCTTCTTATGATAATCAATCACAGTGGCATGATCTCGAAACTCATGAGATTAGAAATAGTTTATGCATTTTAATATGATTTGATCGTTGTTTAGGGATCAAGATTTGTGTCTTGAAAAGTTTTAAATGGATCCCCACACTTCCATGAAGTGCCACTTCCTTTAATTTTTTGGGTTGGGTTTATTTATGAAATTTGCAAGTATCACACCTAACAAATAAAAAAAGGACAATAGTGTATGACCTTCTCGGGGAAGATGCCTCCAATTGGTTGGACTATATTGAATTCCAAAATTCTTCTAATTTCCTCTTTAAATAACCATGCAGTTGCGACTAGATCCAACCCATGCACTTCCCTAATTGCGTGGTTGTGCACCTAGTGACACTGTCTTCTATATGAATAAGTACATGAAGTCTTGTATTTTTCTACTAGAAGTAGCTTCATTTGTTTAAAGATGTTATTAGTCTGTGGGCTCATGATATGCAGAGTAATGAATGGATAATCAATTACATTATTACCAATCATAGAACACATGACTAAAGAGATGAGGTTCTTTTCTTGATACAAACTTAATTAGGTCAAATGAAAAACAAATTATAGTGGCTAAAGGTTGACATTGTCATAGTTGCAAGCAAAGGTTTCATAAGACTTCCAAATAACAGTTAGTTATCCTTTGCTTTACATGTTCTAGATCTATCCTTAAACTTTTCTTCTGTTGATAAGATTGTGAGGGAGCTAAATTATTGAGTTATATTTTAATCTAATCAATGTGTTTTCCAAGACTTGAAGATAAAGGAAAGTAAGTTTGAATTTGTTTGGAATGCGATGGCATGTACAAGTAACATGAGAAAGTGGTTTTGGCTCCTTAATTGATACTTTGAGCACGTGGACTTGGAAATAGTGATCAAATTCTTTCATGGCACAATCATCTTGGTCTCCTCAACAATTTACTTCATAGAAGAAGTTGTTGCCAGTTTATTTTCTAGGATAGTGATTAATTGCATTATGAAACCTTGTAGTTAGCAAAACATCATCCTGCTATCTTTAAAGAGCACAACAGTATAATCACTCGTAGTCAGGTGGTTTCAAACATTGATTTGTGCTGCTGGCATGCCATCAATATGACACTTTTTTGGAAGAAGGCATATTGACATGAAAACAATTTTGATATGCTAGAAAAATCGTCGACATGCTACCGATAAGGTTGCTGCTAGCGCACTTTGCTACTATTGCTATTGCTGCTACCAGCCAGCTTAGTGGATTAGATCTCCAATATGAAAAATATTGATACGGATAATTTAGAGCTATCTATAACCTCGATAACCTGACATTAATACACGGATATTTCCACGACATGCCCTCAGCATGCTAACGATATGCACACTTGGAAATTTATCGACAAAACATCGATATCGGCACTTCAAACTTTGATTTCAAATACATTGTGATATTTGTCAACGACGGGTCAACATGTATCATTTTATACTCAAAAAAGTCGGAGAATTAATTCAACATACAAATCAGATGCATGATTACAACTTGAAAATGTTAAGGGATATTTGATTGAAAGTTGATTACCTATTTCCATGAAAAGGTATCATTCATAAAACAACATGCAATTACAACTCCCAATAGAATGGCATAGCCGAAAGAAAAATATTGATACCCTCTTAAGACTGCTACTACTGTTCTTTTTCAAAGAAATGAATCCGAGAATTATTGGGCAGATGTGCTTACTACTAGCATGTTTCTTATCAATATCAATGGGATGCCTACTTATATTCTTTAAGACAAGACTGCCCTTTCCTTGCTATTTCCCAAGTCCCAGCCTTGGGTTTTGTTGTGATAAATGACAAAGAAAGTAAGAAACAACAGGATATAGAGTTATCTATAAGAGAACACATAGATGAAACCAAAATCAACAAATGTCCAATCTAAATGGTCTTAGTACTTCCATGGTTCCAATTTTTGGTACATCCTTGTGTCATTTCCATTTGAATATAACCACCGAAGAAGTGCTTCCCATAGTATTGTCATTAAGGAGGAACTAATGAGAGATGGCATCATTACCTACAACTGTGAAAATGAAGTGATCAAACAACCTCTCAAATATGTAATTAACATGTCACCTTATCAAGCGATACGTTGGATTCTTTTGCATCAGCCTAAATCCTTATATGTGGGCTTCTCTCTTAGGAAGTTCTCCCTATGGTCATTAGGTTTAATACTAACTTTGACGTCCATACTACACTACACCAAGCTTATGGTGCTCCATCCCATACATGTATCCTACAACTACGAATGCAACTTCAAGCATTCAAGAAAGGCGACAATTCCATTTCTACGTCCTAATAGACAGTGCTAAGTATATATATGATGAACTTGCTATTGCTAGGCAGTAAGTTGATGTCGTTGAATTTAATGCTATCATTTTTAATAATATTGAAATAGACTATAATGATATCAGCTCTAGCACCTATCTCGTTTACTGAGCTAAAAAGTGTTATGGCAACACATGAAATTTGATTACATAACACAACACCTTCAACGGATTCCTTACCACCCATTAATGTTATTCAGCATTCAACCCCTTCCTTTCATGATAGAGGTCATGGTTAAGAAATAACATGTGCCACTCTTCTTGTCCAATATATGGAATATTTGGTCATAGTCCTTACAAGTGTTGATATCGCAAGATGAATCAAGCTCATGAAGATTCGTACCCAGACAACGATGCTTCACACCATGTTACTAACGATATTAGAATCTCTCCATTGCTGAGCCTTATAATGGAAATGACGTTCAAGTTGGTATCTGGCAAGATATGAAAGTCACTCATATGAAAATCACTCCATTAGCTATCTATTGATTCTTTTCTTCTTAAAAATGTATGTGTTCCTAATATGTCATGTTGGGAACTAAAGATGGGTCACGTGGCACGCAATAAAGGGCTCATAGGGTGCCGACGGACATGGTCCAAGGGATCAATTTTGATGGTTTGCTTAAGTTGCAAGTTTGGTTATTTTTAGTAAATGTGATTTTAGGAAACAAAGTTTAAGATTTCTTTTCTTGTTTAGAGATAATATCTTTCCTTATGGGATACGATCTTTTGTCCCTTATATTTTATTTTGAGCAATACAAATATTTCCAATCCAAGGCTCCTCTCTCTCCCTCCCTCCCTCCCTCCCTCTTCTTCCAACAACCGGCCACCCAGCCTGTCAGGGTGCTCCTCCACGCCTCCAGTCACCACGAGTGGATAGTCCACATGTAGATTATTTTCCCATGCCCAAGTAGAGCCTCCACACTCCACATTTTTGTCAATCTTAACATTTCCAAATCCTTACTTTTAGTCTATTGATTATGTAAGGATAATAACCATTATATTAAATTTAGTGACATCTCAAATACTCCTTCAAGGAGTCAATAAGGCAGTCTCTTATCGCCTTTCTCTTCGCTCTGCTTCTCTCTCAATTCCACCATCGGCCTGCATCATCGTTTGAGATTTTTGGACTCGTAGTCATCCTCACTCCAGATAGCTATTCGCATCTTAAAAAGTCCAAGTCTTCTATCAATTACCTATACCTAAAGCATTGCTCCTTTTGAACTTGTTTTTAGTGATGTTTGCAAGCTTGCACCTTGCAGTTCTCCTTTTAGTTTCAAATATTTCCTTTTATGATTTCTTTAAGCGTACTTGGTTATTTCTTATTAAGCATAAAAGTGAAGTAGCCTCCATTTTTCAGTCTTTTCCTGCGGTGGTGAAATGTCAATTTAAGTCTAAAATAAAATATGAAGCTCTTAGAGCATTTTCTCAAATTAAAAGGGATTGTGCAACGTATTTCCTATCTTCACACACATAAACAGAATGATGCTGCAGATAAGATTCTAAATGCCAATTTCATCGCCTTTTCGATAAATTTCTAAATGTATATTTTGGAGGCACGTCGAGGACATATGGAAACACCTATATTTTAATGGCAAATTTCAACGATTTCGATGTCTCGAAAATAATTCATTTCGGAGGGACGCAGAAGACATACCAAAAGCATCCCTCTCCTCTACTCACCTCATCTCCTTCCCTATTGTAACCCACCCCCTGACTCTACTACCAATAGATCCTCACCTTGAACCTTCTCCCATCTCCTCTGTATGACCCAATAGAGACCCACCACCTCTTCTCTTTCTTCCTTGAGAGGCACAAACCATGGTGCCACCACCATCGACGTAACCAAACCCACCACTCTAACCACCACAACAGCAGGTGACAGCTACACCTACATGTAGGAGTAAAGCAGCAGCCAATAAGCAGTTGCATGCCCTGAAATGGTTGTGCCAACCGACATATCATCGAAATAGTCAACATGATCAAAATTGTCCATATGCCACAGACACCCCTGTATTTCAATACCTTGTCTGTGTTGATATAGACCTTTGCCTAAAACCCCCCATTTCGTTGGCATGCTAACGACATCTTAATCATTACTATTAGAATGATTAGAATTATATTGAATTCATACAATTGTTTTAGAAAAACTTGATAAATACTGAATCCTATGATCAAACAATCAAACTTTATAAAATATATAGATCAATTAATCATAAAACTAGTCAATCTACCATAAACTTATGGATCTGCAAACGTAATCATTAAAACCAACAACAAGATCTAAATCTAATTATTATAGCTTAAATCCAGTTAGAGAAGAAGAAACAAATGATATTTAACTTTAGAAAAGTTAAATTACCTTAAAGATCTAACAAATAGAGAGAAAACACTTGCAAGCATTTTTATCACTTCAATTAGCACGTGACAACAATAATGAGCAAAAATGGATTATTGAGTGGCTTATGTCAACCTTAAAATGTGGTAATTGAAAGTTCGCTCTACCAGGAGGGGGTGACGTAATAATTGCGGAATTGAAATATAAACAATTTCACAAGATGCAATCACACAAAGTACACAAAGTATTTTTATGTGGAAACCCAAACCGGGTGAAAACCACCACCTAACCCTCTCGAGTTAGGATTTTCCGATCAACCAAGTTGATCAAAATCCACTAAACCGAATCACTTTAAAACAATGGTGATTCAACCTCAATTACAACCACGCTATTTAGACGAGGGTAGCGTACCTCAACCCCTTCTCTTCATGAGAAGGATTTTGTCTCGCGAAGGAGACGGGAATTCGCAAAGCGAATACTCAACCAAATAACAAAGATAAAACAAGTAATGCTATAGAGCCAACAAAGTAATATTTAACCTAAGCTTCTATAGGAAATAGGATGCTTCCCTTTGAAAGGAGTGCATCGACGATGCGGATGCGTGTACCACGCGACGACGCAACGTCGCTCTCGTGAACAATGGCAGGAGAGCGGGTGCGCAACAGCTTGATGCTCTCAAGAGAATGGAGCTTGAGCTTGGAGAGCAAGAGCTAGCTAGTACACAAGAGAGTGGAACTATGTTGCTTAGGTGTCTCTAGGTGTGTGTTTTTGATGCAAAGGTTCTCCTCTATTTATAAAGGCCTTAGGAAGGCTTTGGAAGGCTTAAGAAAGGTTCCATAGCCGTTGGGTGCAAAGCCCAAGAGAATCAACCTGAAATCAGGAACAATTATTGCACTGACAGGCTTATCAGACGTCTAATTCTGACATCAGACGTCTGGAAGTTCACTTTAAGACGTCTGATTCAAAGGTCAGACGTCTGATTTTGGGCGGGTTCCTTCCTGACTTGAATCATATCTAAACAGAGTTCTTGTGCAAGTCCATCAGACGACATATAGAACGTCTGGCACTATGTCTGGACGTCTGAAAACCTACTTTTTCTGTTGGAATGGATTTCCAAATGTTACAACGGCTAGAAAATCTCTGAGAAGAGATTTTGGGTCAGCCGAGGCAAAACGGTCAATTATCAGACGTCTGGAAAGTCCTATGGACGTCTGATAAGGCTCTAACGGTCACATTCTTGACTGTTCGCTAAGCCAGGCAACGGTACACTAATTGGATGTCTGGCAAAGTCATCAGACGTCTCCTAAGACGTCTGGTCTAAGGTCTGGACGTCTGATTTCATCAGACAGAACTAACTATGTCCAGCCTAATAGTTATCAGACGTCTGAATCAACAGTCAGACGTCTTAAAATATTTTATCAGATGTCTTAAAATACTTTATTAGACGTCTGATTTGGGAATTAGACATCTGGAAACTCTGTTTGAACCTTATATTGATTTTCTAAGTGTTCTACAGAAAACCTAAGTATCCTAGGGTTGTGCGGGTGTTCCTAGGACTACTGTTAGGGTAGTTTGAGGCTCTTTAACATGAATCTAAGTAACAAAAATAAAGAGCAACAGAAGAAACGAAAAAATACAAGGAGTACAAGAGAATGAAATCTATCCTATTCTTCATATCCTTCCTTCTTCAATCTATCGCTCCTCGCGAATCTCCTCTGTTTTCCATTGAGCTCCTCCAATCCGTCCTGGATGCGAACTCGAACTCCGTCTAATCATGTATCCATTTGCGATTGACCTGAAATCTAGGACTCAAAGTACAAATGTTAAATAACACGTGTTTTGTTATCATTAAAACAAATGATCGTGGTGCTCTAGCACCAACAGTAATAGCCTAAGAATCATACTTAGGATCATCCACTTCATCGATATCATCAACATATTATTTTGATATTTGGCAAAATATTGATGATACTCTTGTATTTCGACATTACATGTATGCCAATATTGCCTCGCATCAGAAAAAGGTCATTTCACCAGCATGCCGTAGGCATGTCGTGGGCATTCAAAACATTGGCTGCAGAAAGGAAAATACAACACATTATGGATACCAACCTTACCTCGCTCATGCTTCAATCCCTCAAACTTTTTGGTACTTTACCTTTACAGCTGTTGTTTTACTTATCAACAGACTACCAATGGGCACTTTACATAATCAAATACCATATTTTTTTTCTTTACAACAAACAACTAGATTATAATTTTTATGAGTTTTTAGCTGTGCTGTGTACCCTCTTTTGCATCCATACAACAAACATAAGTTTTTATACAGAACAACTCAGTGTATCTTCCTTAACTATGCTAAGGACCACCTTGGTTTTCTATGTTGACTACCAAAACAAGAAAATATACACAGCTCATCATGCTCGATTTGATAAGGCTATCTTTCCCTATAAAAATGTCTATTCTTGGGCCACCACATCCCGTCAAAGTCACCTCTTCGTGGTTGTCTATTCCCCTTCCTCTCACAAATATGAGTTTGCAAACTTCTCTGCCTTCACCAACACTACCTCCAACAACTCTGCCTACCATTGCGCCTTTGGTACCACAACACCAAGCATTTGACTATCGTGAATTAACTAGCCTCAAACGAGTATTTGCTCATCCTATTCCACAGACCTTGCTCTCAACAATTAGCCCAGTTAAGGAACCCATATGTTTTTCTCAAACAAATAACGATCCAAACTAGCATGCAACTATGACCACAAAATATAATGCTCTATTGTCAGATAAAACATGGACTTTGGTTCTTCATACACTTGGTATGAATGTTATTGGTTGCAAATGGACTTTTCACCTCAAATTCTAGTCCAATGGTCAAATTGACAGATACAAGGCCAGTTGCAAAAGGCTACAACTGAATCACTTATAATGATACATTTAGTCTTGTTATCAAGTCAACCACGATTCGCACCATTTTATCTATTACAATTTCGAACAATTTGGCTCTCCATCAAGTTGATGTTAGCAATGCATTCTTAAATGAGCATCTTAATGAGACAATGTCTCAACCTCCAGGATTCTCTAATCCAAACAAACCACATCATGTATGCCGATTGAAACATTCTCTATATCACCCAAAATAAACTCCTCGTGTATAGTACAGTCAATTGAGCAACTCTTTGGGGAACCTAGGCTTTCATCCTTCCAAAATCGACACTTCATTATTTATTTGAGCTACTGAAAATCAACGGACTCTATGTTCTCATTTTTGTTGATGATATAATAATTCCTGGCAAATCTTCCCCCAAAATAAATTGGTTGCTTCATAGTCTTCTGAATGAATTTCACATCACAGATCTTGGTCCTCTTAACTATTTTCTCAACATTTAGGCAGTCATACAAGTTAAGGTTTACTTTTGTCTCAACAAAAATACATGATCGATCTCCTATGCAAAGTCAATATGACTACAAGCAAGTTAGTCTAAACTCTAATGGCCACGTCTAGCGAGTTGGCTAGTGCTGGGAAACCATTCCATAATCTCATTTTATACACGAAAACTATACATACCCTTCAATATTTACTACTAGTTCATGTAGAATCCAACAATTAAGTAGTGGGATCATGCAAAGCCATTCTCCACTATCTCAAAGGAACACCATCCTCTAGGCTTCTGCTACATTCACTCTTCAAACTTAGTCTAATTAGGCAAGTTGCACAAAAGATCGCAGGTCCTCTATCTTCCTTGGTAATAATTTTGTCTCTTGGTTCTCAAAGAAGCAGCAAAGTGTATCAAACTCATCCGCAGAAGCTCAATATAAGGCAGTTGCCAATGCTACTACAAAACTAATCTGGTTACGATCATTATTACAAGAGCTACATATTTCCAACACCAAAGCTTTGATTCTCTAGTATGACAATATAGGTACTACTTATCTCTTTGTTAATCCAATCTTCCATGCCCACATGAAACATATCAAGATAAATTATCATTTTACGAAATTCAACAAACAAAAGGGCTTTCACTTTCCACGACCCTCTGAGAGAGAGCGAAGAACCTGAAGAAGACATGGGCTCTGATCAGCCGTATAGGGCTGATCAAAACTCCTCCACACCTCCGGATGAACCCTCATCTTCCCTATACCTCTCCATGTAGAGCGGGCCACAAGCTTGACATGCATGGCCCCTCATGACTGGCCGCAGCGATCAAGGCCGTGGCAGTGGATTCATGCGTGGTGTTCGCCGTCGTTTCGTGATGGTCGTTGCGGGAGCCAACCTTGGTAGGCGTTTGGCCATGGTTGAATGATCAGGTGTGGTTGCACGTGCTAGCAATGGTGGTCAAGGTTGGTGCAACGAATGGCCATGGCATGGCGCGGTGGTCTCCGACATGGTTGTGGGCAAGCATATGGTCGAGGCTTGGCGCGGTGGCTCCAGTTGAATTATGCTCATGGTTGTGGTGCAATGTCAAGGCGTGGTGGTCTATGGCCGCTTGTGGAGGCGTTGTATTGCAGTCCGTGGTGGGCAGTTAGCATCCGATTGTCGTGGCATGGTGTTGATTTAGGAGAGTTTTGGTCCTTTTTCTTGTTTTTTAGTGTTGTTAATTTTTGATGGGGACCACGTGTGACCCCGTGCTTATCATAACCGACTTTCCTGACGTGAGTCACTTGTTAGCGGTCTTCGAGATTTTCTTATTGGTGCTTTGCCCTTCTACGAGCGTAGGGTCACTTTCTTTCGGGAGTTTAATTGGTTCCCGATTCTCGAGACGCATTCTTTTCGTTTTTCCTTTGTTTTTTATCTTATTTTTGGTTTGGTGTTCCTCTGTTTCTATGGGACATATTTCCCCCTTCGTGAGGGAGGATTCTCCGTCTCTCCCTTCGTGTCTCTTGTATCGGGTTCTTCCCTTTAATGGAATGTTTACTTAAAAAAAAAGAGATAAATTATCATTTTGTTCATGAACAAGTTGCTCGTAACTCTCAACAAGTCAAGTTTATATCCAAGGACCAACTAGTAGATATCTTCACAAACCCCCCCCCCCCCCCCCCCCCCCAATTCACCAACAACTCTATATTCCATCAACACCAACAAACAAAAGATTTTTGAATTAAAAATTGTAACTAAGGATTCTCAAGTCAAAAACATCTTGTAATAAAAGACCTATTAACTTAGTCAAATATGTTTCAATAAATCCAAGATACTTCTGGTTCAAGTAAACAAAAATCAATGTAATCTGTATCTATAAATACAACACACGAATGCACGATTTGGGTGCGATCAAACATTTCTATCTTGCCTAATCTATCTTCTATTAATAACAAGCATTTCACTTCTACCTATGCGTAACTTGGAGAAAATCTAATCATCTAGAGTAAGAAACATATGTGTTTGTTAAGTGACGAGGATGAATATAGGTAGGGAAGTGGCATTGGGAAACATATAGATGTCATGATTTGAAATTCTCCTACACATCAATCTTCAATACGGATCCCCATGATGCCTTATTGTGATGGTAAATCTATAAACAGTACTGCTGGCAATTTAGTCCATGACCGTGAGAAGCATGTGAAGTTGGAGGTGCACTTTGTTTGTAAGAAGAATGATGGTTGTTGTATTTTCCAAAGATAAAGCTAGGTGATGAAGTTGTAGACATTTTTACAAAAGGGCTTACATCCTTCCAATTTTATTTGATGGGAAACAAGTTGGCACATTTGATCTATATACCCACCCTGAAGAAAAATGCTGGGTTACACTATATTTTGATAAATGGACCTAGAATGTAGATCCTCTTACCTCTTGCACATATACCTTAAGAAGGAAACACGAGGAGCCATTAATGCATTGTTGAGTACATATCCAAACCCTCATTATAGAAATGAGCATGTTGAGAAGAGTTGTAACAACTCATAACTAAATCCGAGTCAAATGAGAAAAATTGATTTTGACAACTTGTTGGGTAAGAGCCCAATGAACTCAAGACAATCACTTAAAATACTTAAATCCAAGTTGTTAAGTAGTAATTCTTTATTTTTACATCCACTACTCATTTTCACAAGTTTACTAAGTAAGACTATTGTCTTGGGGTGTCACAATCTCCCCTACTTGAAATCCTAGCATCCATGCCAGGTTCATATAATCGATCGATCATCAATATACCTCCAATAGTAATGATGACTCCACCTTACGACGCATCCTTTGACTATCCCAAGGATAGTCCTTTCCTCCTATTAGAAAGATTTTTTTCTAATATCATTTGTAACAATCCGAACCTAAAACCAAGTCAAATGAGAAAAATTAACCTTAACAACTTATTGAGTATGGACCTAATGAACCCAAGACAACCACCGAAAATGCTTAAATCCAAGTTGTCAAGTAGTAATTTTCAATTTTTATATCCTACCACTCATTTTCATGAGTGTACTATATGAGACTATTCTTTTGGGATATCACAATTTTGTAACAATCCAGACCTAAATCTGAGTCTACTGAGAAAAATTAACCTCCAACAACATGTTGGGAATGGATCCCATAAACCCCAACAGCGACAAAAAATGTTTAAAACCCAAGAAGTAATCTCAATCCTTCATATCCCACAGTTCATTTTTGTAAATTTCCAATGTGGGACTATTTTTTAGGGTGTTACAATCTCCCTCACTTGAAATCTCGATGTTCCCATTTAGGTTCATCAATCAATATACTCCAATAATAGTGACAACTCCATCTCATGATGTACTCTTTGACCATACCAAAGATAGCCATTTCCTATTACTAGAGAAAGTTTGACTCTGATATCATTAATAACAACCTAGGCCTAAACTCGATTTAAATGAGAAAAATTAACCTTGATAACTTGTTAGGCATGAGCCTTATAAACCCCAACCATCACGCAAAACGATTAAGTCTATTAAGTAGTAATCTGCTATTCTTTATAGCCAACTACTCATTTTTGTGAGTTTCTAATGTGAAACTATTTTTTAGGATGTTAAACGAGTTTTCACTTCCCCTCTTGGGAAAGATTCAATTTTCGAAAGGAAATTATGCACAGGATTTATCATGATAGATGCTAAATTTAAAATTGAAAGTGAAAGAAAGAGGCAAAGCTAAGACACAAGGTGACTAGTCTAAAGTCTCAACCATGATTTATCTTACACTATAAGAATCAAATAGAAAACCAAGTAAACTAACCCGCGGTGCAGGTGACCCCGCTGTACCTGTTGGGTGTCGTGCCCCTACGTTGGCGGGGGGCGCTGGGCACCGTGTTTCAGCTCTTCATCGGGATCAACGACGTCACCGCCAACCTCACCAATATGTGGTCACCGCCTGCATCGTCCTGTGGGGGTGGCGCCTCTCCCTCGACCTAGCGGCCGCCTCGGCCCTCACCCTCCTCGGTGCCCTCCTCATCCCCAAGTCCCCCTTCGCCCTCCTCGCCTATAGCAACCACCCCACCGCACGCATTGTCTTCCGTTGCCTCTGCAGGCCACACACCGACATCGACCTCGAGCTCGCAAGGTCTATAGAGGAGGCGAGGACGGAGGGGAAGAAGGGCAGGGGGCCTTATAGGAGGATGGTGGGGAGGAGCTACAGGCACCACTTGGTGATGGTGGTGGCAATATTGGTGTTCTAGTAGATGACCAAGGTGAATGTGCTGGCCTTCTACGCGCCGATGCTCTTTAGGGTCGTGGGGTTCGGGAGCAACATCGCACTCATGGCGACGGTCATCCTTAGGGCGGTGAACTTAACCTCCATCTTGGTGTCAATGGTTCTGGTGGACCGTTACGGGAGGAGGGTGCTCTTCTTCGTCGATGGGGCCTAGATGTTCGTTTGCCAGTGGCAATAGCATGCATAATGAGAGTGCAACTTGGGAATGATGGCACGACAACGATGGCACATACATACGCTTGGGCCTTGCTAGCATTCACATGCCTATATTATGCAGGCTTCGAGTGGTCGTGGGGCCCGCTGAGCTAGGTCATGTCCGCAGAGATCTTCCCACCAAAGGTCCAATCGGCGAGGCAAAGCATCAACATAACCTTGAACCTTGGCACGACATTCGTCTTGGCACAAACATTCCTAGCCATGCTATGCCATCTCAAGTATGCGATGTTCGCATTCTACACGGGTTGGATCGTGTGATGACAATCTTTGTGGCAGCACTGTTGTCGGAGACGAAGGGGGTGGCTCTGGAGGACATGGAGAAGGTGTGGGAGGGGCACTGGCTTTGGAGGAGGTACCATGTTAGATATGAAGAGAACAAGTGAAAAAAATAATCCATGTCATCTCTCAATTTTAGCATTGAGAAAGCATCATCAATAAGTACCAATGTGATATGAATATTTTGTGAAAAATAAAATATATAAAACCAAGTAAGAATGATTTGCTAAAAAAATCATGGTAAGAGGATGGTCCTTGTAAAAAACAAAAGAAACAACTATGTTTCTTGTGCCAAGGAGCATAAACTTGGGTCCCGTAGAATGGAAAATGTAGGTTAGGGAGAAAAAAGTAGATTTTATAACCGGTGTGTAGAATGATAAAATGGGACTGCTTGTCAAAGGTACAAATGCAATAAGATGTAGGGGCAAAGACACATGAAAAGATGCATTTGTTCTTTAAGTTGGTGATAGTGGAGTTAGTCATTGATATTGACATTAGGATTGGTGGACACGGTTGACTTATTGAGGTTTCGAGAAAAGATTTATCAAGAAAGTAAGGGCATTAAGTTGTTCCAAATAAAAGATACAGACGATAGAAGTGGAAAACCCACTTGAGTACCCTGGGTCGAAATTGGTGTATGATGGCTGTAGAGGTCGTCTGCTCATTTTTTTCTGAAAAGGGAGTGATTCAGCTGTCATTTAAATACCACAAAATTTGAGCTTTGCAAGCTACCCATTAAAAATAGAGGCACTTCAAGAAGGTTCATTTCCTAATGAAGCATTATTGGCACAAAACGAGAGAAAATGGTGTTTCATTTAGAAAAGGAGTTTAGGCAAGGAGTAGAGAGAGTTCAGGACCTACACAGAAAATTAACAAATTAACTAAGTGAACAGTAAAGAACTTCCGTCACTTTATTTCATCAGTTGCCCTATAGAAGTTAGTTACTGAAATTCCATCAGCTAAATTCTATTTTTCCATGTAGAACAAGTTCGTTGACCTCTTTCTCACCGTATACCTCTTAATTTCCGTATTCTGTAGGGGAAATATAAATGAATACAAATCAAGAGAAAGCAAGTAAATGACATTTAACGTGTCTAAAAATAGAAAATGCATGAAAAAGAAAAACTTTTTAGGTATTTAAAAACAAAAAATTCATGAAAATTACTCTACATTTTTCTATTTCCTATTTGCACAATTGATAATTGAAACTAAAGTAATTACCGGAAGTATGATAATTTTACATGTTAAAATGAAAGCTTGTGAATATCCCTAGAAAGGCCATAGTTGTAGAACTTTTCCAGATTTCAAATTTTATTGTTTGTAATGCTCATCTCACAATGCTAAAAAGGCCTTATTCCCTTTTTTTTTTTGTACTTAATAAAAAATGAAACAAAAATTAATGTAGATATTTAAAGATTGAAATGAACTTGGTAAATGACGAGGCAAATTCCCAACATCTTCTATATGATAGTTATCCAACACCACACTCCTCTCAAAGATCTACATATCATATCTTATGCAATATATTGAATTCAAGATTAATACAGTTGAATATTTAAGTACAACTATAAATTATACTAAGTTATGACCTGAAGCTAGCTATTGTATTAAAGCATTAACATTATGGCCCCGATGTTGCCAATTGATCTCACAAAATTAAATCAGCAAAATTAATTGGTACCCACTGACTATAGCAGAGATGACCTGAGTTCAAACCCCAACCCTGCATTACCCGAGGGTTGGTGTTTCAAGATCGTTAATTCCCCTAATTTGCCAACAAAGAGTTAAGGGTCATCAATAGCAAGTGCGTTGCCCTTTACCAAGCAATCTAATTAATAACTACAACTCCATTTCATGACTTAGCTCCACTTCATTCCTTGGATATAGCTATTGAAGATCAAATGAAAGGATTTTGATTATCACACGCATCCCCACCTACTTAGTCATTGATTATCCTCCTTAATAAATTGGCCTACGGTGAATAGCTCATGTATTCATCTTCTTAAAGCTTTCAAATGCTATTGCTTAAGGTTTCTTGACCATCAATGTTCATGTTTAAAGTAGATAATTTTATTAGTCCACTCACCTGCGAGTATCAATATGTGTTGAAATATCATTAGGTCTTGAGGGACCTTTCCTTTATTCGGTAGACCCTTTGCTTTTCCATAAGCTAAGCATAGAAACATAGGCTGTAAGTAGGCTTTCCCTTTAAAGTTACACCTTTCATTTTTAGGGAATTTCAAGATCATGGTAGATCCACAACAATAGCAAGTTCAGGGATTTAATGCAATAAGTTTGACATCTAAACCAATCAATCATGATACTTCTAGATCAAGAACAATAGACTCTCAGTTGCATAAAGGTATCTTTTAGTTTGGTAATGCCAAGTTTAAACAACAATAATGGGATTACAAATTCATAATGAACCAAGGAAGAAAAGGGCTTCTATGAGCTTCTCATAAATTTTTAGTTCACCTTGCTCCTCCAACAGTTTCTAGCTAGCCTCAAGCAAGATAAAAAAATAGAAAACCTTGACAAAATAATGAAAATGACATAGCAATAGTTGAATCAAGGAAAAAGAGGCAACTAATTGTTAAATAGTTTTCTTGTAGAAAGACAACAAAGGATCAAAGTATTACGGGCCTCTTAATTGCTTAACGCAATTCTGAATCCTAGGTAACTTGCTATGAGGACCATCAGACCATTTGCAAATGGATCGTGATGAATGAAGTTATTTTGCATGGGTTCAATCTATCCTCTTTATCATCATTTTCCCTTAAAATTATAAGGAAAATATCTCCTTATCAAATTTGTAGCAAAATCATGCAAGGCAACCATAACTCAAGCACCAATTTCAATTATAACTCTAGTAATTGTCAATATTCATATTGGTTGCTAATCAAGAACTACCCAACCAAATTCAAGACATGCTTAAATAAAACAATGTTGAAATTCTAGTCTACAAAGGAAGTTGATAAAAGGGCATAAATACTACTAATAGTTATGCACATGTCAATACCATAGGCTAACCTTTTCAGTGATGACGGTCATGGTTCCATGCCATCTACCGTACATTGCGCCTAATCTAATAATTGTAAAGTACAATGACATCAAATCTTAAGTCTTTTGATAACCGTGACCCTTTAAGAATTAGGTTTACATCTCATTTGAAATGAAGTGCAAGGTAAGCTAGCTAAACATATTAAAATACCTTCAAAATAGAGTTATTAACTTACAGCCTGATTATTTTGTGATTCGGTATCAATGACTTAGATTTTCGAACCAACTATATTAATATACAAGATCAATATTATAATTGGCAAACATTCTACTGCAAGTAATACCAAATAAATACCTGATTTTCTAATAAGTACTCTATATTAACAATATCAATCTTACCAACAGGAAAAAATTATGGACGTTATATATAAGCATGTTTGCTGACCATATGAGTTGGGCTCATGCCATTGCTGCAAGTTATTTGGCGGTTCCCTTCTGCCGACTTGGCTGTGGCTTGAAGGCCAGTGAATAGAGCAGGAGACTTGAACATAGTTTCCTTTTTCTTGTAAACTCTGGGAGAAGTAAAAAGGTGGCGAGAACTCTCAAACGAATAACACAAATGTGCTACCAAAACCTCCAACTAAATTACGTCCAAGTCACTCAAACAACGTGCCCTGTAAAAAGCATAGGGACGAGGTCGTTTCCAATTTTCTAAGCCTTAAAGTAAACTCCTCCCATCTCTGTCAATGATAGGTGTAATGTAATTCCTGCCACATTAACAGACTTAATCAATTGAATCTCCTCCCCCATTCGTTGGCCGCCGCGCGTATATGATGTCTGTTGGTTTCTCCCCTTCTCTTAGGCTTCTGATCTTCAAAAGAAATATACAGTAGCGGACATGTGAATTTCTCTCTTTCTTTATTATTATTTTCTTTTTTTTGAGTTTAAAAACCCACGGTGACTGAGGTCATCTCAGTGCGTTACCTCATGGCAAAGCAGAAAGAGCCTTGTGCATCTCAAACCCATGATGTTACATATCACATCACGTCTAGCATCAACATAACCCTCGATCGCCTCTACTCCTTAGCCTTGCAAAGAATATCAAAGCAGTACAAAGGAGGAGGCCACGGTGGCCTCTGTTCGACGTGAGCGATCGACAAGAATAGAATCCTATGACCCCTCCAGCTCCATCTCCCTTACTTCCAACATTTAATCCGAAAACAAACACGAAAGAGAAGCATCACGATACATTAATTTTATTTATACGCATACAAATAAACACCTGTTAAGAGGCACAGCATGAGCCACGTATGCACGTCGATCGCACCATTTTCAAAGTACACATAAATTAACAGACGACATTGGTACACATCATCCGCAAAACAAGGGAGATTAATTCCTAAGAAATAATGATCCTATATATTAGATCCAAATAATAAATGCGGCATTTATATCATAAAACCCTAGTAGCGCAGATAGGTCGTTCGTTCCCCACGACACATTATTTCTGCATAGATATTAGGTTGTTTGGTAACCCCTTTGCTACTTAATTGGTCAAACTGTTCACGACCCGCGAGAAATGAGGGAGCCCTCTCCTTCCTATTCCTTCAACACTGACTGCACTCAGAACTCTCTTGCCACACTGACACACCCGTAGACATCTGATAGACATCTGACCCTTAACTCTCTCTCTCTCTCTCTCTCTCTCTCTCTGAGTAAAGGAAAAGGAAAAGGAGCAACTTGGGAAAGCACAAGAAAGTGCCCTACAGAAACAATGCAGCAAGCAACTAACTCGGAGTACCCATCCAGGTATACGATATGTGTGTATATATATATATATATTGATGATTACCAGGAGAGAACACACGAGCAGATCCATTGGTGAGAACACTGAACTGGAGCTCAACTCTTCGTAGGAAATCCATCGCCTCCTGCAAGGGCCTCGTGAGCTCCTCCCGGTACTTCACCAGCATATCGTAGTACGCCTCCTAATTCACCAGAAGTACATGCACATCTACACGTTTAAATCCGTCGGAAATGGATGCGACCAGAAACCAACATGGATCGATCACCAAGGTTTTACCATGAACTGGTCGAGCTCAGGGTTAGAAGTGGAGACATCTCGTGCGCCACTCAACGCAGCTCTCTGCCTGTTTGCGAAATCTCTAGCGACCCCCGTGAGGCGAGCCACCACTTCGGGAGGAGCTCCCACCTGTGCTTAGTAATAATTAGTTAACTTCAACGTAGATTAACTTGAACAAAGTACAAGACTACCTGGCAGCACATACATACATAGATATATGTATATGTGTGTGTGTGTGTGTGTATGCCCTTGGGATGGGGGGATTAGATATTAAGAAATGGGTGGTGGGTTATTTTAATTACCTTTTGGCAGTCCATGTAGGCTTCTAGAAGGCTGGAGTACTGGGGATGGGAGATGATCTTGGCCTTGATGGCATCCACCTCTACAGCGGCACCCCTCCGTGCAAAGGGGTTGTGGATCTGGGAGTCTCCTGCGGTTTCTATTTTGGAGGAAGAGGGCAAGGGGTGGTGGCCGACCACGAGGGGGAGGAAGGGGTTGTGAGAGAGGGAAGGGGGGTGGTTCTGCATGGTGCAGGTGGCCGGTGGTGCGTGCGCGCAGCAGCTCTCTTTCAAAAACCAAGGAAGCTAGAGCTAGAGGAGGAGGAGGAGGAGGAGGAGGAGGAGGAGGTGCAACTATGGATATGGGGGGATCGGGGGAAAAGAGAAGACGAACGAGGGATAAATAAATAAAGTGCCTGCCCGTGGTATGGTTGCCCTTTAGGGTGGTGTTGATGTGGGTGTTGGTGTTGTCACTGCCCCATCTGGGGGAATTCCTCCATTTCCCAATAAGTCGCAATAAAGATGGGGTGGGGGGGAATAAATAAAGCAACCATAGATCGGCAAGGACAGACCCGAGATGTGATCTACAAATTGTATATATCTTGGGAACGTGGCAAGGGGAGAAAGATTGACTTGACCTTTTAATCCGCCAGTGCATGGTATAGGTTTAGCCAATTAACCAAGGAGGTCCTGCAAAAAGGGTCGGCATCTACTTAGAGCTAAGAAACGATTATAATGTTGAGCCCCGTCGGTAGCTCCCCGTTCATACGAGGGGTTAACTAGTAATATCTTAATACTTATCTTAAAAGACTAACATATGCAACTTTTGCTAACCCCAACTCTATCAAGTATTAGTAAAATAGGTATTAATTTTATAATTTTTTCATACCTAAATTTTACTTTTCTAATTTAAGTTAACATCAATCCAATTAAATATCACGAAGGTCAATATCATAATTTAATATTAATTTAAATAAATAAAAATCTATGTTGAAAGTATCTTATAGGTAAATAAAAGTAAAGATTAACATTAATTTTTTAATTTTTCAAGTAAATTAACTTCACTTGAAATATTTTTTAGGAGTAAATATGAAAATCATCTTTAAAATAAATTATAGTTTACTTTGATTTTGAACACATAAAATATGATTGAAATGAGATTTGATTCTATAATAATTTGAATATTCTACCAGCAAATTAATTTCTTAATATCTTCATTTAAATTTATATGATATTTATGAAAAATATCCAAAATAAATGTATCACATTCTTAGAGAATGTAAATGTTATTAGCATGAGATTTGATCACACAAATTGCTCGTATGAAACTTAATACTTTCCTAGGCTGCACCCAGTGATTTCATTCTCTATCGTATGTGCATCTTACGGTGAACCTTCTCGGCTGTCGAATCGTGAATGTTGTAGCAAGTGATTAGTACATATTCAACTCTTTGAAGGACTTTCCTCATAGGATTTTAGGTATTTTTCAGTTGAATAAAATTTAATTCCCTCGCATCCCGTTTACATCTATTTTGCTTTATTTTATACTAAATTATGAGATGTGATTTTTGCCTTTTTTTTATGTACTGACCGACCTTGACTTAATATTCCTTCTGTCTTTTTTTATAACCTTCAAGTGAGGGATGAACAAGATATTCTCTTGTATTTTTTTATATATATGGCACTTTTTGCTGAAAGAGAAAATAAAAAATCTAAGCTAATCAAATAAAGATATCGATGAAAGACTGCTCTATAATTGTTTAAAAATTTAATGATTATGTGTATTTATATGTGTGCGAAGCATGATAAGTGATCGAGGCATGTTGGTGAATAATGGAGTATCTCAATATGGGTGAAAAGTCTAAGAAAGAATACGGTGATATGAGAGCTAAACGTGTCACAAGTGAAAAGAATCGGTTGTTGCTGAAAAAGGTAGACTAACATCTAAAAGCTCACCTTACTCCGAAAATAATAATTCTTATGTAGGTTTTAGGTGAGTTTGACGACATGAATGGGAATGAATCGGTTACAAGAATAATAAATCTTTTAGTAGAAGAATAAGAGTACAATTGAATTTCTTCCATCTTAAGAATAAGAGACAATACATGTAATAAAATTAAAAGATGTAAGAAGATAAAATAAGTAAAATTAAATGAAAAAAAAAAAATAAACTTCAAATTAAAACGATGTTCTCACGATTAAATCGTTGGGATGGATCTCAAACATACATGTAGTAATTACATGGATGGGTAGGCAGTCAAAAATGAGAATGGTTGCGTAGTTTACTATGGTGCTTCTGAGGGAGGATCTAATGCTGGGTCCTCTACTTTCTGCATTACGTGTGCGGGGTTCAGAGGCAGGTAGGTAGCTGTTCTACGTCCTCTAACTATTGACGTTGACTTACCTATTTATTTCATTGGTGGACTGGTCCAAAAGGCTTCCCATGGAACATTGAGAGGGGCTTGGACGTCAAACTAGGAATCTTTGGCTCTAGAGTTGGGGCTTGGACGTCAAACTAGGAATCTTTGGCTCTAGAGTTGCTTCTTCTTTTCTTAATCTTAGGAAGCAAATGGAGTTACTAATTAATGGATGATTGATGGACTATGTGCTACAAGTACCTCCATATACGATGTCACATTTGCTTGAACAAAACAAGGTTACGGACATATATGAAACCTCACTGAACTGAAACTTCCTTTAAGATTTTGAGTCTTTTAGATGGATGCTTTGTAAATACGACCTATTTGGCCATGCACGGCACACCTTCTTGTATCAAGAGTCGTGGTCTAACCCGGCCTTTTCTTGTGATTTCCTTTGACCATTGCTTTTAGGCTCTTTAGAACTGAGGATGATCAAATTTATTCTATTTTTAGTTCAAAAAATTACAACGGCATATTCAGAAAGAGGAACATGTAACGTTAACCTGTTTCAAAGGAATTACTGCTTATGAGATATTTTCTGCAAAAAGTTCCTGCTACGAAACCAGTATATTCCACCGTTTCTTTGAATGTTTATCCATATATTGTCCTCAAAAACCCTACAATGAATGTTTTGATGAGCATTGACCATAAATTTTGTAGCATGGAAACCTACAATATAAGAAAAAATATTTCTTTTAACATTTTTTTTTTAAACATCCAAATAACTATAATGTTATTTAAATATTTAAATAAATAAATATCAAGCTAAACCCATTATAACGTGTAATTTTTGGATGTTTAATTTCAACATCTTAATATTTGATCAAAACATCAAACTATATCTATCGTGATATTTTTTCTTTTGAGATATTTGATGAAAATATTGTAAAATGATATATCTCGATAGACTTAATTCAACATTTATTTTAATTAAATATCAATAATAATACTAAAGTTATATTAGAACGTTTAGGAGATAAACATAAAAAATAAAAACAAAAACAAAAAAATTCTTGTAACGTCATGGAATACATTTGATTTGAGGGAGGTTAACGCTCCGAAGAAAGTTAATAAGTGGATAAGGCTGACTTTACAATTTTCAAGTAAAATAATTAATCCCCGCATCAGCTTTTCTCAAATTTGATGTAAAAATACTATAATCATTTTCCCTAAAATAATTCACATCCAATCCACGATTTATATCTATCACATATACAATCGGTATCTTAATGTCATTTTTCTCATCCATCAACTCATGATCCCAGCCATATAGCCATATATGACTCACTCTACTACAACCTATATCTTGTCAAACCTATACTTTCTAGAAAGGAATTTAACTTTTCTCATCGAGCACAAATAAAGAAGCAACGTTGACAGAAAGGAATGTCAGTAAAATATTTATACATCTTTTATTTCATAATACCTTAGTATAAATTTATTATTATCGATTATCGACCACCGTAGATGTCTACAGAGGGACATTCACGATAGAGATGAAGATTTGTAGGAGTACCAAAGTTATTACACATGTAGATCGGACATCTTTCCGGTGTCGCACTCATGAGAAACCCAAAAGGATGCAACCGCAGGGGGACCCAAGATCTATGAAAAGCCACGTTGGTGGCTATCTTTTCCTACGTCAAATCAACTGAAAGGGAAAAGCAAGAAAGAGGATGTGCTCTTGCAAGAGGGTGGAGGTTCAAAAACTCATGGACGATGGAGAACGTCGGACAACTGCTCTGTCCTTGTTAAGTTAATTACCGAGATGAAGCCATTGACTGCTATCACATGAGGGTCAGGTTGGATTGCCCCAACTTCACACTTCTCTCTTCCTACCACGTGCTAGTCTTCTCGAATGGAGTTTGGGGGTGCAGTTCCCCCTCCTCCTCCCACTACCAGTCTTCTCAGAAGGTTTTGTGTGTGTGCGCAATTAAAGTTTGCTTGAGGGTTAATGTAGATGGAGGGATAATTTTAATGGGATGATTTTTTTTATAAGTGTGTTATCCATCATTTTTATTTTAAAGTTATAAAGATTATTTTGATTGATTAATCTATGATTATTTGAAAAATTTATAGGTTAATATGTGAAAATATATGTAATAACTCACAAAAAAATACTTATCCCACATCAGTCCCAGAATAATTTATTCCAAATTAAGTTTTCTTAACCCAAGTTAAATTATCATTTCCATCAAATAAAGTTAATCCCTATTTTGATGAGTTATCCCTTTTATCAAATTAAGTCTAAGGATTTTTTTGGTAAAGAAAATAAGTTAGTTGAATAAGTAAAAAATATAAAAAAGTGATGAAATAAGTAAATTTTGATATTTGAATATCAAACAAATCATAAAAAAATGATACTCCTTTTTAACAACCTTCCACATCTTAGTTTATACTTATGATAGGGAGGTGATTTCTTCGCTCGCTTTACTCTCTCCACTCCCTTCTCCTTTCCCCTCCCCCCTCTGCTTCTCCCCTCCACATTTCCTTCTTTTTCACCTTGGGGATCTTCCGATCGTCCCTCTCATGGTGAGCCCTTAGCTCCTCCCTCCTCAGAGGGGGGTTGCTTAGGCTTTTCGCCTATGACGTCTCCCCTTTCCTGGGAGTCGCCTGGGATGGGTTGGTGTTCCCTCTCCTCCCCTTAGTTTGTTTTCCTCTAGGGTTGGTTTTGTGTTTGCTTGCTTTCTCGTTTCGCTTTTGTTTTGGTTTTTGCTCGTTGTTTTCTTGTGGCTTTGCCAGTTTTGTGCCTTTTGCTGCGATGTCCTCGTTGCAGCCGTCCCCTTCCTCATCGTCGGTGGATCGGACTCCACCACAAAAGCCTTCTTTCACTTCGATGGTGGCAAGAATTTGCCACCCTAAGCCCTCTCCTTTCTTGGGGCTCACGCTCCAGGTCTGACGCCCTGTGCTCAGGAATGGGGTGCTTGGCACTTCATTTTCCTCCGATGAGATCTCTAATCTTAATCGAGGTTTCTCCTCTTCCTTGATTGCTTGGGTGTCACGCCCCAAAATCCAAACTCCTAAATAAGGGTAAGAGTCCCGAGGGACAGGAAAGAAAGAGGTACTGGTTTATTTAATTCGGGTTGTACTTAAGTCGATCTATAAAAGAGTTCCATTCACAGCATAAAATGGAAGAAATATCAGAAAGAATGTCACGTAATTGATACAGGAAAACAGTAATAAAACATAAACTTGCTGTAAACCAAAACATAAATGTACCAGTCAACAGAGCATGCACAAACTTGCGCAGCAATAAATCCCGTACGTCGACAACCCGTGACGACAACCTGAAAGTAGGTCACAAAACAGGGATGAGCCAATTGGCTCAGCAGGGAACAATCAGCTACTGTATCTCAACCAAACCGGATAGTGTACAATTTCATTTACTAGCTAGTTCCTAGCCCAAACCCACACTCTAGGTTCTTGTTTCTCGAACCCTACCTAGTACGACTAATCACCTTGGTCCAGTAACCCATTAACAAGTTACCCAAGTTTCTTCCTCAATTTGGTGTAATAATTTATTCTCTCACTCGCCTCAATGATCAAATTCTGGAAATTCATCCCTCTCTACTAGAGGAGATTGAGATGCATCATTTCCTTTGAATTCAAGCCTGATAGTCTCTCCCTAGCTAAGGGAGAGATTAGCAGTCTGTTAATCCTCTAGAAAGGTGTGCCCATTCTCGATGTATTGAGAACGTTACTGACTTCAGTCAGAAGAGTCAGGGCTCTTGAGAGCTACCCACACCTATGGCTTGTGATCACGAAACACGAGCTCAAACGGTGTCCAACAATGACTAGTCACACAACAACCAGATCATTATCGTAGGATTGGTCAGAATTGCTGAGCCACACCAATGCCCCCGCTAGGAACAGCTCCCTATAGGAGCGCAATCCTCAGGTGTGCCCTCTCAATCCACCGTCAGACGAGATCTCAACCAATCCATCTCAGTACCCCGGCCATCTCCGCATATGCAAGCGCCTAGTGAGCCTCTTACACGAGTACCTTCACATCGAGTAAGATTCGGGTACATCCAAGTACCAAACACTAGTGACAACCCTAAGGCATGTCACCAACCTAGGAACCTTCCTATTCCAAGGCAAACCTCTTTGGTAGCCTCTTGCTGCTGCAATAGCTCGGGTCTTCTACCTAAGCAATGAACCCGTGGTTCACCAAGTCTAAGGGGCAACCTTACAAGCTCACCTAGTTGACTTACCATCTCATTGATTTCATTTGGGTTCCGTGCCCAGAACGTAGTCCTAAGGACCTCATAGATCTCCTGGGGTCCTACTCAGGACCTTAGGATCCAAGCATTTTCTCTTATTAGACTTGGATCGAGTCATAGGTGTCATCTCGTGGGATTCAAGCCATTACTTAGTCAATTCTGATTACTTTTAATGTGTTTAGGGAGCTTCATGCTCAAATTATAGGTGTACACACACACACACCCATACATGTGCTTCACCCCTTTAGGGTTTAATTGCAATTTTCCCCCACTCATCTCTGTCCATTGGGGTTTCTACTGGACCTCCAATTAGGTTCTAACATTTCACGGGATTTCTAATTATCAAAATCACACAGTTCAATAAAATTATTACATTTAAAAACTATCAAACATCAGGAACCTACTCCCTATCATTAGTACACTCAAATAACATACATCTGTTTTCAGGCAATCCTGACCTATCACTAGGTCAAGATGCTTGTCCAAACCAAGATTGCAAAACCCACCTTTCGTGCTCGCAACCCGGGTTTTTGCACCACCAAGATCCTCTGTAATCCAAACCACCAATACACGCACACGTCTATACCCTGAACCCAAGAGATCCTTGATCTCAATATTATGGTTTCACCCTTAACCTAACCTATTTAATTAATCTCTTCACAGAGTTCGACGATTTAGAACAAGCACACCATTACCGGTCCTAGTCTTAGGTACTGGTGTTGGGTACCCTCGCTGCCATGGCTACTGAACTCATGCAGTATCGGTACGAGCCACCAGTACCGATACAAAGTGCCTTCAATGCCAGACTTAAGTCCCTTTTTAACTTATTTTGATTCAACAAGTACCGATAACTGTCCTTGCTACCAGTACCGGGCGTTTGTCGCTCCCAAACCCCAGCTTAAAAGCTTCGTTTGATTACCCAAATTATACAATTAATAGAGGGGTTGGTAAGTCCTGCAGCCTTTCAAGATGGCTATCCCCATGTAGGGGAAAATATTCACATGAAACCCATATTAGTAGCTCATTGCTAGAGTCGATCCTCTCCTCACCCAGGACCTACACTGGGTATAGGAGTACCTCCCACAACATACGGTTAGGACCCCAAATCTTTATTGTTACAAAAGTTCCTAATGGAACTAACCTTCCACCATTACAAGATTACGCTTATTTAGCTCGTTAGGATTTCTATACCTTTACCAAGACCCATTAGGTTTAGTTTATACCACGCATTTTGGCCTCGTCGATATTCTGGCGACATGGCCTCATACATTCACTTTAGAATCTTATCTTTATTGTTTCCAGATTAGGATTTGTACCACTAGAGGGTTTGTTTTATTTCCATTTAGGACCAACCACCCCAGGTCCTAATTATGCCCACAATCCGAGTTTCCTGACATTAAATGTTGACTAGGATTCTTAGCTTATATTCATGGTTACCAAGCTAGGATTCAACTAATTAGATTAAGCTCATGATTCCTGTGGGAAGATTTCGTGCGAAACGGAACCACAAGCCACAAATTGGATGTCCAACATCATGTGTTAGACGTCCGAGAATAACATCTCACTGCTAGCAGCTATCGGTGACCGACTGATTCCTTGGCTAGACATCCAAATTGAGCATATTGGGCGCTCAATGTAATATCAGGTGTCCAATCTCTTGGACTTAGTCCCCAAAACGGCAATCCAGTTGCAGGGACATCTAACCAAGGGATCAGGCATCAGGATCGAAGGTATCAGATGCCTAATGGATCCTTAGAAGTTGGATAACCCACTTAGAGCTGCATCTGAGTTCAGGATGAGTTCTTAACATCCAAGAGCCATGTACAATAACCTTTACCCAAAGAATTACTGTTTAAAACCTGAATTCAGTTTATAATCGCATACAATCATGTGTATTTTGCACATTCTATCCTCAAACTCAACTTGGCCAACTAGTACCAGTACTAAGCTTTAGTACCGGTACTAGTCAACCCCAGTACCAAATTCACCAGTTCCAACCAGTACCACTACTGGGCACCAATATCGGTATTGCGTACCCTCAGTTTTGTATCAACATACATCAATACCAGTACTGGGCACTGATGAGAACCTCATCATGAACCCTAACTAGCACATTTTGACCTAAATAAGTGTACAAAAGCTCCTACAAACCTAAGGGAAAGCCTAGATCAGAGAATTATAAATTTAAGTATAAAATAATTCACAAGGGGTAAAACTGTAATTTTACCAATGCAGTACATCAACGAAAATTCTACAGGTCTACACAAAGGTCAAGTAAACCTAATAAGAGAAAAAGTAGGGTGATTTGGTCTGAAAAGGGTTATAACGACATCTAGGAATTAAATGACATGCTACAACCCTAAAACAAATTCACTTTAATTCATGAAGTTCTAGGTAAGATAAAAATTAATTAAACCCTCTAAAATTCATGGAAAAACATCCCCTAGGGTTTAGAGCCTTCAATTTGGCCATTGGAACCTATCTTGACCTAGATTGAGAACCATACCCAATTTTTGACCTAATTTAGGTTTTTGTGCAAAATGTCTGGTCAAACGTGGTCAAACATAAAATCAAAATTCACCATTGGATTCCTTAGGTCCAAATTAGGTTTGTACCAAAATTTGGACCTAAGGGAAGGCCATTTTGACCTACTTTACAAATTGGTCCTCAACAATTACTTTCTGACCCTAAACTTTTTTAACTCTTGCGTTTAACCCCTGAACTTTCCCTTCGTCTCCTGCAAACTGGTCCCTCTGCCACCCGCAGCAGCAGGTCATACCTCCGGCGACTTTGCGCGGAGGATGGCGCTGCGCAGGATATGGGAGCCGGCCCCAGAAACGAGAGGAGGGTCCTCTGCGTTGTCCTCTTCCGCATGGACCTCCTCCCATGTCCTGCCGGCACCCATACTTCTCGTGTGAACGCACGAGAAGTATGGGTCTCTTTTCCTGCCATGTCTCCGGCGACCAGGCCATGCCTCCTCGTGTTTCCCTCCCTGCCAGTACCTATTTAAGGAACGATAGGGGCCGCCGCTTCGGTCAAGCTTGATTTGGCCTGAGATTTTCCTCAAATTTCTTCTCTTCTCCTCCGGCCAGGTGACCAGCAAGCTCCGACGACTTTTCCTCCTCCTTCCCGTTGCTCTGCCACAATATCAATGGCAGAGCTATCTTCACCTCCTCCTGCATCGTGCAACACCCACACGTGCGCCTCCAGCCTCGTCGTCATCGTCGCTCTCCCTCCACTGGTTCCTTCGTCTCCAGCGACGGCAAATACGCGCCGCTCGCCATCTCTCCCCCTTAGTCCAATTAAATAGGTTAGAAACACCCCTCTTAAATTCCCCTCAATTTATTTCACGAATTATCCTTCAACTGCCACTATCCACCATCTCCATCTCCACCTCCGGCCAGACCTCTGGCGTGGTGCTCCCATCATTCCACTCACCCATCCACCTCGCCAAACACCCCAGAAGCTCCGCCACCTCCCACTGATCATCCTCCGCACCTTCACCAATTGCTACACACACTACACACCTCCACCAACCTAACCCACCATCACAGCTGCAGTGCGACCTAGGCATGCATGCCTAGGTCGCCTTACAGCCAGCCAACCCTTGTCTCACCTTCACCGTGATACGGCAAAGGTTTTTCTCTGGTCTGATAGGTCCACAAGGCCGTATTGCTGATTTTAGGTCTCAAGCGTTCACCGCCATTACTGTCGAGCTTGGAGCAAGCTTGCTAGCAGCTCTGGGCCTCTGCAGTCCCAGGTGGGAGTCCCAGGATGCGCGGAAGAGACTCACGCACGATCCCAGCTCTCCAATCAAAGGCGTAAGCCTCGCGTATCGCTGCAATCACGAGGATTCCTGCTGCGGGCGAAGGAGGGAAATTTAGGTGGGACATTTAGTTCCACCTCGAAAATCCTTGAAGCGTTGCAGCCGAATAAATTGAAAAGTTGCATTTGCCTTATCGCCTTCGATACACAGGGGTCAGGTCCCTCACCTACGCATGCGCAGCGCGCCATGCGCTCGCACCTGCCCTCGCCTGCGCTCACACCCCGCGGGCCTGGGTTCAAACCCGATTACCGACCAAGCACTCCTCGCACACCACCCACACTGGTGCGCTTGGTCCCGGGCATGTTACCTGACCCGCTTATCCGATTAAGGCTCTGGGAGCAAACCCTGGAGTGAATTTGAAAGAGAGAGATGCGAGGCAGGTAGGGGTTAGGTTTTGCCTAACCTTGTAATGTGCAGGGAAGCAGGAGAAGAAGAAAGGAGGAGGAGTGGTTGAGGACTTAGCCACACAAAGCAGCAGAAGTTGAAGAAGGAGGGAGCGTAGCAGAGAGAAGAATAAGAGACGCGACTGAAGAGAAGAGAGGGAGAAGTAGCCAAGAGCTGCAACAGAAGAAGGTGCTGAAGAAGAAAGCCAAAGGAAAAGAAAAGAAAAGAGAAGGAGGAAAGCCTGCTGCATAGAGGAAAGGAAGAAGAAGAAGAAGGCCGAGCAGAGAAGAGAAGAAGAAGCTAAGAGGAGAAGAACCTGCAAAGGCACTGTAGCAAGAGGCAGATAAGGCGTCTGATTCAAAGAATCAGACGTCCGAGAAAGAAAAGGCAAAGAAAGAAGAGAAGGAAGAGAGAAGAGGAGAAGAAAGAAAAAAAAGAGATTTTTGTTCCCTCTCTCTTTAATTTTTTGTAAAGTAGTGAATTGTGAATTTTGTATGCTTTTGGAATTAAGTTTGCTCCCTGAGTTCGACCTCGGAACATTCTAAATTTCGAGTAATAAATTGAAATAAACTTATCATTATTTTTCGCAACATACTACAACAAATATATTTTTAACCACCGACGAAAGACGGCTATCAGGCACCACCAGCCTTGTACCAAAATAACCTAGCTAGTACCGGTACTAAACATCAGTACCGGTACTGGCAGCCCCAGTTCACCTACTGGAATCATCCAGTTCCAGTACTGATCACCAGTACCGATACTAGGTGCTCTCAATCCCCATTTCAGTGCATTACATAGTGGTGTTAGGTCAACTAGTACCTGTACTAGGTGCTCTCAACACCTAATTCATATTTCCAAACACCCATCATTTTATCTATAAGCCTACTTGGATGATGTAAACAAGTTTATATCATATAAATCATCTATTTATGCATGTGATGAGAACCTCATCATAAGCCCTAACTAGCTTATTTTGACCTAAGAAAGAGAACAAAAGCTCCTACATAACCAAGAGAAAGGCCTAACTCAAGAGATTACTGCTCTGAAAAGAATACATGAAATAAAGGGTAAAACTATAATTTTACCATTGCAGTGCATCAACGGGATTTATAAGGGTCTAGACATAGGTTAATTGGACTTAATAAGAGAAAAAGTGGGATGGTTCAGTCAGAAAAGGGTTATTGTGAAATTTAAGAATTAAATGACATTCTGTAACCCTAAAACAAATCCACTTAAATTCACAAGGTTTCAGGCAAGATAAAAATCAAGTAAACCCTATAAAATTTGAAAAAATATCCCTTAGGGTTTAAAACCTTCAATTTGGCCTTTGGAACCTATCTTAACCTAGATTGGGATCCAAGTATTTGACCTAATTTGGGTTTTTACACAAAACATCTAGTCAAACATGGTCAAACCTAAAATCAAACTTCACCATTGGATTCCTTAGGTCCAAATTAGGTTTGTACCAAAATTTGGACTTAAGGGAAGGTCATCTTGACCTACTTTGCAAAATGGTCCACCCAATTACATTCTAGCCCTTAACTTTTGGAAATCCTTGCAAATACCCCCCTCAACTTTTTATCACTTTCTTCATTCAGGTCCCTCTACCATTGCAG